>CM021100.1:520266807-520826714 GCA_007115665.2 Sequoiadendron giganteum | reverse complement strand
AATGTGGAGTGTATAAATGTGAACCTATCTCAAAATAGTAATGGTATGATGGATACTCTTCCCTTGGACCAGAAAGGGTATTATGTGAAAGATTGAGAGTCTGGAAGGGAGGAGGAGAGTCAGGAAGAGACTGATAGAGAGGATTTAAGCTCTAACAATAAGAGGAGGAACAAGAATATTCTTCTATTGTGTACTCCGAAAGGGATCTCAACGAGGACTAGATCAAAGGAAGATTGTGGAGCCACAAATAATAGTTAAGGGAGAAGATCTTCCTAGTGGCATAGGGAGAATGTTAGTATCCAGGACATTGCAAACGGGTATTAGAAGACCATTCCTGAAATTTGCAATCTCACTCCAAGTAAGAAATGAAGATTATGTCATGGAATATCCAGGGGATGAATAGCCTCCATAAGAGGGATATGTTGTATAATTTTGTTAGAGATCATAAACCTAATATTTTATTGGTTCAAGAATCTAAAATGCCTAAAGTAAAAGTGGAAAAGATTAAGTTATTTAAATTCTACGGGGTTCATGGGAACAAATCAGAAGGCTCCTCTGGTGCTATTTCCACTTTTTGGAATCTTAATCTTATCAAAGGTGAACCGTTGTTCAAAAGTGCTAACCATGTGGCCACCAGATTCACTCACATCAGAGACAATTTCAGTTGGATCATGTCTAATATCTATGCCCCTAATGGAAGGGGGGCCATAAACCTTTTTTGGTGAAACTTTGCTTCCTTTCATTGTAAATATATCAATGAGACCTGGGTGGTTATGGGAGATTGCAATACTCCACTATAGGATAATCAAAAGTTAGGGGGATCCTAGATCAATATGGAAAGAAAAATGGACCTTTTGGATTTCATCAACAATCAAGCGTTGATAGATTTAGATCTGCAAGGAGATTCCTTTACTTGGTCAAACCGTAGAGTGGGTAAAGAGTTGATCCAAGTTATATTAGACAGAACCTTAATTTCAGATCAATGGTTTCTTAAGTATTTTTGCTCTCTAAAAGTCCTGTCAAGGCTAGGCTCTAATCATTTTCCTATTAGCTTTGTGGCAGATCCTATTGTGGATAAAATAAACATCCCTTTTAGATTTGAAAGTATGTGGATGCACCATCCTAAGATCCAGTATGAGGTTAGGATTTTTTGGAATATTTATGTTTCGGGGACTGCTATGTTCAGGGTGGCTGAAAAACTAAGAGAATTCAAAAATAGGATAAGAGAGTGGAATAGAGATTCTTTTGGCAATATCTTTAGAAGAAAAGATGAGCTAAAGTCAGATCTTCAGGAGATCCAGGAGAGGATCCAACAAGAGGGATGCAATATGGAGACTAGAAAGAAATAAAATGGCCTTCTCGTGGAGATGCATGACATCATTGCTAAAGAGGAAGACTTTTGGAGACAAAGATCCAAGGTTCAATGGCTCTCAGCTGGGGATAAAAATGCTAGATATTTCCATATGTATTCCCTTAAACACCACATTGTGAATAGGATAAATTATATTGATTAAGATGGTGTTCATTTTGAGAAGGAAGAGGACATCAAAAGTCATGTTGTTGAGTTTTTTAGCAATCTCCTTTCGATTAATGATGGGGTTAGTCAAAATCTGCAGGACTCTCTTTCAGAGGTTATCCCCAATATAGTTAAGGAGGAGGACAACAAAATGCTTTCTACCATCCCATTGAAGGAAGAAATTAAGAAAGCTACTTTTTCTTTTGAAGGTAATAAAGCCCCTGGACCTGATGGCTTTTTGGTGTTCTTTTTTCAAAGGTTTTGGGATATTGTTGAAGAGGATGTGGTGAATGCGGTTAAAGAATTCTTTGGATCGAGATGCATCCTAAAGGAACTCAATGCTACCTTCCTAGTTTTAATCCCCAAATACCCTAGGGCTATGGATTTTGAAGTTTTTAGGCCCATAAGCCTTTGTAATTCTTTCTATAAAATTATTTCTAAAGTCTTGACTTCCATACTTTTAACTATCTTGCCTTCCTTAATTTCCCCTTAACAAAATGGCTTTGTTCCTAGAAGGAAATTTTTGGATTCCATTATAAATGTGCATGAAAATATTCATTCACTCACTATTTCTAAGATTGAGGGTTTTCTCTTGAAGCTTCATATTTCCAAAGCCTATGACTTGGTTGAGTGGGAATTTTTATTTAAGATTATGATCGTGTTTGGCTTCAATAAAAGAGTTATCCAATTGGTTTGCCAACTCATCTCTTCTACTTCCATCACCATTTTGGTCAATGGGTCTCCTTCACATTTTTTAAGAATTCCAGAGGATGAAGACAAGGTGATCCCATTTCCCCTATTTTGTTTACTATAATGGCTCAATGCCTCAGGAGGAACCTAAACATGCTGGTTGCTCAAGGTGCCTTTACGGGTTTATGCCCTTCATCTAGCAATCTTGTTAGCTCTCATCAACATTTTTTTGATGATACCATTTTGATGGATAGGTCAACGGTGGCTAAAGCAAGAACTCTTAAAAGAGTTCTGGATGACTATGAAGGAGCTTCTAGTCAAAAGATTAATATTCAAAAAAGTTCTCTTTTTTTATTCAATACTCCAGCTAGAAGACAAAATAGGATTGCAAATATTTTTGGTTGCAGAGTGGAGGTTCTTCCTTCAATATATTTGGGCTTGCCCTTGGGCCTTGTGGACATCAAAATCTGTAAATGGTTGATTAGTATTGTAAAACCAAGCAAACATCTAATATCCCTATGAAATAATACATCATGATTCAAAATGCAAACAAATGACAAGAATGATCAAAGCACATAAAACATGAAATAAACCAATTCCATAGTGGATTGGTGCTATCCTTTGAGTACAAGGCAGTCCTTTCCCAATCCTTGATAAGCTTGAATGAAGACAATAGACAATGAGATGCAAAGTGAACTCAAGTTGCCTATAGTGATAGTGCTCAAATTGTAGATGAAAAATGAGAGAAAATGCATTGAACTTATAGAAGAAGTTGAGAGAGGAGAGGCCAAGATTGAGCAATGTGGGATTAAAACCCAACAAATGAGATAGAGCCACTTGTCACAATGGGATTGGCCCATGCTTGTGCAAGTTTTGGCCAATGTGCCCATTTCAAATTTGAAAATGACAATAAATGAATATGGTTGAGGGTTTTTGGGGGAAATTGTGTTTGGCCAGAAAAGTCAAACAAGAGAGTTAATGAGGGCATATTGCTTGGGGATATGCCTTTGTGAGGAAAATAGGTGTTTTAATAAATCAATTCAAATGATTTATTGTGCAAGTGGATGAATCTAGAGAATTTAGGTGATTAGGATTAAATTAATCAGGATTTGATTAATTTAATAGGAGGTTAGGTGATATGACATTTGATTTGAATTTTTGTATTTGTTTTAAATCAAATGAGAGAAAATGCATATGAGTGATTTAATTACATGTATGTGATTTAATTAAATCAAGAACTATAGGATATTTCTTTTTCCATTTTTCGTTCTTTTTTGCAGTTTTTTCATATGGTGCACCGCATCTGTTCAGGAAAATGATGCATCTATATCCATGAGCCGCATCTGCTAAAAATAGCGATGCATCCATCATCCCAAACCGCATGCGCGAGGTCACGAACTGCATCCGCCTGTGAACAAAGTTCGCGAACTGCATCCGCTTGTCAACATCGAACCGCATCTGTGGCTCCAAAAGCCGCATCTGCCTGGTAATCTTTTTTTTGGTTTTTAGTCATTTCCGTACATCCATATTTTCATTTTCACTTTTTAGGTTGTTTTGATTTTTACTAATGTTTATTTCAGTTGTGTTAAGAAGGAATAACGTAGTGTTTGCAGGATGAAGCATAGAAGACAATTAAAAACCAAAGACAATTTTCTACAGGACGAAAGCCGAAGAACAATGAATAACTAATAAATTTGCATGCAAGACCTAATGCCTTTGTGTTTATTTATTTATTTAAGCAAGCTTTTGTATGGTAGATAGATAATCATCGTGTGGGTTAAATTTTTTTTTTCTAATTGATAGATAGACAATTGTCATTTGGATTAAAAAGAACCACTGTCTTCTTTGTCTGGTGCGTTGCACATATTTGTCACCCTTACGATTCAGTATATTGAAGTATCCTCTCCCCTTGCACAGTCATGCGATCTTGGGTGTAAGAGAAATAGTTACTGACTCTAGAACTTGGGCCTATCTTGGTGGGAAAAAGTACTCACCCCAAGATGACTAAGACTGGTAACACGCTAAAGCCAAGCGACTTCCACCCGGTATATAAAAATGGATTTTTGGGGAAAGCCTAGAAATCACGCTCAGTATTTTGACGAGATGGATAGAAATGGACTCTCGCCAACGTTGGATAGTTCCCCATGAATGGAATGCCCTTATTAAACACCTTGTTGTAGAGTTACCAAAATCCTATCTACTTGTTGGCATAGCAGGGTCGGCCCTGTCAAGCCGTCTTACATTCTTACGGTTTATGTGTGGAAATGAAATGTATGCCATGGGAGTTTCATGGGAACAGTAGCTTGGTTGCCCCGTATAAGTGAGTGCCATGGAGGGGATCCAGTGGGGTCAAGCTACTAGTCATTCACTATAAATATGCGTAGCTAGAGAAATCCAAGTAAGAACTCATCAAGTATTGTCCAAAAAGCCTAGGTTGTAAATGTTTTTCAAGTCTTAACAAGTCTATCATCACAAAAACTGAAAATATATTGATTGTTGTGTTTTTTCTATGTTGTATTCGTCAAAATCTTTATCAAACAAACTAAGGCATCAAAACAACTTTCGGGAAAATTTCAATTGTCAAAAAACTGAGTTGCAATTGTCAATTTAAATGTCGCATTTGGCATAGCGAGTCACATCTGTTAGGGGAAAAACTACATGTGTCTGTGAAAACATTCATCATTCATAATCTGGATTTTGTGAGTCTCAACTATCACATTTTGAGTCGCATTTGTGCATGCAAACCACATCTATCAGTTTTCGAGCCGCAAGTGTCTGTCATAAATTTAGGTTTACGAAGTCCAATATTAGAACTGCATATGTATCAATAAAACAAATTTGTCATAGGAAAAACCCCAACTGTTAGAAACGCCGCATGCATTGTGAAAAACCACATCTGTCAACATTTGAACCACAATTGTTAGGTGAACATCATTTACCTATCAAGATAAAACATAAAAAACCATGAGCTGAGTCTGAAACATCATTGTCACTATTTGCTTTAGGTTCTTAAGATCAACCTTGGCTTAGAAACTGGTAAATTTTTCTCAAAAACCTTGCATGATTAGGTGTCATATATGTCTTAGTCATAGTAAATGTCTTAGTCATAGTCATCCTAAGTCGCATGCATATAGATACTTCCTAGGAAATGGCATATCATAGAATAGATAACTTTCCTCATCATTGGAAACGTTCATGTTTCGGTTTGTCACAATCATTGAACCTAGTCACTTTAGTCCCATCGAGTGGATCTTTTCAGCTCAATAGTCTAGTTTGAAAAATTCACCTTGTCAGCTGTCCTTGTCATACAAATAGGTTCCTTGGTCAAAAACAAGTCTTTGCATGCATTTATTCCATAGGTGGTAGGTTATACCCATCTTAGACTTATTTATCGTCATATTCTACTCAAAATTTTGCATATTGTCTGTCCTATCATACGTCATTTTAGTATACATCTTTTTAGAAACTACTTTAGCTACGTCATTTATTGTCAAAAAAATCCAAAATCATAGACATAGGTCATATCAATTTTTAGACATAGTCTGCATTACCCCTTTTTGAGAAACTTTTTCAAGGTCGAAACAAGGTCTAAAAAGAAACACAAAGCAATGACAGATCCCATGGAATTCATCAATCCATTCAGAAACCAACCATCAAGAAGTAAATGACCACACAAGCCTTTGCTTGAAAAACACGTCACTACAGACACACATGGGAAAATTTACATAGAAGACATAGACACAACAGTACAAGATCCTGAATTTGCATCCTTTATGGATGAATGCTTGGCAAATGATCCCCAATGATATCTAGCAAAGTTGCTAGTAGAAGGTGCCAAACTACCCATAGGATTTGATATTCATACTTTGCAAATGCAGTCTACTCAACCAACACAAACTACGATGTCAAATGTCTCTATTCCCCAAATTACTACAATGATACCAACTGGTATACCAACTCAAACATCATCAATTGTAAACACAACCCCTTTCAACATAACACAAGGTTTACAATTTACTGCAGGGCAATTTCCTTTGACCCCTTTGTCACCAACATGACTAGTAAGATATCGAAAGTTGGCGGGAATATACCTATACCAAATCAGATCATTCAGATAGGAAGCATTCCTATACCAACTCAGACCATTCAGACAAGGAATATCCCTATACCAAATCAGAACATCCTAATAGGATATATTCCCTCGCCAAATCAGAACCCATCACAAAACACATGTGGCGTATCAGAACTCCTATATTAATCCAAATAACAAAAATACTATGTCCTTGACACAAGTCAACATCCTTCAAAACCAAATGCAAACTCTTCAACAACAGATGGACAACATGTCTATGTCAGGCGAATGAACTATCTCAGTGCAAGACCTATGTCCATGTCCATTTGACAAAGCGCTTTATATGACACCTTTTCCCCATAGATACATTATACCGATTTTTCCTAAGTATAATGGGAGAAAGAATCCTTTAGAACACATTAGAGAATTCTCAATGGAATGCATGGACATATCATATGACCCCACATACATGATGAGACTATTTCCATGAACCCTTGTCGGGATAAGACTAGGATTGTTTTCTAAATTACCATATGGCATATGATCTTGGGGTGAATTAGCTGAGAAGTTTGTCGAACATTTTTCCTTAAACATAGACAATGACGTAACAATAGCAACCTTGTGCCACATGAAACAAGAATATGGTGAAAATTTCACTACTTTCTTCTAGAGATGGCGAAGTCTAGCTAGTAGATGTCCAGTTGAAATACCAGAAAAGCAAAAGGTCACAATATTCTTAGAAAACATCAACCCAAAACTACGAAGTGACTTAAGGGTACACTGTTGTACTTCATTCTCAGACTTGGTACAAAAGGGGATCATCCTTGAGAAAGGCCTTATAGACAAAGGAGAAATAAAAGTACTATGTAAAAATCCGGTTGTCCAACATCAAAATGCACCAAACGATAGAAACAAATTCTAGTCTAGAAACAAAAATGTTACAAATGATGGCATTGTTGATGCTAAACACACACATACGGGACCAGTTATCACACTTAGAGGTTACAATTCCAATCAAGATATGATGAATAGTCTAGATCAAACAACCAACTATGTCCAAAATTCACAACAACAAAGACCACAATAAAGGAGATTTCCTACACATGAATTTACACCTTTAGGACAATCAATCGAGACTATTTTCAAAGAGTTGATTAAACATAATCTCATCAAACCTTTGGAACCAAGAGAGTATGATCTTGGATAGTTCAAACCTTCATGGTGAGATGATAACTCTTTTTGTGACTATCATCGAACGAAAGGACACAACCTACAACAATGTCGCCAACTCAAGAATATTATACAAGACTTTGTTGAAAACGGAACCATAGAGGTCAGTGGGCAGAAAAATACCAAGAACAGTGATCATAAGGTCTCCATGGACCCATTACATGACCACACAAAAGGAAAAGCCTCTAGTTCGGAACCCAAGAATAATCCATCAGCCAATTATAACAATACCAAGTATGACTATGGTAAAGGAACGATCATAAATCACCTCCGAGCCACAAATGAGAATGTCAATACCATCACCATTAAGAAGCATCTAGAATGTAATGTAAACACACACAGAACTAAGATTACTATTCCTGGTCCTTCTTCCGAGCCACCTATGCAAGCTTCCAAGTTTAAGTACAACCTTCTTGATCAATTGAGTAAAACCCCCGCACAAATATCTATCTTGGAATTGTTAAATTTATCACCTGAGCATTGAGCCATTCTTGACAAAGCTCTACATAACGAAACTATTCCTACAAACTTAGATGTCAATCATTTTGAAGAAATGGTGGGATATTCGACCAACTCGCATCATGCCACATTTTCCCAACAAGATTACTCAACTGAAAAGTTTGATCATAATGACCCCTTACATCTTGAAGTCCTAGTCCATCAAAACAAAGTCCGATGAGTCTTGGTAGACAGAGGAGCAGGTCTGAACATGTGTACCCTAAAATTGGTTAAGGCATTAGAATTCTCATAAAACTGCGTAGATACCTCTAAGAGTATAGTCATCAAGGCTTACGATGATGAGGAAAGATCATCCAAAGGATTTGTCACACTCCCTATAAGAATCGGCCTAGCGATCATGAATACCAGCTTCCAAGTCTTGGATCTCACCCTTTTGTACAACTTATTGTTAGGTAGACCTTGGATACACGCAATGAAAGTTGTACCTTCAACATATCACCAATGTCTCAAGTTCCCGTATAATGGCATAGAGATCACCATTGATGGTGATCCAGATCCTTTTCATTATTGTACTAGCCTAAGGGAAATTCCACAATGACAAGTACCAGTTAACCAAGAAGCTTCATCATCCACTTTATCCCTATATGTTGACCCACCACATCTCACTAAGTCCATTTCATTCAAACCATAATCATCCACTCCTAAGCTTGAGATCCAAGATAAAGGATGTGGCAAATATAATATAAAGGCATCATACTATTTCAGTCAAATGATTCCACCTAAGGCATATGGCCTACCCATGGCAGATAGAAGATAGTCAGTGGTCACATTTCATGTTCCCCCTACAATGACATTGACAAAACGGGGAGAGTTAAGTGAAGAAATTGTGGATCAAGGTGATTCCTGGTTATATCAAGAAGAACATGAATATCCCTCCCCATCTATTCAAATAGCTAAGGACCAGTATGGAAAAGGCTTTAAGATAATGCAAATTTAAGGCTATGATGAGCACAGTGGGTTAGGACTATATCAAAATGGAAGGACGGAACCGATCACTGTCTACCCATGACCGAAATACCTAGGGCTAGGGTGTCACCTGCTTAGAACTGGGTTTCTTGGTACTTCGTCACCATTTCAAGAGGAAGTGAGTGCTTGCACAAACATCCAGATATCTCATGAACCACTTCCCCCAGTTTACAACAAACCCCCAGTTTAGAACAAACCTCCAGTTTACGATGAATCCCCTTACTCAAGCGATTGTGAATGGGATTCCCTTTCATCTATCAGTACCATGAACATAGATGCTCTATTTGGAGAATTGGACCTAAACATGAAACCTATACCAAAACCATCTAGTCCTCGTCCTAAGAAACACTTGTCCAAAAAAGAATGGCAAGAAAACTATTATTGGGAAACCCTTGATCATGCATCTTGGGCACCTGAAAAACCATCTTCTAATGACTCAGCCCTTACTATAGTCCCACATCAGAGTATACCTACCACTAGGAAGAAGAATAAGGAGTTAGTCCAAAACTTTTGCGACCATATCAATCATTCTATACTCACCTTGTCAGCAGCTACCTTTAAAAACTCCAATGATGACATGCCCCTTATATATCCCGAACTTATCGACTAGGATCAACGAGGTACACCTGTCATAGATACATTCGAGAACGACGAAGCAATTGCTGAGTTCATCAGACTTAGAGAAGGCATACGAAGAGGGGATCATAAAGCAGATTTTACCATAGACTTGGATGACAAAGCATATTTTGGGGAGTCTATTTACACCTCTAGTCGCAAAAATGAGAATAAAAAGAAAAAATACAATGAAAAAGAAAATGATGAGTCCCTAGGTGAAAACTAAAAGGCACCTTTGGAAGAAGAAAAAGTCAAAATAAAGGACATATCTGAGGGAAAAAACCTCTTAGAGGCACCCAAGGATAGAGGTTTAAATATTCTCCCCATTGAATAAGAAAAGTCACCGATGCTAGTAGAAGAATCTCTTGAAGTCAACATAGGTACAAAAGAGAATCCTCAAAAGGTATATTTTGTAGCTTCTTTAACAGAGACAGAAAAACTTGAGTTTAAGAACTTCTTCACAAAGAGATAGATATACTTTGCATGGTCAGATGCTAACATGCTTGGGCTTGATCCCGACGTAATATTGCACCATTTACCACTACAGCCAGGTATTAATCCAGTCAAACAAAAGTTGAGGAAAATGCATCCGCAAATTGCTCTATTGGTCAAGGCAGAACTTAAGAAACTCTTGGATGTAGGATTCATAAGGACGATAGAATATGCAGATTGGATATCAAATCTTGTACTAGTGACTAAACCAATTGGGGGCATTCACATTTGCACTGACTTTAGAGACATCAATAAGGCATGTCCTAAGGATGAATTCCCTTTACCGAACATCGACATGATAGTAGATCTTACAACAGGATACGAGATGTTATCCCTCATGGATGGTTTCTCTGGATATAACTAGATTAAAATAGCAGCTGAAGACTAGTATGAGACAACTTTCACATGTCCATGGGGCACATACTATTGGAATGTTATGTCGTTTGGCCTTAAGAATGCAGGAGCTACCTATCAACGGGCAATGACTATGATTTTCCATGACTTTGTACATACTCTAATTGAAGATTATGTAGATGAAATTATAGCTAAATCAGAAACAAGGGAAGATCATTTGAAGGTTCTAGACAAAATATTCCAGAGGTTAGAAAATTACAATGTCAGCTAAATCCGAAGTAGTGTGTCTTTGGAGTGAAATCAGGGAAACTATTAGGGTATATCATCTCTCGAAGAGGCATTGAAGTAGATCCAAAGAAGGTAAGAGCTATCATAGAAATGCCTCCTCTAGTCAGCATTGGTCAACTCAGAACCCTATAAGGGAGATTACAGTCTACTAGGCATTTCATAGTACAACCGGCAGATAAAATACACCCATTTCAGTATCTACTCAAGAAAGGAGTACCATTTGAGTGGACACCTAAATGTCAGGAAGCCTTCTAGCAAATTAAGGACTATTTGCTTACTCCACTAGTCTTAATGCCACCTACAGAGGGAAAAACATTGATACTATACATTTCAGCAACTCAGTCGGCATTAGGGGCTCTTCTCGCACAACACGATGATCAAGGTCATGAGAAAGCAGTCTATTACATCAGTTGTACCTTAGTGGGATATGAATTGAATTACAACAACATAGAACATTCCTATCTTGCCATAGCTTTTTCTACCCAAAAACTTCGGCACTATATGCTCAATCGACAAAAAATGTTAATTGCAAATACTGATCCACTTAAATACCTCCTAAGTAAGGCAGCGTTAATAGGCCGATTGGCTAAATGGGTTATGATACTTAGAGAGTATGACATTCAGTATGGTGAGAGGAAGGCTATAAAAGGATAGGTGATTGCAAATCAGTTAGCCGATGCACCTATGAAGGCAGACCATCCATTAGTGGCAGATTTCCCTGATGAATTTCTCTTCAACATTGACATTAAAACCAAATGGAAACTGTACTTTGATGGGTCACATACAAATCGTGGTTCAGGAGCTGGTATCTTATTTGTTACACCTCAAGGTGATACCATTCCCAAATTATTCAGGATTACTTTCCCTTGTACCAACAATATAGCAGAATATGAAGCTTTAGTGACAGGGTTAAAAATGGCAGCTCAATGGAAGATTAAGAGCCTACATGTTTTTGGCGACTCTCAACTCGTAATCCGGTAAGTAAATGATGATTACGAGACTAAGGATGAGAAGCTTTCCCCTTATAAGTGTATGGCTGATAGTTTCAAGTAGTATTTCAATGACATAACTTTTCAACAAATACCACGTATCGAGAATAGAGCTCCAAATGCTATGGCAACCGTGGGTTCCTTGTTGGATATTCTGAGTAATGTGCCTAAATTCGAGTTTCTGGTTGAACAATTGTTGGTCCCCGCATATGATATCCCTAATACTGCAATGGTGTGTACCATTGTTGGTCCTACATCTCCTTGGTATAAAGGCATATTCAACTATCTCACTGACCAAACCCTCTCAAGACTTGTCCAATAACTATCGTTGAACCTTCATCCGAAAGTCAGCTAAGTACACCATCATCGAAGAAACCCTTTATAGACATACCTTAGATAGCACCCTAATGAGATGTCTCGATGCTGAGGAAGCATAAATAACTTTACGAGTGGTGCACAAGGGTATATGTGGATCTCATTTGAGTGGTCCTACTTTAGCCAATAAGGTTATGAGACTAGGTTATTATTGGCCTACAATGGAGAAAGACTCATACATATTTGTAAAGAAATGTAGACAATGTCAAATACATGGAGACTTGATAAGAGCCCTAGCATAGGAGCTTCATCCAATTACTTCACCATGGCCCTTCGCCCAATGGGGACTTGACCTCATAGGTAAGATACACCCTCCATCATCCAACAACCATAAATTCATCACCACCGCCACTGAATACTTCAGCAAATGGATGGAAGCTATTCCCATGACTTACATCAATGGCACACAAATATCTAAGTTTATCCTCAACTATATCATTTGTCGGTATGGTGTACCCCAATCCATAATCACAAACAATGGCCGCCCATTCAAGAACCAAGAAGTATGCCATTTATGTGAAGAATTCCACATCAAACACCATTTCTCCACCCCGTATTAGCCACAAGGTGATGGCCAAGCCAAGGCATCTAATAAGAGCATTGTTAGAATCCTTAAGAAGACTGTCAATGACGCTGGTCGTGACTAGCACCTACAACTTAATCTTTCCTTATGGGCTTATTGCACGAGCATTTGTACTCCCATCGATGCCACTCCATATTCCCTTTTATTCGGGTTCGAAGCTATCTTACCTATTGAGGTTGAAATACCTTCTCTACAGGTATCCTTGAAGGGTCATATTGACGATGAAGAATACCGTGACTCTAGGTTACAAGAGCTAGAATTGCTGGATGAACGAAGATAGAAAGCATTAGATCATTTGCAAGCATATCGAAATCGTCTTCGTCATAGCTACAATAGAAAGGTTCTTAATAGACACTTTGACATTGCTGACCTAGTATTAATGGAGAATCCTAAGAACCAACTTGAACGAAAGAAACTGGGTAAGTTTGAACCTAACTGGTTGGGGCCCTATATTGTCATAGAAGGCTTTGGATCAGGAGCGTACCAACTCTCTACTCCTGAAGGAGAGTTGCTTTTGTCACCTATCATCACTCTACATGTAAAGAGGTTCTATGCTTAGTCTCTGAGAATCCGTCTTAATCTAGAAAAATACAAAAAAATGGTTACCTTGATGAAAACCTGGCAAACAGGCACCATGTGTAGTCAAGCTCACTCTTCCATGTACCATCATTCTATTCAGACTTTTTCACCATCTCTCATAATAAATGGTTGTCTTATCCATTATTTGGAACGATTGGCATCTAACATCCATCCCGTCACATTACCCACTCCATATTCCAAGTCTTATTCCCGACTGGGGGAAAATCCTTGTTCTATTCCCTAACACCTTGTACATAACGTCACATCATCGAAAATGTCCTGAAAAATCCCAAAAACATTAGAAAACTTCAAAATATCCAAAAAAAAAAAAAAAAATATCAGAAAATACCAAAAATAGAGTCAAGTTAGTCATGTTCAGTCAGTCATAGTTGAACTACGTTGCCACTATGACTGGGACGTAGGCAAGGCCATCAATCGATGTGCCCCCGAGGCATTAGGTCATTCAGTCTAGGTTTGTCATGTATCACACACATTCCAATCATGATGCTTTTTACATTCAAAGTCATTGGTTGTTTCAAACTACGAGGTCTCTGTGTGTACAATGTAGGCAAGGCTAATCAATTGATGAGCTCTCGAGACCACACTAGGTCAGTCCAATAGGGTTCAGTCACAATCACTATCACACAAGTTGCATATCATAGTTTAAGGTATCATCTCATGTCATACACTGTCTATGCACACACTTTTTTTCAGTCAAGGAATCAATACAAGTCATGCATCAACAAGGCAAAACATCTCGAAGTTATCAAGTCAATATCAAACACATTGTCAAAGCGGTCATCCTATGTCTTAAACAAGATATGTCTTTCTTGTCAATGTAGACATCATCAAATTGTCATAGTCTCATGTAGCTTGTCACTTCAACGTCATCAGGCTCCAACGTCTTATACGACACGTGTCTTTCTGAAACCAGGCTTTGTCATGCCTTATACAGAAGTCGCCAGGTTGAAACCAGACTCAATGTCTTATGCGGTATGTGTCATCCCTCACATTATGCTATGTTAGACATAAAACAATTAAACAATCCCACAAGATCAAGTTTTGGTGAATACTTTTATTTGGCTTTATGAATTTATATCTTACTTTGTCTTATCCTTTTATCGATTTGTGAATTAAGTCCGGTTACTAGCTTTCTTGAGGATGTCCCTCGAAGGATTTAGAGAAGCAAGGATGTCTCAGGACTCTTTTTATTTGACTGCTATCTATCAAATGTGTTTTTAAACATTGGTTTTTGAGTCTTGTTACTAGTTTCCTCATAATGTCTTATCAAGGATTTAGAGGAGCAATGATGTCTCATGACCCATCTTTTATTTGTCTTGACAAAATGACTAGGGCAATACTATCCTTAGTATGAGTTAAGACACTCCTTGTCTGTGACTATCTGTTTTTCACAGATGGATGACTTTGTACACTATGGTTTATCTCATATCATAATGTGTACTATCCATCTGTGTCATGTCCCACCCAATGATGATAACAATCAAGCATAATGTAGTTGGCAATATATTGAAGATAATATCATTTTCTCAATCACTCATCCTTACTTATTTCTTACTAACATTCTGAGTTCATTTGTCCTAACATTTCTCTTCTTCAAACATTATGATAAAGTCCTATGACACAATAAAAACATTAGATCATTTGCATTTGCGTACATTCTATAAGAATTTCATATAGTTGCATTGCATTTCAAACATATAAATAGTAACTTTAACATCTTCATTTCATACATTCAAAATCATGACATAATAGGCATTGCATCATCATAACATAAATAATGTAAACATTGCATGTACATATCCCCATCACATATAAATAAGCATCATATAGATCATTGCATTCATTATCATAAGTAATGTAAGACATCCATAACATCATTATTAAATGCATAATTCATAAACATATAGAAACATTCATTCATAACACATGTATATACATCATCTAGGAAACATAATCATGTAGAAATAATTCATCATCCATAAAATAGAACTACATATCCTATAGAAGCTGCCAAAATCATATATATATCGCTCAAAAATAGTGTATCACAATACAATGTCTGAATGTATTCATAAATAAAACATGAGCTCCAAGGCTCTCTGATCAAAATACAAAGTATACATATGTAACCCTATCATTGTGTCCTGCTACCACTGCTGTCACGTGGTGAAGGTGGTGGGAATAGCCTCGAAGGTGCTCTCCATGAGGTGGAAGGCCTCTCATATGGACCTGCCCTCGATGGTCCTACCACCCCCTCAATACTCTATGTCCTCTAACTCCTGCTTTGTGACCTCTGAATCCACACCTCTGAAAAGCTAGGAGCCCATCTCTCGGCTAGCACCACTGCCTCATATAAGTCCCTATAATAGGTGGATCTCTCAACTAATTTGACCAACTCTCGTACCATGCTATCAGATGAAGACCCACTAAAAAGGCATCTAACCTCTGTGAACTACTGCTTTATCTCATGTCTCTAAGCTATCGCCTGATCTCTCTCCATAAGTGCACTATCCCTCTCTGTACGAGCACTATCTCTCTCTATGTATGCATTGTCCCTCTCTGTGTAGGCACTATCTCTCTCTAACCTCATCGCATCAAACTCTAATGTCATAAGTCTGAGTCTCTCCTCCAAAGCCTCCCTGTCACCATCCCTAGGAGCATCCTCCTCCCGTCTCCCCTCCAAAATCTGATCTCTGAGCTCTCTCTCCTGCTCCTCCATGGGTGCATCCTCCTCAACATCATCCTCCACATCATCCTCTCTGTATCCTGCCAAAAAACCTAGAAGGTCTATAGCCATATCCACATCTAAATCCTCTGCAACATCCTCTACTTCAACATCCACCTCTGCACACTCCTCTACCACTACCTCCTTGATAGCATGCTCACCCCCAGACTATACATCTGCTCCCCCTCCGATGTCCAACATCGGTACATCCTCAACTACTACCTCACGGATAGGTGATAGTGCACCTACCCGACCCCCTCTCCATCCTCTCCGACCTCGCCTACCACATCTACCATCACCATCTCTCCCACCAACTCTCCCAACTCTAGCAACTCCACCTCTCCACTATCCTCTAGGTCATGTGCCTCATCTCTAAATAGGTGTTAGCTGATCCGGATCTGTATAAGGAACAAGTAGATGGTCTACCCACCATGTGTCATATGCAACTATCATCCCTGGGTCTGCTGCTCCATCTCTCCAACCCCACTGTATTGGTTGCAATGCCTACATCTCTACCTCAGCAGTAGCTATTGGAATCATAGGCCCCCAATACAGAACCTCTCTAGATGAAGGAGCAAACTCTACTCTACTCCGAGGCTCATCCTAAACCTTGCCAAACTATTGCAGAACTATGTATGGCAAGTGTCGCTCAATGATATGAACACTAGAAACAATCCTCCCAATAAGGTACTGTGTCTGTCTGCAGAATACCAAATGTACCTCCTCCTCTGCCCACTCCTCACAATCCATGTAAGGTCTCCATGTAAACTGATCAAGAATATCTAGTGCATGTCACCAATATCCTGTGTCTCCCACATGTGTCTGAGTAATGTGTCCTGTATATCAGAACACATATAGGAATCTCTCCCGTCGCTCTACTGTAACTGCAGGACAAAAAATGCCTATCCTCTTCGAAGCCCATACCATCAATAAAGTGGTCCCGCAGCTCAATGACTGTGCATCTCTGTAAGCAATGTCATGTAGATGAAAGTATAACATCCCAAGTAGTCATGGACCCCATGCATACCTAGTCTCGCTCTCTAACATACCAACCAACATAGCACCCCATCCCACTAGAAATCTATGACCCTATCTGTCTGGAAGAACTATCCCCCCAATCAATGTACATAAAAAACAATAAATCATCTCATATCTATCTCCTAACACTAGCCATCTAATCTCATAGTGCTCAATGCCGAGCCTACTAATATCATCGACCTGATAGAACCTCGTCAACTCAGTCAATCTGCACTGGGTATCATACATAACCCGCTCTCCTCTAATAGGTAGTCTCAAGATCCTATACACATCGTCCAATGTGACAGTGGCCTCCCTAGTTGATAAATGAAAGGATGATGTCTCATAATGACATCGCTCACATAATGTCATCAACATCCCCCTATTTGCCTGAATAGTGGGCATCGACAAACCGTGATGTAGACCCAGTCTCCATAGAAGCAAAATCTCTGCACTCGTCAAATGATCTCTCAGATCGAATGTGTCTGGACGTGACTCCCATGTATATATAGGATCTAAAACCACCTGCATTTAAACCATGATGTCAATAATTTTCAATTTTTCCTTAGAAATATTTTTCAAAAATTTTACCAGTCAAATGTAGCTCACTTTAACAAATGTGGTGCATTTTTGCGAATGTTTTCCATAAAGCCTCACTTGCGGTGCATATTACATATGCGTCGCATATTTCCCATACCCATTTTGAACCTAATGCACATGTAGTTCATTAAACCACATGCGGTGCATTTTCATCACCTTACCTAACTGCTACATATACGTTTAACTAATGCATATGCGGTTCACTACCCTACATGTGTCTATTCCTAATGCAGATGCATTGCATAAATGCAAATGTGGTGCATTATAATTCAAATTTGTTTAATCCCTAAAGTCCCTAACCTAGCCTAGGCGTGTTTTTGCACATGCGTCGTTTCGTAGTCAAATGCGGTGAATACGACGGCATATGCGTCATTCACGACACACTGCATTTGCTAATTGATTTTCAAACATCTAAAACTATGTGCAAAAATAACTTTCAAGAGTTCATTTTTAGGTACATATAGGTGGTCTTGCATCGGCTAGCCTCCTGAATGTCCGGATCCGATATCCTCGATGTGTAGCATAAGGAATGGGTGTCATTTTCATCAGCTACTCAGAGCAAATCTCCTCTTTTTCTAACTCCTCCAGGTGCAAATGAATCAGGTTTAGACCTAATTCCTATTTATAGGTAGGGTTTGAAATGGCATTTCTTCTGACCTAGTCTATTGGCTGCTTAACCTTTCAACTTCCAATGACCTGTATTCGTCTGTATCAACTCCAAATTCAATTCCGTCCACTCCATAGCATTTTTGACTATCAAATTGACTTATCGGGAATATTTCTTGATTTTTTTGAAACTTTCAAAATTTTGTCAATTTTCCCGAGGGAGCATACCTTAACCTGTTTCATGCTGGGGCACGATCGGGGCATATTTTCTTTGACACAACACCCTACCAACATTGTATCAAAGAGGGGAAAACTGTAGATAGTGAAAATTGGTCTAGGCCTGTGAGTACACATTCGACATAATTTTCTATAGTCCATGGTCTTGATTAAATAATGTTTATTATTTAATTAACCTTTCTAACACATATTTCCTCTATTAATTAAATACCCCTTTTTAATTAATTCATTAATTCATAAATAACCTTTATTCAACTTGATTAATTAAATAAATCATAGTTATTTAATTATGTTGCGAACTAATTAATTATTCCCCCTTTATCTATCAATTAAATAATTTATTATTTAATTACCCCCTTTATCATACCTTTCCAACTATAATTAAATATCTTTGCTTAATTATTCATTTAACCTGTTTATCTATAATTAAATATTTATTATTTAATTTTTCATATTATCCTTTTCAAATAGTCAAATTAAATAAATTATTTTATTTATTTATTTAATTAAAGTCTCTTATTTTCAAATGTTGAATTAAATTAACATTTAATTCATATTTTATTTATTTACCCTTTTATCAAAAACATTTAATTAATATTTATTATTTATGTCACATTCCTCTATCATTCAGTTATCTAAGTCATTCACTCACCTTCTAACTCGAGATCTATTTTTAGTTCTCCAGTTATCTCTGAATTCAACACTTGTTTATCTCTGTGAGAAGACTCTCTGTCACAACTAGTTGATTAAGTAGTTCTAACTCTTGTTTGCATTTGAATGCATTAGTTTTCGAATTCTAACTTTTTCTTTTGCATACAAAGTCTATTTCTTCTATTTTTTGGAGATTAAGATCCTGAACTCGTGTTCTAACTCACGTTCTAACTTAGTCTCTATCTGCAGTCTTTTCTGAACTTGTGTTCTAACTCGTATTCTAACTCAAGTTCTATTTGAGACAGAACTCACATTGCATGGAATTCATCAATCTCATCCATCGATCTCTCTTTCAATCTAAGCTGATCGTTTGAAAACCCAAAATCTATAAAATGGCCTATCATTATCATTATTCCTCCTCGTGAAATCATACACTTTTGAGAAGAGACTTATCTTCGATATTTTGCTTAGACACTCGATGAAGTTATGCTTGCATTCAAACACATAAATCTGAGGGAAAGAATACTAAAAAGGAAAAATGGAGAAAAGCAATGAAGATAATTCAAAGGGGTGAACGCATATTCGGTAGAGCTTTCCATTTATTTTTTAGTTTGTTTAGTTTATTTGCTCATTCTTTGTTGTTTGATTTTAGATTATTATTTAGATTAGGATTAACATTGTTATTCTAGTTGCAGATTATCCATCTCATCACATTCGAAATATCATATTTTAATCTATGTTACATGAAGTATGATTAGATTCATGTGTATATTTTTCATGTCTACAGGCCTTAAGCCCTCAAACTCTTTCTGGAATTCCTTGGTGGACGGATTAAACAAAAATCTAGCAGGATGGAAAGGAGCTCTTCTCATTCAAGTAGGTAAGATTCAAATCCTCAAGGCTACTCTTCAAAACCTCTCGATACATGCTCCGAGTCCTTTTAATATTCCTCTTAAGTATGTGGAAGCTATTGAAAAATTTGAGAAACGTTTTCTCTAGTTCTGAGTTGAAGAAAGGTGGTGTATGCCCCTCATTGAATGGGACTTGATTTGTAGACCAAAGAAGCAAGGGGAATTGGACCTCAGAAAAATAAAAACTGTTAATAAAGCTCTCCTTGCTAATTAGATTTGGAGAATTATCTCCTCAATTGGAAAATGGAAGAAAATTTTAAAAAGAAAATATTTGGATAACACTAGTTCTCTTAATTATTTTTTTGGATTCTCAGAGTCTACCCAGTGGTTCAGCTCTTTGGAATGCTATCTTAAAAGGGAGTAAAAGCCTTCACTTGGGATTGGGATGGAGTATAAGAAATGAAAATCTTGTGAGGTTTTGGGAGGATAGATGGATTTTGAAGTAACCTTTGGTTTCTTTCAATAGTTTCAAACATTGGGTAGACATTTGCATGGCTACTTTTGGAATCCTTGCTAAAGACTACTGGAGGAATGAAATTTGGGTGAATCTTAGTCATATTAGTTTGGATCTTTCCCCTATCCAATCTTCCCTTGAGGCTTTCAAAATTGACTTGAACTATCAGGAGGACATATTGGTTTGGATGGCTAGTTTGTTGGGCAACTACTCTATTTCGTCCATTGTCTCTTTGCTATCTTTATCTCCTGGCCCTCCCCCCTTTTGGGCCAAAGCTTGGTTGAGACACTTGACCTCAAAGATTAATATTTTCTTCTGGATCCTTCTTCAGAACAACGTGCTAACAGTGGACAACCTTTGTAAGAGGGGCTTTTAGATCCCCAGCCGATCCTAACTATGTAATTGTGCAACAGAAATGGCTGATAATTTGTTTATTCACTGTCCTTTTGTGATCTTCATATGGGAAATTTTATACTCTTTGTGGAGAATCTCTTGGGTGTCACCTGGTACTATTAAGGATCATTTTACTTAGTGGGTGGCCCCATCCTCTAACCCACATATTCGCAAGCTGTGGTCTCTGACTTTCCCTTATATTGCTTGGGGAGTTTGGAAGGAGCGAAAAAATAGAGTGTTCAGGGAAAACGAAACTACAGTGAAACTAGTGTTTGAAAACAAATTTAGACTGATTGGGGAAAACTTTAATTTGGCTCCTCTTCAGGAGGTGTTGATGGAATCTGTTGTTTATTCGGCTTATGACTCTAAAATGGCCAAAGTTTGGGAGATTAAGGGAGACGTGTCCGTGGCTTCTAAACCAGCTAAAAAGAATTGGGATGGTGTCTTGTGGTATCACCCTCCAAGGGGTTGGATTAAAGTCAATTTTGATGTGGTGGCAAAAGGGAATCTGAGAATGGCTAGGAGTGGAGGTGTGTTACATGATGATAAAGGTATGCTCATTGTTGCGGTTGCTATCTCTTTGGGGAAACAAACCAATCATTTAATTGAAGGTATAGGAGCCCACCAAATCATTAATTTGGCTAATAGTTTGAACTTTAAAAATATATGGATTGAGGGTGACTCCAATAATGTCATTCATTGCCTCCTTGGATTTTCCCCCCCATCTTGGACTATTAAGTATTGGATTGATGAGGCTAGGGCCACTTTATCTAAGTTTGAGAAAGTTAAAATTTCCCATATCTATAAGGAAGGGAATGGTGTGGTGGACCTCTTTCCCAATGAAGGAATAAGACAAAATAGAAAGGCGACATGGCAGAATTTCATAGATTTTCCTACTAACGTTAGAGCCCTAATCAACTATGATTGCACTCATGGGAGAGAAGTCGCATTTAAAGATGATTAAAGAGAAAGGTGTCAAGTACCACAATATTATAAGATTTGGTAGCTTAATCCTAATGAATATGACATATGGGTTGAGCTTGCACGTTTTGTGGGTACTTTGGTTTTGTTGCGAACTCATAAAGCTTTTTTTAACTAGTGTGGGTTTTTAGAGCAAAAGATCGACGACAATGGGAGGAAGCAGCAAAAGAGTCGAGCCTACAACATGTACTAAGAATAAAGAAAACTCTAAGGTGTGGAAGAAAATTGAGAAGGGAGGGCTACAACCGTTCATTGAAAGACTTCATGGGCTAGACCTCAGAGCAACTGATTATTTTGCAAAACACTGGAATAAAGGAGAGATCATCATTTTTGGAAGGAAGGTGTTGGTGGATGAGGTGCTTATTGGAGAAGTTACTGGTCTCCCTGTTGATGGTGTGAAATTTTACCACGACAGGAAATACTCAGATGAAGTCGATATCAATTTTTTGAAGATTGAGGAGGAGAAGAAGAAACTTGTCAAGGTCTCTAATAGCTATTTCGAATCGAGTAGGATCAAGAAAATTTGGAGGGAGGTGCTCAGAGTCCTAATGGAGTACATTACGCTGGATGGGAGATTTACAAGAGTTTACAGGTATTATTTTGCTTTACTCAACCACTTTAGATATAAGGTTAGGGTTTCTTTCCCCTATTACCTGTTGTCCTCATTGAACAATAGCATTGAGGAGAATAGGAAAAATCTTGATAAGAATCTGGTCCTTCATGCTGTCTTAATATGGTTCATTTATGAGCATTTTAAAACCATGCTAGTTGTTTCTAACCCCATCTTAGTCTCGGCCTCAGAGGGTTATGATAGTGAGTCAAGCTCACTTGAGGATATCAAGGGTTCAAACCCAGACTGGGTGGAAGAGATTACCCCTCCTCCTAGTAAAAAAAAGAAGAATACCGCTTCTGTGAAGCCCTTAAACAAAAAATATTGTCCTCTGAAAACTCCTCCAAAAGTGTTAGTTTCAAAGGACGAGATAAGGGAGAACCCCTTGTGTATAAGCTGGTGGCCTACTCAGAGGATTCTCTGGATGATAACATTGTGAAACCTTCTAGGAAGGATTTATCCTCTACCTCCTTCCACTCTGTTGGTAGAGAGGATAGGCCCAACCCTCATGTGGACCTAAATCTTGATGACCCAGCTCTTGAACATAATAGGGACTTTTATGGTGATATTCTTTCTATGGCTAGAAATGGTACAATTGACGATCTTAAAATTTTGAAGTGGGCCTTTCACAAAATCAAGGACCTAAATATTAAAAACAAAGGTATGACTAGTAAATTCAAGATTCTGGAAGCCAAGGTGGCGTAGCAGAAATCGGCTGAAGCTTTGTGGATGGCAGATGAGAAGATGGCTATGGTGGACTACCTCCAGAAAGAGGTAGATTCTACTAAAAACCTTAAGAAGGATGGGGAAATCCTTGGAAGAGAGATTGAGAAGATCAGGGAAGCTTTGAAAACCATGATAGAACATAACCACAAAATTGTTAAAAATAACACTACTGTCTTGAGAGGTTTGGCAGAAAAACTGGACAACAATCAACAGGGACTTTTGATTATGGATTTGGATGCTGAGAAGAACATTAAAAAAATAGACGATTTGGGCCCTTCAAAGAGAACCAGGGCTAACATGAAGAAAAGATAGGATACAATGTCGTTGGAGACCTAGGATCTGAGAATGATGGCCTAGGATTTGGATATCCTGGAAATGGAAGTGGTAGAGATCTTAAAGTCTCTGGATTAGGTTTGATCATGTTTTTGCTATCGTTGATCTTTCACTTTCCTTTTGCTGGTTTTTGTAGGTGGCTGCTGGTCTTTTAAGATTATCTTTAGTTGTAGCCTTTCTTTTCATGGACTTTTATTGATCTATCTTCTTTTGGTTTGTAAACTTTGTGGTTTCCGGTCCCTGTGAAACCCGGTTTTTCCTCAATCAAAAGCATTACCATTTATCGCTCAATTAAATAAACTTATTTATTTAACCCACTTTCTATCCCACCAAATAAATAATTAAAATAATTATGTATTGCCTCCTATCTTATTCATATTTATGACATTAAACCATCATTTCCCAAAAGTCAACTTTCCTCCATAAATTAAAATAGTTTATATTATTCCAACTACCTATTTTTCTCCACCATTAATTCAATTGCTTTCAATTAAATCTCAACCCTTCATTTCAAAGCTTTCCCTAACTTTGACATAATGTTGCCCTAACCCTAATGCTCCTCATCACATTGAATCCTAGCCATTGATCTTAGGGCTTTACCAACTTATAATCCTGGCCATCCATTCTCAAATTGGAATTCTTTAAAAGGCACTCTATCAAACCATTTTACACAGACACATGGTTATTTTCACCATGCTTGAGAACTTATACTTGGACGCTCACGTTACTTCAATAATTTGCTTGTCTAAGGCATAGGTGATAGTTGCACGTCAAATTTGAGAGAAATTATACAATTTGCAATAAGATGGAGAAGGCCAATGGAGTTCTTTCGATGGAGGCATGAAGACCAGATGACTTTGTTTCATGTTTATTTGGTTCTTGTTTTCCATTGTTCTCTATTGTTGATTGGGATTTAGTTTATGTTGCTTGCACTTAACTTGAAAACTTTTTCTCTAATACATCTGGCAAACCTGACGTATGTTGAGCCGTCTATTTCCATTTTGGTAGTGGTCATTTCACTTTCTGATTTAATTTTCGAAAGATATAGTTGTTATTAAATCATGAATACTATCTTTGGCTGTGGATGGTGTATTATCTAAGGGTGCTTTCACGGAAAGATTATCCAATCTTCTAAAATCAGTGTATTATCTAAGAGCACTTTCACTGAAAGATTATCCAATCTTCTAAAATCGGCGTAGGGTCTTTCTCCGATTAAGATGGCTTCATAATTTCTTTGGACAGTGTATTCTTTTTTTGTACTGTGTGTTGAATCGTCAATAACCGAAGTCTCTTCAAGGCGGCTTTGTTGTGCATGTTCCTTGAGCTTAATGACAGTGTGAATGCTATGATTTCCTGAATCATTTATTTGCAAATGATTGACTATGGTAGCCTCTCCCAATCCGTCCATGTTAAGCTCTCATAAGGAATTCCTCTCATATCACTAATAAGATGCATTGAACTGACAATAGCACCTTTTACAAGACAATGGCATTAGATCGTTGGAATTACAATACCCTAAACAACATATTAAGTTTTGCAATATGTCGTTATAATTTAGCTAAGCAGCTACCACCACGTCGTTTATGTTATCATAAAGTAGCTATTTGTCATTGAACATTCACTCTACTCTTCGGGCTTATTGTCATCACAAGGAATCAATTTGGACTTCTTTTCATGCTTCAAAATTATCTTTGACTAGATGGAAATGGTTGTTTTTCAAGTCACTTCACAAGAGTGCAAGTAGAAGAATGCTCACATTTTTCTCCAAGTGTGCAAGTAGAAGAATACTCGCATTTTACCACGAATGGTGTGTGGATGTTTTTTTCTGGCTATGTTTTTTGCTACATAAACCCGAAACCCTTCACGCGGGAAATCTCGCAAGAGGTTGAACAACGAACTGTGAGTGGGCGTCGACCTGCATTACAGGTGCCTTGATAACTGCATGCACTTTTCCTTACTTCACATTTAATATGTTGAAGGAGAATGAACCACTTGTGCTCTTGAGATAACCGCAACAATCATAGCCAAATTTATCCAGACTTCATCTTTCGTCAATGGCTTAACGTGCACATAAAGCCGATCCCATTGAATAACCTGAGCTAGGAGATTTTAGGAATTGAGAGACCAATTTATATATTTCATGAAAAGGATAATATGCTCCGATTATTCGTGATCTTTGGTTTTTGGCCTAGGAACATCACAAAGAAGGTGTCAACACTACAGAGTTGAGACACACGACGAGCTACAGCCTGGCATCGATTCCTCACTGCTTTCACCACTGGTATGGTTTTTTTCTCCTCCAAACGTTTCTTCGTTGGCTGAAGACTTCTCCAATTGGGTGCGCTACAGCCCCAACCCCAGTGGTTTCAGCTCCTCCAAAGTCTTTGTTGCTGGTAAGAAAATTAATTATGCATCATTCCTGTCACGTCTCCTGTCGACCAAGCACCAAATTTTTCTGTCTTCCACCGTTGACAGTTCGTTACAATAAATTTCTTATTGAACTGTTGAGGACTTCCGCCGTTGACAGTTCGTTGCACACAGGGAGTTAGATTCTTATTAGCCGATAGGCTATTATACGTGGGGGAAACCACCGGCATTTCCAGCAGTCTGACGCCGGCGGGAACCCCACGAACTTTACGGCAGGGGATATAAAATTGCACAGGGAAGCGCTTTACGCAGAAGATACTATAAAATGCAGTTTGAAATTCACACGGAAGTAGTTAATGCATGGACGGTACGTAAAACGCAATTTAATATGGTAAACAGTTGGATATTTTAAAATTTTGGAGTGAGAAAAAGTCAATATCTAGCTACCACGGATTATCGACGGGTCAAATTCAACGCTTTACAAGGTTTCCAAGATCACTTTTGTTGAAAACGGGGGAACTGCAAATTAGGATGGACTCCAAACTCGATGCATATGGTTGGCGGATGTGCCAAAAAAATATAAATAATTTATATAATAAATTTGTAATAAAAATAAAATTTGTTCTGTGTTAAAGAATCCAAACAATAAAAAATAAAAATTATATAATAAATAAAATTAAAAAGATTCTTTAAGTAAAATAAATAAAATAATATAATAAATTTTTAATAAAAATAAAATTTGTTATGTGTTATAAAATCCAAACAATAAATAAATAGAAAAATGAAAAACTAAAGTTGTATAGGAAGTGTTGTTTTTGGAATGAAATGGAGAGGAGGGTAAAGAAGTAGAGAGGGAAGGATAGAGAAAGAAAGAGAGAGGAGGGAAAAGAAGTGGAGAGGGAAGGAGAGGGAGAGAGAGAGAGAGAGAGAGAGGGAAAAAAAGTAGAGAGGGAAAAAAAGTAGAGAAATATAGAGAGAGGAGGGTAAAGGGACAAAGGGAGGTAGAGAAGGATAAGTGAGATAGAGATAGGGAGGGAGAGAGAAATGGGATAGAAAGAAGTAGAGAAGGAAAGAGAGAGGGAGGGACAAAGAGAGGGAGGGACGGAGGGAGGGAGAGGGGAGATATAGAGAATTAAAGGGGGAAGGAGAGAGAGGTAGAGAGGAATAAGTGAGAGAGGGAGAGAAGTAGAGAGGGCAGGAGAGAGTGAGAGAAATAGGTGGGATGGAGGGACGGATAGGGAGAGAGGGATATGTGATATAGAGAGAAATAGAGAGGGAAGGAGAGAGCAAGAGGGAGAGAGAAGGGGGGGGGGAGGAAGGGAGGGAGAGGTAGAGAGGGATAGATGTGAGAGAGAAAGACAGATGAGGGTAAAGAAGTAGAGAGGGAAGGATAGAGAAAGAGAGAGAGAGAGGAGGGTAAGGGACGAATGGAGATAGAGAGGGATAAGTGAGATAGAGATAGGGAAGGAGAGAGAGGTGGGATAGAAAGAAGTAGAGAAGGAAAGAGAGAGCTAGAGAGAGAGAGAGAGAGGGAGGGAGGGAGAGGTAGAGAGGGATGGGGAGTTATAGAGAACTAGAGGGGGGAGGAAAGAGAGGTAGAGAGGAATAAGTGAGAGAGGGAGAGAAGTATAGAGGGAAGGAGAGAGAGAGAAATAGGTGAGATGGAGGGAGGGATAGGTAGAGAGGGATATGTGATATAGAGAGAAATAGAGAGGGAAGGAGAGAGCAAGAGGAAGAGAGAAGGGGGGAGGGGGAAGGAGGAAGAGGTAGAGAGGGATAGGTGAGATAGATCACTATTTTCTTCACGTCGTCCACTGCTTTTCATGATTGTAAATAGTGTGGGCTCAACCTATCGGCATAAGTATTGCACCTTATTGGGGTGCAAGTGCTAGTTTAATTTTGATTTTGATTAGATCTTAACTACATTAGCTTTTACTTCAATTCGCTTTCGATTCACCCTCTAATTAGCTTATATTTTGATTAGTTTTGATTAACTTTTAATTACCTTAGATGTAGTTTAAATTTTAATTTAATGTAGTTCTTCACTAGATTTAGATTTTACTTAATTTAAATTTTCAATTAAATCTTAATTAGAGTAACTAGATCATCAAAAAATTATATCTTAATTAGAGTTAGATTATCAAATCGATTTTAATTACTTTAGATCATTAGATTTGAATTTTAAGTCCATTTTAATTTCATTGAACCTTTTAATTAGATTTTAATTAATTTAGATTTGTCATTTTAATTAGACTTTAATATGGATTTTGATTTTAATTAGATTTAAATTAGATTTTTAATTAGACTTAGATTTTAATTAGACTAAATTCTTAATTAGATTTCACATTAGTTTAAATTTTTAATTAGGATTAGATTTTAATTAGATTAAATTTGAAATTCGAAATTAGAATTAGATTTTTACATTAGTTTAAATTACACTTAGATCTTAATCAGACTAAATCTTAATTAGATTCTACACTAATTTAAATTTATAATTTATAATTACAATTGGATTTTAATTAGATTAAATTCTTGATTAAATTTTACATTTTTAATTAGCCTAGATTTTAATTAACTTTAGATTTTTCATTTTTATTTTTAATTCTTAATTAAATCTTTGATTTTTAATTTAGTTTAAATTTTAGATTTTCAATTTTAGTTTAAGTAGACTTTTGGATTTAGAATTTTGGATTTAAGTTTTTAGTATTAATTAGATTTAATTCAATCTTTTTAGAATTATATTTTAGCTCTTTTTTTAGATTAATTAGATATCTACACTAGCTTAATTTTGTCTATTAAATTAGATGTTAGTTTTATCTCTAGTTTAAGTTTTTTTCTTTTTTAGACTAATCTTTGATATATTTTTTTCCAAGTCGAATGTCCTAGATTTGAAGCTAATCCTCAACTATCGTTTGTCAAAGATTGGAGGCTCAAAACTACTAATCATGATTTGCAGGGTTCTTACTTTAATGATTTTTTCACACAGACTCATTAGTGGGCCTAAAAAGAACTTATGTGTTTGATTTGACATCATAAGAGGATTTAGAATTTACTAGTGCTTGCGTTGTCTTGTGGTTCAAATTTTATTTCTAGGAGAGTATGCTCTTCTCTCGTGCCATTTGGCAATCTTGAGAATCATAAACACATTTAGAAATTTTGTACAACCACCCCCACATTTGGATTTTGGAATTAAAATGAACCCCATGCGAGTGTGAGGAAAAGGTGTTTGTGTATGCACTCCCCTTGTACTTCGTGCAATATTGGGTGATAAAAAAAACATCTTTTTCTTGCTTTTGCTACCTTTAGAGGGGACTACCTCGAAGGAGGGAATGACTCCAACCAGCTTTTTGCTTGGCTTAGTATATAAAAGGATAAGACTAAACTATCAAGTCCTCATGGTATGTAGGCCTTAGCCATGTAGTTTCATTCAAAACAGGGTACCTACCTTTTCTTTTAAAGGTATAAGAGCCCCTAGTAGAGTGATTAAAGCCTTGAGTGGATTTTTGGACACTCGTGAGGTGCCATGTCCCCGAGTATTCACTATAACCCTCTTGGTTTTAGAAGCCTCACCTTTCGGCCATTGCTTGGTATAGTGCTAGGTATAGTGTCATGCCTAAAGATACTCACTACTAACTCCCTTGAGTAGAGATAGGAAATTCCTCTTTGGGGAATTTGAAGTTGGTGAGCCCGAGAAGTGAGTGCACTGTAAGGGGTAGCCTGTGCCACCAAACTTCTAAGCTATCCGCTCTCGAGAAGGAGAGGTGTTTAGCATTGATCTGAGGTATTTCAGTGAGCTATAACAACTATACAATCCCTTTCCAATTAGGTTGTGCAAAGTGTTTTCAAAGTGTTTGTCAAGATCAAACTCAAAAAAAAATTGTTTGCTTATGTTTTATGTGTGTGTCTTTGAAACAAACAAGCAAACAAACCTTACACTTGAAAATTGCAACACTTCACAACATTACACCAAGCAACAGTTTCAAACCAATATGTAAAAAATGGGTCAAACACTTTCCAAAATCAGGTCAAACTCTTGAGATCCATTTTTAGACCAACTTCTTGTTGTGATTCTTGTTTAAAACAAGAAACTTGATAAATTCACCTTACATATATCATTTCCATTATTAGTTCACCATTTTAGGTACTTGAGCATCCTCATTACTTACATACCACAACATCACATTAGGTTACCTTTTACATAATTTTATGCTTGAAACCTTGTGATTTTTAGGATATAAAAACTATCTCTCCCTTGGCACAAATAATTTCTTCAATAAAATATTGTCACTTGACCAAGTCACTTTTTAAATTCGCCCTATGTCATTTTGGTGATAATTTCCTACTGACAAGTCTAGTCGGGAAATTCACCTTGTCACTTTTTTTCACTTGTCCTAGAAAAAGGCCATTTGACAATCCTAGTTGAAATGTTGGTTTACCCTTGGATAGTTAGTGATCCTATTCTTACATATTTCAAAAGTATTTAAGCCCTCAAGTTCACTATAGGTATCCATCACCTCTTCATCATTGGCATCTTTCATACCATAACATTTTAGACCTAAAATAACATCTTCATACATTCTATACTTCATAACATCCAACATTATCATTATCACTTTTCGTCTTGTTATGTAAATTCCATCTTTCATCCTTAAAATACGAAAAATAGCTCAAAAACAGTTGCATTACATTTAGGTGTACCATATTTCAAAAAATACCAAAAACATAGTCTTAGTCTCATATCTTCCACCTTCATTTTGAGTAAGTCTTATATGGTTGAAACTATATTGCAAAATAAATGTTGATAAATGGACCTCTTTCATGATGATGAGGACCTTTACAATTACACAAGCACCCTCAACTATGACAATACAACTGATGATCCTCAAGACAATATCCACCTTGAAAATCATGACAATATCAACTTGGGGTCTACATCTTATCAACAATCAAAGAAAAAATCATTTTGAACAATTCCTTGTTAGAGACAAAGATGGAAATGTGTTCATAGAAGAAGTAGAGGGCGTCGCACAAAATCCTGAAGTAGCCTCTCTTGTGGATGAAATTGTCATGTTAGACCCTAAACAATATTTATCCAAACTATTACATTAAGGAGTTAAAGTACCTCAAGGATTTAATGTCAATACCTTATGCACAACAACTTCACCCAAGGAAAATGTACGCCACAACTCACAATTTCCATACCCATTGGAACCACAAGCCCAAATACCACAACTACAAACACTTCATCCATATTTGTGACACAGTCTATGTCACAACCCATGACATAGACCACCTCACAAACATTATTCACAATGCAAGTCTTTCGCTTGGCATTTACTCCCTTTGGGTCATCATCTCAGGCCATAGGGGAATCCACATCTAACATCCTTGGTAGACCTAAGGCAAGATGGGTTCTCATACATGGATCTTAGCCAAACACAAATACCATGTCACAAGGTCCACATATCAATACAAACACCTTGCAAGGCCAAACCATGAATGGTCCACATAGTCAAAATACAAACACATCACATGGTTATAATCCTTTTCAACAAGGACAAGGATCACAAACAACACAACCTAACATATTATATGGCTACACACAAGGAATCCTTTTTGCCAACAAAAATATACACGGACAACCCACCCAACCAATGCAACATATCTCAACCACTTCTCACATCCGAACCTACACATCACACATCCATACTCATGGACACAATCAAAATCCACCACATATGCATAACGTTCGAAATCAAAACATGTCATAAAAATGAAACATGGGACGACACAACACAATTTTGGGACCTCAATAATGTTGCCAACAATCCCTTAATAGATGCACTGACTAACCAATTGGCTGCCCTACAAAAGCAAGTGGAAGGGATGCAAGTGTCAAACAAGAAGACATAATCATCGCATGATGTACATCCTTATCTATATGACACTAGAATATACATGCCTCCTTTCCCTCCTAGGTATGTCATCGCTACCTTCACTAAGGATAAGGGAAAGAGCAATCCTCTTGAGCACATATGAGAATTCCTACCTTTTGAGACTCTTCCCTAGAATATTATAGGGCCTTCACTTGAATGGTTTGCACTAATAAACCTATCACCTAAACAAAAAGCTATCCTTGATAAGACTTTGAAATAAACCTACATTCCTAGCGACTTGGATGTAAAGTGTTTCAAAGCCATGGTTAGACACTTGGCCAATTCAATCCATGTCTCTTTTTATGACAAATACTACTCTACACAAAATCCTAGCTATAACGACCCATTTCACCTTGAAGTATTTTTCCATCAACACAAGGTCCAAGGAGTCTTGGTAGATGGCAGAGCTGAACTAAACATTTTCAATTTAAAATTGGTCAAAGCATTAGGCTACTTTAAAGCATGTGTAGAAACAACCAAAAGTATTGTAATCAAGGTCTATGATGACGAAGAATGCCCCTTTAAGGGTGTTATCACACTCCCTAATAGAGTGGGGCCTACAGTTATGGACATGACATCCAAGTCTTGGATCTTGAACTTCCATATAACCTTATACTTGCTAGACTCTGGATTCATGCCATGAATGCTATGCCTTCCACCTATCAGCAATGCTTGAAATTTCCATATAATGGCACTAATGTCATGATCATTGGTGACCTCGATCCCTTCCAATATTGCACCAATTTAATTGGAGTTTATGAATGCCAAGTGCCTATTAATCGAGAAGCTTCTACATCCATTACCATATCCACTTCATCCACTCACGTTGATCCCTCCAACCTCATTAAATCATCCACATCGAAAACCCCATCCACCAACCCCAAAATCAAGATCCAAGACAAAGGTTGTGGTGAGTATAAACTAAGTATTGCCTATTGCATCACAAAGCTACCTAAGTCTCCCAAGTCTTATGGTAGGCATTATTTTAAGATGGAACCCAAAGTAGTCTTTAGAGTTCCTCCCACCATAACCTTCACAAAATGGGGAGAGGTAAACAAAGAAGACATTGACAATATTTCATCTTGGATTTACAAAGACAAGGACGATCTGTTGCCACTACCAATAGAACATTATGGAAAATGTTTTACACTCATGAAACAAATGGGTTATGATGGAATCAGTAGACTTGGTATACATAAAAATGGAATGAGATAACCCTTGATGCCTATTAGGTGGCCAAAGAACATAGGGCTAGGATTCATACTAGTTAAGATTGGCACTTCAAATACTAAAGTGCTTTCAAATAAGGATGTGAGTGCTTCAAAAGATGTTGATACATCTGAGGATCCTACCCACATTTATTATGGTGACACTGACTAATGAATGTGAGTGTGATTCCTCCACCACAAGTGACTATGAGATTGATAATGTCTATCAGGAATTTGAAATACTTCACTCATCCTTTACCAACCTCATGGATATCAATATTCGCAATGACTCATTTTATGAACTTGACCCACCAAAGACCCCAAATGAAAAATCGTTGATAGAATCCTTTTGGGATCCTGATAATACCTCGGTATTTACCCTATCAATTGCTTCCCCATCCTCCACTAACATCGATGATGGCATCTTCCTCGTTTACCCATAATTGATCGATTGGGACCAACAAGATCTAGCTACCTTGGACATGTTTGAAAATTATGAGGTCATTGCCAAATTTATGGGACTACAAGAGGGCATACCCCAGGGGGACCATAAGGCTGGCTTCACTATAAATCTTGACGCTGCAGCATATTTTTGTGAGACTTTCCCACCCTCTATTTGCAAAAGTGCTAAAAATAAAATACAAAATGAGTGGTCTTTAGGTGAAAACCGCAAGGCACCTTCTGACCAAGCAAAAGTAAAAAGAAAGGACGTATCCGAGGGATAAAACCTCTCTGAGGCACCCGAGGATGGAGGATTGGAATTTCTCCCTATCAATCAAGAGAGATCCCCAATGTTGATCAAAGACATAATAGAAGACAACATTGGTACTACAGATAATCCTAAGACTGTTCTTTTTGCAGCATCCTTGACAAAAGAGGAAAAACTAAAATTTCAAGCACTTTTCATAGAATTTCAAATCAATTTTGCATGGTCCTATGCCAATATGCTAGGGTTGGATCCCAATTTTGTTCTACATCATCTACCATTGCATTCAAATGAAAAGTCGATCAAACAAAAGCTTAGAAAAATGCACCCTCAAATAACTATGCTGGTGAAAGTTGAACTTAAGAAATTAATGGATGTTGACTTCATAAGACCTATTGACTATGCAGACTCGATCTAAAATCTTGTCCCCATCACCAAACCAAATGGACAAATCCGTATTTGCACAGGTTTCTTGGACTTGAACAAAGCATGTCTGAAGGATGACTTCCCACTCCCGAATATAGACATCATAGTAGACCTAACAACTGGCTATGAGATGTTGTCCCTCATGGATGGATTCTTAGGATATAATCAGATCCGTATCACTCCTAAAGACTAACACAAGAAATAATTCACTTGCCCATGGGGTACATACTGTTGGAATGTCATGCATGCCCTTTGGACTGAAAAATGTAGGTGCAACCTATGAGAGAGCTATGACCACCATATTTCATGATCTCATGCACACATTTATGGAAGAATATGTTGATGATATTCTAGCAAAATAATTGACACGTGGTGATCACTTAAGAGTCTTGGACAAAATTTTCAATCAGCTAGAAGAATATAAGGTCTGCCTAAATTCCAAGAAATGTGTCTTTGGCATGACATCAGGAAAGATTTTGGGATACATTGTCTCCCGTCGAGGCATTGAAGTAGACCCAACAAAATTCAAAGAAATATTAGACATGCCTCCCCCTAAAGATTATCTTTTCATTTCATTTGGATAGACAAATGTGATGCAAATTTTCAACAAATTAAAGAGTATCTCTTGACACCTCCTATCCTGATGCCACCTATTGATGGAAAAACCTTAATTTTGTACATCTCAGCCACTACAACTACATTAAAGGCATTGTTGGCTCAAAAAGACCACAAGGAAAAGGAACATGAAATCTATTATATTAGTCGCACTCTGGTGGGATACGAGCTTAACTAAAATCCAATTGAATGTTCTTGTCTTGCAGTGGTTTCTGCCACTCAAAAGTTGAGACACTGCATGTTAAACCATCAAACAAAGCTTATAGAAAAATTAGATCCCTTGAAATATCTACTCAGTAGGGAAGAATTGATAGGACGATTAGCTAAATGGGTCATGATTCTCAGCAAATATGACATTCAATATGTGGAACATAAGGAAATAAAAGGACAAGTCATCACTGACCAACTAGCAGATGTGCCCACACAAGCCGATCACCCTTTGGTTTTAGACTTTCCTGACGAGTCAATATTCACACTGGACACGAGAGCAACATGGAAATTATATTTTGATGCATCACATACTAATCATGGATCAGGTGCAGGTATATTATTTGTTACCCCTCAAGGTGATACAATTTCTAAATCTTTCAGGATAGCCTTCCCGTACACAAAGAACATTGCAGAGTATGAAGCCTTGGTCATAGGATTGCGCATGGCAATAAAATGGAAAACCAAAATTCTACAGTTCTTTGGTGATTCACAATTGGTCATTAGATAGGTCAACGATGACTATGATACTAAGGATGAGAAATTGACCGCATACAAAAGAATGGTTGATAGTTTTAGGCAATACTTTGTAGACATCTCCTTTTGCCAATTGCCATGTGTTAAAAATAAATCAATAGATGACATGGCCACTATTGGGTTTGTTTTGGATATTCCTAATAATATGTCACAGTATGAGTTCTTAGTGGAACAACTATTGGTCCCTACCTTTGATGTCACAACTTAGTCTGAGATGGTATGTGAGCTTGTTGGCCTCAATTCCCCTTGGTAAAAAGATATCTATGACTACTTACATTCCCATACCCTACCACCTAACCTTTCCAATAATCAACACAAGTCCTTCATCCGTAAAGCCGCTCACTACACCATCATCGGTGATACTTATATAGACATAACTTTGACAACACCTTACTTAGATGTATTAACACTAATGAATCACAAAATACCTTACGTGAAGTACATGAAGGTATATGTGGATCCCATTCTAGTGGTATGACCCTAGCCAAAAAGATGATGCGACTAGGATACTATTGGCCAACAATGGAGCATGATGCCTATCACTTTGTATAGAAATTTTAATAGTTCCAAATACAAAATGACCTCATTCATGCACCTACACAAGAGTTGCATCCCATCACATCACCATGGTCCTTTGCCCAATGGGGACTTGACCTCATCGAAAAAATTCATCCCACCTCATCAAATGGCCATAATTTCATCATCATCACCACTGAATATTTCACAAAATGGGTTGAAGCTATCCCTATGACATAAATTATTGGAAAAAAAATATCCAAATTCATCCTCAATTATATCATATGTTGGTATGGTGTCCCCCAAACCATCATCACTGACAATGGTTTTCCCTTCAAAAATTAGGATGTCTGAGAGTTATGTGAGAAATTCCACATTCAACACCAGTTTTCCACGCCATATTACCTGCAAGGCAACAACCAAGTTGAGGCATCCAATAAAACAATAATCAAAATTCTTAAAAAGACTATCAATGACACTGGTCATTACTGACACATTTAGCTTAACTCTACCCTATGGGAATATCACATGAGCATCCACACACCCATAGGCACCACTCCATTTTCCCTAGTCTTCAGTTTAGAGGCTATCCTTCCTATCAAGGTCAAAGTCCCCTCCCTATGGGTCTCCATGAAAGGGATTATTGCTTACATGGAATATCGTATATCTTCGTTGCATGAGTTAGAATTGTTGGATGAATGCAGACAGAGGGCCTTGAATCATCTATAGGCATATAAAAAATTCCTTTGTCGTAGTTACAACAAAAGGGTTTTGATTAGACAGTTCGACATATGTGACTTAGTGTTGATGGAGAATCTAAAAAATCATGCAGAAGACAAGAAACCCATAAAATTTGAGGCCAACTAGCTGGGTCCATATGTCATAACAACATCTTTAGGTTCTAGTGCTTATCATCTGTCCACAATTGAAGGGGAACCTTTTCTAGAGCCTATCAACAACTTGCACCTGCACAAATTCTATACATAGCTTCAGAGAGCCATGCTAAAACCATAAAAGTATAGGAAAAATGAAAAATGAAAAAATCGTTACCTTGATGAAAACTTGCCAAACAGGCATCTTGGTGAAAAAAATTTCATAAAAATAATAAAGAGAAATAATTCGTCCAATAGTGAAAACCACTTTGGTGGCAATCTAGATAAGTAGCATGGTGAAAACCTGGAAAACATGCGCCATGTGTAGTCAGTCTCTGCTCCGTCATCTACTATCACTCTACTTGATCTTCCAACCTAATCCATAATAATTCCTTTACTCCCCATCATCTTCATGTCATCCATGATAAGGCCTAGTCATCTTTATCATGACTTTCAAGTGGTTCACGTCTTGTACCCTCTGTCCATAATAAACCCATGTCCCATCCCATCCTTGATGATTAGTTTTAGACCTAGTTGGGGGCACATTTCCTAACACTTTGTTTCATTGGATTCTACATTGGTCACTAGAGGTTCAAAAATTCCCAAAAAGACAAAAAAATCAAAATATTCGACAAAAGAAGAAAAAGAATCAAAACATTTCAAAAAGACCAAAAAAATCATAAAACTTCAAAAATCGAAAAAATATCAAAACATTTCAAAAAGACCAAAAAAATCATAAAACTCAAAATCCAAAAAAATCAAAAGATGCGAAAAACATAAAAACATCCAAATAACTTTAAAAATCCCAAAAACAGAGTCACAATCAGTCAAGTCAGTCCTTCTCATTGTCAAACTACATTGCCTCTATGACTGGATGTAAGCAAGGCCATCTGTTGATGTGCCCCTGAGGCATTAGGTTTGTCCCTTAGGGTGTTGTCAAATAAAATCATGATTCAGTCCTTTGTCATTAAAACAAAGTCAAGGGTTATGTCATTTACGAGGTCTCTGAGTGCATGACATAGACAATGCTATTAGTCGATGAGCCCCTGAGGCCACCTAGGTTAGTCCTTTAGCGTTTGCCATGCTAGTCCAATAATTTAGACAGTCAAACTCAGAAACAAGACAATCATCAAAACATTAACATTCAACTCGTCGACCAACATAAAACATAGTCCAACCACTCATCAAGCCACAATCAACCAAATTTCCAAAACAATGTCAACCTAGTAAGTTTATGGTCCCCTTCAAGATGTGTCCTTCTTAGAATAGGACCCCATCAAAATGTCATTAGCCTTTTCAAGATGTGTCTTTTCTAACGACAAGCTCCATCACATATTCATTAGCCTTTTCAAGATGTGTCCTTCCTAATGATAGGCATCGTCAAACTGTCAAAACTGTCAAACTATCAAATCATCAAACTATCAAACCGTCAAGCAATCAACCTTCGACAAAGAAAAAATGGAAAACACATTGAATGGTTGTTGATTTTGCTAGTCTATTTTGTCTTATCTTTTTATTCTTTTTTTCTCTTGGTCATGTTACTTGCTACGTTGAGGTTGTCCCATGAAGGATTTAGAGGTGCAATGACGTCTCATGACCTATTTTTCTTGATTGTTGTCTTTGGTGTGTCTTGACAAAAAGACTGGGGCAACTTAACCCTTAGTATGAGTTAGAACATTCCTCGTCTGCAATTGTCTATTTTTCGCAAGCGGATGACCTTGCACATGATCTATTCCATATCATGGTGTTTGTTGTCCATTTGTAACATTTTATCACCCAATGATGATTTTGCAATACCTATTATAATATTTGGCAAGACATTGAAGTATTCATTTTTCATCCTAACACCCATCTCTTCCACGCTATCATTTCTTCTATTCCTTCATCCTCTAGTCTTCTCATCCATTTCAAGAGCACACTCATGTTCTTTGAACCTACCTGTCCTCTCGAGGGGGCATACCACTACCTCCTCATCATCCCTCCTCCCCCTACTTTCACACTGGGGCATATTTTTGACTTCTTTTCTTTCACACAATGGGATAAAGTGCATTATTTCAAAGAGGGGCAAAATATAGACACATAAAAATGACTTGGGCCTCCAAAGGAAAAATTTCTATGTCAAACATCCTCCTCACATAATTAAATCATTTGAATATGTCCTAATATCATATTAACTTCTAATTATTCCTCTATGATTATTTAAAAAAATAAATCACATTTATTTATTTAAACACGTCACTAATCAATCCTTATTCCCTCCAATAATTAAATAAATTTCTAATTACCAACATTACCATTTATCCCTCAATTAAATAAACTTATTTATTTAACCCACTTTCTATCCCACGAAATAAATAATTAAAATAATTATTTATTGTCTCCTATCTTATTCATATTTATGACATTAAACCATTATTTCCCAAAAGAAAATTTTCCTCCATAAATTAAATAATTTATATTATTCCAACTACCTATTTTTCTCCACCATTTATTTAATTGTTTTCAATTAAATCTCAACCCTTCATTTCAAAGCTTGCCCTAACTTTGACCTAATGTTGCCCTAACCCTAATTGTCTTCATCACATGAATCCTAATCATTGATCTTAGGGCTTTACCAACTTCTAATCCTGGCCATCCATTCTCAAATTGGAATTCTTTAAAAGACACTCTCTCAAACCATTTTACATAGACACAGAGTTATTTTTAGCATCCTTGAGAACTTATACTTAGGCATTCACATTACTTCAATATTTTGCTTGTCTGAGGCATAGGGGATATTTGCACTTCTAATTTGAGGGCAATTATACAATTTGCAGAAAGATGGAGAAGGCTAATGGAGGTCATTCGATGGAGGCATGAGGACTAGGTGACTTTGTTTCATGTTTATTTGCTTCTTATTTTCCATTCTTCTCTATTGTTGATTGGGATTTAGTTTATGTTACTTGCACTTAACTTGAAAACTTTTTCTCTAATACAGTATGGATAAACCCGAACTATATTAAAGCACGGTACTCTTCCATATATGCCATTATTTAGGGAGAGGAAAACTACAAAAGAGTATTGTTGTTTGAGCTCTTATGGAAAAGTACATGGTACCTCTTCACTTACTCAAGAAGACTTAAGGGAATTCTTAGGAAGATTAATGGAGGCATGGTGTAGCATGAAAAATACACTTGTAAAGCTTGAGGTAAAGATGAAACTGCACAATCATCAAGTTACTTGCATCCTTATAGTTTTTATCACGAGAAAACTTGTACTACAATTATTCAAGTACATGCATTTTGCTAACATATAAGTAATAGCTATTTTATCGCAAGCTATATTTTCTTACAACTATTATGTTCTATTGGTCAATACATATTGGAAAGTATTTAGAAATAGTACTAATGTCTTGTAGGAGCTAAATTATGTGGTTGCTAAAAATAAATCCAAGAAAAATATAGATAATTTAAATACAAACCTTGATAACCATGCAAATGGTTTAATTATGACTAGTTATTTAATAAATTCTAATTACCTATGAAATGTGATTAGTGTTAGAACAACTAATAGATGGAGCTATAGTTCATACTATGTAGTGTAAAACATTCCAATATAAAAAAACTAGTAAAAAGTAAGCTCATTTCATAGTAAATCAATTCCTTTAAAAGAAAGTCTTATATAGGAGGAGAAAGACACCCATATCCAACTATAGGAAAATTTTATAATGTTTAAACAATATGAAAATCAAAACCATCTTCACAATCACTTGAAACAATGAAAAAATCATTACATTCTCATTTAATCCACAACTCAAAATTTTGATAATTTTCAAAAATAATAGAAACACAAGTATAACCTAACATTCAAAAATTAAAACAAACAACTAACATAATTTATATTCAATTTTAATATAATATAACATAAATTCAAAACAAATAAATATATTTAATTTAAAATACTATTTTATAGCTATATAGACAATAGAAACTAGTTGCACTAATGTATTGATCTACTATATGAAATTTAATCAAACTATTAAATATAAATCATAGATTGATGAAATACTCTTAGTAATTTAATATTATGTATCTTAATAAAAAAGCAACATGTGGGTTGTTTACATGTAGCAAATATTTGTAGTAGAACTCATAACACTTTATTGGTGGAGAATCACATATATTTATCTGTTTTTATATGACCATAGTTTTGGAGAAAACAAACAAGAATAGATTTAGAAATACCTATTCATAGAAGAAGAAAATAAAACAATGCATTTAAAATATAGTAAACTAAAAGCTTTATAATGAAATGCAAGTCATTCTTAATATGTTTTGTATACCAAGGAGAAAACAAACAAGAATAGATTTAGAAATACCTATTCATAGAAGAAGAAAATAAAACAATGCATTTAAAATATAGTAAACTAAAAGCTTTATAATGAAATGCAAGTCATTCTTAATATGTTTTGTATACCAATTATTATTTTCTAGGAGGTTTCATTCTTAAGATGTTATCTATCGAAAGATTATTTTTATAATCCTTATGACATAAAATACAATATATTAAAAAAATAGAAATATTAAACTTGAATTTGAATTATGGATATTTTTAATATTGTTTATTAGAGATATTATAAAATTCTCAAATATATAATTAGTTTAAATGTCTTAATACATGATCAACATAATTTAACTTAAACATTGCATTCTAAATTTTGACTTATTTAAATGATTGATTTAACTCATCTGAAATCACATTAATAAATCAATTATATTTTAAAAACTAATAAACTAATATAATTTCAAAATGAACCAATAAACCAATCAAAACATTTATACCCCACCGATCAACACGCCGTCTACTCTCAAACAAACAATACAAAGTAGACTGCAAATGAAAAGCATGGGATAAACTGAATCCATTTTAAATGTGCTTGTACCAAGTCAAGCGCAAACTCTGCAAAATAAAACGTTAAACAGTTGGGGGAGCCCCTGAAAATATGTGTTAGGTCGCCAAGGCAAATGTAAAAGCCCAGACTGACTGCATGCTAACAACACCACCTAATAGTTTAAAAGAAAAAAGCAAATCTAGAATTCTTAGCGTCCACGTGACAACCTGTACTGGGATTATATGTAGTTTTGATAGTAGCAGTTCAGATGCTTCCCATAGTCATCATCTACCTGCATGAGGATCTTGATCGTCCATCTTAGCCTGACAGCGTACAAGAGCTCACCTCGCTCCTCAAGAGAATGCCTATGGGCGTAATTATTTCACATTAATAAATTCCACATGTAAATATCTTATCTCTATCATCTCTCCTATCACATTAATAAATTATCTCTTCTTCTCCTACTATTAAAGCGATATATAGGGTCACAGTACAATAACAATAAATTTTACCAATATTAGATTTAACATATCTTTCATATCGCATGATAGGTTTAGGTATTTTTTCTACTTAACTTTTTAAATAAATGATTGCATGTCTTCTTAAATCATCCTCTTAGCTCCCTTGAGGCCATTCTCTTAGCCACCCTTAAGCCATCTCTTTATTATAGAACTAATTTCCTCACATAACACATATTTTGAGTTAGGGCTCATGTATCTCTGCTTAAGTAATTGTCTTACGTCCCCTTAAGTCGTCCTTTTAGCTCGCCTTAAGCCATCTTATTAAATGTCCCCTTAAGTCATCCTTTTACCTCCCCTCAAGCCATCCTCTTACATCCCCTTCAGTTATCTTCTTATTATAGCTAGTTTTATTAGATGAAGAGTTAGGGCTCTTATATCTTCCCTTAAGCCATCCTTTTATGTTTCCTTAATTCATCTCCTACTTATAGAACTAATTTTCTCACCTTCTTTGTTATTGCCTTTATCAAAGATAGTTGAAATCGTATTAAATGTGACATCACTTCAACAAAAAATCTCAATCTTAAATCGAAATCAAAATGATAATCCTCCACAATACCTCATATGAAATCCTTTATTGTTTGCAATTATCAAAACACTGATACACCCAAACATTGAAATACCCTGATTTAAAAATATAATGGTAAGGGAGATCCTCACAACCATGTGTCATCTTTTACCATATTATGTAGTGGATTTGTTTTTTCAAGATATGATTTTGGAAAATCTTGTTCCTAGAACATTCAAAGACATGACCTTGGAATGGTTTTTCTCATTGCCAAACAACTCAATCAATTCATTCACACAACTTGTTAGTTCATTTCTTTGACATTTAAAAAAACTTTGGTCCTCAATTAACATTAATAGACAATGCATTGTACACAAGGACCTGGGGATAAGGTAATAGACTTTATAGGACAATATCAATCACTTTACTCACAAATCTCCTATAGTTGTCCTAATGCTGACATGCAAAGAGTGTTTATACGAAATTTGTAACCTAGTATTTGAGCCAAGATATTGTTGACGAAGTATCCATCCTTTACACTCTTGTGTATGACCTATTGTGATTATCAAATTTTGGTTAGCCAATATGAACACCTTCATCGACTCCTATAATTCAATCCAAATCAATACCTCTAAAAATTTACCCAACAATAGAAAAAAAAGAACTTCATTAAGATAGACACTCCTCAAGCCACCAATAACATTGAAACACATATTGCCGCTACAAGTAACACTCCTTATCAATTTAAACCAATAGATAGACAATTCACATAATTTTTTAATTATGTTCATATGAGAATGTTACAGTTATTAAGTAAGAACCCAATTCAACCCCCGACAATTAGGTATGTTGACACAAGTGAACCTTTAACACTAAACTTCAATTCAAAATTATTATTTAATATTGAAATAAAGAAAAATGTAGGTGATTGTGTGTGTATGTCTGATGCAATGCATATGTATGAGGGTTTCAATGATGGAATTACCTAAAAATTTAAACACACACACTTACACTTTCCCTAATTTCATTAGAAAAAGAAATCTCTGAAGGATTTAACTTTCAACCTTCAGGTGAGTCAACCCTATTTGGAAGGTCTATTATTTGCTTATGATAGAAATGACCGATTAACACTTTTAGGAGATAATTTAAAATGCATTAACAAACTAAATTGCATGACCTAACACTTGAAATGTAGAATATTGTGATAGAATAATAAAAAAAAAATTGAAGAAGAATTGAGAAGGGCATAATTGTGTTTACTTGACCTAAAATGTAGGTTATAAGGTTTGTAGTAGGACTAGTTCTCCCTAGGGTGAATTAGTGTAGGGGTCTAAAATTTGATTTTGTAGTCCTTATATCCTAGATGTAAGCTTCTAATTTCTCTAGGTTTGATAGTCAATAAGCCTAAAACAAAATATGTAGATGAGTATTCATAGCTTGACAACAATGATGAAAACTTTGATGAAATTGAAAAATTGCTCCATTGATCAAATTTTAGTCCTTTTTCACCTATATATCTACACATACAAAGAAAGATGAATTTTTTATTTTGGGGGTTAATGGGAGTTCCCCTTAGTCAAACACCATGTTAATAATTAAACCTTGATGATGAAATAATGTAAAATTAAAGGAATTGATAAATGGGAAAAGCTATGTCGCCACTCACCATAACCTTAATGGCTCCCCTTAAAGGACTAAATTCTAACACATCTCACTAGGGATTGGATATTTCATGAATTGACTTGATTTTTTTCTTGATTTGATTTTTGAATGCTTTCTTGAATTCTTGAAGCTTACATCACAATGCTAGCTCCAAAACATGACATGAACACACATGAACTTTGACATGATAATATGATCTTGATATCTATTGTAGAAGGCTGATAAATCTACTCTCTAATGCTCTTGACAATAATATTTGATCTTGTGAAGGTTGCCTCTAGCTTGTTAGATATAAATCAAGATAAAATAAGTATGTATTTATAGGTGTTTATCTAATTTACCAAAAATTAGATTCCATAAGCCAAAAAGTGAAACTTTAATTTGAATCATTAAATTGCCTCAAAAACATATGAAAAATTGAGTCCTAGGACATAAAAGGGACCCATTCGCCCTTGGGAAGATGGGTCGTAGGACCTAAATCCATGAAACACAATTTATAAGGTGTTTAAATTAATGAACAATTTATTAATATGGGTTTCCCTTTTAGAAAATGAGAATAATAAGGTCTTGGAATGCATAATTTGGTCAATTATAGGCTTAGTTAAGTCCAATTAATTAATGTGATGTAGGTAAATGCATAAAATTTTATACACTACAAATATCATCGTACACATAGAAATGATATAAAATGATGTATCAATCTTAAGAGCCAAGTTCAAGACTTCATTGGCTTTACTTAAATTTAGTTGGTTGGCATTAATGACAAAGAAAATTAAGTAGTCTTGCAACCTAACCAAAAAATACAAATATTCACCAAACCATTACCAAGTCATTCATTCAACTTTATGCAATGTAGTGATAATGATGAATAAGATGATGGTATATCCAAAATGATAAATATAACTCAAGCTCAAACTCATAAGGGCCAAACCACTTTGTTGTTTGGCATTGCTTTTACACATATTGATGCATCCATGTATACATATGATGGTCCGCTCTACATCACTGACCAAATTAATGACAAGCCAAAAAAGGGAATACTCGTTGATCTAGTGTGTCTAGAGAATGTGATCACTCAAGAATTTTTATTTTGTGCATAAAATTTACAAAGACAACTATGATCAATCAAAATCATGGCTAAAAACTTATTATGTTTTTTTTCACCCTAGGATAGCTTTGATAATTTTACACTTCAATTTGGATGAAAAAAATTGGATGTTTCATTCACCATTACCCCAATTTTAGACCAATTTCATTGAATTTAGGCTATTCATCGCTACACTCAATGAATGTGGTCCCATTGATTATACAAAAGTGCATAAAACATCAATTTGAAGATGAAATAAATATAGTTTATCATAGTGGGTGAACCACCAAAAATATGCACTTAGGGAAAGAGGATTCCCCAATAGGCTCCTAGGGTTTTTCACCTAGAAGCTAGTTGGTACAATTCCTCTTTCACTCTAAGGTACTCTTGGTGAATTCATTCAAAGGATTAGGGTTTATGGTGTGTGTGATTGAATCTATCTAACTATGAAGTCTAAATGAAGTGATCTAAGAGCAATAAACTGAAAATATAAACTAACTATTAATGTAAAACCTAGAGAATGCAACTGTGTTTGCAAACACATTGAGATATGCAAATGACCTAAGAAACATAAACAAACTATTATAGAAATGAATAAAATTGAGGAGGGGAACATGGGAGTGAGTTGTGGACTTTATTAGAAGCTAGAAATGATATTGATGCTAAAATTTAGGTTTTTTGGGATAGTTACGCCATTCTGGGTGACCTAGTCCCATATTTGGTAAACTTCAGCGGAGCCCAATTCTACCAAAAGGGTATCTAAATCTTTTGAAACCACTAAACAAAAGTTCAGTGGGACTAGGTCACCATTGTTAGAAACTTAGTCCTCTTCTGAATTTTTGGAAATTAGAGAGTGTAAATGGAAGCCCCTAGTCTGCACTTTATACTGGGCGATCCCACAAAACTGGTTTACAATTTCTGAGAGGAACTGATTTATGCTTAAATCACATATTTTTAGAAAATATAATGATTTAAACCTTTAAAATTTTCATTTCAAGGATTCCAATTGAAGAGGGTTTGATCAAACCACCTTAGATCAAACCCCCTTGGATAGAACCTCGCTAGTTTTAAACCATACCTATAAATGAGTCTCCTTTACACCCATGAAAATGCTAATAAAAAATCACTTTTGATTTACCTTTTGGGGGATCAAATGAATTCATTTAAAATTTATTTCAGATTATTATGGTAGTCCTTGAAATTAGCTATCTCATGAATATAATTTTAATATGTTTTGGTTTTATTATGTATGTGTTTTTTTAGTTTTATTAAACATAGGATTTTCACCGAAAATGAAGCTCTCTATTTTGCACATGTGGAAAAATAGAAAATTATCAAAATAATTTTTTAAAAAATATTTTCATGCTGGGTATTGATTTTCTTGATCCATTAAAAAAAAAAAAAATGAATTTCGATACATATAGAAAAATTTATGTTGTATACAGTCCACCTATGTTTGAATTGTAATTGTTTTGACTTTGAAACTCTATTAAGGAAAAAATATTCAATAAAAAAATATGATACCAAATGAAAGTGCTAGATATCATAGTTACAAATCTAAATTTGAAAAAATTATAATTTTATCCTTCATACAATTTTTTTTATGTTGTATACGGTGAGCATCACTTTTTTAAAATGTTGTTTTCTCAAAAAAACCAATTTTTGTGGGAGATGGAAAAAGAAGTGCAATCTTATTCCAAAAATTTTGAAACAAATATTTTTAAAATCTAGAGAAAAAAGGTGAGGAGACTCTAGTTTGCATCATCTTCAAATTCCTCACGATTTAGCCGCTATAGATGCCCAAATGTGAATATTTAGTTAAAAATAATAATTCTAGTCTCCAGTTTGGCCAAAAATTGTAAACCACTATTGTGGGATCACCCTACTCCTCCAAGTATCTGGTCTCGAAAGGGAAGAATCTGGTTTTCAAGTGTTCTCCAAGCTCCAACTAGGGTTTCTCCAACCTTGAAGAGCTTTTACAAGTTGATCAAGATTCGTCCACCTTGGTTCTTTGCGAAATCTAAATAAAAGACCTACAAATCACACTAAGAGGGAACACTTGATGATTGTTAGGGCATGAGGATTTTCCTTGGTCAAACCCCTTTTGAGTAATTAAACAAAAATGATGAAATAATGTAAAGAAGCATGAAACAATGGAGTGATAGAGTTTACCTTTCCATGATGATTGATCTTAAGTTGCAACAATCAACCCTTGAATGCTTCAAAAAAGATGTCTTGTTGACTTAGAATGCTCAAACCCTGGCTTGCTTAGGAAAAGTGGTGAAGAGATGAAGAAGATAGGAGAGAACGAAACTTAGGAGATAGAAGAAGGTTGAATAGGGTGAAAATGAGGGGAAGAACCCTTATTTATACAAGTTATGCCCTAATTTCCTGAAAATAACACAACACAAGCTAGCCTTAGGGTTTAGAAGACAAAATCCAGCAAGAATTTTAATTTAAATATGTTTTTTATGCCACATGGGACTAGGTTGCCCAAGGTAGTGACCTAGTCCACCTAGGCATTTTTAATTTTTTTTTGGGGATGAATATGTGATTAATATTGTTTATTAGGATTGTCTTCTGAAACACACTAAAGTAAGTCTTGAAAGTGCATCAAGGGGTCATTATGCCATAATAAAGGGTTGATTTAGTGATGACAAACCTAGAAAAGTGTGAGGGTTAGTTACAACACCTTACAACACTTTGGACAAAGTATTGGAAAGGGGTTATTTAGATGAATTATAATAAGAGGGTCTTGGAAAAGTGAGGAAATCTGTTACAAAACTTCACAACACCTTTGCAAGACACATTAGAATCTATAAAAAATAGGCCAAAACCACAAGAAGGGACCCAAATGAGTGAAAAAGTGTTAATGGCTACACTTTTCGGTGACACATTTATCCCCCACTTTAGTGAGAGGGTGAAATTATTCAAACTCGGACTAAATTATCCCAAGTGGTGTCAAGGTGGATGGTGAAGAATGGGAAAGACAAAGGAGATGATCAAGCCCCCAAGATTCAAGGTTCTAATTCAAGTCGACATCAATGCAAAAGAACACATTCAAGGGTGAATAATTTGTAGAAAAATGAGATACATGATCATGCAATGAAAAGAACTATAAGAAAGAGTATAATGAAAGAAAAGGCGGAAAGTTTGATCAAGCTTCTACCATTTTTCCAGCTAGTTGTGTATCAAATCTAGGTTGTTTGTCCAAAAAGAGAAGTGTACTCACTCTGGGGTGATGATACTTTTGGTTGGCTACCAGGTGAAAAGGCCCAAAAGGTAAGATACACAAGTGGCAATAGGGAAAGTCATGATGTTGATTGGGATTCCCACTTAACCATACCAAGGGTATACCTCCTTGATAATTTTGATAAGGCACCAAAAAATAAAATGACTTTTGTAAATGATTGGTGTAAGGAATGTTCAAAGGGATTTTTCTTAGTTTGTGCAAGGTCTCATCTTAAGGAAAATCTAGAGTAATGTCTCCAAGAGAGGAAAAGTGCAAATGGTATCATCTTGTTTGTAATAGAGAACAAGTGGAATGTCTCATCATGGGTAACATTGTACCTAATGTTTCCATGAGAGGGAATCACAAGAAAAATAAAATCGCACAATGAAACTTGAGTAAATGTGTATGCCCCCACTTTAAAGCAGTTGCTAACACCATTAATATGAGAAATTTATTTAAGGTAGAATAAGAGGACACAAGAACTTGTTTAGAAATCCCTATGCCAAGTCATATGTTTCTGAATTAAGCTACGTCATGAAAAGGGGTAGTATCTCACAGGTGAGTCAACTTAAGACATGTCATTCGCATCTCAAGCTTGCTCTTATATGTTCATGAAAAGTTAACAAATATTCAAAAGAGACAACAACAAGTGACATATGAGGACAAGGCTACCTAAACCTTTCCTCCACTTAGTGTAGGACAAGGATGAGCAGAAAGAATTGATGAGATGAAGGGTAGAGTGAAAATTTGTATCAATTAGATGAATGAGAAGCCTCCACAAAAGGGACAACACCAAGCTCCTTAAGATGCTGGATTTTACTACTCAAGGTATTAAATTTATTAGTAGAATTGCTATGAACTTGGGGGTTGGCAAAAAAGGAATATTTTTTGCAACATTTATTTCAAGTTCTTGGAGGAAGGGATATCAAGTGATCTTGGAGGACTTTCAACAAGATACCCTCTTGATCAAGCATAGAAGGTGTTACTTTTTTTTGTAACAAAGAAGTGTCTTTCTTATTACATGATGTCATACCCACACAAGGTGCTATAGATTGTGATATTTTGTATGCTCCTTCAGAGGAGTGTGTAAAATTTAAATCAATAGTGTTTTACGAGATGAAATTGACATTAAGAAAGGAGACCTTTGTTAGTTTCGGTTGTTGCAAAGGTGCACTTTTGAAGGTTGGGTTAGAAGGGTGATTTGGGATGGTGTTCGTGTGAGGTGAAGGTTTTTTTATTTTGATTAGAGGACAATAACTAGGACCATGATTACTTGTTTGTGTGTTAGGCATGATAGGGTTGTGGATACCTTGTTCGTTAGGACCACATCCTTCTCCACTATAGACAAGTTGTTTCATAAGATCATAACCTTTTCCATAAAAAAATTTCATCACTTTTGGATCAGGTGTTTGTTTGTTATTGGATTTTTTGTCTAAAGTGGTTAAGGTGGATTCTTGTGAAGGATTGGTTGAGTCTTGTCCTAACACTATGGTTCCCTTGTTAGAGTCATTGTGTATGATTTTGGATTCTCCCATTAAATGAGGTGTGAATTCTAACAAACCCCAATCATCATCTAAGTGCTTCATGATGTGCTCAAGTTGTTGTTTTGGATTTGTGTGTTGTGTGGGTTCCACTTGGGTGGTTGGTGTTAAGGTGTTGAAATGATTCTCTTTGGATATCTCAAGCAACTGTTAGGTTTAGGATCAGCTTCAAGTGTGTTCAATGTTTTGTTGTAGATTTACTTCATCTCATGATGAAGAGTGGAAGGCACTCCATTCATTGCATGAATCCATGGTTTGCCTGAGAGAAGATTGTACAAAATTTCATGAAGGCACGCCATTCATTGCATGAATCCATGGTTTGCCTAAGAGAAGATTGTATAAAATTTCATGAAGGCACTCCATTCATTGCATGAATCCATGAATAGAGAGAGAATCAGGTTTGATAATTTATTGAGAAATACCAAGCCTATCCAAAAGGCTCACACTACACACATTTAGGGTAGAGCCTATATATACAAGAGTTCTCTTGATCTCTGTTTTTTTTGTATTGAGACATTATTATGAAAGTTTCATTTTGATTTTACACTTCCAAAGGAGGAAGCTCACTTTGGTGGAGAATAATATCAGAATTAATTATGTGACTGATAGTTTCTATTTAATTTGGTGGTGTATTAGAAGGGATAGGAACTTGTTGTAGGGAATTTTGCATCATGTTGTTATAGTGAGGGGAGGTTTGAATAAGGTCCCTTAATAATATCTTAGTAGGAGTATTTCTTAGTTTCTCAACAAGATCATACTCCCTAAGAATTGAATTTAAGTGGGGTAGTAGGTAAGATGGGATTAGGAAAAGGTAAGGGTGTTGGGGTTGGTTGTTGGCACAAATTGTTTCTAGTGTAATATTTGTGAGCAACGGTATTATAAATCAGTTGCTGAAACACATCATGGTTAGGTGGGTAGAGAAATAATTCAAGTTTATGTTTGCTGGAAGGAGGGTAAAGGATGAGTTGAGTTTTAATAGTATTAACATCCTTCAGAGAAAGAGAGTCTAACATAGGCTTTGCATCTTCTTGTAAGGGCATAATATTATTGGTGTCAATGTTATCCTTGTCTTGCATCATGATATGCACCCTAGGAGGAGAGATTATAGGAGAACAACAAGATGCATTTTCTTGACATTTGAGGTTTGGTTCTTCTAAAATGACTTCATCACAATTAGGGTAACGATCAATGATGGGATTAACAAGGGTGGGATAAGGAGGAGACGGTTCTATTTGATTGTCAAATGTATCATTCACTTGTTCCATACTATCAAACCTAGTAGGAGAGCTTGTAATATGTTCACCACTAGCTTCATCACAAGAAGGGGAGACATCAAGAGAAGGACCACTATGATTGTCAAATAGATTATCCCAAAGGGAAGGATCATTAGGAAAGAGAGGGTCAAGAGTCTCATGACTTGCAATAGGTTTATCTTCTAACACCAACCTATCCTCTTTGCATCAAGGAGGAATATTAGATGAAGGGAAATTTTTATTGTCATGGTTAGGGAGAGTAGGTAAGGAAATTTTTAGAAATGTGTTTATAATGCCATCGTTTTGTTGTTTATTGTCTTTGGGAGGGGGATGAGGAGAGGGACAATCAAGACCCTAAATGCTTTATCTTCTTGCACCAAAATAACTTCATCACTAATAGGAGAGGTATAGGAAGAAGTACAAGTATGATTGTTATGATTGTCAACACAAAGATTGTCAACAAGGGGTAATGTAATGTTAAGGATTGTGTCAATGGTTTGGTTATTAACATGTTTTTTAATAAATTCATGATTGTAATCTACATTGAACTCATAGGAAGGAATTTTGTATTTATGTAATCCATTTGAAACCAAATCAAAGCCACATATTTTAAAATAGGAGATAGTATGAAGATAAATGAAAGAGAATATAATGCAATGATTTAAAGTGAAATGTTAAAATACAATTTTTCAGATGGGAAACAAGATAATTTTCTGATTGTGCTATGCAATAATCTGAAAAAGAAATATCGTATATGCAAAATTGAAACTAAGAAATGCATGAAATGAGCTAATTTAAGCTATTTTAAATTAAATTCATGTAAGATAAACACAACCTATTGACATAGAAAGGTAATGATACAAAATAGAATCTTAAAAACAAGGGTTTCAACTCTGTAAAGGGCAGTTTCAGAGGCCTAAAGGGACTAGGTCACCCAGGGTGGCGACTTAGTCCACCTGATAAGTTTTTTAAGATTTTATAGAATATTTTGATAGATTTAGGTGGTTTATGTGTCGTATTATGTAGATCTAAGTTGAAAATAAAAAATGGAAAAATGCAACCTAAATGCACTTTCACTAATGCAAAAAGTTGAAACTCTAGAATGAAATTTAAATAATCCAAAATGCAATGCAATGAAAAACTAGGATTAGAAAGAGATACAAATCAAAGAAGAGGGTATGTGGATGTCAGGTTGACCAAAATGAACCACCAAAAACATGCACTTAGGGAAAGAGGATTCCCCAATAGGCTCCTAGTTTTTTTCACCTAGAAGATCATTGGTACAATTCCTCTTTCATACTAAGGTATTCTTGGTGAATTAATTTAAAGGATTAGGGTTTATGGTGTTTGTGATTGAATGTGTCTAACTATGAAGTCTAAATGAAGTGATTTAAGTGAAATAAATTGAAAATATAAACTAACTATTAATGTAAAATTCTATAGAATGCAACTATATTTGAAAATGCACTGAGATATGCAAATGACCTAAGAAACATAAACAAACCATTATAGAAATGAATGAAGTTTAAGAGGGGAACCTGGGAGTGATTTGTAGACTAGATTAAAGGCTGGAAATGTTCTTAATGCTGACATTTAGATCTGTTGGGAAACTTAGGCCATTCTAGGTGACCTAGTCCCAGATCTGGAAAACTTCAACTAGGCCTGTTTCTGCCTAAAGGATATCCAAATCTTCTAAAAACTCTGAAAAATGGTTTCAATGGGACTAGGTCACCATTATTGGTGACTTGGTCCTCTTTTTAATTTTTGGAAATGGAATCCCTCAGTTTGGAATTTTTGTTGCTCAAGGTATCTAGTCCCAAAAGTGAAGAATCTAGTTTGCAAGTGTTCTCCAAGCTCCAACTAGGGTTTCTCAAACCTGGAAGAGCTTTGAAAATTTTATGAAGATTCTTCCACCTTGGTTATTTTCTAAATCTTCATACAAGCCTTGTAAATGACACTAACAAGGAAAAATTGTTCATTGTTAGGGCATGGGGGTTTGCCTAGGTCAAACCCCTTTTGAGTAATTAAACCAAAATGATCAAATAATGTAAAGAAGTATGAAACAATGGAGTGATAGAGTTTACTTTGACATGATGATTGATCTTAAGTTACAACAATCAACCCTTGAATTCTTCAGAAAAGGTGTCTTGTTGACTTGGAATTCTTAAACCATAGCTTTCTTTGGAAAAGTGATGAAGAGAAGAAGAAGATAGGAGAGAATGAAACTTAGGAGATAGAAGAAGGTTGAGTAGGGTGAAAATGATGGGAAAAACCCTTATTCATACAATCTATGCCCCAATTTCTTGAAAATAACACAACACAAGATGACCTTAGGGCTTTGAGGACAAAATACTACAATAATTTTAATTTTAATATGATTTTAATGCCACATCAGACTAGGTCACCCAAGGTGGTGACAAAGCCCACCTAGGCCTTTTTTATTAGTTTTTGGGGATTAAGATGTGATTAATAATTTTTGTCAGGATTCTCTTTCGAATCACACTAAGGTAAGGCTTGTAACTGCATTAATGGGTCATTATTCCATAAGAAATGGTTGATTTAGTGATGACAACCTTAGAAATGTTTGAGGTTTAGTTACAACACCTTACAAAACTGTGGACTCTGGCTTGGAAAGAGATTATTTAGATAAATTATGATAAAAGGGCCTTATAAAATTGAGGAATTTTTTTACAAGACTTGACAACACATTTTCAAGACACCTTAGAATCTAGAAAAAATAGGCCAAAAATGACAAGAAGGGGCCCAAATGAGTGAAATTTTTTCAAAGGCTGCAGTTTTTGGCAACACAATGGGTTCAAACTAGTAGTGGCTTGATAGAACCATTCATTTGATTATATTTTTCCTAATCCTATTAAACCCATAAAACCTCATGAAGAACACTTTTTCATAGAATATCAAAAGTTTAAAGATAAGGGTATAAAATAGGTTTCTCTTACTAATATCCCACTTGAGGTTTCTTGGCCCACTATGAATTCTATGAGTATTTCTCGTACCCCAAAGGTAGTAGAGGAACCTAAGTCTAAACTGAGTATCTTCCTTGGATCACTTGGCATGTACATTGTAGGTCCACCTCCACCATAATATAAAAGAGAAAGTTATAGTTATGTAATCAAGCTTGTCCCTCCAAAAAAAAACACATTTATATACTTAAGGAAATAGTAGTCTCTCAACCCAAGGTGGTACCTCTAGTTCCTCTTAAGAAATAAAAGAGACCCATGTTAGAGAATACCTCAAAAGCTGAAATTTATGCAAGAAGAAGTAGTGCAAAGCAACGTAAGTGTAGACATCATCTCATAGATTTCTAATTTGTTGAAAATAATCAAACCTTACCTAATGAGAAACTTCCCATCCAAAACAATCTTAATTAACTACCTCTCATCCACCCATCCTCATGATCACTAGAATCCACTCCACCACCCTCACCAAAATAAGAAATTTAACCATATCTATCCCAAATTAGGCAAATAATGAAGAATGAAAATATGGATGATATTATTCATAGGCCACACATTGTGATAAAAATGGGTAGTGAAGATGAAGAAGATAAGAATGAAGAAAAAGTGAAAAATGAGTTAACTCTTTTTTCTTCCAAATCTATGGATTTATATGGGGGAAACCATGATGACCCTCCTAGTGAGAGTGATCCACCATTTATTGATCTTGGTGATACTTCTTGTATGGAACTTGTTGTAGTTCCTTTAGTGTATTTTCCACCTTAAATTTAGGATGAGAAAGATTGGGATGCAAATGATTTTATTTTTATTAGCTCGCATGTTGTACCTTTGTGTGCATTGTAATTTTTATGTTTTCTCTTGTATGTGATGTGATCTCCATTGATGTGTTGCGTTATGTGTCATTGCATTTGTTAGTTTTTAGTGGATGACCCTTGTTGTTCTTATTGGCATAAGGATACAAAGAGATAAATATGTCATGAAATATATCTATTTGTATCTCAATTCCTCTTTATGTCATAAACACTTTTTTTTAATCTTGTGTCTTACTTTTGGGGAAGATTCAAAGTATTGACATTTTTAGGTCTCTTCCATGTTGACCCAAAACTTTTATTTTCCATCTTTAAGTGTATTTATTCTATCATTTTCATAGTTATATGATTATATAGGGGAATAATGTCCATACTAAGCATAATCATAATGTATATTATCAAAGGTCTATATTGAACCTAATCCATAGATTCTTTTGATGGGGGTTAAAAATTCCTAATGTTTTTATGATTTTATTACCTTTATCCTTTACCTTTTTGATGCTCCTGTCATTGTTAGTAAGACAAAGTATAGATATTTAATAAAATGTAATAGGAAATTTAAAAAATAGAAAATTTCAATATCTATCGAAATGATAACTAATTTGTGGATGAAATGGTAGGAGGTAATCAAGAGAATATGCTATAATGGTTGAGTACATGGATGGAAGAAAAGGCAAGGAGATGTTAAATCTATTTTAGTTTAACCTTTTCATGAATTTTTTTTAAATTCAATATTTGTTAACCTATTATGGTTGGTGACCATTGTTTATTTTGTATTGGAATCACTTGGTTTTTTGGCCATAGGCCACAAAAAAACCATAACAAATCTTATCAGTTCCGATCTAGTATAAATGTGTGCAATCTGAAGACTATATATATATTAATATAAAGTTAATTTTTCAGCTTTTGAAATAGTGTTCTAGAATTATTATTCATGTGTGATTGATCTGAGTTAGAACAAAATTTGTAGCTTATCATGAGGTGGCCAAGGACGTAAGGCCCACTCTTTGTGTCTCTTGATGAATTTTCTCATTCATTTTTTGTGTGGTATTTATGTGTGTGTAATTTAATTTGAAAATATTTTATTTTCTTTATGCAAATATGGTTATTCATAGTTTAATGTAATTGGGTTTAAAAGTTCATTTCATTCAAATATCTACTAAATTGTTCATTCATATTTCAAGAATTAAATTTTGATTCGTGCAAACTATAATTTCTCATTAATAGTGCATAATTTTTAAATTAGCTTTATTTTTTATTACTGCACTCAATTTTTATTAGTGTAATTCCTAGCATAGTTCCTAGTGTAGTTCCGGGTGCAACTTCAGTCAAGAAACAAAAATAATAGAATTAAACTAAATTTTTTATTATAATTTTAAAGCATGAATTAGCTACATTCATCCCCACTTAGTTCATTGTTTTCATCCCTTAGTAAATTTCCACAACACCTTTCACAAGTCCACAATTCTCGGATTGGTCTTTAGGAACAAACTAAGGAAAACATCACAATATTCCCAAGGATTGATCTATCCATGACTGCCAATCTAATAGAATCATAAGAAAAAGTATCTCTATTATCAGTCCATATTTTAAACCAAACATTTTGGTGCCATTTCGAGGTAATGGTGTTAAAGGCCTATTAGTCCAGTGACCTAAGTTAGGACTAATTTGTCAAGGAAAAAATATACACGATAGTTGACCTCACTTGGATAAGTAACCTTGGTTTTCTCTGTTATAAATCATATAGATGCATGAATCATAATAGAGATAGTAAAGGGGGATCTTTTAAGAAGGATAAAGGAAGTAGTTCACAATAGGAAATATCATAAAATAAACTAAAACCATTAGTTGTGAACATCCCATCCAAAAAGAAACTAGTCGAACTAGATATCAAGAAATGTACCATTGAGCCCACCTTTGAGTCTCCTTCTAGTGTCCAAAATTAGTTGCTTTAAAATTCATTCAAAAGGGTTGCTAGGATATTTCAAGAATCTTATGATCTCCAAAGTCAAACCCCAAGAGATCCTAATCCATTCACAAATTTCTACACTCCTTGGGTATTTCAAACTATGGATAACAACAACAAAAATAACAATGAGAGAGAATTAGCCAACAACAACCCAGTTAGTTTTGAGATTCCCATTACAAATCAAGAAGAATGCCCCTATATAGAAAATACCACACTCAACTCTACCTATCTTTTAAGGTCTTTCTATGGAAGACCTCAATATGTTTCTTTTTGAATTTGATATATTATGTCACAACTACGATTATCATACTAAAGCACAAAAGTTGATTTTTGTTTTCATAGCTAGTCTAAATTGTATAGCATTTAAATGGTTTGTCTAAGACTAGGATGAGAAACCATTCATAGTTGGGGTGATATGAAGAACAAGTTCTTTGAAAAATACAAAGAATACTCTAGAACAAAGGAAGCACGAGATGGGATATTCTACATCATGCAATGTGAGGAAGAAAATTTAGAAGATTATTTGGAGCATTTCCTATTTAGTCCACAAAGGACCATATACAGAGGGTTGACCCATGAAACTGTAAAAATTCTCTTCCTTAGGGGGATTCAAGATGAATGTTTGGATACTTTAAACCTAATGTGTGGAAGATATATTTCTAAAATGATGTTTGATGATATTTCTGATGTGTGCAAGAACTATTCAAGGTCCACCCATTTAACTAAGGGGTACATCAAGAACCATGTCTCTCCTGAAGGGGCATTAGGTGTTATAAAATGAGATTTGGGTACATTGCTTGAGGACCTCAAGACTAACCTAGTGAGTCACATGGGTAAGCAGATAGATACTTTGTATACATGAAGGAAGCAAGAGGAGGCTAAAAAATCCCTATTTGTCCTTTTTCATATTTGTCATAAAAGGCATAATGGTGAAGATTGTCCATACAACAGAATAAATATATCTTCTTTGGAAGATACCAATAGGGGCACCATTCTAAAACCTATTCATGTAGGGATGAATGAAGTAGAATATACAAATAAACCTATTTAATTTATGGCACAAAGGAGACATTAGCAACCATGAGGAATGTCCCCAACTGATTACCAAGTATCACCCCAAAGTAATTTTCAAAAAAATCCTTTCCCAAACATACTTAGATAGTTTAGATTTTTGAAAAAACCTCCATAATACCCCTAGTGGCCATAATAATAACCAAATTCTCCATATTGATGGCAAGCATGGTGAGCACCACCACCAGCATACCCACAATATTAGTCATTTCCTCCATATCCACCACCTCTAGCAATAAATCCTTATCAACAATCCCAAAAAATTTAACTACCTATTCCATCATCATCTAGTCAACAATCTAGTTCAACTCAACCTCCAAAAGCAATGCCTATGCGCACACAATTGTCACCCAATCTAAATAATAAGGTGGCTCAACCATTTTATAATAATGAGGTGGAAAGATACCCAAATTATCTTATCAATGCATTATAAATTCATGGTGGAAAAATAAGATTAGGAAAGAATCTTGAAGTGTCAACTATCACAGAGGTAGAGGATTTTCTAGCAGAACTAGAAGATGGTCGACCAAAACACTCATTTCCTAATAGCTTGTAAGAACAACAAAAATAACAAGAAAAATCTCAGCCAGGTTTTGATTTTGTAAATAAGTTACATAATGATAACATTAAAATTCCTTTGTTGCAAGCCATTCAAGATGTGGGCATGTGCAGGATTATCATGGAAATAACAGGCCCTTAAGTGGCAATGAAAATTCAAAAAATTAGAGTTAGGCAACTTGATGTAAAATTTTGAATAAGTCATCAATATTATTTCAAAAATATGTAAGAATAGAATCTGTGGCAAATTGAATGTAGTTTCTAAACTATTAGGTTTATTTTTTATTAAATATATATATATTTGGTGAAAATTTGAAATTTCAATGCAGTAGTACTTAAATTTTAGGGAAAAAATAAGAAGTAGGTGTCTTTCTGACCAACCTAACCACAATAAAATGATAATATTTTTTTTATAATATTTTAAATATAAGTAGTGGACTCATGTCTCAATGTGATGCATATTTGTTGTAATTTTTTTTGAAGAAAATAATTAATTATGAATTTTTTATTACAAATTTTAAAACATATAAAAAACTTGTATGTCTGACCACCTTAACTTGGTCAAAACTTCATGATTTTTATTTTTATTTTTATTCCTATAGTATCCAAAGCATAGAATGTGACACATATTTTAGATTCAAAAAATGTGATACTATTTGGAAGCTATAGATGTTTTTCAAGTAGCCTATCAATCAGGACTTTATTCGTAATTCAAATAGAAAATGAATAATAATTATTTATTAAATTCAAAGTAAAACATAGTTTATATTGGTGGAAAGTTGATCATCTCCTTTAAAAACCCTTTTAATTTCATCAATTTTGGGTAAAAAAATGTTGTTAGCCACATGGGCCATCATATCACTTACATATCGCCACTTTTTGGCCCATCATGATCCTGCACATACCCATGTTCTAGTGTATAAAAAAGTAGTTAACGAACTATGTGGGAGAATATAATAGAAGAAGTAGGACCCAAAGACAGTCCAAGTCACTGGATAACCTACAAATTTGATGTTGGGGAAGTTTTTTTTCCCTAAGTATGCAGATCCTAGGAGCCCAATGATAATGGTACATATTAGTAATATAATTATTCCAAATACACTTGTAGATTTAGGAGTAGCCATAAATGTAATGACAAATGGGATTAAGGAGAGACTAGCCCTTCAAGGACTAAGACCTACTCCAATAGTCTTGCAAATGGTGGATCACTCCCTTGTAAAAATAGAAGGTATGATTGAAGATATCATTATTTCTATTGAGTCTTAGGAATATCCCACAAATTTTATGATTTTACAATCAAAGATTAAGCTTGGGGGTACCCATTAATTTTAGGCAGACCTTAGTTAGCCACAAATAATACTTTTATTAATTGAATGTATGATAATATGGTTATTTTGAATGGAGAACAAACCAACCAACTGATGTTGTACCCTCCGACACAACCATTATTCGAAACAAAGGATCCATTATGGATCGGTAGTGATTTAGAAGAATCTTTACCTATTTTGATAATTGATCAAAGTAGGGAGTTTGACGAAATATCAAAAGACAATATTATTAATAATTTATTCCAAAATTATTATTTGGATGATAATATTTGAGAGACAATGATTTTTCTTTTAGGTTTAAGTGACAATTGCCCATTTGGAAATTTTCCATTAGTTAGTAATTCATAGTCTATTCAAAATTTTATTACTTTGCATCAGTTACTAACACACAGTTTTATATATACGTCATTTTTAATATCTATAAATTCTAATCCATCATAATCCACTTCAACATTTCTTGCTATAAATACTCTTTTCTAATCTTAGGCTATATAAATCTTACCTAGAAATATTCTTAACATAAATCTCAACTTGAGTGCCTCACAATTAGAAGACCTTATCTATGAACATTCTGTTTGAGCATAAAGATGTCTTTTGTTGGGATTATCAAGATATTGGAGGGATACATCCTTCCATGTGGACACATAATATCTATATAGAGGAATGCACTAGACATGTAAGACGACCCTAGAGAATATTGAACCCTATGATCTTAAGTGAAATTATTAAGGATGAACTTTGAAAGCTACTTAACATAAGATTTTTTTATCCTATCTTAGATAGCTAATGGGTGTCCCCACTTGTGGTAGTTCTTAAAATTAATGGGAATTCATGAATATGTGTCAATTATAGGGGCCTTAATAAGGCTACCAAGAAAGACGAATTCCCACTTTCCTTTATTGATCAAGTGTTAGACACCCTTGCTAGAAAGAAGTTATTTTCCTTCCTTTATGGATTTAGTGGTTATAATCAAATCTGTATAGCCCTAGAAGACCAAGAAAATACTACCTTTACTTTCCCATGGGGTATATTTTCCTATAATATCTTACCATTTGGGTTGTGTAATGCATCTACTACCATCTAGTGAGTTGTCCTAAGTATTTTTTAAGATTCAATTTATGATTGTATGGAAGTGTACATGGATAATTTTACTATTTATGATGATACATATGAGGAAGTAAATGATAATATAGAAAATTTAAGTTTAAAAGATACATTGATACTAATCTTTCTGTCGACCATGAGAAATATCACATCTTAATGAATGAAGGTATTGTCCCAGGACATTATATTTCTACAAAACCTGAATTGAGGTACATCCTAAGAAGGTAAAGATAATTCAAGACTTGTCTCTCTATTTTATGTATGTAGTTTTTTTGGTTATTCTAGATACTATAGATGGTTTATATGTAATACTCCTCCGTTTTGATTCTTGTTCAAGTTGCTTTATGCTATGTTTGGTTGCAATTACTTTGATACTGGATACATTTTGTTATGATGTTTTGATCGTTGCTATTGAGTGACAACTATTATTGTGGGATGTAGTTATCTGATTATTGTTTCACATGCATTATGGATTAATGATGTTGTAGAGTTAACATGAGATGTTATTATGAGATTACTGGATTATGATGGAAGTGTCAGTTTTGATGAGTGTATTGGTGAAGAGGATGGTTTCACATCACTCGCTTGCGAGCGTCCTGCGAATCCGTAATTTCTTCTTCACAGTGTGTATTATATGTTAGATATATTGTATAATGTTGTTTACTTGGTTGCAGGATTGCAGGTACATGACATCGACTTCACCTGGTTTCACAGGTTTGAGCGTGTCGATCCAATGGTTAAGTTGAACGGGAGATAGTAGCTAGGTAACATGTGTCAAGTTTACACCCTAGCCTTAGTGTGTCATTAGTTGTGTGTGTCGAGTCATTGTTTGTCTTGCTTTGATGTTATTTAATTCTGAAAGATTCTTGATTTGGAAATAAATATTTAGAATAATTGCATTTAAATTATGTTGATGGTTATTTAATTTAAATAATGCAACGTGGATAAAAGTTGATATTTAAATTAATTAATTATATTTAAATTATTTAATTAATTAAATTTAATCCAAGGGGGTTGAATTTAGTTATTAAATAATTAAATTAATTAATTAAACGTGATGCAAGAGAATGAAAGGAAATAAAAGAATTAAAATTAAATTTGGAATTTAATTTCAACATGTGGGAATTAAATTAGAAATTGTAATTAAATGTTTATTTGGAAATTAGTTGCAACTTTGGAAATTAATTTATTATTTGAAATTGCATTTTAAATTGAAAGTGGGTTTTCGAAAAGTGAAATTGAAATTGAAATTTGAAAATTGAAATTGAAATTGAAATTAATATCTAAATTGCATGTAATGTGAATTAGGGTTGTTAAAATTGAAATTGAAATTGAAATTGAAATTGAAATATCTAATTTGCATGTAATGTGAATTAGGGTTGTATTAGGTATTTTTGATTTATAAAGAATATATGTTTTAATTTTAGGGGAGCAGAAAGGGATTTAGAAAAAAATACATTTTTACAGCAGGGAAGAAATTTTGGAAACTTTGCACAAGGGTTTGAAGAAAATTTGATTGTAGAATTGATTGAAGGAAAGATTGTTTGCATTTGTTGGATTTTGGATTGGATTCATTGGAGGATTGAAGAAAATTCAAGAAATCTTTGGAGGAGACTTGCATCAAAAATTCATCTCTTCCTGTAGCTTCTTGTACCAGGGTTTCTTCTTTGTGTTTTATTATTCTTGATTTTTTTTTTTTAAATAGTAGTGATTAAAGATTTATTTGTTAAATCTGTTTTAGAAAATAAATTTGATATTAAGAAAAAAGAATTAAATAAATTTACAGCCTTTGCTTGTGAAAATTCTTGAATGAAAATTGTGAAAACCTCAGTTGAATTTAAATTATTTGGGGAAATCGATTATGTTGTTATTGAAATCAAACATAGAGATTTAACAATGCATTTAGAATGTTTTTAGAAAATGAAACCCTATGTTTATTATTAAAAATCGTATTTTAAAATCTGTAGTATAGTTATATTTTCATGGTAAAATGGTCTGGTTGTGTCACCTATAACTTCACTTACGCAAACTGGGTTGTCAGCAAATTTAAAGGGTTTTTGCATTTTAAAATTTTCTTATCCTTGTCAAAAAATCGCAAATACCCAGATGGAAATTTTTGAGTTATGCTTGAAACATGAGACTGCTGTTAAGTTATTTTCCCATGGCTGCTGTGATAATAAAATAATAATAAATTGATATTTATAAATATTAATATTTTATGTATTGTTATTATAATATTAAATTATTATATTTATTTATATTATTTTAAATAAAATTTGTATATTAGATTAGTGGAATTAAAATTATAAACGTATGGGAAATTATTGTTTATTTTAAAATGGCATGTTAAAGTTTAATTGAAGGAGTTAAATATTTGATTTAAAGAATGCAATATATTATTGAATAGAGATTTAAAAATGGATTGATTAGTGTATATGGAAAATGGATAGAGAAAAAGTATGTTATTATATTAAAGTGATTGAGTGTTTTAAATAGAAAGTTGAATGAGTGATGTAACGATTGGTTTAAGTTAATGTTTATGTGATTGTATCTTGGTTGATTATCTTATTATGTTATGTGGTATTCTTATGGTGTATGATGGTTATTTCATAAAGTTCATAAGGCTACGGTTATATGTAATATGTATGTGTGGGTTTAAGTAATCCTAACCTTGTAGCCTTAGAGGTTGTTGTTAATTAGTAAGAGAATGTGTATGTTAAATGCACTTTATAAAAAAAAAAATTGGTTTTCTTATGATGTTAATTGCAACTTCCTTTAAGGTTACTTGGTGGGGCATTACGTTATACAAAAATCAAGAAAATTGCCTCACCTCTTTTTCCTTTTTTAGGTAAAAATGTTTATTTTTTGTCGACACTAGAGTGCCAACAAGCTTTCAATAAAATCAAAGGGAAGCTTATAACTACACCAATTATGCGAGGACCCAATTGGGAACTCTCTTTCCACATCCATATTGATGCTTCAAAAAATTATATGGGGGTAGCACTTGGACAAAAGGAAGATTCTCTCTTTTACTCCATTTATTATATCAATACGAATTTTACCGGTGCATAGGTAGATTACATTGTGATCGAAAAATAATTTTTGCTTGTAGTCTATGTGGTAAGAAAATTTCACCATTATATAATAGGGTATAAAGTCTTTATACATATGGATCACTCTACTATTATATTTTTAATGAACAATCTAGTTGTTATAAGATGAGTGATTTAGTGGTTGCTTTTGTTGCAAGAATTCGATATCATTGTTCTTGAAAAACAAGGACATGAGAATGCAGTGGATGATTTTCTATCTAAATTGTAGTGTGATAATGAACCAATCCTTGTTGGTGATAATTTTTTAGATGAATATATTTTTTCCATTTATATAAAAATCCCATGGTTGGCTGATATTGCTAAGTATCTTGTCACTTACAGATTTCCACCCATTTTCTCTTAGAGAACTATGCAAGATTATAGGACTTAATGGGAAATATAGTTGGATTAATAGTTGAATTTTTCATACTGGATTTGATAATGTTATGCATCAATGTTTTACAGAGGAGGATGTCTTTGATACACTCTTTTCTTGCTATTATGAGCCTTATAGAGGTCATTTTGTAGCACAATGAACTGGTAACAAATTTTTGATTGTGGGATATTATTGGCCAATGATTTACAAGGATTATAAAAGGTTTATTTAGACTTCTGATAAGTGTCAACATATGGGCCGACCTATATGCTTCGATGAAATTCCCTTACACCTATAGTTATCAATTGAACCCTTTGCAAAATGGGGTTTGGATTTCTTAGGACCCATTAATCCTGATTATAGAAACAAAGAGTATATTATAGTGTGTACTGATTTTGTCACTAAGTAGAAGTAGTAGCTTTGAAACTTTCTAGGGATACAAAAGTTTCTAACTTCTTGTACTCTAAAATTTTTACCAAGTATGACATACCATGAGAGATTTTTATAGACCAAGTTCCAAAATTCATGTGTGATTTGGTCACAACATTGGTTTGGAAATATGAAATAAAACATCACAAATCTTCCCCCTACCATCCACAAGCTAATGGGAAAGTGAAAGTGACCAATTGCGAGTTGGAGAATATTATCATGAAGATAGTGGCATTACATAGAAAATATTGGGAAAAAAAAATTCCTAATGCAATTTGGGCCTACCAAACAACTTGCAAGATGACCACTAGATTGACACATATGAGCTTTTCTATGGAAAAAAGGTTGTTTTTCCAATTGAATTTGAAGTCAAGACTCTCCACACTACTCTTTAAGTGTGATCTAGTATTGTTTATCACTTTCAACAACTAGAGATATCTTTATTCCATCATTTATTTCCATCAACCCTCTGACCTTCAGCTTTGATTCCTTTCAATTCCCTATTCAATTGAGCACTCCAATTCTCATGGGAATTCCTTCTTTTTCAAATCTATATTCTTTTTCTTGCAATTTATTTGTCATGGCTCATTTCTTGCCATTTCTAAGAACTTTTTGCTTGTTCTTGTTATCATCATTTTTTGTGAAACTATGATCCATTCAATTTATAGCTATACTTCTTTAATTATGCCTTGTTATCCAATCCATGTTTCTTCTCCTATCAATAATACAACCCATCTATCCTCCTTGCCATGCTATCATCCATGCTTCATCCTCTCATGCTCATGCTGCATCATCCATATTTTCTCATAGTGATGTAGATTTATTTCTAGAAATTCATGTGGCCACCTCAGCTTTCGTTGTCCATACTTATTGGTGACGTGACCACAATCAGTATTGGTATTGGTATTTTCAAACATTTTTACTTTCTTTTAAATTTATGAAATATTCTTATTTCTTTTTACAGATAGTAGCATGTGTCATAGATGGTTCATGATTAAGCTAAGGAGAGGAGATTTCAGATAGCAAGTTTCCACAATCAATAAACAACACAATGATGAAAAATTAACAACACAATCTAATCTAGAAAACAAATTTTGATAGAGGATATTTCATTGTACAAATTTCCTTATTATTTAATTAAACCATCTGTCATTTCCTTTCATTATGATAACTCAATCCTCTATCTTCCCTGTACCTATCTACACTGTTTTCTATAATTCCATTCCTAACTACCATTATTTCTAAATTTGAAATATCATTTATCAATTTTGGTAAGTGGTTTTGTTCTATGAATAACCATTCTTGTTTTGCAAGTCACTAAATTCTTATTTTGTTAATATTAATTGTTACTATTAAACCCATCTCCACTTTGTCACTATTAAAAATTGCTAGAAAAACCATACCATGGATAGTGAGAGAAGAATCCATTACAAACCCAATTCAATGGATAAGCTATAGGCTTCTGAGAATAAATAAATTTATGTAGTGTTTAAGTAGGCTAAGTGGGATGTCTATTTCAAGAAATTGCAAGGATTTGATAGAAAGGTCACTGAAGATTTTTCCTTGATTTTTGATGGTAAGAAGCTCTCTGTGAGGTGTTTTTAATTCCCTATCATTGTTGAGATTTTATCAGATGTTAGAGGCTTATGATGGACTATTGAAGAGAACTTTATAGATAACACAAATATAGTTATATAATTTTAGCCCATATGTAAAGCATTTATGAGGTGAAGTGAGTCTATGGAGATGGTACAAGGTTAGGGAAATAAATTGGCTTTATGACCCAAATTTTATAAAGGTGTAGCAAAGTTTATAATATAATACATCACTTAAAAAGGGAGGTATGTGTATGTATATTCCCAACACTTTAGGTTATTGTTACATTTGAGATGGAATCACTTAGTAAACATACCTTATTTTCTTCATTTCTCTCAGCACCATATGAGTAGGGAAATTTAGAAATTAAAGAGTAATTCATTAGCTCACCACAGTTTAATTAGGTTGTTAATCATTAATGTCATTTAAAACATTTCTCCCTAGGTAGGTAGGACTCATTTGTTAACATGAATGAAGATACTTGTTCTAAAGCCTTTGAAGACTCTTCAGATGAACCTTTAGACTATTTTAATAAATATGAAGTTCTTGGAACACACATAGAAGGTTCTAAGGTAAATAGAGACCCTAGTGTAGGAACTTCAAAGAGGAAAACTATTGAGGAGTCATCCAAAAATTCCTTTGATAAAAATAAAATTAGAACCTCAAAGGCTTCAGGGCCAGCTTACAAAATAGTAAAGAGAAAATTAACAATGTTAGTAGAATGTCAAGATGATCCAAATTTTTAGTCATCTAGTGATAGGAAGTGTTAGAATATTTCCACTAGCCTTGTAAATCGATTAGATGACTTGGCCAATGTGGCCAGCCATATGGATATTCTAAAGGGAGATTATTCAAATTTAGAAATTGTAGTTCTATTTGAAATATTGAAGAGATGGGCTAAGGCAAGTAAGGCAAGTAGAGACCATAGAAGAGAAAAAAGGAAAAATGCAAAAGAACAAAAAAAGAAGAAAAAGGAAAATAAATAGAAAGAAAATAAGTCCCCCACTCCTGAAACAATTACTATTGAATATTATCATGAAGCTAAACTTTAAATTTCTAGAGAGTACCCCATAAACAAACCCTTCGTCGAGAAAGAAGGCAATATTGCATTTGAGTCACAATGTCCTTCTCCATTGCATCAGGACAATGAGGAATGGTTTGATGGGATTCATGTGGACATAGAAGAAATTTTGTATTAGATTAGAAAGGAACAATTGGTTATGTGCAAGATCATGATGGGCCAAAAGGTTGCAATATGTAAGTAATATGATGGCACATATGGCTGATGAATTTTTTCTTCCCAAAAATTGATGAAACGAAAAAGGTTTTTAAAGGATATTCTCAGATTTACACCAATATAAACTATTATTTACTTTGAATTTAATAAATATTTTTTATTCATTTTCTATTTGAATTATGACTAAAGTCCTGATTGAGAGGATGATTAAAAAAAATCTATTTCTTTCAAACAGTATCACATTTTTTGAATCTAAAACATTTGTCACATTCTATGCTTTGCATACTATATGATTACAAAAAAATAAAATTGAATTTCATGAAGTTTTGACCAAGTGAAGGTGGTTAAACATACGAGTTTTTATACTTTTTAAAAGTTGTAATAAAAAAATCATAATTAATTATTTACTTGGAAATAAAAAATGAAAAAAAATATGCATCACATCAGGACATGAGTCCTCTACTTCTATCTAAAATCTTATAAAAAAATATTATCTATTTTATTGTTGTTAGGGTGGTTAGACAAACACCTGATTCTTAATTTTTCCCAAAAATTTAAGTACTACTGCATTGAAATTTCAAATTTTTACCAAATATATTTTATTTTTAAAATAAACCTAGTAGTTTAGAAATTAGATTCAATTTTCTACAGATTCAATTTATACATATTTTTGAAACAATATATATAACTTATTCAAATTTTTACGTCAAGTTGCCTAACTCTGATTTTCTAAATTTTTATCACAACTTAATGGCCTATTTTTTCCATGATGATCCTACACATACCCAATTAGATGGGGTAAATGTATAAATGGGGGAAATAAATGCAGAGGAATATGAAAGAAATGAGAGTCCTCTTTCTGTTGTTGCCCAATTTGGTGAGGAAAATTTGATGATAATTAAATATGTAGAGCCAAAAAAAAACAATGATAAAGAATTTCTTAACCAAGGGGATCAAGAGGCCGAAATAGAGGTTGAATCAAGGGTTGAAGTAGAGGATAAAATGGAGGTTGAAGTAGAGGATAAAATGGAGGTTGAAGAAGAGTTTGAAGAAAATAAAATAATCCAAAAACAAGTTAAGAACTTGCTAGGTTCAATTGAAAAGTTAAGGGAGGAAAATCAGGAGTTGTAGAGTCAACTTTGGCAAGCCAATTATGCATGCCAACTAGAGGAAAAATAAATTAAAATAGTGAAAGTGGAGTTTGAATAGGAAAAAATTTCTAAAGAAGAATATATATGCTCATCCAATATCATGAGGTGCAAATAGAATAATTGTGACAATATTGGTCTTGATAAATTTCTAGCACCAGCCAAGGATTGACCAAGTTATCTTGATTTATGATTCATTCCTTTGCATGTGTATATGAAAAACATTAAGCTAGGGGGAATGATGGGATTTAATGATTCCTAATAGTTTTACCATTTTCTTATCTTCTTACTTTACCTTTTCTATCCTCATATCACTATTAGTTAGAGAAAGTATAGATATTTAATCAAATGCAATAGGAAATTAAAAAAATTAGAAAATTCAAATATCTATCGAAATGGTAACTAATTTGTGGATTAAATGGAATGATATAATTGAGAGAATATGTTAGAATGGTTTAAAAATTGGATGAAATAAAAGGAGAGGAGATGTTAAATCTATTTTAGTTTAACTAGTTCATGACTAGTTTTGAATCAATATTTATTAAACCTATTATGGCAAGTGGGTATTATTTATTTTTTATTAGAATCATTTGGATTATTGTTCATAGGTCACAAATAAACCATAACAAACCTTATAGTTTCCCATATACTATAAATGTGTGCAATTCGAAGACTTATTATATAAATAAATATAAAGTTATTCTACAACTTTTAAATCAATATTCTAGAATTATTATGCATGCATGATTGATCTGAGTTAGAATCACATTCATATCTTATCATCACATGTCCTAGGAGGAACTCTTTTCATTGCTTGGTGACTTTTATCGTTTAGTTTCTATATGTGATTTTTTCTGTGTAATTTAATTTGATTTTTTTTTTTTTTTTACACAAATCTAGTTATTCACAATTAAATGTAATTCGATTTAAAAGTTGATTTCATTAAAATATATACTAAAGTGTTCATTAATATTTTGAGAATTAAATTTTGATTTGTGCAGACTGGAATTTGTCATTGACAATGCATAATTTATAAAGTTTCTTTATTTTGCTACACTTAGTCTTGGTCACTATAGTTTTTGGCATAGTTCCTCATGCACTTCCTGATGCAACTTTTTCGAGGAAACATAAATAGAAAAATTAAACCATATTTTTTATTACAAGTTTAATGTGTGTATTAGATGAATTCATCCCCACTTAATTCATTGTTTTCAGCCCTTAAGTAAAATACCACAACACCTTTCTCAAGTCTATGATTCCTCGATTGACATTTAGGAAGAAATTGAGTAAAACAACACAACATTCCCAAGGATTGCTCTATCCATAATTGCCAATATAATATTCATGGGAAACATTTATCTCTATGAGCAGTCCATAGCTTGTCCAAACACCTTTATGTGTTATCTTTTATCTTATTATGTGGATTCAATCTTGGGGTTAACCCATTGTAATAAATTAGTTTCATTTGGAATATATCATTCGTATAGGGCTTTCCAATAAGCTCTCATGGCCTTTCATGTTATGTATATTTTCTTACTTCAACTTAAAGGAAATTTCTCATAGTTGGTTTTAACAATTACTTTAACATGGTGGTAGTCATTCCATTACATGTTTCACTTTGTTCACACATATTGCACATTGTGATGTGTTTCCTTGGGATTTTGATCATTTATGTAGTTCTTTATAAAATTATTGGGACTATAACTCTTGGTGTTTGACATGAGATAACACCTACTGAGAAGAGGTCCTCACTAGTCCTTTTGCATTTCTTATTTCCTACATTTAAATAGCCTATCTAGTGAATATTGGATGGCGCTAACTTGTGGTGCTTTGGTTCATGTTTAAACTAGAAAATTTATCTAAATTTTTTATTTTGTGACTCATGAATGCCCTGGGTATGGATCCTAGTTATATTTCTACAAATCTCAAGCCAGTCTTTGATTGTTATACCCCCTTCATATGTTAACATTATGTTTTCATTGAGTTTACATTATGTTTGCATGGTGTTTTCATTTTATTCTCATTATTATTATTTCATGTCATGTTATATTTTTCTTTGTGTATTCATCATGTATGCTTTGTGTTTTTCAAGTTGTGTTACATCTCACATGTGTTCTCCTTTTTCCTTATTTTATCTAGATATAAGATCTTAAATCTTGGGGACTAGCACAATCCTCTATATCAATTACATCCTATCTCTTCATTATTTGGATAATTGAGCCCCTCTTAACATATTCTTACTATAGTGTGAGTTTGATTGTAATTTAAAAATTTGACCAAATTTGGGGCAAAATGTAGCACAAAAAATCATCATCCTTGATACTTTCACACTTGGTTTAGTTCCCCCTTTGTACTTCGACCTAATTATGCATTAATTAATTGTTTTGTAATTTTTCTGGAAAACTAAATAAAGGGTAACAAAAATGAGAATTTAATATTTTCTCCTAACATTTTGGGCCCCAGAAATAACGGGTCTAGTCTAGAGTGCCCCATGCCCTAGAAAACATTATTTTGGATCCAATTTGAATAGTCGATGTTTGTATTTTATTATTTCAATTTATAAATTCAATTGTTAGTTATCGACATTTCATTTTTAAGAAAGTATAATAATTACATATGAATACTAGTCATTTTAGCATGTGACATGGTAAGAAGCACACATAAGAAAATAAATTGAGTGAAGAAATAGTATTCAAGAGTAGTCAAGAGAAATAATTATCAATATTTTAGAAGTGTTCATTCATGTTAAGCATAAATTATATTTTCATGAACTTTTGTCATGTTATATGATCCATTCTTTTGTAAGCACTAACACTTGCGTGGATTCAATCATGTTATAAAATACTCGTTGAAGGTGATGAGTAGATGACTTCATTCCATCAAGGAATGTAAAGCCAAGTGGTGGGTTACAAAAAATTATCAATTCAATAATTATTATCATTTTTCCTCTTCCCTATTGAAGGTAAGCTCTTTTTATAGATCCTGATAGCTATTATGGATGTATTGTTACCATATAGATTCTAGTGTTGTCATTTATGGCAACCTAAATCATTGATCTAGTCCAAACTTTAGGATTTGTCCATACCGGGAGATAGAGTGAAGAATAGGGTATCTAATTGAAGTTGAGTTTGTCAATCCATATGCATTACCAATTCATTAGTTTGAGTTGTGGATCTTAGGGAAGGTCATTGGGTATCTAGAATATCTTATTCTTTAGTTTTATGTTGTCGCATCAATTGGTGTATGAGTTAGGAGATCCAATTGACTAATTTTCTATTTAACAATGCTAGAAGGCTGAATAAGTGAATATGGTGTGGTGCAGATGTTTGAGGTGAAATTATTTGAAGTATTTTTCGAGTTTGAGGATTTTTTTTTGGGTCCTCACTTTTTTTTGGCTAACTTTGGATGGTGCATATTGAAAATCATTTCTGGTTTGAGCCGACGGTTCAAAAATATTTTATATTTTGTTGAATCCAACATATGGTTGATTAAATATTTTGTTATGGATATATATAAGTGATCATTTATATCATTTTGAGGGAGGTGACTGAAGTGTGTGAAGTATATTGTGAATATCAGAAGGATTGTAGAGTGATTATGGATAGTTTTACATGTGCATAAAATGATTTTGTGATGTGAATTGAAGTAGAGCAGAGTAGAAGAGTAGAATCAAACAAAAGGTCAAGAAATTGACTAATGTGCTTAACCAAAACTGTAATCAAGCATTAGTAGACGCTATTATTTAAGTTCAATTCTTCAGTAGATTTAATCTAAATATTTTATAAGACAGTGAGTCTTTTGGTTTTTAGCAGTGAGCTATAGGTAGTGTGCCTAAATGCAAGTGCATTCCCATTTGTAAAACACTTATATTTGAGTACTCAAATTTTGGATTAACCTCCACCATTTTTTTTCCCCTAACAAGATTTCCACGCAAAAATCCTTGTGTTATGGTGTTGTGGATGATTGTTTTTTGTGCTTGCATCTTTTTTTCAGTTCAATGTTGTATGTCTTTTAAAAATCAGATTAGTAAAGTTAAATTTTGTATTTAACACTGATTCACCCCCCACTCTAGGTGTTGCATGATTCCAATAATTTGTATCAGGGTATGTGCAACATCATCATGGAAAAAATAGGCCCTTAAGTGGCAATAAAATTCAGAAAATCAGAGTTAGGCAACTTGACGTAAAAAAATGAATAAGTTATCTATATTATTTCAAAAATATGTAAGAATAGAATCTATAGAAAATTGAATGTATTTTGTAAACCAATAGGTTTATTTATTTATTTTTAAAATCTATTTGGTGAAAATTTTAAATTTCAATGCAGTAGTACTTAAATTTGAGGGCAAAAATAAGAATTAGGTGTGTGTCTGACCACCCTAACCATAATAAAATGATAATATTTTTTTATAAGATTTTATATATAAGTAGGGGACTCGTGTCTCGATGTGATGCATATTTTTTTGTAATTTTTTTCCATGTAAATAATGAATTATTATTTTTTTATTGCAAATTTTAAAAAATATAAAAGCTCATATGTATAACCACCTTAAGTTGGTCAAAACTTCCTTAAATTCATTTTTTTCTTTTGTATTCCTATAGTATGTGAAGCATAGAATGTCGCACATGTTTTTGGATTAAAAAAATTTGATACTGTCTGAAAGCTATAGATGTTTTTCAATCAGCCTATCAATCAGGACTTTAGTCATAATTTAAATAAAAAATGAATAATAATTATTTATTAAATTCAAAGTAAAGAATAATTTATATTGGTGGAAAGCTAAGAATCTCTTTTAAAAACCCTTTTCATTTAATCAATTTTGGGGTAAAAAATTCGTCAGCCACATGGGCCATCATATCACTTAGATATCACCACTTTTTGGACCATCATGATCATGCACGTACCCATTAGAGCCTAGTTCTTCAAAATAAGTTTAAAAACTTGAGGTGGATCTTGGAATGTAATGGAATATGGTAGTCTTCAACAAAAACTTTTGGTGGAACTTGATGATCTTGATCAGTCCAAAGAAGAAGTCTAGGAATTGAAAGAAAATATTAAGGATGTTGAGAAATTCATTCAGACATTGAAGGATCAGATTCTTAAGTCTAGGGAGAAGAGATAGGATCTTTGTGATCAGATTAAACAAAAAGAGAGGAAAATTATGGATGATTTTCACATGAACCAAACCTTGAAGGAAATAATTGAAGAATGTGAAAATTTTGCCAATGACAATGCTACCCTAAAGCATGAGATGGAATCTACGATAACAAAGCTGACTAAGGATATTGAATAGATAAAAAAGAATGAGGATAATCTTGTTTCATCCTTAAAAGAAAGATTTGATAAATTCAATAGGATTAATGGAGTATTCATTTAGTTGGAAATTGAACTGCAACAATCCAGAAACAATAAAGAAGAGCTTGAAATATAGATTGTTATTCTCGGGGATGAACTTGCTACTACAAATAAATACAAGGAGAAGTTCAAGATTAGCTCAGTTAATCTTGATGAGATGACTCAAGGTCAGAAGAATGGAAATGAAAAGCGAGGTATTGGAAATGAGAAAGGAGAAAGTTCCAGATTTGGACAAAGGAATTTCAGGCAAGGAAATCAGATGAACAAAGAAAAAAGGCATCCAATAAGACAACCTAATGCTCAAGAATTTGATGGATACCGTTTCACTTGCAATAAATTTGGTCATATGGCTGCTCAATGTAGAATTAAAATTAAATTTAATGATCCATCATTCTCTGGTTAGTGTTTCAATTGCAATAGGTTTGGTCATAAGTCAATTGAATGCAAATATATGTCAAGAAACTCTATTAGTAGAAGGAATGCTAAATGTTATACCTATGGAAGATTTGTGCATATTGCTAACCAGTGCAGATCAAGAATAAATCAATGGAATGACTAGTATGGACAATGAAATGATGTGTACTACAATTGCAATAAATATGGCCACATTGCAAGATTCTCCAAAATAAAAATATGGATAGAAGGGGGTTGTCATAAAATAGTAGAAATACATAGGAAGATGATAAAGGAAAAGGGAAAGTGACTACATATGTAATAAGAGATCAAATGAAGAAGACATGGGTGAAGAAGGGTCACTCTGTTGTAGGAAATGAGCCAGCACTAGAACCTACTTCTGGTAATTCCTCATGGAATTGATTTCAGGCTAGTGTCTTAGGTGGATTTTTTCAAGAAAATCCTTTTCCCCCTATCTGTAGTTAGTACCGTAATACAAAATATTATCAACTGTTGTATTAATGATTTATCGATGCATTGGAAAACACTCATAAAGTTGAAGTTCTGTCGAAGAAATTTTCTCTCGCTAACTGAGAGAACACGGTATCTAGAACACCTATGACAAAAGAATTTAATATAAAAAAAGGTTAGGAGTGTGAGCTATAAAAATAAAGTTGAAACCCTCATTTTCCACTTTATATCGCAGTAAAGAAGAAGGAGAGCACTCTACAACAAAATTTCAAAAGGGTGAAGAAAATGCAATGAAAAAAACCTAATCCATCAGGTACTTTAGTTGTATTGAGAAATTTCCATTTAATTGGGTGTGCAGTTGAAGAAATTCTTTGATAGAAACAAGACATGAGTATGAAAGGTAAAATGGAACAAATCAAGGGAATGATAAACCTAGATGAGTATACTAGTGAAAATATTAGATTTTTAAGAAACATGCTATCACCCAATGAATTGGAATGGCTAAAAGAAGAAAAATACAAAAAAGCTTGGATATTTGTAGTGAAATTCCCTATTTTGAAAATAGAAAAATCTTTAAGTTTATTTTGGACAAATTGAATGATGATATTCTAAATCTGGATAAACTCTACCATATCTCGAAAGAAGTGATTAGAACTATAAATATATTATGCAATGTTGGGGATGTATCGAGAAAGAAGTCAATCTGAAATAAAGAAGTGAAAACCCTAACTAGAGTAACTAGAGATCAAAGAGCATTAATAATCTCAAAAATTAGAGATTTAGTGACAAGGTACATTGCGCATGGAGTATCCTACAAAATATTTTTCAAAAATAGAGAAGGTGCAGGTTTAGCAGGTGTCATTTACATTTCACACAAGATGATGATGGAAGATTAGTATTTTGAACTTTGTGGATTATTGAACGATCAAATGATGGAGAATGTACAATTGATAAAGATGACAGATTACCCTTTCCATTTTTCGTACTTTGGTTATATGTCTTGTGATGTATTTTTTTAATTTCTTACCACTGAACAACAATGTAATATTGGAAGAGAGTGAACCAATTTACTAGAAAATTTACATACACTTTTATAATCTGGTAAATTGTGCTCAAGCATATGAAAGTTTCTTTAAAGGTTTTCGAGGAAAATTTGGCTCAATTGGTATTCCCCTTCTAGTAAGGGCACTTGAAGTCGGTTCCTCCTCTGGTGAGATGGAAAGAAAGAAGAAAAGAGTAAAATAAATTACTACTTGTACTCCTCCAACATGCAAGACTCTAAGAGTTGAAGGGAATGGAAAATAATAGGCGATTGTAGATATACTAGATGAGGAATTTGATAAAGAAATTGAGGAAACCCAAAGAAAAGAACTAGAAATAGCTGAACTGGAATAATAAAAGGAAATGAAAAAAGAAATTGAAGAAGAAGGCTATTTAACCAAGAAGAGCTATTGTAGCTTATTCATGAGGAAGATGGAATGAAAAAATTGCAAACATATGGTCTATCAGAACTTCATATGATGAGGACATGATTTTAAACATACTAAGTGCTCACCTTGTGGACAACCATATTAAATTAGATATTTTACAAAATATGTTGCCAAAAGAGATGATTGAATGCATCAAGGAAATCATGGACTCTGAGTCTCAAAACAAGGAAGAAGAAGTAATTTTACACCTAAAGAAGTAGTAAATATTATCACTCACCAAGCTAAAGAGGCACATGCATCAACTAAGGCAATGCATAAACACAACCAAAAACATCTACAACTATTGTCTTTGATGGCTTCATGCAATCGACAAGTACAAAGAAAAGTTGGAATAAATTGAAATAGAACTAAACAGTATTGGACAAGATTTTAACATGTTTTAGGATCAAGATGGTGCAATTAAGAAAAGGATTCAAGAATTACAAACAGATCATACAAATTTTCAAAACACTAGAAACAAGATTGTTGATAAATTTTGGAAAGTAAAGGACATAACACAATGTAGACTGGAACAGTTGATTGAGATACCGAGGAATAAGAGATATTAGAAGAATCCATCACCATTTCAAAATCCCTCATCAATATTATCAACCAAACATATGAAAACAATAATATGGTCATCATCATCGGGATTGCAGTAGAAGCATGGGAGAAGTTTCTTCTGGAGATGAAGGAAAATTACAAAATAATCTTCTAACACAAGTAGCGGATGTATTTCTTCAAAATTTTAAAACCAATTTTTGAATAAGTAAGTTTTTGGTTACACTCCAAAAAGGGATTACTCTAGGAAAGCGTTTATTGGTTTTTCATTTATGTCGAAGGGGGAGAGAATGGAGTGAAAAATTCCTTATCAAAGTAAGGGGGAGTTGTGTCAACTATGACTTTTTGAAGTCGTGAAGGATTGCAGTATGTTTGTTTTGACACTTATTCATTTTTCACTAAGTCTTTCCATCAATACCAAAGGGGGAGATTATTGGAATATGGATTTTGGTTTTGTCATTGATGGAAACCTAAGTCATTGATCTGGTCCACACTTCAATATTTTTCCATACCAGGAGACAAAGTGAATAAAAAGGTATCCAACTGAAGTTGAGTCTGTCAATCCATATGCATTACAATTCATCAGTTTGAGTTGTGGATCTCAAGGAGGGTCATTAGGTATCTAGATTATCTTATTATTGATTTTTGTGTTGTCACATCAATTGGTGTACGAGTTAGGAGATCCAAGTTACTAATTTTTGTTTAACAGTGCTAGAAGGCCAACTAAGTGAATATGGCATGTTGCAGATGTTTGAGGCGAAATTGTTTGAAGTATTTTCAGGTTTGAGGATTTTGTTTTGGGTCCTCACTATGTTGTGGCCAGCTTTGGATGGTGCGCATTGAAAATAATTTATGGTTTGAGCTGACGGTTGGAAAATATTTTATGCTTTATTGAAGCCGATATATGGTTGATTAAATATTTTGTTGTATATATATAAGTGATCATTTATATCATTTTTAGGGAGGTGAATGAAGTGTGCAGAGTATATTGTGAATATCAAAAGGACTATAGAGAGATTATGCTTAGTTTCACTTGTTCATAAAAGGATTTTGTGATACAAATTGAAGTACAGAAGAGAAGAAGAGCAGAATCAGACATAATCCCAAGAAATCGACTAATATGCTTAATTGGAACTGTAATCAAGAACTAGTAGATGCTATTCTTTCAGTTCAATTATTTAGATTGATTTAATCTGAATATTTTGTAAGGTAGTGAGCTCTAGGCAGTGTGTCTGAATACAAGTGCATTCCTATTTGTAAAACACTTATCTTTGAGTACTCAAATTATGGATTAACCTGCACTGTTTTTTTTCCTAAAAAGGGTTTCCACATAAAAATCCTTGTGTTATGGTGTTGTGGATGATTTCTTTTTGTGATTGCATCTTTCTTTTGGTTCAATGTTGTAAGTGGTTTAAAAATCAAATTAATAAAGTTAAATTTTGTAGAACACTAATTCAGCCCCCCTCTCAGTGTTCCCTAATTCCAAAAGGTATGAGTATGAAAATGAGGTTTGAATTCTAGGCATGGCCCTATATGGCACAATATTTTTGGGCCTCTTTCATGTGTGCATTTTTTTAGATTTGAATATCTTTGGAGGAAGATAAAGGACTAACTTCCCATTTGTGCATTCAATCCCACCAAATGCCAAGATAGATATAATGGATTTTTTTATCAACAAAAAAAGTTTTGATAGTGACCTCAAGAGAAAGGAAGCTACAAAGAAGGGACCTTAGGCCTCTATTTTTAGATCTTACAAAAAATGAGAATATTCTAAGGTATGTACCACACCCTACACAAGCTAAATATGCACAAAATTTATACCCAATATTCCTCACAATCTACCTTCTATATTTTTAGATTCTATTTCTACCTTATTACATTCAATTTCTCAAAAATTATAATAGACTATTACATTTTAACAGTTTACCTAGGAATATCTTTTCATCATTCAAATTATGTTAGTTTATCAATCATCAAATCAATCACACATCACATCATCACTGTAAAATAAGGATTAGAACCATGCTTCACCATTTTGACTCTTCTTACTAGGTTTGTAGTCAAGTGCATTTGAGATTCTTTCTAATCCTCAAATGATTGTGATAAGTGTTATTTATAGCCTATACCCCTTTCCCAATGAAAAAATTATAAAATATTAATATCCCCTTCCCACACATACACATATATACATATACATACATACATATATACATGTATGCATACATACATACTATATATATATCCACATCAATTAAATCATACAAATAAAAGAAAAGATAATGAAATTGAATTTTCTCTCTAACAAAAATTAAAATATGCTAGTAATTAGTGATTCCTTTGAAAAATAAAGTTATTCTATATAGAGAAATGAACAGGAGTATGTTGTTGATCTATGAGTGGGAGCCATGCAGACTTGGGAACAATATTTTTGTGGCTTGAGTAGCTTATGCATGCAATTGGGATATGGTGTGGGGATGAAGAGGCTTTGATGATGGATGGAATGGGTTGCAAGCAACCTATGGCTAGAAATTGGAGGTTTTATACTATTTTTCTTGTTGTTAATAAAATTTTAAGTGGCTTTTACCGATATTCATCTTATGGGGGGTTGCATGGTATTCTCTAAGGGTCGGTGATAAATCCCTTTTATCTTGATTAAGGATGCTATTTTTGGTGGGGATTCCACATATTCTAGGCACACAAATGTGGTTATTGTCCTCTTGCATGTTGTAGAAGAATCTAAGAATAATCATGTTCTAGGGTTCCATTCAAATCCCAATGGGTTTTTGGAAAGAAGTAAGGACCACCTCATGATGGTGATTCATCTATATGTCATGGCTAACAATGGGTTGTGTTTGATAGAACAAACATAAATTTGTAAATTCATAGGAGTTCACATCTCTATATTTTTTTGGAGGCTTGGGCCTATAACAACTAGAATCCAAAAGGGCTTATGGAAATTTTATATGGAGAAGATGTTGTTCTCTTTGTGATTTTCTCCTAGTTATGAGATAAAAAATGGTATTTGAAGGTGGTCCTTATTTTCATAATCAAGAAAGGATTTTTATCAGGCCATGACATCTAGGATTGTATCTTATAAAAGATATTTCATTGAAGATTCCTATTTGGATTTAGTTTCCTCTGTTTCCAATGGATTTTTGAAGTAAAGACCGATTGTATTCCATTGTTTCAGTCTTAGGTAAGCCCTTGGGTTCATCTTGACATATCCTTGATCACATGGTAACCTAATTTTCTCATCTTTGTGTATATATTAATCTAAATAACCATTTTCTAGAGTATCTTATATTAATATTAGGGAGCATATGCTCAATTCATTAAGTATACTATTAAGACCTACCATTCCACTATCATTCTTGTTATGAGTATGGACACTTGAATAGGAATTTTCCTAATTTGGGAGCTAAAATCCAACAACCTCCATCTAGGATACGTGCAGTTAATTTTAATGAAAAGGGTGAAGTATTGATATAGAATGAGGATACTGATTCAAATGTTTTCATAAGTATGAAAAGATAGTTAAAGGAAATGGAACCATTCCATTAGCACAAATTCACATCTAGGGGGATTTTGGTAACAAGTATGATATTATTGAAATTTTTGAAGAGTTAGACACAATAGAGCATGATTATAATTTTAAGAGTCATGATATACAAGGCATGGGCTCCACATTTCATATTCAACAAAATATTAGAACCATCATCCACCCTATATTTTTTCAATCAATCTACAAACATAATTATTGTCAGATAAATTTATTCAATTTATCAACCATCAAATCAATCACACGTGACATCATCACTATAAAATGAGGATTAGAACCATGATCCACCATTTTGACTCTTCTTACTAGGTTTTTAGTCAAGTGAATTTGAGATTGTTTCTAATCTTCGAATAATTTGGATAAGTTTGGTTTATATCATAGTTCCCTTTTCCCCAATAAAAAATTTAGAAACTATTTATATCTCCACATATGTATAGCCACATCAATTAAATCATGCCAAGAAAAAGAGATAATAAAATTCAATTTTTTTCTAACTAACATGAAAATGTTCTAGTAATTTAGTGGTGCATTTCAACAATATGGTTTCTCTATATAGACAAATGACTATGATGATGACATTGATCTATGAGTGGGAGTCATGCACACTTGGGCATGATATTATTATGGCACAATATTATTATGGCTCAAGAAGCCTATGCATGCAATGGGGATATGGTGTGGGATTAAGGAGGACTTTTTTACGATGGGTGGCATGGGTTCTAGACAACCCGTGGCTACAAATTGGGAATTTTATCCTTTGTTTTGTTATTGGTAAAAAAATAAGTTTTTTTTTATTGAAATATATTTTGTGGCGCATTACATTTTATCCTCTATGGTTTATGAGAGTCCCCTTCAATCTCATTGAAGTATGTTATTTTTGGTGGAGATTCCACATAGTCTGATCATTTTAATGTGGTTAATTTCCTCTTTCATCTTTTAGAGGAATCCAAGAACAATCATGTTCAAGGTTTGTATTCAAATATCAATGGGCATTTTAAAAGGGGTAAGGACCACCTAGTTATTTTGATCAACCTAGACGTCATGGTAGATAATTTTTTTATTTGTCAAAATATATAATAATTTGTAAATTCATGGGATTTCACATCTCTCTACCTTTTTTCGAGAATTAGGCCCATAACTAGAATCCAAAAAGGGATATGGAAACTTTATATGAATAAAATGGTGTTTTATTTGTGATTTTCTCCTACTTAATATATCAAAATATGGTACTTTTTGGTGGTACTTATTTTCACAATCAAGCAGGGACTTTTATCAAGCTATGATATCTAGGGTTTGATCCTATAAAAGAGCTTTCAATGAAGATTCCTATTTGGATTTAGTTTTCTCTACTTCAAATGGAGTTTTGAAGTAAGAATACATTGCATTCAATTTTTGTAATCTTGGGTAAGCCCCTAGTTTCATCTTGACATACCCTTGATTACATGGTAACAAAAATTTCTCATTTTTGTGTACAAATTACACTACATAAAATTTTTATAGTCTCTTGAAATTACATTAGAGAGCATATGCTCAATTCAACAAGTAGACTATGAATACATAACATTTTACTATTATTTTTATCATAAGTATGTACAATTGAGAAGGATTATCCTAATTTGGGAGCTAAAATCCAAAAACCTCTATTTGGAATACATCCAACCAATTCTAAAGAAAAGGGTAAATCCTTGGTTTATAATCATCAGACTTATTCAAATGGGTTCATACCTATGAAAACATAGTCAAAGGAAGGATAATTTTCCTATTAGAACAAAGCCACATCTAGGGGGATTTTGGTAATAAGTATGATGTTCTTAAATTTTTGAAGAGCTAGACATAATGGAGCATGATCATGATTTTGGGAGTTATGATATAAAGGCATGGGCTCAACTTGTCATATTTCTCAAGGTCCTATTTCGAGGATGGATACACTAAAGTATTCAAATTTAGGAGATTCTCCATCATTAGTATTTATTAAGAATTGGGCTGATGATTACAATGTTGTGTGGATCTAAAGGTAGTTATGGATTGTAAAAATTTGTGTGTTCTCCACTTAGAGTGTATATCTATTAACCTAATGATTGACCTATATTTAAATTATAGGACTAAGGAAGATTGTAAGAGGAAATCACCATCCCTCCTAGGATTCCACTCAAAGAGCTTAAATATATGGTTTGTAGATAAAAGAGGTAAGGTGGGGAGAAGAAAAGATCTCAAAAATATTAAGATAACGGGAGAATATTTAGTGGAACAAGATGTTGTTAAGACACTAGACACTCTTTTTTCCTCTTGTCAAAAATGATTCTAATCACTTGGAATGTTAGAGGTTTGAGTAGAGTCCCTAGATAAAATGCCACCGAAGATCTAAATTGTGATAATAAAGTTGACATTTTATTTATCAAGGAAATTAAACTTTCAATGGATAATATGAAGAATAAATTTTCTAAAACTTGGAAGAGGGGTCATTGCTAGTGTCTTGGTTCTCAAGAAGTGGTTGGAGATGTTTCTTCATTCTAGGACCCTTGTTGGATCACACATCTTTGGTAACTAGATATAAATAACTCACTTTCTTTGTAGGTATCTGTCTTCAAATAGGTATTATCTATTCTCCTTTCAAATGTATATGTGCCTTATTATTTTTTTGGTAAGATTGTGTCTAGTCTCATATTAGATTCTTTCACTCTCTCTCTCTTTTATTTCATTAGATTTTTTTAGGAGACTTGAATAATATTTGTAGTTTAGGGTTAAAATCTAGGGGAGTTGGTTATTTGGGTCCTTCTTCTTCCTTTATGTGTGATAATATTTATTGTCTGAAGTCTGTGGATGTGAAACAAAATAATGGAACTTTCACCTAGCATAAGAAAAGGCTTAGAGAATTTTCTTTTTTTATAGAATTGATAGGTTTATTGTCTCTAATTTTTAGAGTGAAAATAATTCGACTTCCTCCCCTAAAATCTTAGGGTGAAATAGTATAGATTATTGATAGATAAATTTATTTACCTCATTGTTCTTTTTGTCTAAAAAACCCCCTTTTAAATTTAAGATTATGTGGCTCTACTATCCTAGTTTGCACTAGTTGGTTGAGGAGTGGTGGTTTGAAGGGAATATTGTGTTTGCCACTTGGGTATGTGTAGGATCTTCATGGAAAAAGTAGGTCCTTAAGTGGCAAAAAATTCAAAAAAATCAGAGTTAGACAACTTGACATAAAAATTTGAATAAGATATCTATATTATTTAAAAAATATGTAAGAATATAATTTTTAGAAAATTAAATTTAGTTTCTAAACTACTAGGTTAATTTACAAAAAAATAAAATCTATTTGGTGAAAATTTAAAATTTCAATACAGTAGTACTTAAATTTCAGAGAAAAAATAAGAAGTAGGTGTCTGTCTGACCACCCTAACCACATTAAAAAGATAACAGTTTTTTATAGTATTTTAGATATAAGTAGAGGACTCATGTCCCAATGTGATGCATAATTTTTTGTAATTTTTTTCCAAGTAAATATTAATTATAATTTTTTTATTACAAATTTTAAAAAATATAAAGACTCGTATGTTTGACCACCTTAACTTGGTCAAAAAGTCATGAAATTAAATTTTTTATTTTTTAATATTATATTATAAAAAGCATAGAATGTGACGCATGTTTCAGATTCAAAAAATGTGATACCGTTTAAAAGTTATAGATGTTTTTCAATCAACCTATCAATCAAGACTTTAATCATAATTCAATAGAAAATGAATAATAATTATTTATTAAATTCAAAGTAAAGCATAATTTATATTGGTGGAAAGCTGATAATCTCCTTTAAAAACCCTTTTCATTTCATCAATTTTGGGTAAAAAAAAAGTCATCAGCCACATACCCATCATATTGCCACTTTTTGGCCCATCATGATCCTACACATACCCACTCCTATATTCCCCTTTTCTAATAGCCTATATTTTGTTAGGTATAAGAATAGGAATATAATGTAAATTCTTTTGGTAATCTATTTCTGATGAAGAAGCACGTGTAGGATCAGTTCGACTATCAGTTTCACTATTAAGGAAGAGGGAATGAAAATGGGTTTTCTTCAGGAGGAGACTAGTATTGCAAGTATGAGTAGTTGGTGTTGTAATTGATGTAAACAAGAATAGTTTTGTGTTTAATTAATATCAATTGGTGATTCTCTAATTAGTTTTATTATGTTGTCATTAGTAAGTGTTATTGGTGTGAACCTCTAGTGTTCATTTGATAAGATTATTTTTGTGGATGAAGTTGGTTTAGTGATGATGAGGAAGTATTAAAGATGATGAGCATGTGTCTTTGGTGCTTGGTTTCCAAGTGATTTTGATGAAATTTAAATAAATGTGGAAGAAAAGTGTTGTAGAGGTTTTTTTGTGTATAGATTGGTGTTATAGTTTGGCTTTTCATTTCTTCATGGTTGAAGATATTCTTATGTGGTTCAAATATGTTGGTCAGATGTAGTCAAAGGTTATATATTTATAATTTATTGGTTTGGTTTTTTGTACAGAGAGAGTTTTGTTCATGAGTGTGTGAACTACATGTTATGGTGGTATTTAGGAGAAATGGTTTTTCTTTGCATTTATTCATAATTTTTATTTTTTGGGGCCTGCCTTTCTTTATTTATCCTTCTTTATGGCTTAATTGGTCCTATTTTATGTCCTCAAGCCTTATGAATGAAATATTCTTTTCAAGTAAATCCTGACATTCTTCAAAGAATATTTTATTCCCTAATGACTCTGATTGGCATGCCCCTAATTTCTAGTCGAGAATAAGACACCACTAAGGGCATATTTTTCCCCCAAGGTCTTGGGACCCTAATTTTGAGGCATCATTTTTGGGACCCTTTTTGGTGTCTATGCCCCAAGTTTCATCACATGGGACTAAGATTCCACCGAGGATTTCTTAGTCCTCCTTGTGTCATTTTCAATATTTAATTTGAAATCTTATTGCGATTTAACCTCCTTTATTCTTTGAATTCATATGTCATCTTGGTGCTATATGATATCAGGATATTAAGCATAAAAAAATTATAAATACAAGGTTCATTCATTCATTTTCATCCTAAGCAATCCAAGTCTTTTGTGAGATCATTCATTATAGTCAAATTGAGTTCATAAGAGAATTCAAGAGCAATTCATCAAGCAATTAGAGCCATCATCAAATTTCAAGCATCATGGCAAAGATTTTTCTTACATCATGTGTGTTGTTGTGCTAACATTTGTGATGTAGGGTTTTGATTTAAGCAAGCAATTTAAGTCCATATAAATCAATAATATCGAGATCCATATCCGTTGCATATATTACACACAAGTTTGCAACATTTTCAAGGGTCTGGTGAGTTGTAGCATTGCATATTATTCATTAACCATTTCCTTCATCATTTATGTTTCATTTCAAGGCTTAATTACCAACATGGAGTTTGACCAAGGTAAACCCCTATTCACTAACAATGATCAAGTTTTTTCATCTTGTCCATTCATGTTTGTAGATATAGGTTGTAGAATTGAGGATCACATGGAGTACAAATTTTTCAAAGTTGAAAAGTTGCATTACAAAGTTGTAATCTCCATAGAAACTTATTTATAGGTTAGATCCGGCTATTTCAGAACTCGAGATCTAAGGAGAAGCAATTGTAGATTTGGGAGCTCAAGACCACATTCACACTTTTCAGAAATTTAGACTAGGACTAAGATAGGAGTAAAGGAATCTTAGTCCTCCAGGTGGAATCTTTCAATAATTTTTCAAGATTTGATTCTGTTATCCGAAGGTTTTGTGTTTGCCTTGATAAATAGCAACGAGACTAAGAATAGAGTAAAGGCATCTTAGTCCTCCAAGGAATTTTTTACCAATTTGTTTACATTTCCAAAATACTTTTGGCATCTCCAAGCTTCCCAAGTATACATACCGTAACTTGGAGCTATTCATTTTTAGTATTAGGAAGCTTCATTTTGCTTGTTTGAAGTATTTTACATATCACACTATGTTTTCAAACATTTTTGTTTCCAAGAATTTGCTTTGTGGCAAACCCTTTAATCTGATAGATTACCCTCTCCAAATTCCTCATAGTGGTGTATTGAATCACCATGGGCTCGGTTGATAGTCAATCCTCTTAGGGTTCTTAGGACATATTTTAATGAACAAGACAAAATAGTAAAGGACCATCCCTCCAATCCCCATCTTTATGCATGGTTCATTTTGGTGAACCTGACTTTGTTTGAGCACTCTTCCTTTTCTATTTTGGAGTCCTTTAGAGTCCTTGATCTATATTGCATCCATTGCATTCTACATCTAGGGTTTCTCACATCTTGCATTAATGAAATTTCATATAGGGTTTCCTATCTTTGCATTAGTTAAAGTGCATATGGGTATGTGCAGGATCATGATGGGCCAAAAAGTGGCAATATGATGGGTATGTGGCTGATGACTTTTTTTTACCCGAAATTGATGAAACTAAAAGGATTTTTAAAGGAGATTCTCAAATTTCAACCAATATAAATTATGTTTTAATTTGAATTTAATAAATAATTATTATTCATTTTCTATTGAATTACGACTAAAGTCTTGATTTTTAGGCTGGTTCAAAAACATCTATAGCTTTCAAACACTATCATATTTTTTGAATCCAAAACATGTGTCACATTCTATGCTTCAAATACTATAGGATTAAAAATAAAAATAAATTTATTTCATGAAGTTTTACTAAGTTAAGGTTGTCAGACATACAAGTCTTTATATTTTTTAAAATTTGTCATAAAAATATTATAATTAATTATGTACTTTGAAAAAAAATAAAAAAAGTATGCATCACATCGGACATGAGTCTTATACTTATATTTAAAATCTTATTAAAAAATATTATTATTTTAATGTGGTTAGGGTGGTCAGACAGACTCCTAGTAATTTAGAAACTACATTCAATTTTCTAGAAATTCTATTCTTACATATTTTTGAAATAATATAGATAGCTTATTCAAATTTTTATGTCAAGTTTCCTAACTTTGATTTTTCTGAATATTTTTCCACTTAAGGGCCTATTTTTTCCATGATGATCCTGCACATACCCATATAGTATGTTGTTTTCCTTCTTTGGATTATTAAATTTGATTTAAAAAAATAAAAAGTGCATTTTTCATTCTCTTAATTGCATTTAGAAGCATTATTCTTGTACTGAAAATTGAAAAACTACATTTAACATCTTGCATTCAATTGCTTGTTCATCATTGCTTTTCTTTGCTTTCATTTGCATTGTTGTTTGCTTTCAAACATTAGGTCCCTATATAGGCAACCTCAGAAAGTTGTGTTCAAGTGAAAACGTTATATTTTTCTCAAGAAAACCTTTGTTGGGACTAACATTCCCTTACTGGTGTCTTAGTCCCTCTCATCTTTTTCTACTCAGAATTATCTCCCTGCTATTTGCTTCCTGTTTCAGCCTCTGAAGCTGCTAGATCTCATCATGAGAACTAAAATTCCCTTACTGAAATCCTAGTCCCTGTTGACATCGACTCTCCAATTTTTAGGGTTTGAGATTACTATTTTGTTTTTTTGTGGGTTTCTTTCAATTTTCTATTTCAGTTTCCAGAATTGTTGTTATTCTAATTTCTTTCATTTTCAAGTGCATTTTCTTAATTTTGCATCATGGATATGTGCTTCAATTTTTTTTGGATGTCCTTGAAATCCTTAGTAGATATCTTAAATTGTGCTTTCGGTAATAATACTAATGACGTTGAACTCACTCATGCTCTCTCAACTCCTAGTGCATGTCCTCCTCATGATGTTGACATCATCAATAAGATCCTAAAAATTATCTTGACAACCTCAAATCTAATGCATCATTTGACCCATACATGAAACAACCAAATCCCCCTATAATACCACCTCTTGAAATGTTTGGTTACTTACATCCTGAAACTAAAACAAACATTAAAGCTAAGCTCCCTACAAAAGGTGAATCTAGTTCCTCTAGACAAGAAAATATTCAATCATCTTATGATCACATAGTATCAAGCACTCCAATAAAACTTGAAGAAACATATGGCAAAGGATTCACAATCTTGAGTAAAAAAGGATGTGATAAAACAAGCAAACATGAAATTCACCAACTCTTAGGAAAAGTTCAAAATATTGAAAACACAAAAAATTTAGGATATTAAGATCACCCTCACAATGCAAAAATACCTAGAGAATACCTAACACTTCATAGTAGTGGTAATATGGTTTTAGATTCAAATATTCGAACTCCCAACAATGACAAGGATGTTGGTGAACCTACCAAATGCAAAAGAACTTATAAATTACAAAAATTAGAACCTTATCATCCACCACCTAAAATTGAAAGGAAGTTACAAATACTTCTTAATAATGGATTCATAACATTGCCTCCTATGAATATATTGGTTCTCTATCCTAAGGATGCCAAACCCCCACATTGCACATACCATCAAATTCTCGGACATAACACTAAGGATTTCAACACATTCAAGTTAATATTGCAAAAATTTCACTTCAATGGTGATGATTTCCATCTAGTGTTTGAATAAGCTTTATCCCCCATTTTAATGTCATCATTATAGAATCTTTTAATTCTCACCATTAAATGACCCTTCTCATCACCTATCTTGACCCATTCTTGTCTTGCACTTAGTGGGGATAAGAAGTACATGGCCATGTCCTAGTTAGGAATTGTTTGTTGTCCCTTTAGTTCATTATCTACCTTCCGCTTATGCAGATTGAGACTGGGAGGTGGATAGCCTACTTTACATTGACTCACTTATGCCTTACTAGTCCTTTTCCTTTTCCTTTGATTTCTTATTCATGTGCGTATCTTGATGTTTTGTTCTATATTTCTCTCTTTTTGCATTCCTCTATTTGTACCTTCATTCTTCTCTATGTCGTAAGATTTTCACTTTTCCTTTATCTTTTCACTTTTTGTGTCTTCCTTTTGGGTATGATGCAACGCGTCGTTGAGACACCCTATGTCTCTTCCATGTTGACCCAAAATATTTTTCTTATCTTTTTTTTTTTTGTCTTCCTTTTGGGGACGATGCAAGGCATTGAGACACCCTATGTCTCTTACATGCTGATCTAAAAGGTTTTTCATTGTCTTAACTCTCTTTGTGTCATTATTCAAGTTCTATGTGTATTTGGAGAATGATGTCAATTGTGAGCTCTATAATATCTTTATAACATAGAAAAATACTAACCTTGAATCATTAGATCCCTTATATGTTTCTAGGGGGCAACACTATTTTCTATTTTCTTTTCCATGTTTTTCTAGTTTAAAGTAATTTCTCATAGCATGGTGTTAGCAATTTCTTGAAAGTGGGAGCATACATTGGCATTATTTCAGCTTGATTTTCATTTTCTTTTCTATTTTCCTTGATGTGATTTTATTTCTTCATACGATACATTTTTCCTCTTTTTTGTGACATTAAGATTAACGTCCTTCAAAAGTGTGACCTATCTCATCATATTATATCCCCCTTAGTGGTAATGTGATGGGTATGTGTAGGATCATGATGGGCCAAAAAGTGGTGATATCTAAGTGATATGATGGACTATGTGGCTGACAACCTTTTTTTACCCAAAATTGATGAAACGAAAAGGGTTTTTAAAGGATATTATCAGCTTTCCAATAATATAAATTATGATTTACTTTGAATTTAATAAATAATTATTATTCATTTTCAATTTGAATTATGACTAATGTCCTCATTGATAGGCTGATTGAAAAAAATCTACAGCTTTCAAATAGTATCACATTCTATGCTTCGTATAATCTATAGGATTACAAAAAAAGAATTGAATTTCATGAAGTTTTGACCAAGTTAAGGTGGTCAGACATACGATGTTTTATATTTTTTAAATTTTGTAATAAAAATTCATAATTAATTATTTACTTGGAAAAAAAATACAAAAAATTATTCATCACATCGGGACATGAGTCCCCTATTTATATATAAAATCTTATGAAAAAATATTATCATTTTATTGTGGTTAGGGTGGACAGACAAACACCTACTTCTTATTTTTTCCCTGGAATTTAAGTACTACTCCATTGAAATTTCACATTTTCACCAAATAGATTTTTAAAAAATAAAATAAAATAGTAGTTTAGAAAATAAATTCAATTTTCTACAGATTCTATTCTTACATATTTTTAAAATAATATAGATGACTTATTCAATTTTTTATGCCAAGTTGCCTAACTCGGATTTTCTGAATTTTATTGCCACTTAAGGGCCTATTTTTTCCATGATGATCCTGCACATACCCTGGCATTACATTCCCTAAGTGGTAAATCTTTTATCCTTTGATTGGTCCTCTTTTGGAGACATCAGCAATGATGTCCACTAAGAGTAAGACTTAACTTGAACTAAAAAAATACCTTTGAGCATCATCTTTCTTTCTTGTTGCATGCATTTTCCTTTTGTCCCTACTAAATTCATGGAGGTATGGCTTTGATATGGACCTCTTTGGGGCTCACATAATGAATACCTAGCTTCACTACCCCATGTGAACATGCATTTCCTTTTTTTCCTTGTCGTAGTCATGGGTGTATGACAGTGATATAGATCTCTTGGGGCTCACCTAGTGGACAACTAGTTCCCACTAGCCCTTGTGAGCATGTTCTACTTTACATAGTGGACAACACATTCCACTTGTAAACGCTCTCCAAGCCTAGACCCGGTCCACCATGTTGGACAACCAGTCAAAGCTTGATCCATTGTAGTTCCTTTCCTTTTTCCTTCTTCTTTTCTTTGATACCAATTATATTTGTGATTTGATTTTGGATTCAAATATCATCCACAAGTGTGTCCTTTGCACCTGTGTTGGTTTAGCATAGGATCATAATCCTAGGGGCTTGGCCACCCTCTTGACTGTTGTTATCCTATCTTACTAGAATTTGTACATTTGAACCCCTCTTTATTGTGTGGTTTGATAGTTTAGTGTGAGTTTGAGGCAAGCTCATCCTCATAGTAAAGTGGGGGCTAAATGTAGTGTAGTAAAATGCATACCCTTGAATTTTCACAAATTTTTGGGACTGGCTTGCTTTATTTATCATTATTTATGGCTTAATTGGTCCTATTTTATGTCCACAAGCCCTATTAATGACATATTTTTCTAGTAAATTATGACATTCTCCAAAGAATATCTAATTCCCTAATGACTTTGATTGGCATGTCCCTAATTTCTAGTTGGGACTAAGACACCAGTAAGGGCGTTTGTGATGCCCTGGGGTCCTAGGACCCTAATTTTGAGGAATCTATTTTAGGCCCCTTTTGGGAGGTTGTGCCACAAGTTTCATTACTTGGGAATAAGATGCCACCTAGGGCATCTTAGTCCTCCTTGAGTATTTTTGGGATTTAGTTTCAAATGTTGGCATGATTTAACATCCTTTATTCCTTGAATTCATATTTTTGCTTGGTGGGATATGATTTCGAGATATTAAGCATAGACAAGTATTAATACAAGGTTCATTCATTCATTTTCATCCTAAGCAACCCAAGTCTTTTGTGAGAGAATTCATTATAGTCAAATTGAATTAACAAGAGCACTCAAGAGCAATTCATCAAGTTTCAAGCATCATGTGAAATATTGTTGTTACATCATGTGTGTTGTTGTGCTAACATTTGTGATGTAGGGTTTTGATCTAAGAAAGAAATTCAAGTCCATATCAATCAAGATTTTCAAAATCCATATCCATTTCAGACATTACACACAATTTTACAACATTTGCAAGGGTTTGGTGAGTTGTAGCACTGCATATTGTTAATTCACCATTTCCTTCATCATTTCTTTTTCATTTCAATGCTTAATTACCAACAAGGGGTTTGACCAAGAAAAACCCCCATTCACTAACAATCATAATTTTTTTTGTCTTGTCCATTTATGTTTTCAGATATAGGCTGTAGACTTCAAGATCACTTGGAGTGAAAATTTGTCTAATTTGTAAAGATGCATTGCAAAGTTGTAATATTCACGAAAAATCGCTTATATGTCAGATCCAACTATTTTAGAACTTGAGATCTGAGGAGAAGCAATTGCAAATCTCAGAGCTCAGGACCACATTCACACTTTTAAAAAATTTACATTGAGATTAAGATGGGAGTAAAGGAATCTTAGTCCTCTAGGTGGAATCTTTCAGTGAGTTTTTGGGATTCTGTTATGTTATCTGAAGATTTTTCATTTTCCACAAAAAACAACATCAAAACTAAGATGAGAGTAAAGGCATCTTAGTACTCCAAGGGATTTTTCATAAGTTTGTTTACATTTCCAGAATCCTTTTGGCATTTTCAGGCTTCCTAGGTACACATACCCTAATTTGGAGTTGTTCATTTTTACTATTATGAAGCTTCATTTTTAGCATTTTCTTGGAAGTGAACCCTTTTATCTAAGAGAACACCCCCTCCTAAGTCCTCCTAGTGGTGTATTCACTCACCTTGAGAAGTTGATAGCTAATCCTATTATGGTGCTTAGGACATATTTGAATGAATGATATATAAGAGGAAAGGATCATCCCTCCAATCCCATTTTTATACTCGACTCACTAAGGAATAGGATCAGGAGGATCTCGATGATGTTGACACAAAATTTGTGGGGAAAATGAAAAAGGGTACTAGTAAATATAGAGGTAAGTTACCTCTCAAATGTTTCAGTTGTGGTAAGATAGCTCATTATGCTTCAATATTTCCAAACATGGCTTTTAATGACAAGAATAAGGAAAAAAGACGTAAAGCAATTAAAATAACTTATTATGTTAAAGAAGATTCTAGTATATATGATGATGAATCTGATTATGAGAATGATGAGGATAGTGAATGCTTGTTGATGGCTATTAGAGATGGAACTAATTCTAGTAACTCTGAGAGATGTGTGAAGGAAAGTGCTATAGAAGAAGGTAATAACACTAAAGGAACTATGGTGACTACTTTTCATGCTAGAGAGCAGAATAACTACTTGATTATTGATAGTGGATGCTTAAATCACATGACTGGTGAGAAAAGTAATTTTTTTGAACTTGAGAAATATGAAGGAGGTCTAGTAATGTTTGGTGATGATACATTTGCTAAGACATGTGGAAAAGGTTCAATTAGTTTTTATAGAAAACATAATACAAATGATGTTCTTTATGTTAACGGTTCGACACATAACCATTTGAGTGTTGAAAAAATGTATAGTAAAGGATATTGTTGCTGACAATGTCACACACAACAATAGCGCAGATAAAATGCTCACAATAAAAATGTGAAGATCCTATCTTCTTGAAAGACTTAACCAAGCAAACCTTAGGGGGTTTCCATGTAATAGAAAAAGGTTGAATTTTTTTAAATCCCAAGTCCTTGGTAGTTAGGTCTTGACCTTACTTATTTTGCTTCAGGATATGATGTGATTTTTTTGTTAATCTCGAGGAGTATAGGGTAATCTCCAATTTCGTTAAGAATCATAATAATTAGATACAAGATTTCCAGTTAGATCATAAAATAATATAAAAAAATCAAAAGATTTGCAATAATATTTCATGAACATCAAAAAAGAATTCTATCACTTAAGTAGATTTAGCTTTATACATTCAACAACTTCATAAAATGAAATATTTTCAATAAATTTTCATTCATTTACTTATTTTTTGGAACATTTTTTAAAATTTAAACATCTAATCCAAAATAAAGCATCAAAATACTGAAAAATAAAGTTACTCTCATTTATTCTCCATGCATGCCCCAAGATATAACCAAAATAAAGAAAACCACTTTACACTTCACTAGATTTGTTCGCAGCTAGGCATAAAATGGTGCAAGCTTTTAAAGAAGGGGGTTTAGTTTGAACATCGAGTAGGTCTTGTATGCACCCTTAATTGGAATAACACATAGTCATTTTTGGCTAAACTAACAAAAATAGATACAAAAATTAATTAGATAGGTAGCTATCAAATTTCCTTCGATATTGATTAATCTCTATGTGCATACAATTTTTTAGTCTAGAATGATTCAAAAAATAGGAAAAAAGAACAATACTTAAAGAATTTTTGGCTCTTTCGACATCCAAAAATTCTAAACTTAAAATAAAAGTAAAATAGTAAACGACCTTCTATAGGAAAGAGGCCGCAAGAGTTCAAACTTAAAGTCTATTAAGAGAATCAAAAATATGAAATCAAAATGTAGCACATTGCATATGCTAGTTGTCATCAAATTCTTCTAGACAAAGTCAAAGCTTTGACTTCTTTAGTAGCAACAACATTCAACTTCAAACTCTAATACACGAAGCACTACATAAAATAAGGCTATCAACATTGTTTAGAATACCAAATGGGAAACTTTTATTCAGACCAGGAACAACTTGCAAAATTAACTTCAATAAAACATCTTTCTGAAACTTCTAGTATCTGATATCCAGTACCTCTGTGTATCTCTTAGAGCTCTATGTCCAAGAACCTTTCTTCATCTTCTTTTAGTTAATACTCTCATAAAGAACTTAATATTTGATGCATTCACTCTTTTCAAATTCCCTATATTGATTTCCACCTAAACTTGAGACTAATATAATCTTCTAATATCTGGAGTAAATTGGCATTCCTTTGCACTTTCTCTATTTCATACCTGACTATTATTTTTTGTAATGTATGATCTCATCAATGACTTCTTGGTTTAACAACTAAACAGGGTCTTTATTTATTCTCTCAATCCATTCCTTGAAATTTTTTGCATCTTTACCCTCTTGTCCTAGTGTTTGAGGATAAATGTTTTGACATGCTAACAAGGATAGACAATTGAGAGGGGGGGTTAATCAGTTGTTACTGAAATGGAACTTATTTAAAATTAATCAACCTTATATCATAGATCTGATAATTAGTAGTGCAATCATTAAATCAACAACACATTAGAGACACATGAACACCAAGATTTTATACGTGGAAACCCTGTTAGGAGAAAAACCATAGTGGATGTTAGTCCACAAGATTATACCCTATTAGAAGTATAATGAAGAATAAAAAGGAATGTACTTGCATTCAGGTGCACTTCCTAGAGAACATTTCTCAAAGGGAAGGCTCACTGCCTTACATAGAGTAATCGGATTAAATCCATCTAATGAAGTTGAACTCATAAATTAGGTTCTACAGAAGCCTGATTATAGTTTCGGTTAGGCACACAAAAAAACCTTCTTCAAACTCTTCCACCCTTTGCTCAAACTCTTCCACACTCTACTCTGAATTATTTGACCTTTATTCACACTTATACATCACTTATACACTTGAGAACTTCCTTCAAATGAGGAAAAAATTATTATATATATATCCACTACATGGATTTACAACCACTATTCAGTCGGCCACAAATAAAGAATAAATTACAACTATCAACCTAGATACTTGAATAAATTACAATGTGCACCAACACAATTTGGTCACAACATATTTAGGACTCAAATAAACACCTCCAAACATGCCAATAAATAAAATATTAATCCTTATGGATCCACAACACACTAACTTCATCATGTCGGCCAAGAACATGAAAAATTGGGCACACATCAGAAAAATCTCTAATCATGAACACTTCAATCAATGTGGACATAAAAAAAAGACAAATCATGATCTAGACTCATCCATGAATGTCACAAGTACATGTGCAACACATGAAATTGCCATAATTTCATCCACTTCAACCAAGAACACCATCTACAGAAACTAAATAACTCTAGGCACACAGATCTTCGTAACTTCCACAAGACTCGATGCGAAACTTCGAGACTTTTAGACAACATACTAGAAATTTTCAACAAGAAACCCTTTGAAGTGCACCTTAAAATCTTCAACATATAGAGCTTTCCAACATTCTAAACTTCTCAACACCACTGGCATTGATGGCAACACATGATGTGAAAAATAATGCCACCAACCCAACTAGCTCTTCTCCAACAATATCCCCCTGAGATTGTGCACTCTTTTCCTATTTCCTTCTTCTTACATTCTTTTCACATTGTTCTTCTCTCCCCTTTTGAAATCAATGGTAAAGGTACACATGCTTTGATCACATATTTTAATGATCTGATTACTCCCCCTGAGTAGAAACCGCCACACAATCAATGCATAATATGATATAGCTATGCATTCATAGATGGATGCAAATACCTTCATCTTAGTTCTGATCAGGAGGGTAAATCACCCCTAACTTTCCTCTGAGGTATTCAAAAGTATCCTTAGGCAATTTCTTGGTAAAGATATATGCAATTTTCTCTTTGGTAGGTATGTAATCCAATCTAACTTCTTTGTCACTTACTTTGTCTCTCAAGAACTGATACTTGATGGATATATGATTTTTCTTTGAATTCAACACTGTATTCTTAGAAATGTTAATGGCGCTTGAATTGTCACAAAATATGGCAACAGGTTCTTCATACTCAATTCTGACATCTTCCAACATTTTCTTCATCCACAATACTTGGGAACAATTGTTTGCAGCAGGAATGTACTCTACCTTAGTAGTAGATAATGAAACTTAGTTCTATTTTTTCCTTACAACTTCTTTCCTAAGAAGAATGCACCACCACTAGTAATCTTCTTTTCCTCTACATCTCCTATCCAATCAACATCAGTAAAAGCACTTAGAGTAAGATCATCATACTTGAAATACTAAAGACCAAGATCAACTATCCATTTTAGATATTTAAATATTATTTTCACAATAGTCACATGGGACTCTTTAGGATCAACTTGAAATATAACAACCATGCACACAACATTCATTATATCTAGCATGGTTTGAATCAAATAGAGTAACCCACCAATCATTGACATGTATCTTATCTAATTTTCTTTAGGAGAATCATCTTTCTGTGTAAGTTTGCATCTGGTCACCATAGGTGTACCAACTAGTTTTGAATCTTCCATGCCAAACTTTTTCAATAGCTCTTTCACATATTTAGACTGAGATACAAAGATTCCATCATTTAGCTAAGTGATTTGAAATCCTAAAAAAATTTAAGCTCTCCTTTCATTGAAATTTCAAATTCACTTTTCATTTCATCGGAAAACTTCATACACAAGTCATCATCACCTTCTCAAATAATATCATCAACAAAGACTTCAATGATCAGTTCTTTGTTCTAATCCAACTTGAAATATAGATTTCTCTCAGTAGTACCTTTATTGAATCCAAGTTTCAACAAGTATTTATCCAATCTAGCATACCAAGCTATAGGAGCTTGCTTAAGTCCATATAGAGCTTTCTTCAATCAAAATACCATGTATTTTTCATCAATCAGCTGAAATCCATCTGTTTGTTCAACATAAACTTCTTCTTCTAGTTCACCATTTAGAAATGTTGACTTTGCATCCATCTAATAAAATTTGTAATTCTTGAAAGTAGCATAAGAAAGAAGTAATCTTAAAGCTTCAATTATAGAAAAAGTAACAAATTTTTCTTCAAATTCTATACCTTCTATGTGTGAGTATCCTTTACAAACCAATCTTTCTTTGTTTCTGACCACATCACCTTGTTCATTTAGCTTATTTTGGAACACCCACTTGGTTCCTATCACATTTTTATTCTGAGGTCTAGGAACAAGATCCCATGTATCATTTTTTTGTATCTACAATAGTTCTTCTTTCATGGCTTCCATCCAATGTTCATCCTTACATGCTTCACTGATATTTCTAGGCTCAACTTTAGAGATTAGATAATATTCTTCCAAAAAATTTCTTCTAGTTTGCACACATTTTCTCTTGTCTGGACTATGATCTGACTATCATAATGATTTCTCCTTACATACTTAGGAGTTTTGAGGTTTTCTCTTACCTCTTGTTCTTGTGTTCTTTCTTCTGTAATTTTTTTATCCTTTGCTTCTTGATTCCCTTGGTTCACCGAAAAAAATTTGAAAGTGATTATGTGCCTGAACATCATTGTTAGTATTATCAGTTTGATCATCTAAATCATAATCACTAGATTTGGAGGATTTACCAATATCTTCATCAACCTTGACATTTGCACTCTCAACCATTTTATTCAACCTTTTATTAAAGCATTGGTAAGCTTTTGTTTTAGTAGAGTATCCTAAAAATATTCCTTCGTCACTTCTAGCATCAAGCTTACATATATTATCATCTCTCTTTATGTAGCATTTACTTCCAAATTTTTTGAAATACTTAATAGTAGGCTTATAACCAAATCATAGCTCAAAAGGTGTCTTACCAAAATTACTATTGACATTCACCTTGTTAATGGTGTACATAGCAGTACTTACAACTTCTCTCCAATAGAAATGAGGAATATTTTCTTCCAGCATCATGGTTCTAGCAGTGTCTATAACGGTTATGTTCTTTCTTTCAACGACTCCATTTTGTTACTCAAGGGGTCCGAGGAGCAGATAACTGTCTTTGGATTCCATGTTCTTCATAAAAATAATTGAATTCCCATGAATTAAATTCACCACCTCTATCTAACCTTAGACATTTGATCCTTTGACCTATCTCATTCTCTACCATATCTTTAAAACTTTTGAACTTTTCTAATGCTTCATGCTTTTCTCTTAAGAAAGTGACCCATATCATTCTAGAATAATCATCAATGAGCAACATAAAATAACTTTCACCTTGTAGGATTCTAATTCTATAAGGACCACATAGATCATTATATATGAAATCCAATACTCCATTAGAGCTATAATGTTTTCTCTGGAAATAATTTCTTGTTTTCTTTCCTATCTAACATTCCTTGCACATAGTTTTAGGAGGCTTCAATAACTTAGGCATATCTGTAATTGCTTGAGTAGAGCTTATCTTGACAATGTTATCAAAGCTCACATGACACAACCTCCTATGCCATAACCAACTTACATCAATTTGAGAAATCAAACAACTTTCAGTAGCAACACTCAAATGAAATATGTTACCTTTTGTCTTTGTTCCTGAATCAATCATATTTCTTGAACTGCAAATTTTAACTTTTGTCTACCATTCTTCCAACACTCAACAAGCTATGCTTTAAGCCTTTTACATAAAGAACATCATCAATATTGTGCTTACCACCAAAAGAAATAGTGCCTCTACCACAACTCACACCAGAAGTGTTGTCTCTGAACCTCACAACACCACCATCATAGTTTTCCAAGCTCACAAACTTATTTTTGTCACCAGTGATATGATGTGAGCATCCACTGTTAATTACCCACTCATCTTTCTCTTCAACTTTGTCTGCAAAAGCTTTCTCAACATTCACATTACTAGCAGATTCAGTGGACACCTGACCATTTTCCTTGATAGCAATAAATACCCATTCATCTTCATTTCCAATTTCTTTATTAGATTCTTCATAAGTTACACCTTCTTTAGTATAATAACACTTTCTTTGAAATCTAGTGTTCTGAGGTTTATACTTTGAAACTCTTTTAGGATATCTAGAAGCAAAATGACCTATTTTACTACAAGAAAAACATATAATAGGTAAATTTCCTTTGTACGTATCATGACCTCTTGATTCTCTTTTCACAATCAATTCTTTCAATTCTTCCAATTCCTTTTCTTCATCTTCAATCTGCTTCATTTCATCTTCATACTTGAATGTTCTCTTGGAACTTTCTCTTGAATCATATCCCTTTTCTTTTCCCGGATATAGTATCCTTGAAAGAATATTTAGTCTTAGTAGAAGACTTGCCGAATTCATTCAATTCAAATGCAACAATTTTTCCAATTAGCATATTATTTGTAATATTTATCACTGTCCTGAGTTCATCAATAGCATGATATTTTGTCTTGTAGGAAAGGGGCACAAATCTAAGTATCTAAGCCACAATTTCATCATCATCCAAAGTTCCACGAACACATATAATATCCATCACTAATTTATTTATCTTTTTCCAAAAGGAAAATATGTTTTCATCTTCATTCATCTTCAAGCTCTCCCATTTGCATTTTAGACTTTGTAGCTTAACACTTTTCACTAGTGCATCTCCTTCATACAATGTTTCCAATTTTTTCCAAATCTGGTATGCAATCTTCAATCCTAACACATTTTTCATCTTTGAATCTTTCAAATCACTCACCAATGTTTCTACTGCCTTGGTATTAATTTATGCTTTGCTGATTTCATCTTCACATGAAGGACCATTCTGAGAAATGGTATATGCACTTTGTGTCATCTCCCAGAAAGGTTCCCCAAAGAACTTCAAATGAAATTCCATCTTGACTTTCCATAGAGAGTATTTTGTACTATCAAAACTAGGACTATCCTTCTTGAATGATGCCATCTTGGATCACCTCAAGCCATCAAGATTCTTTCAGAGGAAATAGCTTTGATACCAATTGTTGGAAATACAATGATTAAATCAATAGTGCAAGCATTAAATCAACAACACATCAGAGACACATGAACATCAATATTTTATACATGGAAACCCTATTAGGGGAAAACCCATAGTGGATGTTAGTCCACAATGTTATACCTTGTTAGGTGTATAAAGAAGAATAAAATGGAATGCACTTGCATTCAAGTAAACTGCCTAGAGCACACTACTCAAAGGGAAGGCTCATTTCCTTACATATAGTAATCAGATTAAATCCATCTGATGAAGTTGAAATGAGAAATTAGCTTCTACAAAAGCTTGATTAAAGTTTCGGTTAGGCAGACAAAAAAAATTTCTTCAAAATCTTCCAACCTTTGCTCAAACTCTTCCACCCTCAACTCTGAATGATTTGACCTTTATTCACACTTGTACATCACTTGTACACTTCAAAACTTCCTCCAAATGAGATAAAAAATATTATATATATATATATATATCTGCTACACGGATTTACAAGCACTATTCAGTCAGCCATAAATAAAGAATAAATTACAACTCTCGGCCTTGATACATGAATAAATTAAAATGTGCACCAACACAAGTTGGTCACAATATAGTTAGGACCCAAAAAAACACCTCCAAGCATGCCAATCAATAAAATATTAATTCTTATGGATTTGCAGCATGCTAACATCATCATGTCGGCCAAGAACATGAAAACTCAAGCACACATCAAAAAAATATCTGATCATGAACACTTCAATGAAATCAGATGTACAACAAGGATAGAACATGATCTAGAATCATCCATGAACATAATAGGTACATGTACAACATATGAAATTACCATAATTTCATCCACTTCAACTAAGAAAACCATCTAAAGAAACTGAATAACTCTAGGCACACAGATCTTCGTAACTTCCACAAGACTTGATTCGAACCTCTAAAACTTTCAGAGAACATACTGGAAAGCTTCAGCAATAAACCCTTTGAAGCATACCTTCAGATCTTCAACATATAGATCTTTCCAAAATTTTGACCTTCTCAACAACACTCGTTGCCTGTATTATTTTTTTTACAATTTTCTCAATATCGTTGACATATACATCCTTAAGCAGATTTAATGCTAATAATGTTGACATCAATGAAAACTGCATATCAGAAACACAACCACAACATCCGACACTACTAAATTTCTCTGTGACCTTTTCATAACCTTCTATACATCATACTAAAGTGTCACCTTCCCAAATTAACTGTCTCTTCCATTGTTTACATAATGGAACTTCTTCTTATGAAATTATATTTTCTCTTATCAATTCTTGTACTTCCGTTTGAATGAGATTTCTATAGTTCACCTCTCAACATCAACGTATTCTTGAAAAATCTACATTCTCCTTCCAATATTTTGGATTTTCCAAGCCAATGATGTGCTTCCTTATATTTCCTAATTACATATGTAATGAGTTATTCTCCTTGTGTTACCAAAACCTCAATCCATTCATCAAACGCATGCATCCTATGGCGAATCTCTACAATAAAATCCACCTATTCTTGTGACATATGTACTAGAATCCGAGGTAACATAGTCTATGCTTGACAAGATTGGGTTAATGATTTCACAAAATTCTCTAGGCTAACAACGTGTTCTTTCAAGTCACTTTTCTTTTTTTTACTTTTCTATACCGTGGTAATAGTTGTCTCTAAATTCATCTTAATTTCTTCTAATTATTGCTTCCATGATGATTTTCCAATATTCATACTTGTTATCTTATACTCCTTAGGTGTTATCTCATGTCTATTTTTATCTGCTACTAGAGTTACAACTTTATGGATTGTTCTACCTCCATCCATATTCTTCTATATGGAATTTTTTGTTTTAGCTCTTTTCCTAAGCTTAGGGGTCTCCACTTCTTGCATAAACCTTTTAAGATCTAGAGGTACCAATTCTCGAATTAAACAATCAAGTGCATCTTCATCTCATTCTACATCTGTAAAACTTCTTTGTCCCTATTTTTCAGTATATCCAAGAACATCTTCTCATATATATTTAACTTTATCTATTAGATCCCCTAAAATAGGAAGATCTTTAGTATTTTCTAGCATAGATTATAGATTATGAGGATTCAACATTGTCTATTTTTTTCCAATACTTGTATTTTCATATCTATCTAGGAGTTCAAAATTCATTCCTAGGACATCACCTTCTTCATACTCTATCACATTAGGATTTTCTTCATCCCCGACCTTATCACCTAAAACTTGTGAAGGTTCTTCATTTTCAACCTTAATCTGAACCTTCAATTTTTTAGAAACAAGTGGTTGCTCATTATCATTTAGATCATTTATGAGTGAAGGCTAGGAATCAAAGGTATCTTATATAACTATATCATCAATAGGATTATGTCTTGAAGTTTCCCCTATTTCCATTTCAACAATATAAGAGTTCCCTACTTCTGAAGCAAGTATTCCTTTTTTGAATTCATCTTCAATATTTATAGGAATTGACCCTGTATCCAAAAAAAAATTCACCATTGGATGTACCATGGGTTTATCTTTAGACATATTTTACTTTACACGCTCCCACATGGCACCCCACTTATCCATTTGTTCCTTGATCTTAACTTCATTTGTCTCAAAAAATCCATCCAAAAACACAAGAGTTTTTCCTCGTTCCTATTCTACAGTGGCCATATTAACTGAAGGTGGAGAAGTAAATAATGTTTTAGCTATTTGACATGCAAAACTTCTTTGTGCACCTTTATTTTATATTATCCTTACCTCCTCATCGATAGTATGCTTGGTCCTTGGTTTTTTTATGTAATAAGATGCCACTTTTAGTCTTACTTTTGATTGAACCTTAACCAAATCATTATCTTTACCTTTGCCAACTAGTTTAAATGAAACTCATTGGCTTGAACCCTCAAGGTTTCTCTCTTTAATGTGTATAGCAGCAACTTCTTTACCAACTTTCCTCTTTTTCTTAGCAATTTCCCTACACTTGAACTCATTTTATTCTCTTTGTCTATTTCTTCCATCTTATGATTATGTGTTATTTATTCCTTTATTTCTTAAAACTTTACAAAAATCATCTATCTAAAGTTGAGTCTATAGTACAACTGATGCAGAGAATTCCTCAAGTGATGTTATTTATTTATTTCCATAATCCTGGTCTTGAATAGGTTTACCATAGAATTTTTTTTTATTATAAGATTTATTCAACAATTGACCATCATCGTCCTACATTTGATCTGGAACATCATGAATCTTGACAATTCACATAGATTCTAATGACAATCTTTTATATTTTATTTTTCTTAATTTGTGCTCATCATCACAATTTAGCCAATAGTCTTGCAAATGCTCAACATGAGCATGATAACCAAACATATTCTTCGAAATATTACCTTCTTGGTCATAATACTTTCTTTGGAGTGGAAAATAATCCAAATTATACATTTTCAACTCCTCTCCAAACAAATTGGTTGCTCTAATTGCACTACATTTGTACTTCCATATTACAATCTAGGAAATCGAAAAGAATCATTTTTATGAGTCGCGCTATAAAGAGCTTGGGACAGCTTTAGTTGTCTTACCAATTCTAGTAACAACATTTTATCTATAGGGCATATTGGAAAGATTAAAGGATGTCCATCAAACCCTTCCACCCTAATGTATGTGAAACTTGAAAAATGAATGTAGTAGCCTGCAATCGATCTAATAACACTTTGTGCTTCCAAAGACAATCTTTTATAATTGTCACCTTCCATTTTCTGACCATCTTCATGAAAAAAATATTACTAACTCTCTAGTAATGCTCCTTGTATCCATGGATAGTAATTTGGGGTAAATGAGCATATATTAAACTATTTCCTACTTCTCTTCCTAAAGTACCAATCCTTTTCAACCCTTGCTTATTTTCCCTTAAGGTGCAAGAAAAAATCACATATGATGACATATAAAAACAACTAGACTTTGTAAATGCCTTTTTCTAATCCTGTAATCTATAACTAATTTAAATCTTCCCCAATACATTAGCATAGGGCCTTCAATCAATTTGGATATTATTACAAACATCAATGACTCAAATTTATTGGCATCTTGCAATATAGCTATCCTTCTTACCATAGTTATAATATCTTGAACATGTAGGTTGAACATAGACCTTAGAATTGGATTTGTCTATTTTCTGATCTTCTCCTTGAACCATTGTGTGTTCATAATTTCTTTGTTGTTTGCTTTGACACTCAAGTAGGTTTTGGCTTTCACCTTCACATAAATATGGTACATCTAAGTAAATGTAGGAAGCCAAAATGTATCTCAAAGAGATCTGCATAAGTTCATCCCTCCTTCTTAATGACTCTTTTTTCCACATCATAGTGGTTTTAACATTCCATAACCAGGGCCTCCATTGCTAGTAGAAACCCTCCTGCTAAAAGTAACCCACTTGCAATAACATTCCTTGTACATAAGAAGCATTTTCTTTCCATGCCCATGTGAGGATTTCAACATCAAAAGACCATCCCATATGAGTATCATTAGTTATCCCATCGATTGGTATAGCTTGCAAAGTGTAGTATTTATATTCATCTTCTGGTTTTTCTTCAAAAGTACTCATTTTTATCAGTGTACTCTGCATTTTAAAATATGTGCCTTGTGTGTATGTCGGGGTTAAATTTAACTAGTTTTTAATAATTCATTAAACTTTCAAATCACCTTTCGGTTAAATTTTAAATCAAAATAATTGACATTTTAGTTTTCAAAGGGAAATACCATCTTCTTGGGACTTTTATGCATGATAATAATTGACAAAAATTCTTATATTCAACACATACTTGGTTTTGCTGATGATGACAATCTTTTCAAAATGCAACCTTGAAATTCTTGGTAGCTATGTTCTTACTTTCTTGAAAATTACCACTCTTTGTGCATCACAGTATTAATATCGTTCATTCAATGTCCTTTGTAATTTTTCAATATGACGTAAAGGGGAGTATTATAGAAGAAACTGAATGCTCAAGGTGATGCCAAGTACAAGAATAGTTTTGCCACCTTAATAAATTACATATTACAATAAATTAATTTGTTGAATAAATTTATAATCATGTTGAATTAGGGTTAAAATTACAAACAACTAGGTTTCTACAGAGACTCACTACTAGAGGAAAAGATGGCACGAAAAGCTTACATGAAACTCTTCTGGAAATTTGATGGGCAAAGGCCTTTTGGATACGTGATCATTTATGATCATTGGGATTGGCAACCTCTGGTACTAAACCTTGGAAATATTATTGGGAACCAGGACACTTACCTCCAAGCTTTAAAGAAAACTAGTAGAAAATAGTGGAACTGGGAATCAAGTTCAAGAGAGATCAAAAGTGATTCAAAAATTTCATAACTGAACCTCCAATTTCCAACCTCTAGCTAAAGAAAGTAGAAGCAAGCATCAGACTAACCGATGTAGGAAAATGTGATCATCATGATTGACAACCTACAGGTGATAATTTACTAAGCGGGACTAGGACCAATCAAATATACAACTATCCTTGATATAACCAAAAAAACTCTAAATTCCAATTTTTGGTAAAATAATAAAGATTTGTGAAAATATCAAGACACTAAATCCGGGAAAGAACAAGGACTTAAGAAAATATCGAGCAAATCTAAAATGAAACTTACAATTTCACCAACCCCCAAAATAACACCAAACCAAGCAAATTCAAGAGGATCAAAAATGAAAAAATGAGGTCCACATTTTTCCAAAGGGGAAAAATGGGGTGTGTTGTGAGACCACACAACAACTAGCAATCAACAAAACAAAAAAAACAATAGAAGGTCAATTCTGGATTTAAAAACCATGCTCCAATTGTTTTTGTCTTCTAATTGTAAACAATCAAATCTTCTTTCATACATTCCAATTCCACTTCATCTAGCATACAAGATTAAGTATTACTAAGCTCATGTGTGTACAATTGATTATCTCCATTACAACAAACTTAAAGCATAGCAATTATTTGCATTGACCTACATAATTTGGCAATTCCCTTTTAACTCAACCATGGATATAGCCTTGCTCTAAGTGAGGCATATATAGCCTTGACAAGGTTATCTTTTTAATGCCCCAAAACATGGCTCTACTACTCGCCAGGCATCCATAGCCCCAGTAGACATATTTGGATAGCCTAAAAAGTTGATTTTTTCTTTTCATATTTCTTTTATAGCTCATTTCAATTTTTTCTCTTTTTTTATGATATTTCAATGATAGCTCATTTCAACTTGCAAGAAATGAAGTCCACTATTAAGTTGGGGATTACAGTGGTAGAAAATTTAGCCTTTTGATTTTTCACTCAATGCAAATAAATTTTATCCCAAATTCGAGTAGAATGATTTAAGACAAGTGTGTGGTTGTACCTCAACATCAACTGAATGTTTGTGCTAACTAGAGTAAGAGAATCAAACAATTCCCCAATTACTTATAATTAAAGTAATACTTTTGATTGGAATAGAGATCGAATTTCCAGAATTGACATTATATTACCTTGTTCACCTTTAAAGGTTGCTAACTACTATATAACCGGGTAAAAGTACAAAGTTTTGTCACACTTTTTGCCAACTTATCAGCATAAGTGAATTTAAACACATTTTATTGGTTTACATCATTTCAAAACTCAAAACATATATGCCACTTTCTACTGATTGAAGTTGAAAATTTAGATCAGTGTTGGTTGTTTCCTTAAATTCACTTATGTTGATAAGTTGGCCAAAAGTGTGACACAACTTTGTACTTTTACCCAGCCTAATGATGTAACAATTGAAAAAAAAAAAAAGCAACAAGTGACTATTTACAAATCAATAGCAAAAATATCTAGAAAAAACTATTTACAAAAACTATGATTGGAAATACTGCTTCAGAAACTGCCCATTGACAAGCAATGAGACATCTTCACTAGTCAAGGTTTTTAGTCTATAGGTGCTATCACCTAAAATTTTGGAGACTTGATAAGGACCCATCCATAACTTGTCAAACTTTCCATGCTCACCTTTATGTTAATGCGCTTTGTTCTAGTGCAAGACTAAGTCAAATATTCTAAAAGTTTTTAATCTAGCACTTTTGTCAAACCATATTTTTACCACATATTGATGCCTAGCAAAATTATCTATAGCTCAAGTATATTTTTCAACCAAATTCATTAATTGAAAAAATTGAGCTTCAGTTCGATCATCTAATCCAATGTATTCTTGAGAAAAATAACCAAGTAGGTATTTTAAAATTTATCAACAATATAGGATCTAGCCCATAAACTAGGTGGTAAGGATAATTTGCCAATGCGGATTTCATCCTAGTATGATCTACCCAAAGGGTGAATTTCAATAAAGAATTCCATTCTCTAGGATTCCTTTCAACCAATTTGTTAATTATATCCTATAGATTTTTGTTTGATGAATTTGCTAATCCATCTCCCTGCGGATTAGATTATAATTTTAATGTTATACCATATTCAAATGCCCAATTGGAAAACTTTAATGAAGAAAAAGAAAGGACATTATCACATACCAAGGCATACAACACTCCAAACCTAGTAATAATTCTTTCCTCCAGAAATTTTATTACCACATATATGGTGCATTTTTTCCTCGGACATGCTTTGGTCCATCTGGTGCAATAATCTATAGCAGTTAATATAAACCTATGACCTACAGATGATGGAGGATTGATAATACCAATGAAATATAACCCCCATTGTAAAAATGAGTGCATCTCCACCACCGGTTGTAATGGATGACCATTGAATATTCCTTTATCTTCCACATTTTGACATGTATAATAGTGTTTCACATTTTCATATGCCTCTTTAAAAATTGTTGGCCAATAATAACCATCTCTCAAGATGAGGTGTACAGTAGCTAAGGGTGCTCCATGAGCTATTCCAAACTTATCATGCAATTCCTGCAACACTTTTTTTGCTTCCATTCTATTAAGACATCTCAAATATATTCCTTCATGGTTTCTTTTAAATAAATCTCCTCCTTTAATCATGTAACTTTGTGATTTTATCCTAAGAGCTCTTATTTTATTTCTTTGCATATGATCAGGGCAAGTATGCTTGACTAAATAATACCATATATCTAAATACCAATCTTCTTGGTCTTTTACATCCAAAGTATACAAATGGATAAAGATTTGTAGATCTATCTTTGCAATGGATTTGACCAAGCCTTGTCCTTCAACCAGTTTCATGGGTATAATTTCTAAATCAAAATCTTACAAAATCATAACCCATTTTTCTCTCCTTTCACCAAGCTCACTTTTTTTTAACAATATTTTAACTGTAGCATCTAGAACAATAGCTTTGATTGTACTCCTTCAAATGTAATGCCTACATTTTCATACTAATCTAACCAAAGCAAAGGCTTGTTTCTCAAAATATGTGTATCTTAGCTTCACTTCTTTAAATGGAGCAATCATAAAATAAATTGGCTTCTCTTCTTTGTTGTCACCCTTCTATGTTAGTACTACTGCACAAGTCTGACTAGAAGGAAAAGAGTAAATATAAAAAAATTTAACATAATATGGAATTACTAGTGCTGGTGCTTTCATAATTGCAACTTTTAGATTCTCGAAGGAGATATTAGCCTCATTTTCGCACTCTATTTTTTCATTTTTATTCAACATATCATTGAGCGGTTTTACTATCTTGGAAAATCCAATGATAAATTTTTGAATGAAATTGATCTTACTGAAATACAATTGCAATTCCTTTTTAATTCTTGGGAGTTGTAACTTGAGAAACACACTCACTCTATTTGGGTCTATTAAAATAACTCTTTCACAAATAATGTGTCCCAATAGTCTACCTTCAGTCACCCCAAAAATACAATTCTTAGGATTTAGTGAAACTCCAAAACTTTCACACTTTTGCAATATTTCTCTGAGATGTCAAACATGATCCCCTCTATTATTTGAGAATATTTTAAGGTCATATATGTAGATGATAATACATTTTCCTATCAAATCTTGAAAAGAATAATCTATGGCTCTCTAAAATGTGGCTCTGATATTTATCAGTCCAAATGACATCCTTTTGTAAGAAAAAGCTCCCCACTTCATGGTGAATGTTTTTTTCATTCAATCTTCCTTCGCTACCATTACTTGATTAGATCCAGAGAATCCATCCAAAAAGGAAATCATCCATGAACCATTTACAATTTGTAGCACTTCTTCTAGTGAAGGTAGTGGATAATTATCTTTCACATATGCCGTATTAAGATTCTAGAAATCTACGCACAACTGTATGTCTCCATTATTCTTCCTTACGAGTACCAAATTTTCCACCCAAGTAGAATGTATGATAGGAAAAATTATTCAGGCTGAGAGAATCTTTTGGACTTCCTGTTGAATCAGTGGTTCAAAGAGTGCATTTACTGGTCATTGTTTCTGTCGGAAAGGATTTACACAAGGCTTTAGTGGTATTGTGTGTGTGATGATGGAAGTATCATAGGTTTTCAAATCCTCATATTTCCTTTCTATAAACTTCCAAAAATATTTGAGTTCCTGAGTGATATTTCTCTTCTCTTCTTCATATAGACCTTTCCTATAAGAACATTCTTAAGATATTCTTTAGTATCAAAATTGTATAACTAAAATTTTACTCCATTACTTTGAGTCAAATATTTCTGTTAAAATATCTGATGAATATCAAATAGTTGTTCCAAATAAAAAATCCCTTCCAAAATGTTATTATCTTTAGCTTGAGCTAATCATTCATCTTTATTTTCGCCATCGATGTGGTCTATTTCTTTAATTATTTATTCTTTAAAGATACAAGACTTAGTAATGAATTCTAATATGTGTCGATCATCTTCAAACACCTTAAAATTTGTAACAATATCAATAATTGAATGCAACTATACCAATTCAATTGTAAATCCCCTCAAATCTAAGGTATCTAGAGGTTCTATAGCACTAGCAGTAGTAGCCAAAGTATCAAATCTTTGATTAAATATTCTTGGAATGTGAGTAATGTTGAAAGCATAAAATTATTCTATTAGATCCCATACTCTATGTCGAAAATGGACAATCACTTGTAATGAAAAACGTACTACTTTCAAACTTGTCTAACTACAAATTTAGAATCACCAAACACCTTAATAATTTTGACTTTCTTCTTGATTGTGAGCATCAAACCATGAATAAGGGCTTCATATTCTACCACGTTGTTAGTACATTGAAATTGCAATCGATAAGAAACAAGGAAATATTTACCTTGTGGGATGATAGGTTCAACTCCAATTCCAATTCCTTGTTTTGACTTAGATCCATCAAACTTAAGGATCAAGGCTTGATATTTTGTAACTTGAGATACCATTCTTAAGATTTTATGAATTAACCTTCTTCATTTGTGTAACTTGGACTTTGTCTTCATGTATTTCTAGTTCAAACCTTTTGATCTTACCACATTCTATACAGTAATGGCTCTCCATTTTGTGGATTATTTCCAAGCACATAATGCAACTATATTTTGAATGTGTAGAATTTTGTAACCTACACCAATCCTACAATAAAAAAAACACTAGTGATATTAAAACATCAATAATGACAATATTGTAGCAATATTTTTCCAAAATTTATCATAATGACTATTTTCTTCTTTCAATCTAATTAAATTAAAACATCAATTCTAGTAGCTATCCAATTATGCTTTTCAACATTGCATGTAAATAATTCTTCTATTTAAACTCTTGAGCTTCAGACTTTATAAACTCATGGTTGTATATCAATATATAGAACTTCATTTTTGTAATCATAATTAGTGATCATGTATTTCATATGTGGTTCCTTGTCAATTATTATTTGGTTAGTAAATCCATCCCATGGTAACCACATATGTTAGAAATTTGTGGCCATATATCCATTTAATTTCTTTGACCAATCCCCGCTTAATAACAAACCATAAGTATCAAGTATCTTGATGACCTGAATGTGTATATAATATTGAATCTTGGGATCCAACACTAACTACATATGAATATCAGTTAACTCTTCAACTACATTTACTTTAGTTTTGTTAATTTGAGTAACTTTATTTAAATAATTACCCAAATTTATCCCTAGCATTTGACATATGGACAAATCCATCACTTTATTAGATGCTCCAAAGTCTACTGAATGATTATGGATATTTTTACCAAATATTCTCAGTGTGAGTAAAAATGGTAGGGATTCTAGTTTTCCTCTATAAAAGGCTACTTAGGCATCCATCATTGGAATAATGCTCTTGCATTTTTCCTTAATCGAATTATCTTCTATCTCAGATTGCTTAAATTCTCTTTCCTTTATAATATATTCTAAATTATTTAAAAAATCTTTCCTGATCACAGGTGTTTCGAGAAATTTTGATAAAGAAAGGCTGATTTTTAACTTTTTGATTTCTTCCGCTAAATAATTAGTCAAGTTGTTTTAATAAAAAAAATCTACCTTTTTACTTCATGAAACATTTGATGAATTATAATGATAGGTTACCTTAGGTAACCCTAGAGTATTGCTTGATTTATCATCATGTGGAGTATTAAAGTTGTTCAGTAGAATTGACATGGTAAAAGGCCCATTGAATTTACTTCCACTGTTTGTGTTACTTCTCAGGTTATAATTATGTCCTTTTTGATATTGTTGAAAAGCATGAATTTTGTCAAATTTTTCCTAGGTTAATTTTTATCTTGATAAGGAATCATATATGTTTCTAAATTCATAGCTGAACTGCCTCCTTCATATTCAAGAGTATAACTCCTGACAACAATAGGTGACCAGATAAGTTCTTAACTTTCAAGTACTATAGAAAAATCATATCATACTAGAACCAACTCATTTCCTTTAGGGGGAAAGGAGTCAGACTATTCGTTGTAATGTGTAGCATCTAGAAAAACATTTGAAGCAATTTTAAACTGTGGACAATCCACTTCAGCATGGGAGTTTCTATTATGAATTCTACAACAATTGTTCATCGCGAGGTCAACTAAATTTACCTTTGATGTGGATCTATCATCAAAATGATTAGTTTTATCTAAAGGTATGGATATCCCTCCATTATTTTGTCATGTGTTTGAAGGTCTAGGTGGTCTAGGAGCATTATACATTCGAATTCACAAATTCTGATTATTATTTTGAGAATAAAAGTTTTGATTTCTTAATTGTGTAACCTATGTGTTTAATATTTTAGTTGAGGTGTAATTTCTCTAATTTCTTCTTTATCATCTAGAGTTTGTGAGAAGAAATAATTTCCATTGGGATACAACTCTGTGATGGTTAGACTAGGGTGAGGGACTAAAGCTTGACTATTTCTTGATTGAAATAAAGTATTATGAGGAAATGTCTCATTTTGGACCACTAAAGAAAAATAATTAAGAGTCATTAGATGATTCAAAGGGATTCCATTCACACTCGGTATAGGATAATTATTCAATCCATTTATTCCATTTGCATAAGATCCACTTTAGAGGTGTTTCATTTCTATATTTACACTTAGGGATTGAACATAGGCTTCAAGTTAGGCAGTGGGAGTATTTTTCCTTCAGTTCACAAACATAGCAGTTAAAGGATCTACTGGTGTATAATAAGCCTCAATAGTCAAAAAATTATCCACTACATAATGTGCTTGTAACCTAGACTAAACCTTCTTCAACCTATCATCAAAATTAGTTATAGGTTCTCCATTGAACCTCTTGATTTGAGAAAATTGATGATACAATAGGGCAGGATCAATCACTGTTCTAGAACTGGCCAAAAATTGACTTTCCATATCTTTCCATGATCTAAGTTCTGAGTTATGAGGTAGGTTGATATACCACTAGTAAACTTCATTACTTAATGTATATGGGTACAACCTACAAATGACATCTTCATGTTGAATTATTGCCCTAAAACATGTATCCTTAAAGATACTGATATGTTCCTCCACATTTTTGTGAAGATAATACTTCGGGCACAACTTGTCAGGATATTTTGGTAAATCATTATACATAGAAAATTGAATCGATGATTGTACATTAAATAATGCCATCTCTATGGGAGGTGTTCATGGTATAACAATAGATGAATTTTGTGAGTTTTCACTTACACTTCCAGAATTTTGAGGTCTAATTGATGTTCAAACATTAAGCTCATCTAAAGTCACACGAGGATCACCAGATTGAGATTTAGTGACTATGAAAAGTCTAGGTTTCAAACCTAATAAAACCAAAAGAACAATAATGAGAACCCTCCTTCTGGTGCCAGTTACTATTGATGATGATGTCACTTGCAACAATAATGCAGAGAAATCCTCATAGGAAAACTATGAAGAACTTATCTTCTTGAAAGACTTAACTAGGGCAACCTTAGGAGGTGTCTTTGTAATAAGTTGACTTAGCTTAATCCCAAGTCTCTAATAGTCAGGTCTTAACCTTACTAGGTTTTCTTTAGGGTATGATGTGATTTTACTATTAATATCAAGGGGTATATGGCAATCTTCAGTTTCATTAAGAATCATAAGCATTAGATACATTATTTCCAGTTCGATCATAAAATAATCTCATAAAATCAAAATATTTGAAATAATATTTCATGAACATCAAACAATTTTTCTATCACTTAAGTATATTTAGCTTTAAGCATTCAACAAATTCATAAAAATCTGATTTTCAATAAATTTCCATTCATTCATCTATTTTTTGGAACATCTTTAAAAATTTAAACATCTAATCTAAAGTAAAGCATCAAAACACTAAAAAATAAATTTTCTCTCGATTATTCTCCATGCATTCCCCAAGATATAACCAGATCAACAGAAACTAGTTTATACTTCACCAGATTGCTTCATATCTAGGCATAAAATAGTGTGACCTTTTAAAGAAGAGGATTTAGTTTAGACATCAAGTAGGTTTTATATACACCCTTAAATAGTGTAGCGCACAGTCTTGTTTAGGTAAACTAACAAAACTAGCTACAAAAATTCATTAGATAGTTAGCTATCAAAGTGGCTTCAATATTGATTAAGATCTATGTGCATAAAAGTTTTTTTTTTGGAATGATTTAGAAAATAGGAAAAAAGAACAAAAATTAAAGAATTTTTGGTTCTTCTAACATCCAAAAATTTTGAACATAAAATAAAAGTAAAGAAATAAACGACCTTTTATAGGAATAAGGCACCAAGAGTTCAAACTTAAATTCTATCAAGAGAATCAGAAATAGAAAATCAAAATGTAGCATGTGGCATATACCAGTTGTCATCAAAATATTCTAGAAAAATTCAAAGCTTTTACTTCTTCAACAACAACAACTTTCAACTTCAAACTCTTATGCATGACACTCTACATAAAACAAGGCTATTAGTATTCTTTAAAATACAGGATGGGAAACCCTTTTTGGGAGCAAGAACAACTTGCAAAATCAACTTCAACAAAATTTCTTTGTGACACTTTTGGTATCTGATATTTGGTATGTCCTTATATTTGTTAGTGCTTTGGTTCTTGGAACCTTTCTTCATTTTTTATTTAACTGATACTCTCAGAAAGAAATTAATATCTAATGCATTCATTCTTTTGAACTTCTTTCTATTACTTTCCAACTAAACTTTAGCCTAATATAATCTTCTGATATCTATAGTATATTGGCATTCCATTGCACTTTCTCCATTTTATACCTAACTATTATGTTTTTGCAATGTATGATCTCATGAATGAATTCTTGGGTTAACAACTAAGCATGGTCTTTCTTTATTCTTTCAATCAATTCCTAGAAATATTTTTCTTCTTTACCCTCCTATCTTAGTGTCTAAGGATCACAATCTTGATGTGATAACACTTCAGTAAAATCTTGATCTTTATCAATCAACTTATTACATTTCTTAGTGACCTTTCCAAATACTTCTATATATTGTACTAAAGTGTCACCTTCCCAACTTAATTGTTTCTTCCATTTTTCACATAATGGAACTTCTTGTTCTAAAATTTTATTTTATCTTATCAATTCTTAGACATTCATTTGAATGAGAGTTTCTACATTTCACCTCTCAACATCATCTTGTTCCTAGTGAAATATGCACTCTCCTTCCAATCTTTTGGTTTTTTCAAGCTAATGGTGTGCTTCCTTATATTTCTCAATTGCACATGCAATAATTTATTCTCCTTCCCTTACCCAATAATCAATTTTGAAATACATTCATCCTGTGGGAAATTGCTGCAATTCCATCCAATTGTTCTCATGACATAAGTACTAGATCCTGAGGCAATTCTATTTGTGCTTGAACAGATTAGGTTAATAATTTCACAAAATTCTCTAGGCTAGAAGGTCATTATTTCAACTCTCTTTTCTTCTATTTACTTTTTTGTGCCTTGGCCCAACAATTAATTCTAATTCTTTCTTCATTTCTTCTAATTCTTGTCTCCAGGATGAGTTTTCAACATTGATACTTTTTATCTTATACTCCTTAGTTATTATCTCATGTCTATTTTTATTTACTACTAGGGTAGCTGTATGGATTGTTCTACCTCCATCAACATTCTTTTGTATGACATGTTTCGTTTTATCTCTTCACCTAGGCTTATGAGTCTCCACTTCTTACATAAATATTTTAAGATATATAGGTACCAAATCCACTATCAATGGGGATGTCAATTCTCTAATTAATCAATCAAGAACATATTCATCACGTTCTACCTCTTTAACACTTCCCCATTCCTAGTTTCCAATATGTTCAAGAACTTCTTCTCTTACATATTTGAATTTATATGTTACGTCTCATGAAATAGGAACATCTTGAATAGTTTCTAGAATAGATTTTAGATTACTAAGATTTAACACTATCTCTTCAGTTCCAAGACTTGTATTTTCCTATCCAAGTAGATGTTAAAAATTTGTTCCTAGGAGATCACCTTCTTCATATCTTGTCACATCAATATTTTCTTCATCCCTGACCTAATCACTTGAAACTTCTGAAGGTTCTTCATTTTCAACCTCAACCTGGTCCACATTCAATTTTTTAGGGACTTGTCATTGCTCATTATCATTTTGATCATTCCACAATGAAGGTTGGGAATCAAAGGTATCTTCAATAACCATATCATCTATAGGATTATATCTTGAAGTCTCCCCTATTCCCATTTCAAGAATATCAGGGTTCCCCGGTTCCTTTTATGAATTCTTCTTCTTCAATAATTATAGGAATTGACCATGTATCTAGAATTTATTCCACCACTGGTTGCACCATGTGTTTATCTTCAGACTTCTATTATTTTACTCATTCCCATACGACACCCCACTTATCCATTTTTCCCTTAATCTTAGCTTCAATTGTGCCATAAACATCATACAAAACCACATGATTTTTTCCTAATGCCTATCTTATAGTAGCCATATTAACTAATGGGGGATAAGTGGATAATGTTGCAGGTCTCTGAGATGCAAACCTTATCTGTGTTCCATTATTTTCTATTATCCTCGGCTCTTCATTAGTAGTAGGCTTGGTCCTTAGTTTTTTTGTGGAAGAAGATGCCACTTTTGGTTTTAATTTTGATTGAACCTGGACTAATTCATCATCTTTGTGTTTACCAGATGGGTTTATTGGAACTCCTCGACTTGAATCCGAATGGGTTCTCTCTTCAATGTGTATAGCAACAACTTATTTACCATCTTTCCTTTTTTTCTTAGCAAGTTCCCCACACTCAAAATTATTTTCTTCTCTTTCGTTCTTTCTTGTATCTTGCGAGTATGTGGGATTTATTCCTTCCTTTCTTAAAATTTTACAAAAATAATCTATCGAATATTGATTCTATAGTAGAAGCGATGCACAAAATTGATCAATTGATGTAATTTCTTCATTTCCCTAATCTGAGTCTAGAATAGATTCATCATTGACTCTATTTTGATTAGAAGCCTTATTCAACATGTCACCCTCATCTTCCTCCATCTAATCTAGAACATCATGAATCTTGAGAATTTGTGTAGATTATAATGACAATCTTTCATATTTTATTTTTCTTACTTTGTTCTTGTCATCACAATTTAGCTAATAGTCTTCCAGATGATGGACATGAGCATGTTAACTAGCTATATTCTTGGCAATATTCTCTTTTGGGTCGTGATACATTTTTTCGAGTGGAAAATACTCTAAATTATACATTTTTAACTGCTTTTCACATAAATTGGATGTTCTAATTGTACTGCATTTGTAGTTCCCTATTACAACAGGAAATCTGAAAGAAGGCTTTCTATGAGACACATTATAATGAGCTTCAGATGGCTCTAGCTATATTACCAATTCTATTAGTTCACCATTTTATCTATAGGGTACCTACGAATCATAAAAGGATTTCCATCAAACCCTTCCACCCTAATGTAGGTGAAATTTAGAAACTAAATATACAAATCTCCAATCACTCTAATAACACTTTGTGCTTCCAATGACAATATTTTACCTTTGTCACATTATATTGTTCTAACTAGATTCATGAAAAAACATCATTAACTCTTGTTTCATGCTCCTTGTATCTATGGATAGTAATTTTGGGTAAATGAGCATATATTAAACTATTTCCTACTTCTCTGCCTAGAGTACCAATCCTTTTTAACCCTTTCTTATTTTCCCTTAACGCACATGAATAAATCATATATGACAATATAAAAATGTCTTGAATTTGCAAATTCCCTTATCTGATCATGCAATCTATCGCTAATAAATCTTCCCCAATGAATTGGCACATGGCCTTCCATCAGTTTTGATATGACTACAAACATCCATGACTCAAATTTACTGGCATCTCACAATCTATCTATCTTGCTTAGCATAGTTATGATATTTTGAACATCTATGTTAAACATAGACCTTACAATCGACTTTATATGTTTTGTGATATTCTCCTGGCACAGATGTGCGTTCATAGTTTCTCTTTTGTGTTCTTTGAAACTCAAGTAGGTTTTGGCTTTCGCCTTCACATCAATATGGTACATGTGAGTAAATGTAGGAATACAAAATGTATATATATAATTCCTTTCATAGAGATATCTACATAAATTCTTCCCTCTTTCTCAATGACTCTTTAGTCTGGGTCATACTAGTTTAAACATCCCATAACCAATTCAAGGGCCTCCATTGTTGGTAAAAACCATCGTGTTAAAAGTAACCCACTTGCTATAACATTCCTTGTACATTGAGAAGCATTTTCTTGCCTTTCCCATGTGAGGAATTTGACATCAAAATACCATCCCATATGAGTATGATTAGCTATCCCACCAATTTTTATAGCTTGGGAAGTGTAGTATTTAAATTCATCTTCTAGTTTTGCTTTAGAAGTACTCATTTTTGTCAACATATTTTTTATTTTCAAATACATACCCTATGTGTGAGTTGGTGTTAAATTTAACCAGTTTTTAACAATTCATGAAACTTTAAATTCAACTTTCGGTTAAATTTTAAATCAAAATAATTGACATTACCGTTTTCAAATGGAAATGTCATCTTCTTGATATTTCATGCATGAAAATAATTGTCAAAAAAAATTCTATTCGATACATATCTAGTTTAGCTAATGATGAAAATATTTTTAGAATTCAACCTTGAAATCCTTGGTAGCTATGTTCTTAGTTTCTCAAAAATTAACTTTATTTGTATTCCATAGTATTAATTTTGTTTGCTCAATTTCCTTTGCAAATTTGCAGTATGATGTGAAGTAGAGTGCTATAGAAGCACCTGCATACTCGAGGAGATGCCAAATACAAGAGTAGTTCGCCACCTTCATTAATTACCTATTATAATGCATTAATTTCTTGAATAAAGGTGTAATCATGGAAAATTAGAGTTCAAATTATGAACACCTAGGTTTTTGCATGGGCTCAATACTAGAGGAAAAGATGGTGTGAAAAGATTATGTGCGACTCTTCAGTCATTTTTTTTTGCAAGACAAAGGCTTGTAAGATACATGATTATTTATGATCACTAAGATTGGCAAGCTCCAGTACTGAACTTTGGAAAGATTACCAAGAAATAGACACTGACCTCTAAGCTTTAAATAAAACTAAGAGAAAAGAGAGGAATCAAGAATCGGGTTCAAGAGAGATCGAAATGGATTCAAAAATTTCATAATAAAACCTCCAGTTTTTGACCTCCAGCTAAAGAAAATAGTAGCAACCAACAAACTAACAAATGTAGGAAAATTTGATCACTCAAATTGACAACCTCTAGGTGATAAGTTATTGAATGAGACTAGGACCAATCAAAGATACAATTATCCTTAATGTAACTACAACAACTCCAGGATTCCAGTTAATAATAAACTAATAAAGCTTTGTAAAAATATCAGGACACCGAATCTGGGAAAGAATGGGGACTTAAACAAAGACCAAGAAAATTTAAAATGAAACATGCAATTTCACCAACCCCAAAAACAATGCCAAAGCAAGCAAAAGCAAGAGGAAAGAAAAGGAAAAAATGGGATCCACTTTTTGTGAAAGGGAAAAAATGGGGCTTGTTGTGAGACCACACAACAAATATAAACTTATGTTTTAGGATGAAGGATGTGAGATTAGAAAAAGCTCCATAATTATGGTTATTGCTAGAAGGACAGATGGAAATGTTTCTCAACTTAAATGTGTTGATGGTCATTTCTTTATAACTCAAATTAATGAAATATGGCTATGGCATAGAAGGATGTGTCATCAATTTTGATTGTGTAGAGAGGAATAAGTTTAGTTCAAGCTATGAGAGATTTTCCAAGAATTAAAAATCATATCAATGTTGTCTACAAGGAATGTCAAATTGGGAAGAAAACAAGAAGATTCAAAATCAAAAAACAGTCTACTACCAGACTATTGGAGTTGGTGCAAACAGATCTTTGTGGTCCTACCAGACTAATAAGTTTTCAAGGTGGTAGGTATTCCATGGTATTGAATAATGATTATTCTAGAATTACATGAGTCACTTTTCTAAAAGAAAAACTAGAATCTCTAGATAAGTTTAAAACATTCAAAGTTATGGTTAAGAATAAAATACAAATGAAAATCAAGTGTTTGAGGTCTGAAAAAGGTGAAGAGTTAACCTCCAATGAGTTTAATAGTTTTGTAGAGAATCGAGGGATAAAAAGGAATTTATCTGCCACTAGGACTCCTTACTGAATGGAGTAGTTGATGGAAATAATAAGACTATTCAAGAAGCTAGAAGAACAACGATGAAAGAGGAAAACCTACCACAAGTCTACTAGAGAGAAGAAATTCATAGTGTTGTCTAGATTATTAACATAGTTCAAACAAGAGAAAATAGTGTCTGACTCCCTATGAGTTATGGTATGGAAGGATTCCTACTATCAAATATTTCAGAGTGTTTGGAAGCAAGTGTTATATTAGAAGAGGTGAAGAGAACTTAGGAAATTTTGTTGCAAGAACTTATGAGGGTATCTTCCTTGGATACTCTATAAGAAGCAAACCTTACCAATGTTACAACAAGAGTCTAAAGAAGATTACTGAAAGTGAAAATGTCAAAGTAGACGAAGGGTTACAAAATAATTCTCTAGTGATAGATGGATATGAATAATACGACTCCTTTTTGATACCCTAAATTATCCTAACTAGTGAACAACACTATTTAAGTAACTTTCACCCTTCTTCCCTAAATGATTAATAATGCATTATTATTTAATTATTATCAAATTTTATATTCATCTATTAATTAATTGGTTTAATATTATTTAATCAATTCATCTTTAATCATCATTTTTAACTAATTAAGTCTCATTTATTTAATAAATGTCTTAATTTAACCTTACTCTTTCTCATTAATTAAAAAAAATAAAAATAATGTCACTAACATACCTTATTCATCTAAATTAATTAAATAGTTATCATTAATTATTTAACTAAGCTACTTTCTCTTCTCCAAATTTGAATAGTTAAACCAATTATTCAATTTCCCCAAAATCACTCAACATGGTAGATAAATAAATATACCTTTATTTATTAAAGTTAAATACAACTTGCATGTTCCTCTCAAACATTAATTAATTAAAAAATAATCAACTAACATACCTTATTCATCTAAATTAATTAAATAGATTCTATTAATTATCTAATTAAGCTACTTTGTCTTTTCCAAATTTGAATAGTTAAATCAGTTATTCAATTTCCCCAAAATCACTCAACATGGTCAATAAATAAATATACCTTTATTTATTAAAGTTAAATACAACTTGCATGTTCCTCTCAAACATTAATTAATTAAAAAATAATCAACTAACATACCATATTCATCTAAATTAATTAAATAGATTCTATTAATTATTTAATTAAGCTACTTTGTCTTTTCCAAATTTGAATAGTTAAATCAGTTATTCAATTTCCCCAAAATCACTCAACATTGTCAATAAATAGATATACCTTTATTTATTAAATTCAAATACAACTTGCAAACTCTTTTCAAATATTAATTAATTAATACATTTGAGCACATATCTTGATCGAATAAATCATGTCCAATAATTTCTCAATCTCTTTCCCAATTCCACTAATTACTCAAACCCCACTAAACAATCATCCTAACTTCTTCAATCCCACTAAACATTCAGCCTGATTTTTTTAATCCCATGAATCATTCAATCTAATCCCACTGATTATTCAAATAAAAACCATAACTAGATCAATCAAAGGAGTTAACTAATCAATCTATTTCCTCTCAATTTTTTTCAACAATTGATCCTAATCTTTAATTGTTGAATCTCGATAATTCATGTAAATATTGTAACTCTATAAAATAACCTTCTTCCTTCTTAGAAAAGATTGAATAATCTAGATAATTCATGGAGAGTTAACATCAAATTGACTATTGGAGCACATTGACCAAATAATTGCATTCTAGATCACCACTATACTACTCTTTGAAGTTTTTGCAAACATGGAGACTTTGTATTGATCACACAATCAAACATATATTATCAATACAAATACACTCCAAAATGTGAAGGTAAAATTATATTCTTTGAATTCATTTATGTAATTGTTTATGTAAACAATGCTTATTGAATTCGTTTCTTTACAATTGCATTTCTTGCGTAGGTTGGATTTGTCTTGTTTTGATTTCATTCATTTGTTTTCATTGGTGTTCTTTCATTGATTTGATTCTCTCTTACACATTATGACACACATGATTAATATTTTGAGTGTTTATTTTAAAGAATTTTGTAGGTTACGACCAAGAATTTGATTAAAACTTTTGATATTATTTTAATCATAAAAAATAGACATGCACAATTTTGTAAAACCATTTATGAGTCTTGTACATCTCTCTTTTAAATTTTTGTATCTTTTTTACGGTTTTTAATTTCATGATAAAATAAAATAAAGTTATTGTAATTTTAGTATGTTGTGTTGTTTTAATATTTTTTGCTAAGCTTTAACATTCATGTGTTTCATTCATCTCTAATAAATTCTACATGCTGAATTTTAGAAAAAGGGTTTTGGCTTTTGTAGATCTCCATTTTATCTTTCTAGAATAGTTGGCAATTTCAAATTAATGAAAATTTGAGAAAGTTGTTGCCAATTTAAATTTCTACAATAATTGTTCAAGAAGTATAAAAAAAATGTCAATTTTTTTTTTTCCAACTTTTTGCAAGTTTGTTTCAGTAGAATAATATTTTGCTTGTTACAAATATCTTTTTTTACATCTTGTGGCCATTAGAGGATTAGATTTCATAATTTACATTTGATGCTTTAAAATGAATTCATGTTCCCTTGGTGCACTAAAATTGAACAACACAAAATGAACATTTACATTTGGTGCTCTTAAAATGAATTCACTTTCTTTTGGTGCATTAAAAATGAACAAGACAACTTGAAATTTTTACATTTGGTGCTCATAAAATGAACTCACTTTCTTTTGGTGCATAAAAAATGAACAAGACAACTTGAAATGTTTACATTTTTTTCTCTTCAAACAAACTCACTTTCTTTTGGTGCATTAAAAATGAACAAGGCAACTTGAAATATTTACATTTGGTGGACTTAAAATGAATTTACTTTATATTGGTTCAATATAAATGATCAAGACAACTTGAAAATTTGTATTTGGTGTATTAAAACTTGATTAGAATCTTCACATTTCATTTTGGTGAATAAAATTGAATGTTTCACCTTTTCTGATTACAATGACAACCAAATGATTTATCCCATTTCTTGTTTGAAAGTCTCAAATATTTGAAGTTGGTGCATCTAAAACAAAAATTGGTATCTTAAAAACACTTAATTTTTGGGCTTAAAATCAAATTATAATAAATTTTCTATTGTGTCCACCATGATTTGAAAGCCAAGTTTGTATCTTCTCCCCTTGCATCTTTTGATGGTAATGGGTGATGAGAAACACTTTGGTCTCTTTGAAATTTTTTGTGTTCACCCATTTTTTAGGATAAAGGCCTACCTATGAGACACATCCCACAATGAATAACTCATAAGCGACCCTAAAAGCACATTCATCGATAGCATATATAAAGTTTATGAAATCAAAAGAAAGTAGCTTATATCTAGGCGTGAATAGCATACTATGCCTCATCCTCATATCAACGTAATGGGTTGTGAAAAAATGGCTAAAGCCCTTAGTGGATAATGTATGAGCTATGTATCGTAGTGTTCACAATTGTCATTAAACACCTTGTTTTAGAATCCCATTGTTACTTTCTAAAACATTCTTCAAAGTAGTGCATGGGAATAATTTTTTTCCCAGAAGTTACTTACCATGTCACATTTATAGTTGAGGCATAAGGCTTGAAAATTAATCCTATTTGACTCATAGTATCAAGGTGGTACATTTCCTTGATATATCCTATTTGTTTCCTCTTTAAATTAAATTTAAGATCAATAATTTGAGGGTGAGGTAAGCCTATAGAGAAGAGGGTACCTTTATTTTTTAGGATGTACTGACTAATAATATTTAGGCTATATCATTGGATCTCAAAACTAGTTGTTGTATGCATCACTTTCCATCAAATTAGATCACAAAAACATTGAATAAAAGAAAATCAACATTTTAAAACTTATGATATTGCTATCAAGATTCAACCGTGTTGTTTTCGAGTCAAACTCATTGACACATGATTCATGAGTAGTGGTTCACAAGAGCCCATCTCTCATGATAATGAATGATCCACTTAGCACTTATTGCATCTAGGTGATGCTCACAGAGGTGAAGCATTGGTTCATCCCGGGAGGTCACCCATCCCAGTACTGCTCTAGCTCAAGCATGCTTAACCACGGAGTTTCCCCCAAGGTTAAGCCCACTTAGATTTCTACCCCATTTGCAAAACCTTCAACAAGTATTATGCCTTATGAACCATTCATTACAGAGCCCCTTTAGCTCATCAATTGATAAGTAGGAGGTTTCTTCCACAGCATGTCAAATTATGATATTGCTATCAGGATTCAATCGTGTAGTTTTTGAGTCAAACTCATTGACCCATGATTCATGAGTAGTGGTTCACAAGAACCCATCTCTCATGATAATGAATGGTCCACTTAGCACTCATTGCATCTAGGTGATGCTCATAAAGGTGAAGCATTGGTCCATCCCGGGAGGTCACCCATCCTAGTACTGCTCCAGCTCAAGCGCGCTTAACCATGAGTTTCCCCCAAGGTTAAGCCCACTTAGCTTGCTACCCCATTTGCAAAACCTTCAACAAGTGTTATGCCTTATGAACCATTCATTATAGAGCCCCTTTAGCTCATCAATTGAGTGCGAAGTGGACCATTCATTATCATGAGAGATGGGTTCTTGTGAACCACTACTCATGAATCATGGGTCAATGAGTTTGACTCGAAAACTACATGGTTGAATCCTAATAGCAATATCATAATTTGACACATTGTGGAAGAAACCTCCTACTTATCAATTGATGAGCTAAAGGGACTCTATAATGAATGGTTCATAAGGCATAACACTTGCTGAAGTTTTTGCAAATGAGGTAGCAAGCTAAGTGGGCTTAACCTTGGGGGAAACTCCGTGGTTAAGCACGCTTGAGCAGGAGTAGTATTGGGATGGGTGACCTCTCAAAATGAACCAATGCTTCACCTCTGTGAGCATCACCTAGATGCAATGAGTGCTAAGTGGACCATTCATTATCATGAGAGATAGGTTCTTGTGAACCACTACTCATGAATCATGGGTCAATGAGTTTGACTTGAAAACTACATGGTTGAATCTTGATAGCAATATCATAATTTGACACACTATGGAAGAAACCTCCTACTTATCAATTTTAAAACTTATCAATCAAACTGCCATCACCGAATTGAAAACTATTAAAGTAGAGTTCATATTGTCAAGTTTGGCCACTACTATATCAAAACATTATCACAATTGACCTAAAATATGATCGATATTACTCAAATAACCACTATTGTTGTCACTATTTTATTATATTCACTATAAAAAAATATACTATTTTGAGAAACTTGGTCATGATTGCCTTGAAACAAAGTCATTATTGACCTAAAACACTACCACTATTGGCTTAAAAAGAAAATTCTATGGACCTATTTCCATAATTGTCTTATAATTGGTAAAAATACTTGATTTTTAAATATTTTGTCTAAGAACTCCAATCAATTATACGAGAACATTATTGGCCCTATTAGTCAAAACCCAATATCACCATTCTTCAAATAAGACTTGGTTTACATAGGGTTCATGAATACCTTATTTTTTCACCATAGTTATCAAACATCCTTCAACATTACCAAATCTCAACCTAGTCTTGGAAACATATTGAACCCAAAAAATCAAACCAATATCTTGCTAGTGTTTTTAGAGAAACCATTACTTGCAACCTCATATCTCGTTTAAGTAAAGCTACACCATATCCTCTAAAGTATAAAAAAACATCGATTTGAGTCTTGTGAACTATTTTGTTGTAAACTAGTGTCAAATAAAACACCAAACATCATACCTTAATTTATCCAACAGTACCCAAATTAGGCTAATCACCTTATCATAGGTTTGAGTAGTAAAATTTTACCACCGAAAAACAAGCTTGATTGTCCACATATCACAACACCAATCCATATAAAAAAAGAAAAGAAAATTCCAAAACCTATACACATATCCTCTTTGTACATCATTTTGTCAAACCAAATTTCAAAGCAAAATGTCATTCCATTTCATAAGTTTTTTCAAACTTATTAAGGTATCTTGAGTTCATTATGAATAAAATGATATCACAACACAAAAAGAAGAGGGAGGCCAATAAAACCATCACCGGTGTACCAAACACCAAAACCACTAATGAGGAAACTCAATCATGGGGTTATGATCCTAGGATATAATCAACTCCCAAAGAAAAACTAGGTCAACCACCTATCGATGAGGAAAAATGCCTTCAAAATCAAGAAATTTTTTCTAGGAAACACAATCAATCTCCCAATCCCATGGACATGGTCATAGAGGAGTATGATAGTGATGATAAAATAACCGATGAAGTACATTATGAGTTCTCCCAAGATCCAAAATTAGAAAAACTTATGGACTAGATGATTGGGAAGAATCCTAACACATATTTACTTAAGCTAGCACAAAGTGGTACCAAGTTTCCCATTGAATTTAATGTTGAAATCCTCAAGGATACTAACCTCATTCCTTTGGGAGATAAATTAGTAGTGAGACAAATACCCAAAGAAACATTAGATCCCAAGATACCACTATTATTCTTCAACACACATACAAATGACCAGTCCATTCCATAAAATTTGGAGAATCCATTTTATAGATATCCATCACAAATTAAACAATAAATTCTCACCCTAAATACTCAACAGAATCTAAATCTCTTGACAAATCTAAACATACCACCACAAAATTTTAACATAATGGGACCCAACATACATGAGACATCTTGGAATAACCTACAACAAGGTCTCAATACAAATATGAAAAATATGGGACAACCATAACAACATGTTATAAACCAATAAAGAAACAACCCTATGTAAAAACAACTACATGTTAACAACTCATAACACATGTATCAAAAACCACCCCAAGATCAAGGCATGAACCAAGGAAATTTTTAAAACGCAAATAAATACATGCTTCAATATCAATACTATGATCCTAACATGCAAAATCAATATGGATCATCATCTACCCAGTACCCTTAACATAAAACATAATTTTTAGCGCCATCAAATGTCAATAATCAACATCAAATGTATATTCAACCACAAAGAAACACACATCTATGAAATCAAACACAAAATTCTCCACAGCATAATATTGGCACACAAACTCCATAAAAATACCAAACCTACATACCCCAGAAACAATACAACATATTCCAACAACAAAAAATTGTACCTCAACAATAAAACAACATACCTAAACAACAACAAAACATAAACCAACAACATAGTGTACCTCAACAACAATACAACATAACCCAACAAGATACCCCAATAACAAAACAACGTAACCCAACAATACAGTGTACCTCAACAACAACATCATACCATGAATATAAAAAACACCCACATTGGTACTAAAGGACCCCATAAATATGTAAAATCCCAACACAAACAGGGCCCAAGGGCTATTCTATATACAAATCCCCCAGTACAACACACACAATATTTCAGGGTAACAAGGTTACAACATCTCTCCTTACCAAACAAACAACTTAGGTGACAATGTAACCTTACAAATATAGAATATCAACCAAAGGATATCAAACATCCAAATTGGAATGCCAAAGAAAATCTATAATTAATATACAAAATATATGTCTATATGGTCTCTTTTATAAAACCTTATCTATGATACCTTTCCCCATGAACTTTGAAATACAAAAAAATGACAAATATAGGGAAGAGGGGATCCAATAGATCTCATGCGAGAATTCTCAATAGCTTGCATGTATCTAAAATAAAATGATACCTATTTAATGAGGCTTTTCCCATGAAGTTTTGATTGGGCCGCTATCGAGTTTTCTCATCTACCACTTGGTATCAAAACATTCGATGATTTGTCATAAAAATATTTTAATCATTTCTTGTACAACATAGACCAAGAAGTAATAGTCCTAAATCTATAAAAATTAAACAAATCCAAGGGGAATCATTTGCTTCATATCTGTAGATATGGATACATAAAGCGAGAAAATGTAAATGGCCTATTCCCGAGAAACAACTGATATATATCGTTGTCACCAACATACAAGTGAACATTAGTTACCAACTCACCATGTTGTTCCATAGTAATTTTGAGGAAACCATTGAAAATGGATTACTCATAGAAAGAGCTCTCACAGCAAGGGGATTCATTAAACTTTATAGAAAAAAAGACAAAGCCTCAAGTTCTAATGACAAACCAAAATATGGGCAAAGAATTTTTTTTTACCAACGATGGAGTGGTAGAAGAAAAATTCATACAAAAAATTAAAAATCCTAGCAATCCATAGAACAATGTCCAAAAATCTCAAGAAAATTACCCACCAAACAAAACTCAAAACAATTAGATCACATATCCTCAAAATAATCAATAAAATAATCAACAACAAAACCAATGTTAGGATATCCAAAGAGGGCCACCGAGGTAGAATAATCAATTTATGAGAAAATTCACTCTATTGGGAGAAAATCTTGAAGTAGTTATGCATAAACTAGTAAAAAAGAACCTTATCATGCTTCGTAATCCTGATAAAACAACTTATGATGAACAAAACTTAAAATCCCCTTGGTATAACAAGAATGATTGATGTGCATTCCACAAGATCAACAGTCACATAGCCAATAACTATATGAGACTTTTAGAAACATTGTATATGACTTGACAGGAAAAGGATAGGTTGACATGGAACATCATCTTGGGCCATCTAGTAATGAAGACATGGAAATAGACAAGGATTCACTACCCAATCATTCTAGGTGAAATGATAAAGGAAAATTTTAAGATCACTTAAATCCAACTTCACCTATGACGAAGTTGTACAAACCATCTCCCAAGCCAATCACAGTAGCAATTTCGTGACTACACTATAAAAAATCTATGAATGCAATATGACTACCCAAAGATGAAATGTCATGATCCAAGGAGCCCCACTTCTAGACAAAACCACCATTAAACCTTCTAGTGACTATAGCATTATTGACCAACTGGAGAAAAATGTAGCATAGATATCCATCCTTAATCTTTTAAAATTATCACTAGCACATAAAGCGATCCTAGAGAAATATCTCTAAAACCTCACAAACAATGGTCTCAAATCTTTTGGGAAGATGAAACATAGGTTTAGGGACCTATTTCTTTTAGTTTCACTCAAGGAAACCTTAGAGATCTCAATCCAAGGATGAAAGAAAGGAAAGAGATCCACTAAAGGTTTTCCTAGGGTGTGATTAAAGAATAAAAATGGGTTCAAAACTAGGCTTGAGCTTGGAAATACAAGAAATGTAAATGAAATGAAAAACCTAATTATATACAAACCTTAATTAAATGAGCTAGAAATGAGTTCAAATCGAAATAGTAAAATAAGGAAGTATATAGGTGCACCGAGAAACCTACATGTGCTCCTGAAAAGATTTGAAATGTTCAAAATGCTAACTTTAATTCTCACAACTCATATGCCAGTAGGGGTGATTTAGTACTATATTGGGGTTTCGGGTCAAAACTAGGATCTGAAACTGTAGAATCAAGATCTATAGAAAAAGTCTGAAAAATAAGTATATTGGGACTCATACACCACAATTGACAATTTAGTCCTAGTATCAGGGTTTCTCTAAAACTCTGATATCCTCTAATGAACTCTTGTATCTTTATTCTTTCCAAATCTTCGAGTCTAAATCACTTAATTCTACTTTGTAAGTGACTTTATGTGATCTTTTCATTAAGGTGACAACATTGATAGCTTGACCAATTTTCTCCAATCTTTCCCTTCAATGAATCTTCAACCTATATCTACAAATCAAACATCAAACAAAGGGGGAAATTTTTGTTTTATTAGTGGATAGGGGTTTTTTTTGGTCAAAACTCATTCTGGTAATGAAATCTTGAAATAAAATAAAATAGAAAGGATGAATGATTAATGAAAAATTATGTTATGTTACATCTCAACAAACCCTTGAATACAATGTTGCAAATATCTATGAAATTGCTAGCATGAATATGGATCTTGACTCTTAGTTGAATGATATGCATCTTGATTTGAATGCTTGATTGAATAATAAAACCCTACATCACAAATGTTAGCTCAAAAACAAACATGATGCATGATGACTTTGACATAATGCTTGATACTTGAAGAATTCTCCAAAATTATTGATAATCAACTCTTAAATTCTCCTAAATTCTCTTGCAAACTCTCACTTGAATGCTCATAATATTACATAAATTTCTAGGAGAAAATATGCAAAATAAGGTTGTATTTATACTTGTTTAGGTCAAATTTCTCGAAATTACAACTCTACAAGATGACGTTAGATCTAGGAGAGTAAAATACCACCAAGAATTTAAATTTAATTTAAGTCTAAGCTAAGTGGGCCTCATTAGTTTAGTGTAAAAAATAGATTAAGGCCCCAACACCTTGGTGGGAATGATGTGCCCAAGGTGGCGTATGAGTCCCAAATCACCAAATATGGGCCATACAATCTAAAATCATTAATTTATAATTTTTTATTTGATACATGTCAGGATTATCCCTAGAAATATGCATTGATTAAGGCTCTTGGATGCAAAATAAGGCCAATTAATTCATAGAGAAGCTCAATTGATTAATACAATCCTAGATTAGTGTGAAAGTTTAAGAAAAAACTTTACAACACCCTAAATAAGGCACAATTAAGTCCATTTAGTTCACAAGGGCCTAAACAAGTGTAAAGATGTAGAGGGGTGCATTTTTCTACACTAAACTCTCATCGAGTCTTTGGTACCTAACAACCTTAACACTGATTAGTTTCAAGCCACGGTTGGTACCATAACTTCACCCCATCACTTGGTATTTTTTGAAAAAGAACTTTCACAAAAATCCTCCCACAATCAAGCTTTGTATATTCCTAACTAAAAGTGTAAAAATGTAGAGGGATACATTTTGCTACACTAAATTTTGAAAGGAAATAAATTGCTGTTGCTTATGGTTTATGACATAGAACGATAATCTTCCTAACTCTCATTCAAGGAAAGCCCTATAGATATCAATGTTAAATATGCAAAGGGGAAATAGATCTTGCAATACGGTTCAAATTATAAAATAAAGAGGGATTCACCACCGAGCTAGGGCTTGGAAAGATAAATAAAATGAAAGACCTAATGCTCAAAGCTATTGCAATGCAATAATTCACTAAATGACCTAAAAAAGAATGTAAAAAATAATACAAAGATGAGAAATGGAAGGTGTGCACCTCAAAACCTAAAGAGGACTAGATGAAGACTTGAAATGCTAAAAGCATTGAATTTAATGATGACTAGGGAGTACACTAGATTTGGCGATTTAGTCCCAAATTAGGATTTTCGGGAAGAAACAAAAATTTGGCAAAGATATGACTAAAACTCCTAAAATCTGTAAATTTTCCTACACTGGGACTCATTTTCTTGAAGTGGTGTATCAGTCTACTTAAGTTTTTCTAGAAATTCAAAGTTTGATTCTACTCTTTAGTGTTTTCTCTATCCTTTCCACTTGATTTCTAGATCTGAAACTATGATTTGCAACCTATAGATTTCTTCCAATGATATCCAATGCAAGATGGCAACTTTCACAACATTGGAAATTTTGACAACTTTCTCCAAACTTTCTCTTCAATATGTCTTCAACCTAGATCTACAAATCACACACTAAAGAGAGGGGAAAATGTTTTTTTGTTAGTAAAAAGTGGTTTTTCTTGGTCAAACCCTGTTTTGGTAATCAAACCTTGTAATGAAATTAAGTAGGAAAGGAGAATGATGAATGAATAAAATACAATATTACAACTCACCAAACCCTAGAAATAAAGTGTCACAAACATGTATGAATTGGCTCCAATGGATGTAGATCTTGAGTTTTTCTTGAATGTGATAGATCTTGAATAAAATGCTAGCTTGAATAACAAAACCCTACATCACATTGTTAGCTGAAAAAAACACATGATGCATGATGACTTTGACATGATGGTTGATACTTTAACAATGCTCCAAAAAACTTGATAATCAACCCTTGAATGCTATTAAATACTCATGTAAACACTTGAATAATCTTGTGAACTTAAATTTTCTATAATGCATGAATACTCAAGTTGCTAGGTATAAAATGAGTGAAAGAAATTTCTATTTATACTTGGTTATGCCAAATTTCTTGAAATTACAACACTGCACAATGACTTAAGATGTAGGAGAATAAAAACCTGCCAAGAATTTGGATTAAATTTTATTTTGGGCCACACAAGACTCATACACTAGAAGTGGTGTGAGGCCCATTAGGCATTAATTATGGAACTCATTTCAAAAAATTCTTAGAATGATGTTTAATCTAGATCAAGGCCCAAAAACATAGGTCGGCCACACACACGCAAGGTGTAGTATGAGTCCTAAATGACTAAATGTTGCCCACACAACCTAAAAATAACTAAATTATGATTGGATGTGTGTTTATGTCATGATTATCCTTAGACAAATGCATGAAATGAGACAAGTGGATGTAAAATAAGGCAAAGTAGAGCATAAAGATGCCCAATTATTCAATAAACCCTAATAAAAGTGCGAAAGTGTGTTACAACACTTTACAACACTCTAAATAAGAAAAAATTATGTTGTTTTAGTTCACAAGGGCCCAAGACCTAATGTGAGTGTCTTAAACACATTACAACACTAAGTCAAGGCATCATTAAGATCAATTTAATAAGTAGGGCCCAAAAGAGTGTAAAAATGTCATGGATGACATTTTTTGACACTACATTTAACCCCGACTTTGGTGAAAGGATGAACTTGTTTCAAAATAAGACTAAAGTAGATGAGACCACATCTAGAGGGGTTCAATCATACCAATTCTAGTGGGATAGGACAACATCAGCCAAGAGGGTTATTCAAGCTCTAGGATCAAGATCCTATAGCAAACTAACATAGTCACAAGAGAACACACATGAAAAATGACATAAGGAGAAATAAAAAGACACAAGCATGCACTACTAAAGACAAGGAGAGAGAAAAAAAGAAAAGAAGGGTCGATCAAGCTTCGACTATTTTTCCATCACGATGTGGATCAGATCTAGGATGTTTGTCCAAAAATGAATGCTCACTCTAAGGTAATAAAACTTCAGGTTGTTTGTTGGGTGAATAATCCAAGAGGGCGAGACACATACACATGAAACCAGTATGCGCTCACACATACATGCAAGTGGCTATGGGAAAGTCATGTCTTGGATCAACTTCTCATATAACCATACAAAATTTATACCTCCTAATAAATTACATAAGGCACTATGCAACAATGATATTCAAGCTTCATGCGGCAAGAAAAGTAAAGATTTGTATGCTTGAAACTCATGAACAAACAAGACACATCACATGAGTCTTTCTTAGTTCATGCAAGGTATTAACTTAGGGCACATTTTTCATAATGTTTCCAAGAGAGGACCAATCAAATAATAGAAGATTCAAAACATAAGGGATTCAATGTGTCATATCAAGCCACTAAGAGGATTTTAATATGCTAAGAGAGATCACACTCATGAAGGAAATCACACCCAATTTCAGCACAAAGTGAAAGACACATCACATGAAGTAAGAAGACCACACCATGAAACATGAAATGTAAAATAATAATGCCACTGTATGCCCCCATTTTAAAGAAATTGCTAAATTCCATGCTATGACCAATTACTTTAAAGTAGAAAATGATAAATGCTAGTAGTAAAGAAGAAATGAGAGCTAACTTGGAAAGCCTTATTCCAAGTCATATGTATCCAAATAAAGCTATGTCATGAGAAATGAAAAATAAAGGGGTTTCCCATGAAACACATAAGATATTTGTGGTTTCAGGGTTAGTATGTTCTTGCTACAATATTTTTAGAGAGCTAGAAACTGTCATAATTCCACAAATACTCATAGAACTAGAAGAATGACACAAGGAGAGAGAAAAAAAAAAAACCTTTCAGGTTGACATGGAGGAAACATGAATGTCTTGACGGTTTGCATCATTCCCAAAATGAAAATCATAAGATAAAGAAAAGATAAAGGAAATTTTTTTGTGTCAACATGGAAGAAACATGCATGTCTTGACACCTTGTGTCATCCCCAAAGGGAAAAACAAAAGACCAAGATAAAAGACAAATATAAAATATTTACAACATAGAGAAGAATGAAGGTACAAAAAGAGAAATGTGAGAAAGAGAGAGTTACATCAAACATAAAAACATGGGGGATCACATTATGCACATGCTAAAAATTAAATGAAAAATAAATAATGAAAAATGACTAGTAAGGCACATGCAACTCAACCTAGAGAATGTCATCTACATCCCAATCATGTTCTTTGTATACCAAAGGTGGAAAACTAGCCAAAGGGACAATGACAAGTGCACTACTAGGACAAGGCTATCTTATTCTTGTCCCCACTTAATGTAAGAAAAGAATGAGCCAAGGTAGGTGATGGGAAAGGGGCTCCTTGTGTTTTAAAATGGTTTACAATGAATGTATAACATGTAATAGTTAGAATTTTATTATTCTTCAACTATTACATGGTTGGGAGTGGAAGGGTCCCACTTTAAGGGATGATTTCTATGAGGTCAAACTTTTAAACATTTATTTTAAAGAACATCAATCACTAGTACTATGTCCAAGAACTCTATGATATCAACAATGTGATGTGTTTGTATTCTTAGGATTTGGAGATCGATCTTCTCTTATAGGTGGTAATGTAAGAAATCCTTGGTTTGAAAGTATTTATAAATTTATTTCAGTGGTAGTTGGTGGACAAGGGAATTTTAGTTTCTTTAATTTGTAAGGCCTTCATCACTTGCTAGATTTACTAGCCTCTCTAGATGAATGTTGAGTACGAGGACCTAAGATGATTTTCTCATCGTTAGCATCACTGGGAGGCATTCGTTGTTCTTTAGGAAGAAGGACATTCATATCGAGGGGATCTTGATATCCTAACCCTTTAGTATTTTTAGTTGGTATTTATTCTGAGTTGATGAATTTCATTTTTACTTGGTGTATCACATCATTGTTTCCTTAAGATTGTGAATCATTTTCCATATGTCTCTTCTAGATTTATGGGGGTGTTTGTCAATTTTATAACATAGCATTGTTGAATGTTTGCTCGCTTAGAGGAACAAGGTTCACCTATTGTAGGGAACTTAGGTTGAACTCGAGTCTCAATTTCAAGATGTAAGTAACCAAACATCTCAAGGGGTGTTATTATAGGGTATGTTTTTTGTTTTAGTGATACAGAAGGGTGCATTAGTTCAGGTTTGTTAAGGAAATAATTTAGGAATTATTCATTTTATCATCATCTTCTCCAATGATGTCAACATTATGAGGAGGACATGTATTAGGAGTTGAGTGATCATGATTAAGTTCAATTTTAGTAGGGTCATTTCCAATAGAACAACTTAACACATCCACTAATGATTTCAAAGACATCGAAAGCTTACCAAATCACATATTGATGATGAAATATAATGAAAATTTCAAATCCTAGACAAGGTAATTACACTATGCAACAATATGAAATAAAATGTTCTAGATGCAATTTTGAATAAGACATAATATGAACCAATTTAAACTACATGCAATGCATTGAATATAACAAAAATTGTGTAAATTGAAACAAAAAAAATTCAACAACAAATAGGAGCACAAAAATAGAGTTTTGAATTCTAGAAAATATAGTTTTAAATTAGCACAAGAACTAAATCACCCAGAGGGGCATAAAAGGTTTTTTAGGGATTCAATTTTTGATAGTCAGCACAGAATACCTAAAAATCAAGAATAACCACTTGTACTAGGACTAAATTTCCCAAAGGGGTGTATGAGTCTAAATTTAGGGTTTTTGAATAAATTTTAGAAAATTATGATTAAATGTTAGGCTTTTTGGTTTGCATGATGTCAATATTAAGTGTAATTACAATTTTCAATTGAATTTTAATGATACAAGATGCAAAAATGCAACCTATATGCACTTTCACTAATGCAAAATTAAGAAACCCTAGATGTAAATTAACTAGTGCAACACCTAATGCAAAGTTAATGGAAGCTAGATCTAGGACTATGATGCACTTAAAATTAAAAAATGAAATGTTTGAAAGGGTAGGTTCACCAAAATAAAACCTTAGAAATAGAGGGCTCCAATATTTTGGGAATATGGAACTTGGGTTTAGGGATCTATTTCGCTTAGTTTCATGTAAGGAAACCTTGGAGATCTCCATCCAAGGATGGAAGAAAGGAAAGAGATATGCTAAAGGTTGTATTATGGTATGATCAAAGACTAAAGACAAGTTAACCACCAAGCTAGGGCTTGGAGAGGCAAGAAATATAAATGACATGTAAAACCTATTGATATGCAAAACTTAACTAAATGAGCTAGAAATGAGTTCAAATCAAAATAGTAAACTAGGGAAGTACAAAGGTGCACCTAGAAACTTGAATGTTCTTAGGACAAGGTTTGAAATAATAATTTTTATTATTTTAATGCTCACTGGGAATCATACGCTGGTAGGGGCGATTTATTCCTAGATTAGGGTTTTGGGTCAAAATAGGGATCTAGAATTGCCGAATCAAGATGTACAAAAAAAGTCTAAAAAATAGGTATACTGGGACCCATATGCCACAAGTGGAAATGTAATCCTATTATTAGGGTTACTCCAAAACTCTGATATCGTCTGATGAATTCCTGTAGCTTTCTTCTTTCAAAATCTTTGAGTTTGAACCATTGAATTATGCTTTATAAGTGACTTTTTGTAATCTTGCAAGTAAGGTGACAACATTGTAAACCTCAAAAAAAATCTCCAATCTTTCTCTTCAATGAATTTTCAACCTAGATCTACAAATCACACATCTAAGAGAGGAAAATTTTTTGTTTTGTTAGTGGATAGGGGTTTTCCTTGGTCAAACCCTGTTTTGGTAATCACACCTTCAAATGAAATAAAATAGAAGGGACGAACATGAGGAATGAATAAATATGCTATGTTACAACTCACCAAACCCTTGAATAAGATGCTACAAAAATGTATAAAATGGCTAGCATGAATTTGGATCTTGAATCTTCCTTGAATGATATGGATCTTGATTTGAATTCTTGGTCATAAAACCCTACATCATAAATGTTAACTCAATAACAAACATAATGCACAATGACTTTAAAATAATTCTTGATACTTGAATAATGCTCCAAAATATTTGATAATCAAATATTGAATGCTTTTGAATGCTCTTCTAAAATCTCACTTGAATTCTCATAAGATTAATTAAATTGTTAGGAGAAAATATGGGAAATGACCTTTCATTTAATCATTTTTATGCCAAATTTCCCAAAATTACAACACTACAAGATTACATAAAATCTAGGAGAATAAAATCCCACAAAGAATTTGAATTTAACTTAGGGCTAAGGTAAGTGGGACTCATACACTAGTTGGGGCATATGAGTCCCATTATGCTAAGCTTGTGATACATTTTTCAACAAATTATTAGTTGTGTGAAATATAGATTAAGGCCCCAAAACTTGGGTGGGACCCATATGCCCAATGTGGTGTATGAGCCCTTGATCATGAAATCTAGGCCAAAAAATCAAAAATAATGAATTTTTGACTGGTTATTTGATACGTATCGGTATTATTCTTAGAAAGATGTATTAATTAGGGATTGTGGATTCAAAATAAAGCCAATTAAAGCATAGAGAAGCCTAATTGATTAATAAAACCCTCGATTAGTGTGAAAGTGTAAGAAAACACTTTACAACACCCTAAATAAGGCACAATTAAGTCCATTTAGTTCACAAAGGCCTAAACAAGTGTAAAAATGTAGAGGGGTGCATTTTTCTATACTACACTCTCATCGATTCTTTGGTACCTAACAACCTTAACACTAATTAGTTTCAATACATGGTTAATACCATAAATTCACCGCATCACATGGTCTTTTCTAAAAAAGGCCTTTCACAAAAATCCTTCCACAATCAAGCTTTGTATCTCAAGGCTTGTATCCATAAACACAAAATTGAGAGGGGCCTAATACATGTGGGTGTGTGTTTAAAAATATGTACCCTAAATAGGGTAAAGAATTTGGGATATTTTAATGACATGATTGACAAGAACAAGAGTATCAGTATAAGGCCATATGATGACATGGAGAGAAATTTTGAGGGCATGATAAGACAACCAATTTATGTGCGGCCAACAATATAAAAAAACCTTGTTAAGTCCTTGATCTTGAGTTAGCTTATAACTTTCTCTTGTGACACCCATGGATCCATGTAATGCAACCGATCCCTTCCACATTTCACCAATTCTTAAAATTTTTATACAATGGTAAGGAAGTTACATTATATGTTGATCATGAACCCTTCCATTACTACTCAAACTAAGAGAAGTACAAATTACTCCTTGAAATACCCAGTAATGACACATCATTCCACTCATTCTCTTATGTCGATCCAACATCACTTGCTTCAACCTCAACTCCATCTACGCCAACTTCAACTCCATCTATGTCAACCTCAACTCCATCTATGTCCATTGATCCTCCAAAATCTGACCTCAAGATCTAGGTGCTTGAAAAGGGTTGTGGAGAATACCATTTTAGGAAATCCTTCTACATTGGGGATCTTCCCTCATTGCCAAAATTCTATAGACAACCGAAGGAAAAAAATCATGTTCAAGTAGTCACATATGAAGTTAAACCCAAGTTATCTTCAAAGAGTGGGGAAACCTGAATGATGAAGTGGTATTCAAAGAGAAACTCTCATCATGGATCTACAAAGAAGAAAAAGAGGAACAAGAATAGCTACATCCTCTTCTTGTGGATCTTAGCAATAAAGGTTATCAGATAACAAGAAATATGGGATACACTTGATAAGGTGGATTTGGTCTACATGATTAAGGAATAAGAGAACACATCATAATAGAATAACACAAGAAGAACATGGGACTAGGTTATGGTTGGATTGACGTAGTTATGAAACACTAAAATTACATCTTATCAGGAAGTACTTCCTTCTACTATCGAAGAGACATCATATAACTACCATCTTATGGATAACGACCTAATAATTGCACACCATTTTAAAACTTTGGAATAAATATCATCACCTTCAAACATTTAAATAATGGCTACCATATTGAAACATACTCCAATAAATAGGAATGGGAGTCCTATGCCTCTACTGACTATGACGTAGATACCCTATGGGACCTCGATAGCTATGAAATCCTTACATTTTTCGCTATCCACATCCACCATAATCTTTGGTGATAACAATGATAACTTACCCTTATGACACTTGTAGTTGATTAACTAGGATCAACAACATCATGCACTAATTGTGGACCTATAATGGGTGATCCCACAATACTAGTTTACAATTTTTTGGAAAACTAGGCACTGAACTAATTTTTTTTAACTAAATCTTCTCTTTTGGACTCATATAGCGGCTAAACCGTGAGGAATTTGAATATGCTGCAAACTAGTGATTTGTGAAGATTTTTATATAGACTCTAAATATATTTTTTTCAAAAAATTTAGAATCATATTGCACTTTTTTTCTCATCTCCTTTGAAAACTAGTTTTTATCAATAAACGACATTTTTAAGGAGTGATGCTCATCGTATACAACATAAATTTTTTTGTATGAAGGATTAATTTTTTTTTTTCAAATTTAGATTTCTTAATATGATATATAACCAATTCATTTGGTTTCATAGTGTTTTATTAAACCCTCTTCAATTGGAATCCTTTAAATGGAACCGTTCAAGGATTAAATCATTATATTTTCTAAAATTATGTGATTTCAATCAAAATTAGGATCTCCTAGAAAGTGTAAACAACTATTGTGGTAGCACCACTATTCTAGAATAATGAAGCTATTGTAGAGTTCATGGTATTTCAATAGGGTGGCCATCAAAGAGATCACAAAGCTAGTTTTTTCATAGAACTAGAATAAGGAGCATAATTTGGAGGGGACATTGCATCCTCCAGTTTTAAAATTGAAATGAACAATGTAAATATTAATATCAGATCCCCTAAGGAAAATGATAACGTGACTTTATGAGATAATAAAAAAGGAAAACTAAAGGATGTATTTGAGGGTGAAAACCTCACTGAGACACGTGAAGATGGAGGGTTCAATATCCCCATTACAAAGTATCAAGAACATTCAACAACATTAGTTGAGGTTTAAGAACCTATCAATGTAGGAAAAATAGAGGCTCCTAAAGTAACATATCATGCAACTTCCTTGGATCCAAATGAAAAGGTCAACTTCACAGCATTTATCAAGGAACTTAAGATAAAAAATTCTTAAACATATGTAAATATACCTAGGATAGATACAAAATTAGTGGTACACCAGCTATTGGTATTCCCTACATCTAAACCAGTTAAGAAAAAGTTTCAAAAAATGCACCCATAAATAGCACTGATAGTCAAGGTGGAGATTTAGAAACTATTGGATGTGTGATTCATCAGACCTATAGACTATCCTACGTGGTTATCCAACCTTGTAGCAGTATCAAAACCCATTGGGGGCATATGGATATGTACATACTTAAGAGATATAAAAAACACATGCCCTAAGGATGACTTCCCACTTTCCAACATCGACATCATGTAGTGGATCTAATTTCTAGCCATGAAATTATTTCATTGATGGATGGTTTTTTTGGGTACATTTAAATAAAGATATCCCTTGAAGAACAACACAAAATATCTTTTACCTATGCCTAGGGAACTGTTTTGAGAACTTCGTGTCGTTTGGCTTAAAGAACATAGGAGCAACGTGTCAAAGAATGATGACTACCATTTTCCATGAAATGTTCCACATCACCATGGATGATTATGTAGATGATCTATTGGCTAAATTAGTCACAAGACATGAACACATAGCTTATTTTGCTAGGATATTTGACAGACTAGAGGAATACAACTTTTTTCTAAATGTGAAGAAGTGTGTTTTCAGTGTAACATCAAGGAAAATGTTAGGATACATTATGTATAGAAGAGGTATCAAGGTGGATCTCACCAAATTCAAGGCTATCCTAGAAATCCCTCCTCCAAGAACATTGAAATAGTTGTGTATTCTACAAGGTAAGCTTCAGTCATTTAGAAGTTTCATTGCACAATTAGCAGATAAGTGTCATTCTTTTACACACTTCCTCCATAAAGATGTAGCATTCAAATGGGATGAACGGTGTGATGAATCTTTTCAATAAGTAAAGGACTATTTTCTCTCCCCTAATATTGATGCCTCAAATTCAAGATAAAGCAATGATTTTATATATTTCCACAACACTAGCATCTTTGGAGCTCTATTAGCACGACTTGATGAGAAAAATAAATATCATGGAATATAGTACATAAGTAGTAACTTGATTAGCTATGAGTTGAATTATACACCCATTGAACGAGGATATCTATTAGCTGGCTTCACAGCACAAAAGCTTAGGAATTACATATTAAATAGAAAAGTCAATTTGATATCCAAGATAGACCCCTTGAAATATCCTTTGGAAAAGGCTAATCTTATAGCAAGAATCACTAAGTGGGTCATGATACTTAGTGAATTCAACATAAAATATATTGAGATAAATACCATCAATGGATAGGTCATAGTAGATCAATTAGCAAAAGAACCCATCAAAGACCATCAACCTATCATAGAAGAATTTTCAGATGAGAGAATCTCGCTAACAATAGATTCAACCCATTGGACCATGTACTTTGACAAGTCCCACACTCAACATGGCTCAAGGGCTAATATCATATTACACACACCACAAGGAGATAGTATAAAAATGAATACAATATTTTCTTCCCTTATACAAATAATATAACTAAATGTGAAGCATCAATTTCCCAGCTAAAAATGGTCATGGAGTGGAAAATTAAGTAACTACAAGTTTATGGTGACTCCTAGTTGGTCATAAGGTGGGTCAATGACGAATACAAAACTAAATATGATAAGCTCATGTTGTAAAAAATGATGATGGATAGATTCAAAGAATACTTCTTGGTAGAAATCTTTGAACACATCCCTAGGGTCAATGATAAATAAAATGATGCTATGGCTACTATCAGTTCACTCCTAGACATAACTGAGAATGTTTGTAGATACAAATTCCTATTATTTCAACGATTGTTTATACTAGAATTTGATATCCTGAATTTAGAACTAGTGTTTGATTTTTTTGGTCCTAACTCACCTTGGTATGAGGACACATTTTCCTATATCCATCATGGAATCATACCACCCTATCTAATTTCCAATCAAAATAAAATCATGATCCATTGAACTTCCCAATTCACTATCCTAAGAGATACCTTATACCACGGAAGTCTTGATGGTACATTAATTTTATAACTTAATATAGAAGAAGTGAAAATGTCCTTACAAGAATTACATGAAATTTTTTTTTATGTCACTCTAGTGGACCTAACCTAGTTCAAAAGATACTTCTAACAAGGTATTACTAGCCATCAATGGAGCAAGAAGAAGTGCATTATTACAAGATGTGTTGTTAGTTCCAACAACATCAAGATATTGTAGATGCACCCACACAAGAGTTGCATCCTCTCAGTACTCCATACCCCTTCTCTCAGTGGGGATTGGATCTAATAGGAAAGATATCACCAACCTCTTCCAATGGACACAAATTCGTCATCATTGAGCTACAAACTGTACATTACAAAGTGGATAGAAGCTATTCCTCTAATGTATATTATAGGGAAAAAAATAGCTAAGTTCATTCTTAACTATTTAATCCATCGGTATGGTATCGCACAAGATATTATAACAGATAATGTAACTTCATTTAAAAACTAAGATTTTCATGATCTCTGCTCAATATTTTCTATCCAACACTAATTTTCAACCCCATACTATCCCCAAGGAAATGACCAAATAAAACCATCTAATAAGACCATCTTGAAAATCGTAAAGAAAATTGTTAATGACATTGACCATGTTGTGCTCTTATAGCTAAATCTAGCCTTATGCGCTTATAGAAGTAGCATACCCACACCTACAAGCGTAATTCCTTTTCCCTTGGTCTATGGATTCAAAGCAATACTAATAATAGAGGTTTAAATCCCATCCATGAGTGTTATTAAAGGATCTTATTAGCAACAAAGAGTAACCGTTATCTAGACTCAATGAGCTTGAACTCCTATATGAAATACAATCAAGTGCATTGAACCATTTTTAGGCCTAAAAAAGTCAGCTCAACTAAAGCTACAACAAGAAAATTTAAAATAGGAACATTCAAGTTGATGACTTGGTCCTCAAGGAAAATCAAAAAGTCTAGTTGAATCAATATGGGAAAGGTATGTTTGAACCAAACTTGTTGGGTCCCTAGAACATTACAAGCAGCTATGGTTCTCGAGTATATTAGTTGGCTATGCTAAAAGGAAAACCCCTAGCTAAACCTCTTAATAGAAATCATCTCAAAAAGTTATAAACCTAAGCATATCAAAATATCCCAGCCAAAAAAATGAAGAAAAAATATAAAGGGCATGTGCAAGATCATCATAGAAAAAACGGGCCCTTAAGTGGCAATAAAATTCAAAAAAATTAGAGTTGGGAAACTTGACGTAAAAATTTGAATAAGTTAACTATATTATTTAAAATATATGTAAGAGCAAAATTTGTTGCAAATTGAATTTAGTTTCTAAACTACTAGGTTTATTTTTATTTAAAAAAAATCTATTTGGTGAAAATTTGAAATTTCAATGTAGTAGTACTTCAATTTCAGGGAAAAAATAAGAAGTAGGTGTTTGTCTTACCACCCTAACCATAATAAAATGATAATATTTTTTAATAATATTCTAGATATAAGTAGAAGACTCATGTCACGATGTGATGCATAATTTTTTGTAATTTGTTTCCAAGTAAATAATTAATTATGATTTTTTTATTACAACTTTAAAAAAAAATAAAAAACTCGTACGTCTGACCACCTTAACTTGGTGAAAACTTCATGAAATTCAATTAATTTTTTGAATCCTATAGTATGTGAAGCATATAATGTGACACATGTTTCAGATTGAAAAAATGTGATACCCTTCGAAATTTATAGATGTTTTTCAATCAACATATCAATCAGGACTTTAGTCGTAATTCAAATAGAAAATGAATAATAATAATTTATTAAATTAAAAGTAAAGAATAATTTATATTAGTGGAAAGCTCATAATCTCCTTTAAAAAACAATTTTCATTTCATCAATTTTGGGTTAAAAAAAAATCGTCAGCCACATGGCCCATCATACCACTTACATATCGTTACTTTTTGGTCCATCATGATCCTGCACATAACCTAAATAAAAATAAATAAGAAAATAGTGAAGAGAAATAAGATGTGCCTTAAGTGAAAACCTCCTTGTGGCACTTCTAGGACTAGCATTGTAGTGGAAAAATTGTAAATAAATGTTGTGTTTGAATAAGACCTACATCCTCATCTATCAACGCTATCTATCCATCTATTTTATCCACTCCACCCATTTCCATAATTAAACATGCACCTACCCATGTCTCAATAAATGGTCAAGTGTTTAACCTTAATGCACCATCTCTATCCACCATCCATTTTATCCATCTATCACTAATAAAACATAATCATATTATGAACTGGGGGAAACTTCTTAAACTTTGTAGTGCAATGGATACTTGTTAATCCCATAGCTTACAAAATACTATCAAAACAAAATAAAAAACATCTAGAAAACTACCAAGATCAAAACAATCTAGAAGACCATCAAAAATTCAAAGCAAAGTTGTAAAACACAAAATACCAAAAAACATTATAAGCCATCTTTGGATGAGCTACAATTGAGTCAAAACACAATCAAACTGTGTTCTCTCTAAGCTTACACATCAGAAAGGCCATAATTGATGAGCCCTCAAGGCACTAGGCTAGTCCCTTTAAGTGCCCATATTTGTATTTAAACTAAATCAAAAAATCCAAAAACATTCAAGTATCTTATCAAAATCCAAAAAAAAACATAAAAATTTAGAAAATTCTAAAAAACATATTCAACCTACGATGTCTTTGTGTTCATCATGTAGGAAAGGCCATCATCGATGAGCCCATGAGGCACTAGGTTATCCCTTTAGGTACCTGTAACTTTCTTAAAATCTCTCAAAAACAATAAAAACAACATCAAATAACCTTGAAAGCACAAAAACATTCAAAAATTATTAGAATTCCTATCTCCACTATCACCTATCTACAATAAAATATCCATCCATCATAAAATAATCATCACCTTCATCCTTTGATAACACAATCAGTAAACAAAGTAAACAACAAAATTAAAAACTTTCATGCAAAGAAACAAAATAATTGGATCATCATTAGACTAAAAAATTGCCTAAGTATTAACTACCCTATCTTTTGAAAATCATCATCAACATCTTGACATATGTCTTAATGGATAAAATGTTCCTACAATAGAAATTGATGGATACAATCCTAAAATATCAAAACATGTATTGCAAGTGATACTACAACGTTGTTTACCTATTTTGGTCTTATCTTTTGATTTATCTTATTGTCTCATTCCCAAGATCTCTTGAGGATGTCCATTAAGGAATTAGAGAAAAAGTAATGGGTCATTGATCATTGATTTTTTTTTCTCTATTTGTTGAATGTTTTTTGCAATACTACCATGTTGAATACTTGTCTTGTGTGTGTGGAAGTCATTTCAACCATCTCAAGAAACCTTGCATGTTTAGTTCCTCATAACTCTCTTTGCACTAGTCTAAAATTCTCTGAACTTGTAAACCATATACTTTAACAAGGTTAATGTGTGTTTGGTATGGAGTCAAAGTCCACACAATAGATACAAATCCACCTTGATCATTAATACCATAGTGCTCTATATATATTGTATACATTAATGAGGATTGCAAAACTTAAATATCTTAGTCTCCATGAAGCAAAAGAAAATTCCTCACATTTTACATAACATTAGTCATCCAATTTCTTATGTCTTCTAAATCTTACTAAAATTTTCTTCTAGCAAACATTTCTTCTATGAGTCCTTGCACTTAAATGCATCACATCAACTTATTGAAAAATTGGGCTCACTATCCAAAATTTTCACCAAATTTCTTAAGGGGGCACCATGCTATCTTGTTGTCACTAAGGCCTACTAGGACATATCGGGGCAACTCCTAATCAAGACATATTGAATTTTCTTTGATAAAAGTCTTAAAGTTGTATTGTGTCAAAGAGGGGCAAAATGTAGATACCCTAAATTGTCTTGACTAGCAAACAAATCTATTTAACTAACTTTCACCCTTCTTCCCTAAATGATTAAATAATACATTATTAATTAATTATTATAAAATTTAATATTAATTTATTAATTAAGTGATTTAAGATTATTTAATTAATTCATCGTCAATCATCATTTCTGACTCATTAAATAAATCTCATTTATTTTTAATAAATTTCGTAATTTACCCTTACTCTTGATTAATTTAATAAACATAAATAATTTAATTATGTCACTAACAAACCTCATTCATCTAAATCAACTAAATAGTTATCATTAATTATTTAATTAAGGTACTTTCTCTTCTCCAAAGTTGAATAATTAAATCAATTATTCAATTTCCCCAAAAACATTGAACATGGTCAATTAATAAATATTCCTTTATTTATTAAATTGAAATACACTTTCACTTTCCTCTTAAACATTAATTAATTAATAAATCCTCACATATCTTGATTGAATAAATCATGCCCACTTCAATTTCACAATCTATTTTCCAATCCCACTAATTACTCAAATTCTGAGCCTAATTTCTTCAATCCCATGAATCATTCAATCTAATCCCACTGATTATTTAATTAAAATCCTTAATTGGATCAATCAGATGAGTTAACTGATCAATCTATTTCCTCTCAATGGTTCTCAACCATTGATCTTGATCTTTCATTATTGAATCTCAATCATTCATCTAAAATTGAAAATCTATGAAACAACCTTCTCCCTTATCACAAATGATCAAATAATCTTAGAGAATTTGTGGAGAGTTCATGTTAAATTGGATATTGGAGAACATTGATAAAATACTTACATTCTAGATCACATTTACTACTCCCTTTGAAGCTTTTTAAAACATGGAGGCTTTGTGTTGATCAAGAAATCCAACATTTGTTATCTATATGAATGTACACTCTGACATGGGATAGTAAAATTTTAGTCTTTGAATTCATTTATTTTCTCTTTTATGCAAACATTGATTATTGAATTCATTGTCTTACAATAATATTTCATGAGTAGATTGGGATTTATTTTGTTTTGATTTCATTCAATTTTTTTCATTGAATTGTTTCATTTGATTTAATTCCCTCTTACATAATCATCTTATAGAAAAAATGATAGAGATGAAGGAAAGGAGAAAGAAGTTTAGATTGAAGAAGAAGAAGCTCTAGAAAAGGTCCCCAAGACTCCTAAGTATGTGTAGAAGAATCATTTTGAAGCTCAAATCATTAGTGAGAAAAGAAAAGGTGTCTTGACAAGAAGAAAATATGACATGCCTACAGAATAGGGTAATGATATGTTTACTTTCCAAAATTAAACTCAAAATAGTGATTGAAGAATTAAACAATGAACATTTGATCAAGTCTATGGAAGAGAAAACAATGCAAATTAAGAAGAACCAAACTTACGAACTTGTCCTAAGACCTACAAACAAGAATGTTATTGGAACTAAGTGGGTGTTCAAGAAAAAACTGAATAAGAATAGGCAATTAGTAAGAAACAAGGCAAGGCTTGTGTGTAAGGGCTACTCACAAGTAGAATGAATATAATTTGAGGAGAAATTTTCTCTGGTGACAAGAATGGAATCTATTAGGATGTTTTTGGATTTTGCAACATATAAATATTTACAAGTCTTTTAGATGGATGTGAAGTCTACTTTCTTGAATGGTGAGTTGGAAATAGAGGTATACATTAAACAGCCAAAAGCATTTCAATTATTGAAAATTTTGGATATGGGCTACAAATTAAAGAAGGTAGTATGTGGATTGAAGCAAGCTCCAAGAGCTTGGTATGAAAGGTTGGATAAGTACCTAATAAATCAAGGTTTTAGTAAATGTACTGTAGATAGCTTTATTTATTTCAAAGTTGAAAAATATCAAATATTGATTGTGGTTGTGTATGTTGATGATGCAATATTTGGAATTAAATAAATTTATATGCAAGAGATTGTAGAAGAGATGAAAAAAATTTGAGATGTCTATTTTTGGGGAGATGAATTTCTTCCTTGGGTTACAAATCAATCAAATAAAGAAATGTATCTTCATTTTACAATCATAGTATGCTAAAAAAATGTTGAAGAAGTTTGGAATGGAAGATTCTAAACTAGTATGTACCCCTGTGGTTACTGGTTACAAGACAAGTATGAATGGTGAATCTCTTGATGTTGATAAAATCAAGTATAGATCAACAATTTGAGGACTGACCATATATCTAACTATTACTAGACAGGATATCATGCATATGCAATTTTATTGTGGTTATATTTCAAGAAGATAATACAGAGTCACATGTTGTAGGAGTGAAAACAATATTTAGATACTTGAAGGGAACTGTACAACATTGCTTGTGGTATCTAGAGGATACTATTTTTTCTCTAATTCTTATACAAATGAAGATTGGGTAGGATTTAGTAATGATAGGAAAAGTACAAGTGGTGGTGCATTCTTTCTTGGATGTAGATTGATGTCTTGGTTAAGTGAGAAGTAAGATTCAGTTCCTTTATCTATTGCAAAGGAAGAATACATTGTGACAACATCTTGCTTCACATAGGTGTTGTGGATGAGACAAACCTTGAAGGATATAAAAGTGGTATGTGATGAACTAGTTTCTCTTTTTTTTTACAATGTAAGTCCTATTAAAATTTAAAATAATCTGGTAATGCACTCAAGGAAAAAACATATCATAATCTAGTATCACTTTTTGAATGATAAGGTTGCATAAAATGGAGTAAAGCTTGAGTATGTACCTAAAAAGGATCAGATTGTTGATATATTCACTAAGGATCTTCCTAAGGATAAATTTGAGTATCTTCATGTGAATTCATGGGTTATTACCCCTCCTTTGAACTAGATGAATAAGAATATGCATCATTCCAGTGGATTTCAATTCATTCTTTATTTTGGACTGTTGTTGGAGGCTACCTCTTAAGGGGAGTAGGAAGTTATTTATTAGTTGTTGGTGTTAGGGGGAGTTAGTTTTAGTATATTTTGGCATTTTCCTTTGCTAGATATGTCAAAGGATATGTGCAAGGGTTGCTAGTTGGTATATTTTTTTGTGTGCTCCTAAGGGGGAATGTGTAGAGAAATAAAGAGAGAAAGTATGTATGTTCAATTTCAAAGGGAGAAAGAGATGGAATGTATTTACTTTTCCATTAATTTCAAAGGGGTAGAAAGGAAGAAATATTAAAAAGGGTCAATTATGTAAGGGGAGAGAGATTAATAGAAAAGGATCAATTGAGAAAGAAAGAAAGAATAATGAAGCAATATGTTGGTAATCTGAGTTGTTTGTTTTTGTTGTTGTTTTTCCACATCATGTGTTTAAATCAATTAGAAAGTACATCATTGTTGTAAGTATGAGTATTTGGTGTTGTCATTGATGTCAACAAGCCTATTTTTGTGTTTTCATTAGTGTCAGCTACTGATTCTTTGATTAGTTTCATTATGTTGTCATTTGTAAGTGTTACAAGTGACAATCTTTGGGGTTGATTTGAGAAGCTTATGTTTGTGGATAATGTTGGTTTAGTGATGATGAGGAAGTGCTGAAGATGATGATTATTTGTCTTTGGTACTTGGTTTACAAGTGATTTTGAGAAAAAAATAAATAAAGAGGAAATAGTGTGTTGCATAGATGTATTGGTGTACAAAGTGGTGTTCTAGTTTGGCTTTTCATTTCTTTATGGTTGAATATCTACTTATGTGGTTTAGATATCTTGTTCAAAGGTATTCAGGGGTTCTATATTCAAAAAAATAAAATTGGTTTGTCATACATAGAGAGTTGCGTTCACTAGTGTGTGAACTATATGTTGTCGTGGTGTCAGGGAGAAATGGCTTTTCTCTACATTTCTCCATAGTTTCATTTTTAGTTTTACAATTTTGGAAGTGTGCCAATAATGATCATATCTTCCTATGGTCAATTTTTTTTGTGGTTCGGAGCTTCAAAAGTTGGTTTCTTGGGTAAAAGTGCATTGAAGGTTGTGGAATTGTACTCAGTGTATACATTCTTCAAGTGAAAGTTGTTTCAAAGGAATTTATTGGATTTCAAGGTGCTTGCAAAATATTCTTGATTGTATTCAAGTGATATTTGGTGTTTGCAAGCTATTTTTGGGTTTAAGGAAGCATCCACCTAAATGTTAATGGTGTTTTCACATGTTTGGCTGACCTGAGGTGATTACACTAATTGTAAATTTTCTTTGATGATTATGGAAGCATGGTATGGTGTATATATATGATTTTGGTATGTGTTAAGAAGTGATGTGGTCATATTTCATTCCTTTCCACCGTGGGAATACTTAGTGCCGGCCTATTTTGAATTTGCATGGTTGAGGTGCATAGGAAACCTTGGAGAATGTTTTCAAGGTTCAAGAAGGTATAAATAAGTGATGAGTTGATGAAGAATTAAGTGGTGAAGTGTGTGATGTGAATTGAAGAGTTGTGAAGTGTGAATTTGAAAAGTGTGGTGTGAACTTAATTGAGTTAGACTACTGGAAGTAGCAAGCGAAAGGTGTCTACAATCTTCAAGATGGTTGCAAATGTGTTGGTGATGCTATGGTGAAATTTTTTATTGCATTGAAATGTATTTCTCACTATAATATTATTCTTTCTTATTTTATCTAATATGGTAATGAGCCTTTGGTAGTGAGCTCTTATTTGTTTTAGGCAGTGATCCCTTCGATAGTGAACCTTTTGTATTCGATGTTGCAATTACTTTATATTGTGAGCTATTCCTCACTATGTTTTTTCCCTTCTTGGGTTTTCCACATAAATATGATGTTCTATTTTGCATGGTGTTGATGAGTTTAAGTTTCTATTATTTGGTTTCATGCTAAATCATTCTAATAGATCAAGGGTTAACTATGTTGATGTGGATTTGAATGTTTATGAGGGATTTGACTATTTTAATATATAATTTATTCATCCCCTCTTAGTTGTCTTGTGTGGATTCAATAGCTAGATGGTCTAGGGAATTGTTGAAAAAGATTTGGAGGAGATATTTTAGGAAAAAAACAAATGTTGTATTGATTGGCTCCAAGAAGGCGAAAAGATATAGATTTTTTTCATAATTTGGTAAAGGAGTGAAGAAATGGTAATATTATCTCTCTTTTATTTGTCCAATGGTATTAGTTAAATTATTTTCATGCTATCTCAAAGAGATGGTCATATTCTACTCTTGTCTATTTACAAAGAATGTTTAACTTTCTCTAATAGAGAAAAAAATTGTTCTGATTGGCATTCCCTTGGTTGTATCAAGTGAGATGAATAAATTCCTTTTACTACCTTCTTATTTGGAGAATCTTGAGAATATCATGTTTTAGATGAAGAAAGGCAAGACTCCTAGACTTAATGGTTTCCCTATATATTATTTTAATATTTTTGAGAAAGTGATAAATCAAACTTGTTAGAAGTAGTTTGTGAATCTCAATTCAAAAAAAAAAAACTTCAAATCCATTATTTGGACCTTTCTAGCTTTAATTCCTATAAAAGGAGTCAATTACTTAGAATATTTTTTGGTTATTTATTTGTGTAATGTAACCTTCAAGATTATTACTAAGCTTATACATTAAAAGGATTACACTTGTTTGATTCCCTTCATTTCCCTAGAATATTGGGTGTTGTCAAAGGATTATGAAATGTTGATGTTATTGTGGTGGCAGCAGAGTGTATCCATTCCATGTCCTCTTCCATGGAGAAGGCCATGATCACTAAATTGGATATTTTTAAATCTTATGATAAGGTTAAGTGGTCCTTCCTCCAAGCTATGCTTTTTTCTTTTGGCTTCCATTTAGAGTGGGTCTCTTGGGTCATAAGATATGTGACCTCTTCCTCCTTTTCTATTTTTGTTAATGGTTTCCCCTTAGCTACATTTTCTTCTTGTTAATGACTTAGGCTACGAGATTTTGTATCCCCTTGTTTATCTTAATGGCTAATGGTGTTGGTACTTTGTTGAAGCATATAAAGAAAGATGGCCTCTTTCATAGTTGGATTTGGGCCAAGGGTTTGTATTCTCAGACTCGCCTCCAATTTTTGTGGATGAAACTACTCTTATAGATGTTGCTAGAAATGAAGCGGTTAACTTCAAGAAAGATCTTGATATATACTTGGTTGCATCTAGTCAATAGATTATTGAGATAAATTTTAGTATCATTTTATTGAATACTAATGTTTTGATCAAGAACAAAAATTATTATATTCTTCATTTCCAAATTGGGAGACTTCCTATGGAGTATTTGGGCAACCCCCTATGTGCCAAAAATTTGAATAATGAAGGACAGAGGAATAGACAAAAGAAAATTACAGAGACAAAATTTTCACACATAGAAAAAGATTATTTATATTTATAAAAATTTCTCGCACTAGCTATGGCTGCAAATTTTGCTTCTTCTGAGAAATATTAATTTTCTCCACCGCCAAAAATTTACATCATACAGGCTATATAGGACAAACATGTAAGAAGGAAAAAATTAAATACAATAAAAAAAAGCATTTAAAATGTTGAGTTGTCTATATCCAAATCACATTTAAAACATGTCCTATCTAATTAATTATTCACCAACAAGACTCCACTTCAACCGTCGCCAAAAAGTTCCATAACGCACAACCAAGGAGGAGAGAGAACATGCCAGTGGTACCATGGGGGTACCGGCCAACTGCGAGTGGCTAGAAGAGAGACCGTGGGGTGGCGGTGAGGCCACCAAACTAAAGAGCAGAGAGGAGAGGCTATGGGGCTGTGGTAAGACATTCTACTGTGGTTGGCCAAGTGGTGAGCCACGATGTAGCAGAGAACACCGTGTCACCACGGGCAGTTAACAAAGAGATCACGATGCTACGGTAGCACCACTCCAGCGATTGACCTGCTCAACTGCATACACCAAACATTGAGGCTGGAGTATCGCGGTCAACACCGTGGTACCATGAGCTAAAGTCAAAGTTGGCACAGGAAAGTGGTAAGAGATGGAAAGAGGCACAGGAGTTGGGTCAAATCCCAACATTTCCCCTTGATCACAACTTCCATATTCTTCAATTCCCAGTCGCTCTCTTTGAAATATGAATGTCTCTTTTGCCAGTGCCTTTGTGAATATGTCCACCTGCTACTCCTCTGACCTACAGAATTCCAAAGAGATTTCCCTATTATTGATCAACTCCTCGATGAAGTGGTAACAAGTGTCAATATATTTACTCCTCTTGTGAAATACTAGATTCCTTGACAGTACGATGGTAGAATTATTATCATAGAAGAATTTGTTGCTTCCATTTGTTCATGTTGAATTTCTTTCAGAACTCTCCTCATCCAAACTGTTTGGCAAGATGCACTCGTAGCTACAACATATTCAGCTTCAACTGAATACAAAGTGACTATTGGCTATTTTTTTGAAGCCCATGAAACCACTCCAGTGCCAAAGTGAAAACATAACCAGATGTTCTCTTCCTATGATCGATGCTCCCAACACAATCATTGTCTATATAACCTATCAATTTAAATTCATCTAAGCTAGAATATTATATTCCATAATTCCTTGTTCCACTGATATATCTTAGAATTATTTTTCTAGCCTTCTAGTGTGTGTCCTTTGGTGTTTCCATGAATTTGGATATTAAACTGACTGAAAAATGTATGTCTGGCCTTGTGGCTATCAAATACATTAAACTCCCAACAAGTTGTTTATACAAGGTTGAATCAACATCTGAACCAATGTCTTATATGCTTAGCTTCAAACCAGTCACCATAGGAGTAGGAGCAGATTTGCAATTCATCATATGATTTTTTTTTCAAAACATCTTTAGCATATTTAGCCTAGGAAATAAAAATGTCATTTTCATTTTGATTTACGTCAATTCCTAAAAAGTATTTCATCAGATCCAATTTTTTCATTTCAACCTCCATTATTGCTCCTTTAAACAACTCAACTAATAGATCTCTAGTGAAGATTAAATCATCTACATACAGACATATAATCAAGATTTTACCATTTTCATTCATTTTGGTATACAGTGTTGGTTCACTACTGCATCTGATGAAGGCATTCTATATGAAATAACTATCAATCCTACTAGACCAAGCTCTTTGGGCTTGTTTAAGACCATACAACACTTTCTTCAACTTATAGAATTTGTCTTCTTGTCCCAATAATTCATATCTAGGTGGTTGTTCAACATATATTTCCTCTTCAAGATATCCATTAATAAATGCTAATTTAACATCCATTTGGTGAACTAACCATTTGTTTTGTGCTACTATGTCTAGTATCATTCTAACTATGTCAAGACATGCTACAGGTGAAAAAGTCTCTGTATAATCAATTCCAAGTTGTTGTGCATAACCTTTTACTACTAATCTTGCCTTGTGCTTTTGTACTTCACCATTAGCATTCAATTTATTCTTGTAAATCCATTTGACTCCTATTACATCCCTGTCTTTTGGAAGACTTTGCAACTCCCATGTCTGATTATTTTTAATTGAATCAATCTCTTCATGCATTTATTTTATCCACTTATCTTATTTTATTGCATCTTCAAAATGTATTGGATCTTTAGTTTGAGAATAAAATGCAAAAAGTGTAAACTATTGTGAATTATTCTCACCTTCATTCTTATTGTATATATCACTTATGTTTCTGATTTTTTGTCTCCTCATGAATTCTAGTGTTGGGTTTGATAGATCACTTGAAACTGCAAATTGTGGGCTTGATGGTCCTACGCCAGAAGTTCTTGTTGTAGATGGTGTATGCAATTGTCTTTTTGTTGCTCTCATATTTATTGAAGGTGTTACTTGTTGACCACTTGCTTGAGATTGAATTGGTACATAAGAGGTCACAACAATAGGAACATTTGTTGGAACATAAATTTCATTTTCCTCTTATGGGATACTAATAGATACATTAATTGTGCTTTCTCTACTTCCATACCATGCTTCATCTTCAACAAACTGTACATCTCTACTGATTATAACCTTCTTGGTTGTTGGATTATAAAGCTTATACGCTTTAGATTCATCACTATATCCAACAAATATACATTTCTTTCCTTTATTGTCTAACTTCCATCTCAATTCATCAATTACATGTGCATATGAAACACATCCAAAAACTCCCATATGTGATACATTATGTATTATGCCAGTCCATGCTTCTTCAGGAAAAATATTCATAACACTTTTTGTTAGACACCTATTCATTATCTATGTTGCATATGATATAGTTCCAACCCAACATTCATTTGATAAATGTTTAGCTCTCAACATACTCCTAGCCATTTCCATGATAGATCTATTCTTCCTTCCCGCTACCCCGTTCTGCTGAGGTGTATATCTGGTAGTGAACTGCTTATGAATACCATGATCTCTACAGAAATTTAAGAACTCTTTTGAAATATATTCTCCTCCTCTATCCATCCTCAACACTTTAATATAATGATCACTCTATTTTTTAGCAAGAGATTTGAACTAATGGAAGAAATCAAACACATCACTCTTATGCTTTAAGAAATAAACCCATGTCTTCCTTGAATAATCATGTATAAAAGTCAAGAAATAAATACTACCACCTATTGAAGGTGTCTGCATTGGACCACAAAGATCTGAATGAACAATTTCTAAAGGGGCTTTAGCTCTTGTTCATTTCCCTACTAGGAAAGACTCTCTATGTTGCTTTCCTAAAATACACCCTTTACATACTCTCTTAGGTTTTTCAATTAAAGGTATTCCCTTGAACATACCCTTCCTATGAAGCAAATTCAGACCACCAAAATTCAAATGGCCAATTCTTAAATGCCACAACCAGTTTTCATCTTTTACTTCTTCCTGAAAGACAGTCTGAATACCAATTGTTACCTCTTGTGCTTATGCATAATTTGTGCTCAAGTTTAGTTGAATTATGAAGGGAAACATTCTATTGTTTGTCATCTTGATCCTAGCAATGAACTGACTACTTAGGTATTTGTCTAAAATTGTGCACAGTCCATTTTTGAAGGTCACTCTATAACCCTTTTGAACTAACTCTCCTAAACTCATCAAATTGTGTTTAAGACCTGGCATGAAATACACATCTAAAATGTACGTTTGCTTCCCCTGCTTGGTTAGAATATTAACATTTTCTTTTCCTTTTACTGACACTTTGTTTTCATTACCCAATGTAACATCAGACTTTATATTTTCATCTACACTTGTGAGCAATTGTCAATTTCATGTCATGTGGTTGCTACAGCCTGAGTCTAAAACCCAAACATCTTTTTCACTAGCTTGTGCTACACTACAGGCTAGAAACATTGTACTCTTATTTGGTTCTTGGTCTTGACTCTCTTTTGTAAAATTTGTATTTTGTCTACCAAAATCATATTGTTTCTTCCTACACTCATTCATATAATGTCCAAACATTTTATAGTAGTGGCATTGGACTTGAGACTTTCTATACCTTGGACCTTGAGGTTGATTCTGAGATGGGTTTTGGTTGTTGCCTCTGCCACTTGAACTTGGCAGAGTCTTTCTTCCTCCTCTATTGAAACTTCTTCCTCTTCCTCTAAAATTTGATCTTTCTCTGCCTCTTCCTTGATTAATTGAAGCTTGTGACTTGAACTCATGCTCCAATGATATATTTGTTTTTCTGCTCAGCCTATGCTCATGAGAAATGAGTGAAGCATAAAGCTCATCAACTAAATACTGGGTGAGGTCCTTTGTCTCGTCTATAGTTACTGCAATTGATTCAAATTTTGTGGGTAAACACCTCGAAATCCTCTCGACCACTTTGACATCTTCTAGTGTCTCACCATGTGTTCTAATCTAGTTCACCAATCCCATTATCTGGGTGAAATATGAATCTACAGACTCATTATCCTTCATGTAGAAAGTCTCAAACTCTCTTCTACTTTGGAGTTTTGACTTTCTCCATTCCTTGATATGCAATTTCAAGTATGTTCCATGCTTGTTTCAATCTAGTTGTAGCTGAAATTCTTGGAAAAATTCTCTCATGCACTCCTTGTAGAATAAAAAAGTGAGTTTTTGAGTCCTTCTTCTTGTTGTCTTTTAGTAGGTCTTTCTCTGCTTGTGTCAATGCATTAAATAACTACATCTATCGGCTCTGGAAAACCATTTTCAACAAACTCCCATAAATCTTGTGAATAGATTAAAATTCTCATTGTTATTGACCGGTAATCATAATTTTTCCCATTCAACTATGGGATTTGGGGATTAGACAAGCTTGTGCTTGCTGTCATTTTTCATAGACACTCTAAGACACTCTAAGACAATCTTTAGATATGAGGAACCATCTCTGATACCACATGAAGGATAGAGGCAGAGACAAAAGAAAATTACATACACAAAATTTTCACACACAGAAAAAGATTATTTATATTTATAAATTTTTCTCACACCAGCTACGGCTGCAAATTTTGCTTCTTCTGAGCAATATTAATTTTCTCCACCACCAAAAATTTATATCATATAGGCTATATAGGAGAAACAAGTAAGAAGGAAAAAATTAAATACAATAAAAAAAGCATTTTAAATGTCCAGTTGTCTAAGTCCAAATCACATTTAAAATATGTCCTATCTAATTAATTATTTGCTAGCAAGACTCCACTTCAACCACCGCCAAAAATTTCCATATCACACAACCGCGGAGGAGAGAGAATAGGCCAACGGTACCGTGGGGGTACCGCCCAACCACGGGTGGTGGTGAGGCCACGGAACTGAAGAGCTGAGAGGAGAGGCCACGAGGCCACGATAAGATGCACTACTGCGGTTGGCCAAGCGGTGAGCTGCAGTGTGGCAGAGAACACTGCGCCACCGGTGGCAGTTAACAAAGAGACTGCGAGATAGCGGTAGCACCGCCCCAGCAGTTGACCTGCTCAACCACGGACAACAAACAATGAGGCGTGGTATCGCGGTCAACACCATGTTACCATGAGCTAAAGTCAAAGTTGGCACGGGCGAGGGGTAAGAGATGGAAAGAGGCACGGGAGTTGGGTCAAATCCCAACAAATAAAAGTCCTTGAAAGAAAATCTTGAACAAATTTCAATCAAAGGTTAACCATTGGACCTTCCAATGGCTATCCTTTACAGGAAGGTTGATTTTTTTAACTTTCGTTCTATAGGCTCTTCCTTTGTATAAATTAATAGTGATATCTGACCCTCATAACTTCCTTGATTAATAAGAGAGATTTTCATAATTCCTAAAGATTGATTGTGATAGTTAAACAAATTATAATTGCACACAAATATGATATCTTCATCCATATAAAATAATAGACATATCCCTTGCACATTTGTATACAATATATTATGCTCTCCTAATCCGCTATTGACTCAAAACCATAATATAATGTCTGCAGGGTTGAAGTAAGAATTTCAAATAAATCTACTATTCGTATCTCAAAACATAGTCGTGCTATTAAAAAATTAGGCGCCTCCTGATTATAAACCAATAAAAAATAAAAAGATTGGTCTAAATTCGCCCTTTCTTTTTCTTTTCTTTTCATGATAAGGATAACAATAATACGCCTGGCCATCATTTTTTTAGTAGGTATCAATCACTACTTATTATCCTCACGGTCTTTATTCCTCAACCGCCCGTTGGAATTAATACCCACAATTTCTGACGACAAATTCAGTGATTCTTTTCCGCAAGGAATGGTTACCGCAGAAAGGTAGGCAATGCCGACAAGACATCATAAGATTGCCTTTGTTCCTTTGAGGAATATCTTTGTGGAAAAATGCATTTGCTTTTTCCAATAAAAGAATGCCAACTGGAGGTGATTGGATTGGAAAGCTTGTCAAGATGTGTGGACAGAACAATTTGTTTGAATGCATTCCCTTTTGAATTTCTTTCAATATATTCTTTTGACAATCATATGCAGCTTCCAATGCACTATATATCCTCCCCTAACAGGGCATTGAATCTCAGTTACGATTCAGTTGATTGATTGCATATTACACATCAGTGAGAAGATAAATTCATGAGGGGGTCTTGCATGGAGAGTTAAAATATTTTGCTCAGCCAAGAATGACTTGCCCACTTCGCCTTCTTAAATTTAGTAGGATTTACATGCATAGAGCAAGTAAATTCTATTTCCGTAGTGTGGGCAGGTCATTCTTAGCATGGCATCATATTCTGCTTCTCATGCCAGACGTTGCATGATTCTTGGATCTATATTTACGATGGATTCATTCAGGGAATTTATTTAAACAGCGTCCTTAATATTAGTTATGTAATAACATTTGGTATTACTTTAGAATATATCAATTGAAAGGGCTTTAACTATTGGTGTCTCGCAATAGCTGCTTATGTGAATTCGGTTCTACAGGTAAACAACCTATATCTTGATTATTGTGTATCGACTGTATACTCCGAGGTATGAAAATCTTGAATAAGTTATGAGTGATACCAACCCTCAGCAGCTTCTCTTTAGCCTGGTTATCACACATTTTGTTATGGTTTACCTTCAAGCCTCGCAATATTTCTGTACCATTTATTTTAATGTTTAAAGTAAAAAATACGAAACAAGACAAACTCTCAGACTTAATGTAAGGCTATGTTCTTAAACTGTTCTGAATAAACAGAATAGGCATTCCTGCAGGCTTTAACGTTGGAAATGGAAGCGTTAATTTAAAAGAAAGTATTTATTTTTATTGAGTTTTATCCGAGAAAACCATATTGTATAAGAGTATCATGGCACAGAAATAAAAGTAGGGTAATAATTGATGACTTTTTCTTGTAGACAAGGTGCAAAAGTTTTACATAGTGTTTGATTATTGATCTTAATAATATATATTATTTTACTGTAATCATAAAGTAGGTATTAAATTCAATGTCAGCAATTTATTGATGGAAAGATCACTGTCAGTAATTCACCGTGGTGGAAAATTCATCAAAGAAAAATTCATCATCAAGTAAAATTCACTGTGAATTGTTGACAGTGAATTTTACTTGGCAGTGAATTTTCCGTCATGATGAATTGTTGGTAGTGAATTTTAGTTGACGGTGAATTTTCCGTCACGGTGAATTGCTGGCGGTGAATTTTCCTGGAGCCATGATTCAAAATATGAATAATTTTACTTTCAGATAATGATAAAATATATAGTATATTTTTCTTTCTTATGAATTAAATTCTGATGTTTTAGTAGAACATCAAATATAATATTAGTTTTGTAGATTAAACATGGACTAACTACTTATTTATTGAAAATGATAACAAATACATTATATGTAGTGGACTGTTATTTATACACTCTAAACATCTTACAGATTTTTCAAAATTATGTAAGATTATTTTAATTAAATTATAATTAGATGTATTATTTTATTTGACAACAATATAATGTGATTGAAACACATTATAAATAACTTATAAAAAATCTTATATCTACATAATCATAATAAATGTAATGACTAATTCCTTTTATACAAATTTAAATAAAATATTTATTCAAATATCAATTTAATTGAATTTAATAAAAATAACTGAAAACCACACCATCAAGATAGTTTGAACTTTAAAACATAAAGAATGACAATTACATGCTCACAAATTTTAGTACAGAAATAGAATAGAAAATTTTGAAGCAAATCAGATCTTAGTCTGAGCCAGATAATAAATAAGTACAATGTTATTCTTCAATATGGACTGCAAACACATACCTGTTATTATAATATTAAACATCATTATTAAAATCACCGTCTTAAAATTGGTTGGTATGGGAAGGACTTTCTTTACCAAAGACTCTTATAAAAGAAAAGAAACAAAAGACTACAAACCATCAATTTCTCCGTTGCTCAGAACTACTATGCAGTTTGAGAAGTCTTAAGAAGGCAAGTCAATAAGTTGGTGCATAGGGTTAGTTGCATTGTATGCTTTTAAAAATAGTTTTCCTGTTCTATTCGTAGAGGAAACAGGACTGGTTAGGTTCACGTGTGCGATTGCTGAATATAAGAACTGAGGGCAATGTATTGTGACAGATGAAAGAGATGTCACAATCAATTATTAGAAACAAAATTAGGTATATGGAGAATTTGTTTTGAGGGAATAATGGAGGGATAAGCTTAAGTAGGCGGTGAGTTGAATTTTTGACTTTAGTTTAAAGAAAGACATAATATGCTGAAAGGATTTACATGTGCATAGGTAGTGGAGTGGGTGGGACGATTCCCTTTGAAATGATAGATTATCTGTTCAAAGTCCATTATACATTTTACTTTCAAGTTGATTAAACAATTTTAACACAACCAACATATTGTAATGTTGAATTTTTACATGAAGTCATAATTGAAAGAGAGAGAATGTGATTTATAATGATATTTATTATATTATATAGGCGTTGATTGATGTTGTTTATTTTTTATTAGTAAAGATGTTGCATCTTCTCTACAATGATCAATTTTGTATAGATGGTAAATGACAAATAGAAATTCAATGTGAGTACAATGGTCCACTCTACATAGGTAGTGAGTGATAGAGTCTATTATATTTTAGTGAAGGTTTTGCATGTACTCTACAATGAATCCATTTTATATAGGCGAATGATAACAAGAGATTGAATGATATTACAATGGTCCACTCTAGATGGATGGTGAGTGATGTAACTTATTGTTCGTTAGTAAAGGTTTGCATGTGATAGACAAACTCGCTATCATGGATTTGTCTTCAATACACTTATGTCATATCTCCTTTATTTATAAGTGATAAGGATAAAATTACTTCTATTTATTAAAAGATTGTAAGGTACAATAAATGAGTAGTGTTAAAAATATATATTAAAAAAAAAAATGTTACAATTGATATTAAAACTAAAATATTGATAAATTAATCAAAATAAATGCTTCATAAATTGAAATAAACAAACAACTTATCGATCCTATTTCTAATGTAGATAACTAGTGATAGAAATCATGATTTGACCTATTAAAGATTTATTTCTATTAAATCTTAAGAGAAACTCTAAAAATAGTAAGTTGTTGATTTATCATAGTGGGACCTTGCCTCTATGACTATGAAAGTCATCAAAATAATTGGTAAACTAATCTTATTGTTGTGTATCTAGACATTCATACAAATGTATTCCTTGTTAAAGGCATATAATCTCTATAATTTTTTTTTATAATTTTACATTTTCTCACCTTAATTCTCTATGTTCTCTTTTACGTAAAATCTAGGTTGGCATGATTAGGAAGTTTGGTACAGCAAATATAGTTTTTCCATTATGTTAAAATCTATAACAATATAGAGTCTAGAGTTTCAATATAATCAACAATAAATGAAAAACATGCAATAGATATCATAGATGATGATGCATTGAAAGTACTTTGATAAATTATCCCTAGAAATTTTTACAATTGAGATCTAGATGCTTTATAATGAACTAACAACACTTCTATCTAATAAAACTGAAATGGTCACAAATAAAAAGGTTGCCACACAGTGGTCAAGTGGGAATGATAAATCATGTAGGAACACCTAGGTTCCCAAGTAATCTTACATCACCAAAACATTTTTATACATGTAGATAAAACAAATCAAATAAGTTTCGGTTACCTTTTTTATGTTAGGCTCTTTTTCAAGCCTTAATACTTGGAAAGCTACTACATCTGTGAAATACCTTGCTACATATATTTAATAGGTTATTGCAAGTGTTTAATTTGTGCCCGAGTGGTTTAATATTACATGTGATTTGTTTTCCTAAATTTATATATATCATTAGGGTGGCATTCATTTATCATAAAAACTATTAGAGTTATTTGAATTAATTTAATAAATATGAGAGATTCTATAATGAGTATGTAGTGTTTCCATGTCATTTATAGAGAAAGTGTATTCTTTTGATATTATATGCTAGGAAAGGATTCCAATCCCTTATTTAGAGAAAGAGTCCATTAGGGCTATATATAGATAAAGTAGAAACAATAGCCCAAAAATACTAGCTACCTTAACTCAAACTTTTGAAATTTAAAAAGAACTAAGAGAGACAAAAAATAAACAATACACAAGTACCACATGACTAGAACAAAGAACAAGAAATCAAATCTTGTGTCTAGCAACCAAAGAATGTTAGTGTGAATGTGAATATTTCCTAATTAGTTATTAGTGATGACCTATTCACATCATTAATAAGTTTACTTAGGAGTTAGTTTCCTAGGTGGCATTCTAGAAACTAGTATTTAATGGGACCATATCTCGTTAATAAGTATGTATCTATCTAGGAATTTAATATTTCACTAATGCATTTATAATTATGCATTAGGAATTTAATGATTGTTACCAAGGTGGTTATCCAACTACCTCTCTCCTTTCCTATATAAAGAAGGCTCTTAGAGTACATTTTTAAATCATCTCAAGAGTTCTATCTCAATATAATCAAGATCATCATTTGATCAAGTTATCTTGTTGCTCATGTTGCAAAATTTTCTTATTCATGTGTATGGTATTCTTCATGGTTGATCCATTGAAGTGTGTCCAACTTCATTTGGGTTATTGTCCATATTCTCAACATGGTATTAGAGCATAGGCCATAGGATATCCATCTCATATCAAGAATTTGAACTAAGGATATTATCGAAGGCTGAAGGGTTTTCATGAAGGGCTAGTTGTTCTCATCTAGGAGATAACTAAGTTCTAAGGCACTTTGGGTCAAATTTGACCCCACCGTTGTGTTCAAAAGGTCTAAAAACCTAAGGAATGCCTACCCATTCATTGAAATTTGACTTCATCATTCGGAGGCCATCAGAGGTTTTTTGCAGCAATATTGGAAGGGCATCGTACGGATCGTACAAGTTGTAGGAAAAAATTTCCTCCCCCTTGTTGCAGAAAAAATCGACTCTCTTGTCGACATCATATAAAATACTTCATATTTTGAGGTAAATTTATTTTTTGGTGATTTTTCAATAAAATTCGGTGACTATATTAAATTTGACTGCCGAATGACCATCACAGAAGTCCCATCATGTCTTAATTAGGTACTTTTTTTTTAAATCACCATAACTTTTGAGTCGGGTATTGGATTTTTACAAATGAGATATTGTTGGAATGTTGGTTCTGAGTACTAACCAGTGGTCTAGGAATTTGTATAGGATTTTCTTTCTATAATATTTTATCATAGGTTGAAGCCAATGCTTGCTTTTGGACTCTGAAGCTCATATATTTTCACCAGTTTTTTAGATTTTGGAGATTCCAATGGCATTGAGAAGGTGATTTAGAGATCTAACATTTGTCCATCTAATTTTTTTAGATGAAGCCCCAAGTACATTCTATAGTCTTTTTGCAATTTGAGGCATTTACTTGATAACTTGGACATATTGCAATTTAGAGAAAGTCTATTTGCATTGGGAGGCTTCATTTTTTTTTGCATCATATTTGGGAGTTTCTATTTGATATTGAAGGTCATATATTTGTAATATTGGAGATATATCATAGTTCATTACGGGTTTTCATATTATGTTTCTTTGATTATGTTGCAAAATGGAAACTCTAAACAATGGAGAGATGGAATCATAGATCATCTCCAATCTCTTGAATTGTTGCCACATTTGTATGGTGTTCTTCCCCATCCAGGTCAAGGTATTCAAAAATCTACTTGGACTTGCAACAGACATAATTTTTTAGAGGTTATTGCAATTCATGTTGATGATGATATTTTGAAAGGTATTGATCATTGTGATTGTCCTCATATTCTTTGGACTAAGATTTCAAAGATATATAGAGATCTTGATACTCCACCATTCCTTGATGATCATGATTTAAAATTTCATGTCCATCTTCATTCTTCAAAGAGGATACCCTATGATGATAATGCTATGTGCAGGAGCTTACAAATTTGCAATTATTTGAATCTTCTGATGAAGATGTAAAGGGGTCTATAGATTCTTCTTCTCCATCAGAGATAGTTGATGTACCTTCACCTTCAGTGATTCATTTTCCAGAGATTTATTTAGGCTTCCATTATCCCTATTCAATAGGACATATTCAGTTTTCTAGACTTGGGAGCACAAGATGGGTTTGTTTTAGGTATTACATATTTTTCTACTTTTATACGTTTGGAGGACATTCTTGATAGGATATCTCTCCTCTATGTAGATACTATTTTCAAGGGTATTATTGAGTGTCCACATTCTATTATTTTGACCTTGATTAGGGATCTTGATCTTTGTGAGACCATCTTGGAGGCACTTGATTCCTTCTTAGCGATTTCATATATGGACCTCTTCCCTCTCATTCCTTCACGGAGTTGGAGTTTCTTCAGCATCTACCATTGAATTTTTTTCATCCTAGCAAGAGATGTGTGGTTTGGACACTTTTTTGGCTTCAAACTTCTTTCAATGGTTTTGAGGACACTTCATTCTGGTGTGCAATCTTGTCTCCATCTATTCATTCAATGGAGGGATCATTGTATTGAATTATTTGGATCTTGCTCAACATCAGTTTCTCAATAGTCCTTGTCTGTCACCTTCTACATTGATTGGGCAAGAACCTAATTTTATTGTGGCATCTTCATCTTCCTTGGGAAAGGACACGCATGGGTAGTTTTCAAAGATATTATAATCATTCATTCTTCTTATTATCATTCATTATTCCTTGATTGAATCCCTATCTAGAATGGGAAGGATCCCTACATTTGTAGTTGGTTTTGTTTCTTCCAAAAGAGAGACAAGTTGTCTGTTGATATTGGATCATGTTTTGTCTTCAACCACTTACCATTTTGGCCGGTGATTACATATTGTGAGGAAGCTATATAGCCTCTCTATTTCCCTCTTATGGGGGGGTGGGGGGGGGGGGGTGGGATGGCGCTATTGACTTTTGTATTCTTGTGATGGATGTAGCTCTTAGGGCTATTGAGGTTGAGACCTCCATACATCACTTCCATTACTTGTACATGATTAGCAATTAGATTTTGCATTATATCTCTTTTTTGGGGATTATTTTTGTCCTATGAGGTTTTCTCCTTTTCTCCATTTGTAAGAGATTACATTCTCATTTGTACATGGGTACCTAACATGGCCTAGTAGTCGAGAACCATCATATTGCATCATAATTACACTCCTAAGTTGCACTTATGGGGGAGTGTTAGTGTGAATGGAGATATTTCCTAAGTAGTTATTAGTGAGGACCTATTCACATCATTAATAAATTTACTTAGGATTTAGTTTACTAGGTGGCATTGTAGAAACTAGTATTTAATGGGACCATATCTCATTAATAGGATGTAGTTATCAAGGAATTTAATATTTCACTCATGCATTTATAATTATGCATTAGTCATTTAATGATTGTAACCAAGGTGGTTATCCAATTACCTCTCTCCTTTCCTATATAAGGAAGGATCTTGTACATTTTTAAATCATCTCATGAGTTCTATCTCAATATATTCAAGATCATAATTTGATCAAGTTGTCTGCTTTCTCATGCTATAGAACTTTCTTATTCATGTGGATGGTATTCTTCGTGGTTGGTCCTTTCAAGTGTGGCCAACTTCATTTGCGTTATTGTTCATATTTCTAACATGTTGGAAATATGAACAATAACCTAGATGATGTTGTGCATACTTCAAAGGATCAACCATGAAGAATACCATCCACATAAATCAAAAAGTGTTGTAGCATGAGCAAGAAGACTAATTGATGAAATGATGATCTTATGTCTAGCAGCAAGAGAATCCCAATGTATCTTCGCAATTAGTGGCATCCAATGTCCTCTGACCCTCCTTATTTTTCATTTTTTAATTTGATGTTTCAATTTCCTCCCCATGATTCCTCTTGTTTATTTCAATTGGATGGGTGAGCATCCCTAAGACTATGGTCCCCATAATACCACTAGTTATTTTCATTACATTATTCATATCTTTCTCAACCTTCACTAACCTATTTTGTTATAGATTAATAAAATAATACATATTATCTTATTTCTTACAACAAATATTACACTCTTTTTCTATTTCCTAAATCATTTCAATAATTTTCACTTTTATTCAAAAATCCTCAAGAATAGAAAATTTCAACAAGATTGTTATGTTCATTAGGATAATTCCATCTTCCTTCATTTGGTCATTATAAAACATTCACTCTCCTTCCTAAATTATGCATTCTCCTCTTGCTCATATGGATCAATAAAAGTTAAAAAAACCACTTAGAGTCATCTTTAACCCCAACTCTTTGTCTCCTAGCTATGGGAATCTATGATAATTTCCTACACAATAGTTTGGAAAACCCAACCTTCATTTAATTTTTTAAAACTTTTACCTCCATTATCACCTATATCTAGCTTAGCAATCCTAGAAAATATAAAACCACCACTAATAGTATTAGCATATAATTTTGTTAGTTTGTCTATCTCTTTGGGGTTTAAAGACTAAATGTCCTTATCAAGGTCCAAATTAGCTTTACCAAAATTATTTTAAATATTCTCCTAGAGCCAAATATATGTTTCTCCACTTAATTTTATCTAATTTTAAGTTTTTAATTAATATATTAAATAAGGAACATTTATATCCTTTTTATTTTGCTCTACCATTTTTTCCTAATTATTAGGTAATTTTTTAATTAGAATTAGTCTCTCAATAAGTATAGAAGATACAATTATGGGTATTTCAATTCAAAGAGGCAATTGCAAAATAAATGGAAGTCGCTAATGGTAGACAAAAATACAAGAAAAAAGTTGAGGATAAAATTAGGTTGAGCCAGGGGGAGATAGGAAAAGGAAAAAAAAACCAAAAGAGTTAGAGGATAATATAAAAAGTAAAATTTTAAATTATAATTCATTCATATGATTGTAAAAATGTCCTTTTAGACAGCAAAAAATGTTTATGTTTAAGCTAGGATTTAATTTCAATATGTTTATAAGACTATTCTAAATAAAAATAATTTAATGTAGATAAAGTTTATTTTTCTATTTGGCACTAGGAATTCTTAGTGAATTTTCTAAGTTGTTAGGTTTAGTTCACTATTTAGTCAAATCCCTACAAAGATAAAATTGTTTGGGATCAAACAAAATATTTTGTTTCAATTTGTGTCTTTTGAGGCTCTTTTAGATATACTACGAGAGTGGGATTGTCCTACATAATTTAGTTTCATACATGATTAGGATGCAAGTGATGAAGTATAAGTAGAAGAATAATATTATAAAGTAGAAAATTTGATGGACAAACCCAATATTATTTTAAAAATATATTTTACAAGGATGGGTAGTAAGCTAACGATAAACCATCTTCTTATGGTAATATATTAAGCTCTAAGAGTCTTATAGACTAGATTATAGGTATAGAGTATGGTGAAATATTTTGGTCATGATTCAATGCAACATCAAATATATCTAAAATTTTATATAATAGTCTAAAAGATCATTAATTCGTGTTGTAGGAGCATGTAGAGATAGAAAGGAAAAATAAAAGAGGGGAGATTAATTTATTGAAAAATATGGTCCTGATTTGAGGGTCAATCAATTTACATTAGATTACAAAATTAGTTTGTTCAAAATTTATTAAAAGTTAAGCAAAAGTATATGAATGTGAAATAATATGTAGATGAATTTGAGAAGCTCTGTTGAAATGCACAAGACAACTGAGAGGGGGGGTTAATCAGTTGTATAAAATTATTTACTTCTTAACTTAATCAATTCTACTTTATCTTCAATCTCTTATTAAGTGTGAACATGAAATGCAAATAACAAAAACACAACACCAGAGACACCAGATTTACATGGAAAATCCAATGAGGGAAAAACCATGGTGAGGATTAACTCACAATATAGTAGAATGCAATACTAAATAGATAGGCTCACTACAAAAGGGCTCACTGCCCAGATACAAAGGTTCACTACCCAGATTAAGGGCTCACTACCTTAGGACTTACTATTCAGAAAGAGAGGCTCAGTTCCTATAGAAAAATTAAAAAGAAATAGATAAAGATCCACCACTAGGAGTTCCACACACTTCACAACTTGATCAGTAGATTATAGATACAATAAAGTATTGTTGCCACAAATCTCTCTTCCACACTCTTCCTTTTGCACTTTTTCACACACTCTTCTCTTGCTCAAATCGAATGTTGGATGGATAATAAATTTTCCACAACTTAACTTGCTTTTATACCATCTTCAACCTTAGAAAAATTCACCAAAATACAATTTCATTTACAATTTCCAACTAGGTTAGCTATACAAAATTCCTGTGGTGGATAGGAATGTGAGAGGACCAATTACATATTGAATTTAGGACCCAAACAACATATTCAATCATGTGCATGCTTTATCAAATCGATGCAAAAACATAATGTAACGTATAAAAACCAAGTCGGCCAAACCTAATGAAAACACTAATGATCTTTGAAGTACACGCATAACCAGCAAGATAATCACACGTGGATTGTTAAACACACTTCACCAGTAATTTTACCATCTCTGAGATCAACTAAGATACATCCACAACAACTTCAACAAACATCATCCACAGAGAGGTATGTGTAGGATCATCATGGAAAAAACAGGCCCTTAAGTGGCAATAAAAAGACAGAAAATCAGAGTTAGACAACTTGATGTAAAAATTTGAATAAGTTATCTATATTATTTCAAAAAAATGTAAAAATAGAATTTGTAGAAAATTGAATGTAGTTTCTAAACTACTAGACCTTTATTTATTTTTTTAAATCTATTTGGTGAAAATTTGAAATTTCAATGCAGTAGTATTTAAATTTTAGGGTAAAAATAAGTAGGTGTTTGTCTGACCACCCTAACCACAATAAAATGACAATATTTTTATATAAGCTTTTAGATATAACTAGAGGACTCATGTCTCGATGTGATGTATATTTTTTTATAATTTTTTTCCAAGTAAATAATTAATTATGAAGTTTTTATCAGAAATTTTTAAAAATATTAAAGCTCATCTGTCTAACCACCTTAACTTGGTCAAAAATTCATGAAATTCATTTTTATTTTTTTCATCCTATAGTATGCAAAGCATAGAATGTGACGCATATTTCAGATTCAAAAAATGTGATACTGTTTGAAAGTTATAGATTTTTTTCAATCAGCTTATCAATCAGGACTTTATTCATAATTCTAATAGAAAATGAATAATAACTATTTATTAAATTCAAAGTAAAGCATAATTTATATTGGTGGAAAGCTGAGAATCTCCTCTAAAAACCCTTTTTGTTTCATCAATTTTGGGTAAAAAAAAATTCATTTGCCACATGGGCCATCAAATGGCTTACATATCGCCACTTTTTGGCCCATCATGATCCTGCACATACCCAGAGAATACTTCACTAGTTTAATTGGGACAACCAGAAAAAACACAGGAGCCTAGAGCAGGTATTCTGGAGTGCCAAACCACAAGAAAATTTTCCAGAACACATAAATGATAAAAAAGAGTAATCTCCCATATTCCCAAGATCTAAAACCAAATACCAGAAGTCTACAGAGCCAAAACACTTCTCCCAGTCCACAACCAGATAACTCTGCCAAACAGATTCACACATCGGTGAACATAACTTTTACTCTCCATCAAACCAAAAGCTAAAACTCAGAATATGCGATCCATCTAAGCTTATGAACACACCTAAAAATACAAATAGGCATAGGATCAACATAGAAAAATGCGGACCACAATACCAGAGCACGCTCAGAACACACTTCAACACAACTTTCATTATTTCTCAAATTTTCTCAAAAGCACTTGGAAAATACACAACTTACTCAACCTATACAGTGGTGACATCAATAAAAACATTAATTAAAACACCACCAAACATATCCATACTTGCAACAATCTCCCCCTTTATCATTGATTGCAACACATGATGTGAAAAACCATCAAAGACATCATACATGATTCTTAGAGGTGATAACCTACCAAGCATAAAAATTTTACATGATCTGTCTCCCCCTTTGACATGAATGGAAAAGGAAATTCTTGTCATATAAAGCTTTTTTCACTCCCCCTAAGGAGTACACCCACATCACATACTGCAACAATGCACTTCTCTACTCCTGCTAAGGAGTAGACCACAATCATCAGTCCAAAACAAAATTGTGTGAATGCACTGAACTGATGCACCTCCATGTGCACTTAATTCAAAGAAGAAGGGGCAGAAACCCTTAAACTCCTCTGAGATACTCAAAATTTTACTTTGGAAGGGCCTTAGTGAATATTTCTGCAACTTGTTCTTTGGTAGGCACATATTCAAGTTTGACTTCATTCCTCAATACCTTCTCCCTCAAGAAGTGATACTTGATAGACATGTGCTTTGTTCTAGAATGCATCACTGGATTCTTTGAAATGTTTATAGCACATGTATTGTCACAATAGATATAAGGAGGTTCATCACTCATCATACCTATATCCTGATGGCACTCTGAAATTTTGTGAATATGAGATGCCTAGTTCAAATTTTTTGCTTTTGCACTTTCAGAAGTGCACTTGAAGAATCTGCTTAAGATGACCCACATTGGAGGCTTGTAATTTAAATCTTGTTGATTGTCATGAAAAACCCATTTGCAGACATACTCAATTAACCCATGTGAGTAGGCATGTCAATTTTCAGCTTCCCACAATAAGTTTTGACAAAGTTTCGAAAAGTGAAGCTGGAGGGTTTTGACACTATTTTGTTGTTTGCACATTGTCAGTTTTACAAAACAGCTTCTTGTTTGAGCTTGGATTTCGCAACCAGTTGTAGAACGAATGATGTTATTTATTCTCCATATCAAGATGATCTTACATGTCAGTTTTCAGAGCCTCATGATCTGATTTACTATTTTTAGCATATTGAAACCGAATGCAGTTTGTTTAGTTTTGCATCTGCATCCCTAATAGCTTTTCTGTGTGGTCAACTTTGATCGTTAATAACTTTTGATTAGTGATGATTCAAGAAAATTCCTTTTGCACACATGCTCAGGGTACCTTAATGAACTTATGTGTTTTGATGGGAGCTCGCTAGGAGTTGATTCACCATTTTTACAAATTGGCAGTTGAATGTGTTTTAATTGGTTCAGAACAACTACTGTTTCATAAAAGCCTGACTGGGAAAATTTGCAGATTAATATCTTTCACCTCATGACTCCCTTTTTTTGAGCCATCTTTTGCACTATATTCTTGAATCAAATGTTTGCATGTCTACAAGTTCTCATTACTTCATGTGGTCATTTGACTGGTTTCTCAGATTGATTCCTAAGGCAATTTGATTAGTTTTCACCATTTTCTAAAACTGTCAAAATACAGATTTTGATGAAGACCCAGTTCATTTTTTCAACTTCAGAAGCACTCAAAAGAAGTGTTGAGTTTGTTGAGGGTAAAACTTGTTTGAAAACGATTTTTTTTTAGTCGGACCCACATGGAGCCCGACATGCTTTGCATGGTCATGAACCTATAATGGTTCCAATGTTACAATCCCTTCAAGATAATTGATTTATAATGGGTAATAGGTATGAAGATGTCAATAAAATTATGATGAGTGAATCATTTGATAAATTAACCCAAAAGAGATGGTGAATTGCTTGTTCAGTGTTTTCTAAAGACAATGATAGCAAATACAAGTGAATGGTGGGTGCACATAATACATGTAACTTTTTTGGCCAATGGAATTCAGTAGTCTCAGTTTCATGGAGCACAAATGCACAAAAAGGTGGTGTTTCATTTAAAGTCAGTAGGAGATAAAGTCACAACACTTTTTAGATCTTCCTAAGTTGTCAAATAGTTAGATAATGTTGAGGAGGGTAAATTTGTATGTGTTTATTGCAAGATATTGTTTGATATCTTGATGGGTTGAGTTGAAGAAGGCGTGCAACTTGAAAATAAACCCAAGTAAATGTGAGCTCAAGAGGAGGCACCCAATATAGGCAAAAACCTCAAAAACTTCAAGCAACCATGCCAATAGTAATGCAATCTCAATGAATCTTAAACAAATGTGTTTGGAAAAAGTAGCTGGGGCGCTATCATTATGGACGGAGGCATGGACCTCCATCAATGCTTAGGAATCTTGATGGTTGTTGTGCAAGCTCATGCCAAAATGGACTGTTGAAAATTCCTCAAAGAAAATTTTAAACAAATGCAACTAGCAGGTGAGGGGTGCAGCCAAAGAGGAAGTTGAAGGGTGTGACCAAAAGGTAAGATGATGGCATACATAGAAAATGGAAGTATTGAAAAGGCTTTAGAAACTTTCTTGCAAATACAGTTAAGAGGAGGCTCGCACCTGGGGAGGACAAGACTATGGTATGGGGCGCATCTAGCCAATGAAGACCCCTGCACCAGAGAAGGAAGGCATGATCAACCAAAAATGAGGAGACGTATGAGTTGTTTGGAAATGCCTCAGCAGGTGTGTTTGGGGAGGCCCACGCTATATGAGGATGGCACCATGGTATGGGACACGAGCAAGAGAAAGATGGAGGGTGCGGCTTGAAGGAGGCTATGCGCATCCATCAAAGTAGAAAGGAGGAGGCTCGATGGTGTGAATGGCGGCCAAGCACAGAGGTGAACACCAATGCCCAAGAAAATAGAAAATGGTTTTAGGGCCAACCTCGCAAGCCTCACGGGAATTTTGGTGACATCAGGAAAAGGCTGCAAGGTGTGCGAGAATGCACAGGAGGAGCCATATTTTTTTTTTTTCAAAATTGAAATTGTTTTTGATTAAAGGGAGGGTGGGCAAAGGAAACAATCTTCAAGGTTTTGTGAAGGCTTGGTCATGATTTTATTTTTTAAAATTTTGATGAGACCTTTACCAACATTAAAAAATCAAAATTTCTTGCGGTGAAGGGTAAGCAAATGGTGGGTCCGATGCATTTTTTTTTTAAATGGCATTGCTTAAGTGAGTTTGGTGAAAATATTAAAGTATGGCTTGATGATTTTTTTAAAGACCTTCATTACATTTAAAAATGATAATGAGAGGGGATGGGTAAAATCTTTGTATGCTCGATAATGTAATACTTGAAGCCATCATTATTTTAAAATGTTGTTTTAAATATGAAATGTAAAAGGGCTTTCATGAAAAGGCTGAATATTTTCACGGGTAAATAGTTTATTTGCCAGGAAAATTTTATTATATAAAATGCATAATGGAGGTGGAGTTTTCTTTATCCACAGGCTGAAATTTTAAATGGAAAGTGAATTTATTCACTTTATAAACATGTATCATGTGTTGGAGATAAAATTGCAAAGTGTGGCTGCAGCAAACAAAGTGAATTTTATATTCATTTTATATTTGGGAGCTTTTCAATGTGGAACATTCTCTTTGCTAGGGAATTGAGATAAAGTCAAAAGGGATAAATATTGAAGTTGCAAAACTTTAATATTTGGATAAAAATAATGTGCAACAATTTAAAAGAGAACTGAAACAAAATTTTGCATGGGAAAAGAGGTTTTTTCCAAAAGCTAGGCGAATAATGAGATTCTCCACATGGGCTGATTTTTAGTTGGAAGGCAATGATGAGTAGAAGAAGTTTAGAGGGAATAAGTTTGTTGCTGCAAAGGAAGAAGGAGGAGATATTTGTTTCTGTTTGATCAACAGTGAATGAAGCTTCCAGGTGGAATTTCTAGATCAGATTTAGGGTTGCTCCTATTTGCTTCTCTTCTTCTATATCTTGTCTTCTTTTCTCATTTGTAAGGGGTTCTGAGTTTTTGTATTGGGCTGGGTAGATAGAGAATTGTAATTTTTGAGTCATTATTTGAGTCTGTAAGCTATAATTTTTTGAATTCATGAGTAAATACAACCAGTTTATGCAAATAACATCAAGAAGGTGTTTGCACATTCATGAATGTCTTCAAATTGTCTCTATATTTTTACACATTTAGTCATATAAATTCAATAATACAAAGTGTCTTTGATTTTATCATCTCAAGTTTCATGAGGTTGTTTTATCTGTTCATTGTTCTATTTCAAAGAAATGGTTAAAATGCTTTGAGCAGGTGATTGTGATTTCAGGTGTGCAGATGGGATTTAATAAGAAGAATTTGATTGATAACAAGAGAGGGATTGTTGGTGCAAGACACTAATAGTTCATGCAAAGAATTAACAATTCAATCCACTGGTTGAAGTCTATTTGCTGGGAATTCATTTTATGTGTTTGACTCCATGGCCCAGAATTGGGACTGATCTATTTTTCAGTTTTGTGCATCTCAAAAACCTTTTATAAATGCAAAATCATTCTAATCTTACTGTTTGGTTGGTTGTGTGTCTTGCTTTCCAATGGTCAAGAGAGGGTTGAGTTACTAAGAATTTATCCAAGTTTGAAGTTGTTAATGCCTCCCTTACTGTATTTTCATTGGGAATTATCTGCTTTATAAAGCAATGTCAGTGTATGAGTGATTTAAGTTTTGGGTATTGTATAGGTTTACCCACCTTGGTCCTGTAGAGCCAGAAGTGTAGGAGATGTCATTCTTTGACTGAATCTTGTCAGTTGACCACTAGCCTTTGTGGTTATTTAATATAGAGGTTGGCTACCTCTGGCTACGTCTTAGAGAATTGCAAATCCTAGCTAGGTTGTATTTAAAAACACCAACATGTCCATCAAAGTTTTCTTAATTCAAAGTACCTGTGTACAGCAGGATGCTACTATAATATACTCTACTTCTACAATGGATAAAGAAACTAAATCCTATTTCTTGCTCAACCATGAAACTAATCTTCCTCTAAGAAAGAAATCTCCTCCACTTGTACTCTTCTAGTCATCTACACATCCAACCCAATAATCATCAATGTAGGAATTCAAAGTAAAATCATTGTCCTTCGAATACCATAGACCATAGTTTGGAGTTCATTTAAGATATCTAAATATCCTCTTCATAGTTGTAACACATGCTTCTTTAAATTATGCTTGAAATCTTGCAACTAAACATACTACATGCATAATGTCTGGTCTAGTAGTAGTAAGATACACCAATCCACCAATCATGGATCTATACATGCTCTGATCAATTTTAGCAGATTCATCATCCTTACTCAGCTTGCATCCAGTTACCATAGGGGTGCATACCAGTTTAGAATCATCCATTTTCACTTCTTTAACAATTCCTTAACATACTTCGATTGTGAAATGAATATCCCTTTGTTAGTTTGATTAACTTGAACTCCAAGGAAGAAATTCAGTTCACCAATCATAGACATTTCAAATTCTTTTTGCATGTCTTCTGAAAACTTCTTACACATACCATTATTTCCACCAAAAATGATGTCATCAACATACACCACAACTATTAGTATCTTTTCTTTCACAACCTTGAAGTAAAGATTGTTGTCTACGAACCCTTTGTTGAATCCCTTCTTTGTCAAGTATCTATCCAATCTGGCATACCAAGCTCTGGGAGCTTGCTTCAGTCCATATAATGCTTTCTTTAACTTACAAACCATGTCTGATTTTTGGGACAATAAAAATCCTTCTGGTTGCTCCATATATACTTCTTATTCCAGTTCTCCATTCAAAAATGCAGACTTGACATTCATCTGATATACTTTGAAGTCTTTATGAGATGAAAATGCTAAGAACAACTGAATGGCTTCCATTATTACTACAGGTGCAAAATTTTCTTCAAAATCTATGCCTTCAACCTGTGAATATCCTTTACATACAAGTATTTCTTTATTCCTTACCACTTCACCATCTTCATTCAATTTGTTTCTAAATACCCAATTCGAGCCAATTGCATTGTTGTTTGCAAGTCTCAGGACTAATTCCCATGTCTCATTCTTTTCTATCTACTATAGTTCTTCTTTCATTTCTCTCATCCAACTTTCATCATTACATGCTTCATTCACAGTCTTTGGTTCAATCTTAGAAAGTGAACACAAGTTTACCTCAACCACTTTGCTTCTTGTCTTCACTCCTTCACTTTGGTCTCCAGTTATTCATTCCTCTGGGTAATTTCTCTGAACAGATTTAGGAGTATTAGGTGCATGTTTCGGGGTCTCTTCTTTTTCTTCACTTTGTTCTTTCTCTTCCTTTTCTTCTTTTTGTATTTGCACACAAATAGGCTCATCAGGTTCAACTTTTGTCATTTCCACTGGTCTATAAATAGCTTCATCAACCTTCAGATTAGTACTTTCAATGGTTTTTCTTAGTCTTTTATTAAAAAAATTGTAAGCCTTGCTATTATTAGAATATCCAAGGAGAATTCCTTGATCACATCTAGCATAAAACTTTCCAATATTTTCTTCATCTCTTCTATTGTAACATCTACTACGAGATACCTTAAAGTATTTCACAGTAGGAGTCTTACTAGTCCATAACTTATAAGGAGTCTTAGTGTTGTTACCTCTGATTTGAACTCTATTAAGAATGTAAAGAGAAATGCGGATAACTTCTCTCCAATACACATTAGGAACATTTGATTCTTTCATCATGGTTCTAGCGGCCTCTTGCACAGTCTGATTCTTTCTCTCTACAACTCCATTCTATTATGGGATTCTATGATAAAAATAATGTATTTTTATGCCATGCTCTTCACAGAACGCATTGAACTCACTAGATGTAAACTCTCCACCTCTATCAGATCTTAATAATTTAATTCTTGAGTTTGCCTCATTTTCTACTCTTGCCTTGAACTCATTAAATCTATAATTAGCCTGAGCCATTTCAAGCTAAGAAATGTAACCCATGTCATCCTAGAGTAATCATCAATTAAAATCATAAAGTACCTGTCAACATTCAAACTTATTTTTCTTATAGGACCACAGAGGTCCATATGGATTAATTCTAGCATTCCAGTAGAAGATTGATCTTTTCCTTTAAAACCGGTTCTTGTCTATTTTCCCATCTGACAACTTTTGCAAATTGAATTTGAAGGCTTTGTGATTCTAGGTAGATCTCTCACAACTTATCTAGAATTGATCCTAAGAAGATTATCAAAATTCAAATGTCCCATTCTCCGGTGCTAGAGCCAACTCTCACTAACCTGAGAAACAAAACACTGACCATCACCACCTTTAAGTTGATATATTTTTTCATGAGTTCTTCTTCCAGCTACAACCACAATTCTAGATCCTTTTCTAATCTCACAAGTGTTATCCTAAAACACAAGATTAAAAATTTTGTTGCACATTTGTCCAATACTTAATAGATTATGCCTTAAACCCTTCACATAATAAACATTGTTATTATTGTGTTTTCCATCAAAGCTAAATGTTCCTTTACCAACAATCTTAGCACCAGAGTCATCTCTAAACATGACTATACCTCCATCATAATTCTCAACTTTAGTAAACGTACTCTTATCTCCAGTCATATGGTTTGAACATTCATTGTCAATTACCCAATAGTCTTCATCCTAGCTAGCATGAAAAGTAGACACCAGAGTACCTTCTATTTCATCCTTCTTTTTCTCTAGACCAGTTTCCTTTTTGCATTTCTTTTCCATGGCTAGAAACAAACATTCATCTTTATCTTCCTCAAGGTTAAATTCATCATCAAAAATTCCTACATCTTCTTTGACATAATACAACTTCTTGAACTTCCTATCCTTCTTATCCTTGTAATTATTGTTACTATCATTTTTCTTCTTTTGTGTAGCTCTATTAGGACATCTTGATGCATAATGACCAATATCTCTGCAACTGAAACACTTAAAAGGAAACTTACCCTTGTATTTACTAGTACCTTTCTTCAATCTCCTTGTGAAATCTTCTTCCAGATCTTCAGTATCATCATCATCATCATCGTCTCCTATCTTCATTGCTTTAAAATTTGTTTCAGTCTTCTCCTTATCTCTTGCAATTTTCTCATCTCAAATGCATTCAAGTCACCAAATAGATCCTCCTTAGTATATGTCTTCAGATCATACTGTTCTTCAAGAGAAAATACTTTGTCACTATAGTTATCTGGTAAAGTCATCAAGATCTTCTCAATTATATCTTCATCCTTTATGGTACCACCTTGATTCTTGATTTCAATTCCTATAGTTTCAACTCTATGATAATAGCTTGTAATGTCTTCTCCATATTCCATTCTCATATTCTCAAATTTTGGTTTAGCAGTTAGCTTCCTTGACAACTTTACTCTCTCATTTCCTTCATAAATGTATTTCAATTTTGTCGATATGTCATTTGTTGTAGCTAGAGAAATAACTTTCTCTCTTTCATTTTTAGATAAAGCACTAAACATAGAAAACCTTTCTCTTTCATTCTCTTCAAAAGCTTCAACCTCATTAGCAAAGGAAGGTTTGATTGCTGGAATCACATACTTTATGTCCACTAATTTTCAGGTAATAAAACTTAGTGAAATCATATAACTTCTCATTGTTTCTTTCTAATCATTGTAATCAGCTCCATCAAACATAACAAGTTGCAACTTGTACACCATTTGATCTACCTAAAGTAGTTGATCTTTTCACCGAGCAACCAGAGCTCTGATACCAATTGTTGAAATGCACAAGACAACTAAGAGGGGGGGTGAATCAGTTGTATCAATTTCTTTACTTCTTAATTTAATCAATTCTAGTTTATCTCCAATCTATTATTAAGTGTCAACATGAAATGCAAATAATAGAAACACAACACCAGATACACCTAATTTATGTGAAAAACCCAATGAGGGAAAAACCACGATGAGGATTAACTCACGATATAGTATTAATGCAATATTGGATACACAAGCTCATTGCAAGAGGACTTACTTCCCAAATACAAAGGCTCACTATCTAGATTAAGGGCTTACTGCCTTAGGACTCACTGCCTATAGAAAAATTACAAAGAAATAGATAGAGATTTACCACTAGGAGTTCCACACACTTCACAACTTGATCAATAGATTATAGATACAATAAAGTACTATTTCCATAATTTGCTCTTCCACACTCTACTCTTGCTTGAATTAAATGATAGATGGATAATCAATTCGCCACAACTTAACTTTCTTTTATACCATCTTCAACCTTAGAAACATTCACCAAGGTTAGCTATACAATTTCATTTACAAATTCAAACTAGGTCGGTTACTCAACATTCCCGCAGTGGATAAGAATGTGAGAGGACCAATTATATATTTAATTTAGGACCCAAATAAAATCTTGGATCATTCACATGCTTTATTAAATCGATGCAAAATCATAATGTAACATGTAAACACCAGGTCAGCCAAACCTAATGAAAACACCGATTATCTTTGAAGTACACGCATCACCAGCAAGATAATGAACATGGATTGCTCAACATGCTTCACTAGTCATTTTACCATCTCTGAGAACAACTCAAATACATCTACAGCGACTTCAACAAAATTCATTGGTAGAGAACACTTGACCAGTTCAACCGAGACAACCAACAAAAACACAAGAGCTCTGGAGCAGGTCTTCCAAAGTGCCAAACCACAAGAAAATTTATAAAAACACAAAAACCATCTAATCTCCTAGATCCACAAGATCTGAAACCAAATACCAAAAGACTGTGGAGTGGAAAAATTTCTCCCAATCCACAACCAGATAACTCTAACAAACCAGTTCAAAAATTGATGAACATAAATTTTACTCTCCATCGAACTAGAAGCCAAAACTCAGAATATACGATCCATTTAAGCTTATGAACACACCTCCATATCCACATAGGCATAGGATAAAAAAAAAAAATGCAGACCACAATACCAAAGCACACTCATAACACACTTCAACACAACTTTCATTATTTCTCAAATTTTCTCAAAAGCACTTGGCAGATACATAACTTAATCAACTTGTATAGTGTTGAAATCAATGAAAACATTAAGGAAAACACCACCAAACACATCCATACTTGCAAGAAGCTCATCATTTAAGAAATGTATGTGGTGAATGATGAAGAAAATTGAATTTGGTATGATGAGATTTTGACTAGAATGAAAATCTTATTGAATTTATTTGAAAGAAAAAAATAAGGTATCTAAGAAACAACAAATACTTCAAGAGGGAAAGGAAGTTTCTCTAGAGAATGAGGAAAATAAAATAGTTATAGAAAAATTTCAGCACATTGAGGATAATTATACACTTCTAGATAAAAAAATAATTCCAATCAAAATAGAAGAAAATGATGGAATTATTTAAGAGGAAGAGGTAGAGGATTCATGGAAAAAAGTTATACGTATTGTTAAGTAGGACACATGGCATATGAATGTCAACAAGATTATAAGGAACTAGGATGAAGTGAGGTGAGGAATCATATTCCACAATATGAAGATTAAATTTATTCTTCACCCATAATAATGGAATAGTTAAAGCATTAAGATCCTCTTATAATAAATACAATATTATTTAGAATATTCATGGAGGATAATGAAAAAATACAAAGAAAAAAAATTAGGACTTTATGTAAATTTGAAGATAAGTGTTACAAATTCATTATTGATAGTGATAGTTATTGAACACCCAAAATATTGAGAGGGGGGATGAATCTGTATTCTTTTAAACCACTTAATCATTTAAAAATCAAAATTTCAACATATTCAATTTGTAGTAATGAAGGAAAGCATGAAAACATCCAACAACATCACATAACACATGAACACCAATATTTTTACTCAGAAAACCCAAAATGGGAAAAACCATGATGAGGATTAAATAACAATATATTATAATTGGTTATAGTATATTATAGAAGTTCTCACTATGGGTGGACTCACTGTCTAAGTGGAGTCATTTCCAATTGAGAAATAAAGATAGAAGAGATTGTGGCTCATAGCCAGATTTAAACTATTACAATTACATCTATCATATGCATGAAATACAGTTCTAATGAAGCTCATAATATGCACTCAAAACTCTTCATACTAATTTGAATCAACACTCTTTTATGCTTTGAATTCACTCTATATTTTCACAATTCACATCCACTTACTCTTATCAAATTTCATTGGCACATGAAAAATCAAAAAAATCCTTCTTATAAATCCGATTCATCCACAAAATCAATTAGGTTGGCATAATTAGATGTAATAAGTAAAATGTAACTTGTCGGTTCAACATCCATACACACACGCTTCACACCAAGATTCAAACCATATAATAGTATGAAATAGGTTGACATGGACCTAAAATAACATATATATAATGGATCAAAATCTATTCAACCTCCACAATACACCCAACACATTTGGCTGACACAAATAATGACCTAATAGCAATATTCACCAACTGTAATTCCACATCTAGACATATGAACCTCAAAAGACTATGCCAACTGGAATACATAATCAATTGACACATGTCAACAACCTCCCAAAGCTACAAATCCAAAATCCAATCTATGGAGAAGTATAGATTTACCAAAGTAGATGCACTGAACTAGAAAACACTTGATACTATCAAGCTAAACTTCTATTACTCATAAATGTAGAACTACAAAAAAAAAGATGAAACTTTGGAATTAAGTTTGTTTATCAACAAACAAAATTATGTTAGAAGTCCAAAGAAATATCTTCACTAGCGGATGAATGTGAACCTGAATATTAGATCCCCTATATATATAATCACCCAAATTGAGACTTATTCAATTTACACAATAATTGCCTTCATCAGATCAAACCCTCTGGAAAAATTATCTTTCAGTATTATCCTAAAACACACTCAAGCCATCCAATCTAGTTTGCACAAGGTTCTTGATACAAAAATACAATGTTGACATCACTGAAAACACTACAATGCATAACTTTTCAGTTTTGTGCTCATCGGAAATACTCATGTTTTGGAGGTCTCCATATTAGTTTGTGGATAATCAGTTCATGTGTTTTGGTGTTGTCTTACCAATGGTGTTGACCTAACAAAATCAGGGTAGTACAGAGTTAAAGGAAGTGTTGATCAATCTTATGGAGTTATTATGGGCCCCCTCTAACCTATTTGGATGCATTACAATATTTGAGTTAAGATGTGAAGTGTGTTTGATTGAATTTTTAGTGTCGAAAAATGTCATTGTGTACATTTTCACACTTAATTTGGGAATAATTAATTATAAATTGGACTTAGTGTCACCTTGATCTTGTTGGATGTTTTGGTTGTATTGATGATATGTGGTTTTCATTGATGTCAACACTATTAGCATTAACGTCTTTAAGACTGTATATGTGAAGGATATTGAGAAAATTGTAATAAAATATGTTACAGGTTGTATGTGAAGTAGTGAAGATTGGTGTGTTGGAAAGTTCAGTATGTTGATGGTGAGAAGTTGCATATTAAAGGGTTTGTTTTCCTATGTATGAAGCTCCTAATTTGTAAATTTCAGAGGTGCACATGAATATTTGAGCAAGTTATAATGTTTTGTGTTTGAACAATTATTTTGTTACTTTAAATGGTGTTCACAGAACAAGACAATGTGTTTTTGGCAATTTGAAGTGTTGCGTATGTTCTTGAAGTGTGTGTGGATGTTTATAGATCATGTTCTATCTGTGTTACACGTCTGCATTAATTATTGTGCTTGCGATCCAATATTTTCTCATGTGTGTTCATGTTTTTCATGTTCATGGGCAACAAAGTGCTTGTAGCGTGTTGTGGATCTTCAAGGAAGATTAATTGAAGGTGTTTTGTGTTCAAGGAAATTGTTTTAGGTCTCTACTATCTTGTTTCTGACCTTGTTTGATGTGCATTGATAATCACTATTGCTTTGGGCCGATAGTTTATATTCATTCTATTATTTTGTTGAAGCTGACATGAAGCATTGTAATTTCTTGTTACAGATATATATAAGTGATTGTTTTCTCATTTGAGAAGCATGAGATGTGAAGTGCATATGTGTTATGTGTGAAAAAGGTTTAGATCATTCGAAAGAATAACAAAGTGTGAAGAAGAGTGAAAAAGAGTGAAGAAGTGTTCATGTGCTTAACCGAAACTATACTCGAGAATTTGCAGATGCTACTTTCTTAGTTCAAATTCTTCAGATGGTTTTAATCTAAAATATTTTTTGTAAGACAATGAGTCTTCCTTTGAGTAGTGAGCTCTAGGTAGTGTGCTTGAATTCATGTGCATTCCTTCTTCATTTTTCTTATACTTTTAATAGGGTATAACTTTTGGATTAACCTCCAGCATGGTTTTTCCCCTAATAGGATTTCCATGCAAAAAATCTTGGTGTTGTGTGTGTTTCTGATGTGTTGCTTTCACTATTAATAATCAAATCTAAGATTAAAGGTTAATAAGTTTAAATAATTTTGAATTTTTGTGAAACTGATTCACCCCCCCTCTCAGTTGTCTACCCTTGTGTTGCCAATAAATTGTATTAGAGATCATTTTTGGAAGAAGTTTAACAACTTGAAGTGATCTAGGATGGCTACATACAAGAAGGATAGTCTCAGATTTGATGGAACAAAATACACTCTGTGGAAGGCTAGAATGGAGTTTCGTTTGAAATACATTGGTGAATCCTACTAGAACATTACAATTCATAGTTATGTTATTCCTCAAAATGGCCCTACTACTACTACTGAAATTACGGATGTTGAATATAATATTAGAGCTAAGGAGGCATTGTTGAGCTCTTTGACTGATATTGAGATGACAAATGTTATGGATCTGAAAACTGCTTATGAGATCTAGAAAAAATTGGAAACTTTATATGAAGGTGATGCTAATGTGAAGATGGCCAAGCTACAATGTCTGAAAGGAAAATATGAACAGTTGAAGATAGGTAATGATGAGAATATTTCCACTTACATGCAAAGAGTGAACTAACTTGTGTGTGGTATCAGATGTGTTGGTGGAAAGGTGGATGAATTAGAGATTGTTGCTAAAGTGCTTAGAACCTTGTTGGATGCATACAAAATCAGAGCAGTAACCATTGAAAAGCTTTGAACTATGGTAAATGTAACCAGAGATATGTTGGTTGGGAAACTGGCTACTTTTGATTTGAGTTAATTCAATGATGCAATTCCTATGAAAAAATCTACATTTAAAGCTACTACTTGCAAGAGAGACAAGCAAAGATATGATCCGGGTGAAATTTTTTCTAGAAATATATTCAAGTATGAGGAAGAAATGAGATAGATTGATGAAGAAGAAAGAGAATTTAATGAGCTTGAAGCACTTATTGTCAAAAGGGAATCTAGAGGAGAAGGTAAGTATAAAGGAAATTTTCCTTTAAAATTTTTTTCTTATAGTAAGATAGGTCAGTTTGCTTCAAGGTGTCTGGAAAGAGTTCCTAAGCCAAGACCTTAGAAGCCTAAATTTCAAAAGAAGTGTTATTATGTTGCTGATGGAGGTGTGACAGATGATGAATCTGACAAAGGGAATACAAGTGATTTTGAGTTTGTGTAAATATTTCTATCAAGAAAAATAATCTTGTGTCTACTGAATCTGTTAGTTGTACAAAAGTGGAGAAACCCCTAGTTGCTCGAGTTGAAGAAAAAGGTAAATGGATAATTGACAGTGGACGTTCACATTATAGGACAGGTGATAAAATAAAATTTGTAAGCCTAGAAAAGCATGATGGTGGTGTTGTAATATTTGGTGACAAGAATGGTGGTATAATCTGTGGCAGAGGATGTATTTATTTTTATGGTAAGCATAATACTGATGATGTTCTTTATGTTGAAGGTTTGAAGCATAATCTTATGAGTGTTGGACATACGGTTGATAAGGGATATAATCTTTAATACAAATATGGGAAGTGTAGCATACTGGGAATTTTTGGAAATGTGATTGCTTCTAGTACAAAAACAAAAGGTAACATCTTTCATTTGAACACTAGTAGTAAAAGTTGTTTGATTTCTCAAGTTGATTAGAGTTGGTTGTGGCATAGAAGAGTGTGTCATGTAAACTTGGACAATATTATCAAGATAAGTGTCTCACATGCTATGAGAGATCTTCCTAAGTTGGTGAAGCCTACTAATTTCATATGCAAGGAATATTAGTTGGTAAAATAAACTAGAATTTCATTCCACAAGAAACAACATTGTTCAAATGAATTGTTGGAGCTTCTGCATACTGACTTGTGTGGTCTTGCTAGAATTAGAAGTTTCCAAGGTTATAGGTATTTCATGTTGCTTATTGATGATTACTCTAGGATGATGTGGGTTACTTTCTTAAGGGAGAAATATGAAGCTCTAGAAAATTTCAAGATCTTAAAGCTATGATTGAGACAAAGAAAGGTCTACAGATTAATTTTCTAAGATCATATAGAGGTGGTAAATTCACTTGCGATGAGTTTAATTACTTTTGTGAAGAACATGGGATAAAGAGATAGTTATCTGCACCAAAGACCCCTCAACAAAATGGATTTGTGGAAAGGAAGAACAAGATAGTTCTAGATGCTACTAGAACCATGATGCTAGAAGGAAATGTCCCCCATGTCTATTGGAGATAAGCTGTAAGTACTATAGTTTATATCCTTAACTAGATACAAATCAAAGATAATACTGGTAAGACTCCTTTTGAGATATGGTTTGGTCATAAGCCTATTGTTAAATACTTAAAAAACTTTGGGAGTAAATGCTATATCAAGAGAGATGAAGATATAGGAAAGTTTGATGCTAGAAGTGATGAAGGAATATTTCTTTGTTATTCTACTAAGAGTAAGGCCTACCGGTGCCACAACAAGAGATTGAAGAAAATGGTTGAAACTGCAAATGTTAAGGTTGACGAAGACATTGATAGACCCTCCAAAACCTGTGGATATGATTCTGATTATTCGAATGACAGTACAAAAAAGAGCCAGACTTCAAATCAAGTTCATATTGTCAAAATGCCATTTGCCTTTTCCAATGAAGGGATGTGAGTCGACACCGCCAAAGCCACTTGGGTGATCGACAAGACTCTTGCCAGACTGACTTTTTAGGATCAAGGAAATTACAAGGGCTAATCCTACTGAAATATCCAAATGGCATAAATATGGTAGCTAAAATTTGATGAGTAGGTTTCTAGTGACCTAATAAAAGATCTAGAGTCGGATTTCCAAGCTATTAGGTTTAGACGCCTGGCAGTCATTAACTCTAGATGAGGTCAGTGTTTTCTCTTCTGGGCAGCTATATATTGAAAAGAGAAGAATAAGAGCAAGGGTTCCTAAAGTTTTCCTATTGGAAAAGTTTTCTTTAGTTTTCTTAGTTAGTAGAAATATTTTCTTTTTAAAAGTTCATAGAACACCGCTTCACTCCGGCATGTTATGTCTATTTTAGGATCAAACTATTATCGAATTGGAATTTGATCTTTTTTTATAAGTTTATTTGAATCTGAAATATGAGTTATTATGAAGAAATACTTGAAACTGTGCATGATATGTTCTTTGTTAGTATTTCTCTCTTTATATATTCATCCTAAATAGGACACTATGTCTTGCTTAATCTAGATAGTTTGGTTATTGGATTTCCATCTTGTTTGTGTGTATGACTAGATTATAATCTTTAGAGATTGGACTATGTCATTGGATTTCTCCATTTTCTTCTTAAGGTTATCATTTCTTCATAATATGCTATATTAAGAGGAAGGGTTTATATTTCTTTTCAATGTTTTCCTATTAATTCTGAAACTTCTACGTTTGATTTAGATCTTAATATGCACTTCCTGTGGGTTGATTGAATAATTGCATTTGTGCTTGTATCAAGCCTCTGTTGTTCGTTCTCCTCTCTACAATGAAGGGAAGTGGTGTTATGTGTCTCTCATATCACTCATAGAGGAAAGCTTGTGGTTTTGAAATGTTGTAAAAGAATTGGCACATCACCATCTTTCATGTTTTTTTGTTTGCATTTCCTTTTCTATTTTCCTAAACTCAGAGAAGAGTCCATTTTCTATAGAAATATAGGAGCTATTCAGTGAGGCACATATTGTCCCTCCTTTCATTGAATTTCCCATAAGACTATCGGAGAGGCACAAGATTTTATGATCAATCGTTCTTTTTCTAGGACACTCGGTGGGACTTATTCCAAAGGCCTGATCAGAAGTCAGAAATATTTCTAGATCAGACCAAAGGAAGGAAAGTAGAGTTTTCATGCCCAAGATTCAAACAAGAGCATTAGCAAAGGTAACTTTCAGTACCCTCAATTACCAACCTCGGTACCTAGGAGAAGAAGAGTCACAGGTTTTGTATCACTTGTGAGAAGTAGAAGGATAAGGAGTAAGAGTCTAGAGTTTAGAGCCTTATCTACTCCACCTAGAAGCCAAAGTTTCCAAATAAGAATACCAGTTTACACGATATATAGGAATCTTTTCTCCATGGCCCACGTACCTCCTCCCGCTCCTAGAAAATTTGTAACTTGGGATAGTGGTAGTCCTCTATAGCCACCTACACCACCTGATGTCTAGCCCATCATACCTGCTAATGCCCTCAAGGCTATTTCAATATTTTCTAGGGAGGACTTTAAAAATCCTTCTAAAAGCCTTCAAGACATAGCGGAAGTATGTAGGGTGCACAATATCATAGAGGAAAATATTTCCATGAGATTATTGGCTGCCTCTTTCAAAGGGAAGGCTCAAGACTAGTACAGATCTCTGACTTTTGGCTCTATCACTTTGTGGGATGATCTTAGAGACAAAATTTTTGAATATTTTTTGGAGAAAGGAGATCATTCCTTGCTATTACATTAACTGATTACAATCAAGAGAGCCCTGCAAGAAGCTATGTGAGACTTCAACACCAGGTTTAACAAAACCTGGCAAAGGATCCCAACTACTACAAGACCTCTAGTTGCTATGGCCTTTATGTTCTTTTTGAAAGCCATCAACTCAGATATTAAGGTCCTAATAACTTCCATGGGAGGATATACTCTACCTAATGCCTACGAGTTGGAAGTCTGCATGGAGAATAGTTTGATAGATGCAAGAAAGCTTCCACCATGACCTCTGATGCCTATTTTTCCCAAAATTTTAGGTGCTCTGCTTTGAGAAGAGTCTTCTTTGAACACTCTAGTGACACAGGCAACAAGCCCATCTCCACCCTAGTCTATGTATGTATATCCTATCATATAGCCAAGCATGTCAGGTTCCTCCTTCATAGTGGTGAACCTTAACAATATGAAGAGCCTGATGCAATCTTTCACTAATGAACTAGTTCTCATCAAGTGACATCAAGCAACTCCTCTGAAACAAGCAACTTAGATGTACCAAGGAGGTAGACCCTTCTATCAAAAAAATCAACATAGTACATATCAATCACCTTGGGGTTCGAGAGGTCAGCAAGTAGCTTCTGCCAACCAAATAGTCTTAGTTACCATGCCATTGCAAATGATCAAGGACAACCATAACAAAGAGTTGGTAGCAGGTCAAATTAACCTGGCAGATGATTAAAATACATGGTGTTTTCCTTGCAATGATATTCATATGCCTTTGAATTTCCCCAAAGGAAACCTACAACAAAGAGTAGCAGAGCAAAGGAACAAAGGTGTGTAGCCCAATACAAAAGGATATGAGTCTCTTGAGATGGAGAATTCCCGATTTAGAGTGCAAATGCAAGGATGTCTATAGAACAAGAGCTTGAAATAGCACCTGATCAGGAACTTTTCTCTTTAATGGAAGAAGAAGACGTGGTTTTTGCAAACAAAGTTCTGACAACCAACGCTCTTTAGGTATAGTCAGATTCCAACACCATATCTAAGAGAAGACTCACCAAGGAATATGTGCCACAGGCTCTGCCTTGTTTCCATTCTCGCCAGGCACCATCACATGAGAGAAAACTAACCCAACCGACTGCTCCACCGACTATTCCATTGACTCAGAAACAAAAGATTCCACTAGCACCAGACAAGTGTCTTGATAGGACATCAAACCCATTCATAAGGGATCATCTTCATCAGAAGTCAAGAGAGATTCAGCTTGTTGGAACAGTCAACGTGGTAGTGTAGATAAAGAAGGCACCTGCTAATGTGTCCCTATGGGACGTAATATCTATTCTTGAGCAAAAGACATTGCTTCAAGAAGCAGTGAAAAGTGAAGAACCAGAGCCATAGATGGGTGAAGTCCCTCCATGTGATCTAAATAAAGAAAAAGTGCCCATGTCAGATCCTCAAAATTTGAAGGTCACGGCTTATACAAATGATGCAGAGAAAGCGAAAGAGAAAGAGGTAAGCAAGCCAAAGTCCACTCTTTTATTTTTGACATTAATTGTGGGGGATAAACTTTTGCACAATACTATGATTGACTCAGGAGCCAGTACAATAGTCATTCTAAAGGAAGTGGTTGATTCCTTAATGCTCAAGTATGAACCATTGGGAAAGGTAATCATGCAACTAGATGGAAAGAAGGTTCTGATAGTCAGTCAGATAAAAGATCTATCCTTACCCCTTTTTTCGTGCCCAAGCTAGACAGTTTCACAGGAAGTAGTAATAATCGACATTCCCCCAGTTTTCATGATGTGTCTTTCTAGAGATTTCACGACAAAGATGGGTGGATATTTGGAACTATATTGGTCTCATCTGATATTAAGAACCAAAAATGGATTAAAGATGAAGATTGTCTCAGAATATTTGTATTCTGAACATATAGCAGACAATGTTGTTCTTTGTTTTGAAGCTACACATACTTCCTTTTCAAAGCAAGAAGGGTATTGCATCGAAATGTTGGAAGAAGAAGACACAAGTGAGCGGAACCTTGAAGAGGAGGTTCTCCTTAACCAGTTCATCGAATCCAACCCATTCAGAAATTCCCATGCCATGAGACTGGGTACTTAAGTCATATTTGATTATGAAATACATGGTCGATCCAAAACCAATCAAAGATCAAGTGAGCTATGATGATCTAATGGATAATCTTCTATGGACCTTTTACTTTGATGGTGCTAAATGCAAGGTTAGTTCTAGAGCAGGAGTCTGGTTGTTGTCTCCAATAGAATCTGAGACCCTCAAGGCTTACCATTTCTAGTTTCCATTCTCAAATAATGATGCAAAATATGAAGCATTAATCCACAGTCCTTTTCTTGCTGAGTGGATGGGTGCAAAAATATTGCAAGTATTTGGAGATTCCGAGTTGGTAGTAAGCCAAGTTCGGAAACAAGCAACAGCAAAAAAAATACGAGTATGAAATCCTATAGACATTGGATATGGGACTTAATTAAGGGTTTTAAAGCTTTCAATGTGCAAGTTATTCCACACCGAACGCAAACCTTGACTAAGAACCATTGTGTAGAAGCCAGACGTGTCAGTCTCCAGACATTGTTTCAATCATGATGCAAGGGGAGGGAAGAATCTCCCCCCAAGACACTCACCATCTAATCACCACAGATTGTTTGCTCAGGGGATTCAGTATCCACTTCCGTCACCTTCAGTACACACCTGGAAAAGACAAAAACATGGGCGCCCTCTAGGGGGTGACACGGCTGTGTGAGTCGACACGATTTTAAGATGTGGGTTGCGATTGCTATGATGACTTTTTGACTATTAAGAGTAGGTATGTTTGAAGTAATTTAGTTTCTATGTGTTTTCAAACTATTTTCAATCAAACTTCAATAAATTGAAGCATCAACAATCTGGGTCCCAAAACTTGTCAAATCGGCCAAACTATTTTTTTTCCAAAATTTGCTTCATGCGACGCAATCGCTCTGTTAAACTGCAAATGCCTTGCTAGGCCGTATTTGAAATATCCTGAGCCAGATTCACTCGGATGAGACGCATTTGAAATATCCTAAGCCACATTCACTATATGATGCTGCATTCGCCAGTATCAAACCCATTCAGTATCTTGGGCTGCATTTTCCACATATCAACCCGCATTCACCATACTATGTCGCAATCGACACTTTCTAAACCACATTCGCCTTTGTGAGCCGCATTCGCTCTATCATAACACATTCGCTATGACACATTTGCATAAATTTCCAAATCATCCTCTCACTGTCAAAACTAAAAGTCCACAGCATGTCTTTACTCTAATCAATTCTTCCTTCACTCTCACAGCTCAAACCAGACTCTAAATTGCTCAACTTTCATCAAACATTGCATTATAGGAACCATTTTAGGCTCACAATAAAGTTGCATTCCTAGTCCATTAGTTGCATTAGTAACTTCACCATGTCCTGAAACACTTACTTTTGTAGATTTTAGGAGTTGACTCTTACCATTCATTGTCAAAACTTTGCATTCAATAGGAGGCTATCATTGGACCCAATTACCCTTTGTCATTTGTCAAAATTTTTGTGAATTATTTCCCACTCAATAGTCTAGTGTGGAAACTTCACTTTGTCCTTTTTATAGTCCTTTTATGGTCCATTGATCTTCGAAACTTGAATCATTGCAAAAACTTTGTTAGCTCAATTTGTCCTTTTAAAATCCATCAATAGTAAGTACATCTTAGACTCCTTTAGTTGCATATCATTTAACATCTCCATTTTTAGTATCACACCATTTGCATCCACAAGTCTTTAGTATCATTTTGGTCTCACTTGCATTTCATAACATTCCTGAAAAATCCAAGAAACCAAAAAACATAGTATCATACTTAGATCATTCTCTCCATCATCCCGATTTGAGAAAAACTTGTATGGTTGAAACTAGATTACAAAAAAAGAAAAGACTTGTGGATTCTTTTAGACAAGACACCAACTCTCTTGAATTCACAACTAGCATGGATTCATTCCCTAATGCCATGAACAATCCTTGTTTTGACATGGGAAATTCCAACATCAATCCTTTCAGTGAAATGAACATCCCACCATCTCCATCACATATTTTTGAACCATTTATCCGACGGGATCAAAATGGGGAAGTCTTTGAAGAAGACTTATTAGCTGCTGCCCAACATCCAGAAGTTGCTGCTTTTGTGGAAGAAGTATTCTTAAATGACCCTTCTAGATTCCTAGCTATGCTCCTTGACCAAGGGGCTAAGTTAACAAAGGGATTTGATCTCAACACTCTTAGAGAAACTTCTCCCACTCCACCATCACACAATCCTTCCATGGGATCCTCTTCACAAAATGTCATCAACACCATCAATGCTACCTCCCTTGGTCATACGACAACCACAACCAACACAACATCTATTGGAGGATCATCTTCCCAGACCAACACCACATCACAATCCATCCCCCAACAAACATCCACCATCCCTTCACAAACAATGGGGGAAACACCACATCAAACCTCTTTGGAACTACATCTAGTTCCATGAGTACATCAGAAAACCTATTATTCCTCACAGGTTAATACCAACATTCCTGTAGGTCAAAACACCAACATTCCTCATGGCCACAATTTATCATTTGGGCAAGGAAATCAAGGCCCTCAATCCTTCACTCCATTTGGGCATCAACAAGCTCAAAATCAATAAGGACCTCCACCCTTCACTCCATTTGGGCATCAACAAGGTCCTCAAATTCAATCCAACATGGCAGGATCTCACATCCCCACTTATGCCTCTCAATTTCATACACAACAGCACATCCCTCATTAAAACACTCATTTCCAAAAACTTCATGAAATTCAATTCATTTTTTTTTAATCCTATATTATGTGAAGCATAGAATGTGACACATGTTTCAGATTGAAAAGTGATACCCTTTGAAATCTATAGATGTTTTTCAATCAGCCTATCAATCAGGACTTTAGTCGTACTTCAAATAGAAAATGAATAATAATTTTTTATTAAATTCAAAGTAAAGAATAATTTATATTGGTGGAAAGCTAAGAATCTCCTTTAAAAACCCTTTTCGTTTCATCAATTTTGGGTAAAAAAAAAGTCATCAGCCACATGGCCCATCATATCACTTACATATCGCCACATTTTGGCCCATCATGATCCTGCACATACCCACAACCTTGTATATGCCACCCTTTCCTCATGGATATGTGGTACCTCATTTTCCCAAGTACAAAGGAAAAACAAACCCCATTGAACACATAAGAGAATTCACCACTAGTTGCATGGACATTGTATATGAGCAAACTTATCTCATGAAACTTTTTTCTAGAAGTCTCGCAGGTCATGCACTAGAATGGTTCTCGCTATTGCCTAAGGGAATCAAAACATGGGATGAATTGGCAAATAAGTATGTTCAAAACTATGCCTATAACATTGACATGGATATCGACATTGCCTCCTTATGCAGACTTACCCAAGAGGATGCAGGAGAGACCTTTATTCCATTCTTTCAAAGATGGAGAACCTTAGTGAGAAAATGTCTAATAGAATACCTGGAAAGGAGAAAGTTACCATGTTTGTACAAACTCTCCTAGGACCACTAAGGTATGGCTTACAATTCCATTGTTGCACCACCTTTGTCGACCTTGTTGAAAAGGGTGTTCAACTTAAGAAATCCTTGATCGCCAAAGGCAAATTAAAATATGGTGGGAAAACCATCAACACCACCACAAATAATAACCCAAGTAGCTCAAATGAAAAACCCAAATATTGGGTTAAGAACAAGCATATCACCAATGACGGTGTAGTTGATGCAAAAATTGTCAATGCAATAGGTCATGTACTCACAATCAAAGGAGTAAAAAATCAAAATGCACCTGTAACTACACCGACACCAACTACCAATGCTATCCAAAGCAATCATGCGTAATCTAATCAAAGGCACCTGCGTCAACCCCGACAATTCCAAAAATGCACATACACCCCTTTGGGTGAACCTATTGAAATTTTCTTGAAGAAACTTCTTCAAAACAACATCATAACATTGGAAGAGCCAAAACCATATGACCCTAGTCAGTTCAAGCTGTCAAGGTGGGATGATAGTGCATTTTGTGATTACCACCATGCCAAAGGCACAAAACTTCCTCTTGTCATCAATTGCGAAATCTAATACAAGACCTCATTGAGAACCACACCATTGAGTTAGGTGGTCAATCATTTACATCTAATGCAGATCATACTATTCACAAAAACCCACTGCAGGATCATGGTAAAGCTTCCTCATCTAGTACAAAGAATACCAACAATCAAGCCAACCACATCCGTCTGGCCCACAATAATGTTCGTCCTGCATACAATTATCTTGGTGGTACCATTATTAACCATCCTTGTGTTGCTGATGAAGATGAATGTGTTAATACCATTACCATTAAAAAGGCCTCGAAGTGTAATGTAACCACGCGTAAAGGCAAGGTCACCATCCCAGGTCCTTTTGCATGTCAACCAAAAATCACCATACCTAGTCCTTCCACCAGATAGTTAAACCCAAAACTAGAGTTTAACCTTATTGAGCAACTGAATAAAACACTTGCTCAAATATGCATTCTCGAACTACTTTGTATCTCACCCGCACATAAGGCCATCCTGGATAAAGTACTATAAGAGTCGTTTGTCCCAACCAACATCGATGTCAACCACTTTGAGACTATGGTTGGATATCTGAATTCGCCTCATCACATCACCTTTTCAGATAGTGACTATTCCTTACCCAAACCATCTCATAATGATGCCCTTCACATCAAGGTTTTTGTCCACAAGCATAAGGTTAGACGAGTCCTAGTAGATGTCGGAGCAGGATTGAATATCTACTCTCTAAAATTGGTTAAAGCTCTTGGTTTCTCTGATGCATGTGTAGATTCTAGTAAGAGCATCATCATCAAGGCATACAATGATGAAGAACGCGCTTCTAAAGGTGTCATTACAATTCCACTCTGAGTAGGACTAGTTATCATAGATACAACATGCCAGGTCATGGATTGTGACATACACTATAATATCTTACTTGGTCACCCGTGGATTCATGCTCTAAAGGCCATTCCATCCACATACCACCAATGCCTCAAATTCCCTTTTGATGGTACTGAGATCACTATCCGAAGAGATCTTGACCCATTTCAATATTGTACCAACCTGCGAGCCACTGCTGAGCACTAAGTACCCATCAATCGGAAAGCCTCATCTTCCACCTCATCCAAATATATTGACCCTTTGACACTCACAAAATCATCCATTCCATCACATTCTACCACACCATCTTCATCAACCTCCATCCCAAGTAAAGACCTTTAGATCTAGGACCTTGGTTGTGGAGAGTTCAAATTGAATATGGCTTACTGTATCACAACAATACTATAGCCGCCTAAAGTCTATGGTAGACCATGTTTTACAGTTGAGCCCAAAACAACTTTCAAAGTTCTACCAAAAAGTGTTTTCACATTGTGGGGCAACATGGGTAATGAAGTTATCCACGACATAGCTAACTGGATCTACAAAGACCCCAAGGAGTTACCTCCACTACCAGTGCACCTCTATGGAAAAGGCAATGATATATGCAAAGCCCTAGGTTTTGATGGCACAAGCGGCCTTGGAAAGAAAAAAAATGGAAGGAGGGAACCTATTATCATAAAAGAAAGACCAAGGTACATAGGGCTAGTGTTTGACCAATTCGGAACTAATGATCAACGTACCAATGAACTTTCAAGTAAGGATGTAATGGTGACAGAATGTGTCGAGACAAGCGAAGAACCCCTTATCGAAACTGTCTCAAATGAATGGGAATAGGGATCTGAAAAAACCCTAAGTGACTATGACATTGACAAATTATTCCTAGCTCCTGGCCAACTCCCTTTTGAAGAACGATTCTACCAGGAATATAATATTGACTCTGTTGACCGACGTTCCAAAAATAAAGAATGGGTAAGGATTCCTTGGAATCCGAAAGAACATAAGGTGTCGTCAGCAACACCTGAATCATCCCATCCCATTCCCGATCCCACCCATGAGCCTAACTTATCTGAGCCCACTATCCATACTTCTAAAATACCAACCACCAGTCATGATGTTGATACATTTATCCCATATTATATTTTTAAATTTGATTCATATAACTCAGAGTATGGGCCATCCATTGCATCTAACATGGAAGTCGAAATTGACAACTTTTCCTTTACACTAGAGGCATCAATTTGCACACTTTCTGCATCCTCCCCATCTTTTACCAACACTGATGATGGAATCCCCCTTGTTTAACCACAACTGATCAACTGGGACCAACTAGATCCACCGGTGATGGACATATTTTAGAATGATGAGGCAATTGCAGAATTCATGGGACTACAAGAAGGTATTTCATGGGGTGATCACAAAAAAGGATTCTCCATTGATCTAGATTGTGTAGCTTACTTAAGGGAGACTGTGCAATCCTCTAGTCGCAAAAATACAAAGAATAAAAAAGAAAAAGAAATGTCTTTAGGTGAAAACCGCAAGGCACCTTTTGATAGTAAAATAGTAAAAACAAAGGACGTATCCGAAGGTGAAAACCTCTTTGAGGCGCCTAAGGATGGAGGATTGGACTTTCTTCCCATGAGACAAGAAAAATCAGCTATGCTCATTAAGGACACAATGGAAGTTAACATAGCCACACCAGAGAATCCCAAAATGATTCTCTTGGCCGCATCATTATCAGATGAAGAAAAACCCAAATTTCAACAATTCTTTACAGACACGAAAGTTAACTTCGCATGGTCATATGCTCACATGCCAGGCCTTGATCCAGAATTGGTTCTACATCATCTTCCTTTAATCCTAGGAATCAAGTTGGTCAAGCAAAAGTTGCACAAAATGCATCCACATATTGCACTACTCGTCAAGGCTGAATTAAAGAAGTTACTGGATGCTGAGTTCATAAGGTCAGTAGACTATGCTGATTGGATATCCAACATTGTCCCTGTTACAAAGCCAAATGGAAAAATCTGTATCTGCATAGATTTCAGAGATTTGAATAAGCCTCGCCCAAAGGATGACTTCCCCTTACCGAATATAGACATGATTGTTGACCTTACAGCAGGGTACAAGATGTTATCCCTTATGGATGGTTTCTTGGGATATAACCAAATCCAAATTGCAATAGAGGATCAGCATAAAATAGCATTCACTTGCCCTTGGGGAACATACTATTGGAATGTCATGCCTTTTGGCTTAAAGAATGCAGGTGCCACATATCAAAGGGCTATGACAACAATCTTTCATGACATGATGCATATACTAATGGAATATTATGTGGATGACCTATTGGAAAAATCTTTGACAAGGAAGGATCATCTCAAAGTCTTGAAAAAAATCTTTAGACGGCTTGAGGATTACAAGGTTCGATTGAACCCAAAGAAATGTGTCTTTGGAGTCACTTTAGGCAAGTTGTTGGGATAAATAGTTTTGTAATGAGGCATTGAGGTTGACCTAGCAAAAGTAAAAGCAATTCTAGACATGCCTCCACCAAAAGGGATTAGTGAGTTGCAAACACTTCAAGGTAGATTGCAGTCTATCTGCCACTTCATCGCACAGTTGGCAAACAAGTGTCAACCATTTAAATATCTATTATGCAAAAGTATTCCTTTTGTATGGATGGATAAATGCCACATAGCCTTTGAGAAAATGAAAGAATATCTATTGACACCACCAGTCTTGATGCCTCCTATTGAGGGAAAACCATTGATCCTGTATATCTCTACAATGACAAATGCACTGGGGGCATTATTGGTGCAAAATGACCATGAAGAAAAAGAAAGAGCCATATACTACATCAGTCACACATTAATTGGATATGATCTCAACTACACAGCCATTTAATGGGCATGCCTTGCAGTTGTCTTTGCTAAATAGAAACTAAGACACTATATACTGAGCCATCAAACACATTTGGTAGCAAAGATTGACCCATTAAAGTATCTCACGAGTCGAGCAGTATTGACAGGTTGCTTGGTGAAGTGGGTCATGATATTAAGAGAGTATGACATATAATATGTGGAACGCAAGGCAATAAAAGGTCAAGTAATAGCAGATCAACTAGAAGATGCACCAATCCAAGCCACTCATCCGCTGATAACTAATTTTCCTAATGAGTCTATCTTTCACATAAAACCAGCTTTACCATGGAAACTATATTTTGATGGATCCCACACTGGTCACGGCTCAGGAGCTAGCATATTATTTATCACACCATACGGGGATTCGATTCCTAAATCATTTCGGATCGCTTTCCCTTGTACAAATAATATTGCAGAATACGAGGCAGTGGTCACAGGTCTCAAGATAGCAATTAAATGGAAAATTAAGACATTGCTCTCATTCGGGGATTCTCAGTTAGTCATCAATCAAGTGAATGATGACTATGACACAAAAGATGAGAAGTTTCTTCCCTACAAATAAATGGTGGATAGTTTCCTAATGTATTTCATAATGATTGCATTTGAACAAATCCCAAGGACACAAAATAAGGCAGCCAATGCAATGGCTACCATTGGATCTCTCCTAGACATCCCTAAGAATGTGTCACAATTTGAATTCTTAGTGGAATAACTCTTGATGCCTGCATACAATATTTCAGAGTCAGAAATGGTGTGCGAGATTGTTGGTCCTAGTTTTCCTTGGTATTAGGACATATACGACTATCTTAAGTCCCAAACCCTCCCACCCAACCTATCCAACAACCAATGAAAATCCTTTATCCGAAAAGCGGCTAGACATACCATCGTCAGTGACACCTTATACCGCCACGACTTTGATAACACCCTTCTTCATTGTCTTAACACTGATGAAGCCCAAATGACTTTACAAGAAGTACATGAAGGTATATATGGATCTCATTCAAGTGGTCCAACGTTAGCTCAAAAAGTCACCAGACTTGGATACTACTGGCCGACGTTGCAAATAGATGCTCCTCAGTTTGTCTGAACATGTCAGAAATGCCAGGTGCATAGTGATCTAATTCATGCACCTACACAGGAATTGAGACCTATTACTTCTCCATGGCCTTTTGCACACTAGGGACTTGACCTCGTGGGTAAGATCCATCCATCATCTTCTAACGGCCATAAATTCATAATCACCACCACTGAGTATTTTACTAAGTGGATTGAAGCCGTCCCTCTCACTTACATCACTGGTAAGAAAATATCTAAGTTTATCCTAAATTACATCATCTACCGGTATGGTGTCCCACAATCCATCATCACAGATAACGATAGTCCATTCAAAAATTAGGACGTTCATGAACTCTGTGAGCGATTCCAAATCCAACACCATTTTTCCACCCCATATTACCCACATGGTAATAGCCAAGCAGATGCGTCAAATAAAACAATCCTTCGCATTCTGAAGAAGACCATCAATGACACTGGCTGAGATTGGCACTTTAAACTCAATCCTACTTTATGGGCCTATCGTATCAGTATTTGTACCCCCATTGGAGCCACTCCATTTTCCCTGGTTTACAGTTCTAAGGCCATATTGCCCATCAAGGTTGAAATTCCTTCTCTCTAATTCTCCTTGAAAGGAATGATTGATGATGAAGAGTACAGACATACTTTCCTACCTGAGCTAGAAATGCTACAAGAAAGATGACAAAATGGCTTAAATCATTTGCAGGCATAACAAAATCATCTTTGTTGAGGTTATAACAAAAGGGTAATGGTAAGAAATTTTGAAATTGGTGACTTAGTCCTAATGCAAAACCCAATAAATCAAAGTGGACCATGAAAAGCCTAGCAATTTTGAGGCTAATTGGCTTGGTCCTTACATTATTACTGTGGCATTTGGTTCTGGAGCTTATCAGTTAGCCACAGCTGATGGAGAACAATTGACAAAACCTATCAACAACTTACATTTGAGAAAGTTCTACACATAGCATCAAAGAGATTGGCTAAAACCTAAAAATACAAAAAATAAAAAATAAAAAAGATCATCCCTTGATGAAAACCTGGCAAATAGGCATTTTGGTGACACCAAAAAAATAAAAAAATGGAAAAAATAGTAAAAAGAAATGAATTCATCTAATAGTGAAAACCTAACAAGCAGGCACTTTGGATAAGTACCATGGTGAAAACCTAGCAAACATGCACCATGCATAGTCAATCATTGCTCTACCATCTACTGTTACTCAAATCTACCTTTATCCATTTGACATAATCACAAAGGAATGACACATTCACGGCATCCATCCTATGTCTTGTTGATTCTGGCCATGGTTAGCATTTGGTTGACATCATCCCTTGCATATCCTTGCCTTTTTTTTTCCTATCTCCATGTCATTTGACTCAGATAATCCCCGATCTATCTCGGGGAAAGATCTTTTATCATGTACCTATAATGGGTATCGTGCATGATCCTGCATCCTTAAAAAGTTCTAAAAAAATCCTAAAAATCTGAAAAAGTCCTAAAATATCCTAAAAATCTGAAAAAGTCCTCAAAAAATATCTAAAAATTTGAAAACGTCTTGAGAAAATCCAAAAACAATGTCAGTATCTATCTGATCAACTCAATCGATCACGTCAATCAATATTTTTTCCATGTGCGAACTAGGTTGCCTCTGCACATTTGCTATGTAGGAAAGATTCATCTTTGAATCCCTAAGACATTAGGTCAATCCTTCTAGGTTTCTCAAAAATAAAATCATGATTCAAGCTTTTGTCCTTTAGACAACATCATTGGTCATGTCGAACTACGAGGTCTTTGAGTGCACGACATAGGCAAGGCCTTCAATCGATGGACCTGAGGCCGCACTAGGTCAGTCCATTAGGGTTCATGGCACTACATTTTCACACACGTCAAACTATCTTCAAATCAAGTAAATATTATGTCAATCTTGAGCAAACATTCTATCAACAAATCTATTTCATCAACACTTTCATTCAATTTAGTATGTCAGCAATGACATGTAGTCAAAACTCTACCAAGACATTTTAACCTGGAAAATTTTTGGGTTCCTCTTTAGATGCATCCCTCTGAAAAGAAACTCTCGTCATTTTTGTATGCTTTTGGATGTGTCCTTCCTAAGCATCATCATCATCATCTGATATTTTGATGGATTCTCCTAACTACGAGAATCGATCTCCTAGATATCAATGTCATTCAGGATGTGTCCTTCCTGAATTTGATATCACTCGACATTTGACAACACCTAACATTAAAACACTTGGAAAACACTTGGCAAACATTTTTTTGTCTTTTGATGATTATCATGATATTAGTTCCTTATGTCCTAGGAACCATGACATACCATGATGATTATTTTTGTCTCCTTATCATATCATAGTGTTTGTCAACCATCATGACATTTTAACCCAATGATGATTGAAGAGAAACAACTAGAATAGCACTATAGCAAACCTTTGAAGGATTTCTTTTTCCACACTAACATGCATATCTTTCTTTGCACTAATGTCTATCTTTACCTTCTTTTTCTCTCATTCTCTGATGATATCCTGTGACATACAAAAAAAAAAAAAAAAGTTACATACATAATTGCATGAGCATTTCATATTCACATCTACATAAATCAAATACCATAATTCACATTTCATAACGCTATCATTTACATTCATCCATCTCACATCATAAAACCATCATTTGCATCACCATGTAAGCATCACAAATAAACATTTGCAATAACATATAGGAATCACATCATCATCGCATTACACAATGTATACATAACCACATCCATAATTGTATTCATAAACATAAAACATAATGTCCATACACCTCATAGCATCATAAAAGCATCACATAAGCATATGATAAAGCATTAGAGTACCATAACACATAACATTATATAGGCCACATCAAAACTACATCCCATATATATAATCTCAAAAAATTGTCATATCATAGGATAAAGTCATATGATATCCCAAAAATAGAGCTCGTAAGCTCAAATATCAAAACATATAAATATCTACAACAAAGTCGTAGTATAGCCCTCCTCTGTCCCATGGAGGTGAACTGTGAGGTGGTTGTGCCTGATCAACCATGTGAAATGTAACCTAAACGGGAGTGGTGTCCTAAGTCTGACTCTCAGAGCTTGAGGCCTCGGTAACATGAGGTTGGCTCTACTTTGTCTGGTGTCCTGATAACACTGCTCTATGCCCATGCTTTGACCTATGACTATGACCTGATGAATGCCTATGCAAGTTGTGTGACCTATGGCCCGATGACTGACCTAATGCAGTAGACCCCCAACACTAGTATGACTGACACTATGTGACCTACTACTACTGGGTGTCCAGGTGCCACTGCCTGTCCTAATATAAGATCAAGATAATCTTGGATCCCATCTCTCTGGGGGAACCGCTTGCTCATACAACAACCTCTACCACCCCCTGCTCTCTGTCATCTTGGCCAACTAGCCATGTCTCCTGTCAGCCCCGAGCATAACTTGGAAAACTCTGTCACCCACCGATCTAACTCCTGCTGTCAGAGAACAACGTAATCTCTCTCCACCCGAGTGACCTCTAACTCCACTACCAAGGCCTTGTTCTGAGATAAGGCTGCATCAATTTTGCTCTGTAAATCTATGATTCATTGATCAATGGTGGCATCGGCAGGAAAAATGTGTGATATGTCACCCTCACCATCCCTAGAAATCATACGGTCCCGTAGTCTCTGGTCTACCTCATCCTCCTTGGCTCAGACCTCCTCCACATCTATATCAAGAGGGTGTCCCCCAACAAGTGGATCCTACTCTGATCTCTCCTCTGCCTTGACATCCACCTCCTCATCACCACCCCTGATCTCCTCCTCAACCCTCACCTCCACCTCCTCCTCCCCTCCTCTGATCTCCTCCTCTACCTCTTGCTCAGTAGGCACCTCTCTCCTCACCCTCCTCTCAGATGGGCGACAATGGTACACCACCCACTCTTTGCCTAACTCTCTTGGGCTGCCTCCGCCCTCCACCATCCCTCCTCCTCCTTGTACCCCTCCCATCTCCTCCACCCCCATCATCTCCACCACCTCCTTCATCTGATCTGTCTCTGCCCCCACCTCCCCTACCCCCATCTCTACCCCCAGCACCTCTACCATCTCTCCCTCCATCTCTGCCACCCTGACCTCTCCTCGATATCTGTGGAATGACTGACCTCCAATCTATAGGTTACGAACCATCTAGATTTTTCAAAGGAAAAGGCCTCTAAATCTACCACCAGGCATCAAACTTGGTAGATGTACCTGCATTTTTTGGACCACCCCTCCACACCCACTGAACTGCAACTAATCCATCAACTTGTTGCTTCGCCACTATCACTGATATGGGAAGCCCCCACATGGTCTCCCTAGAAGACCGAGCTTACTCTATCATGCCTACTAGCACAACCTGCTACTCTCCAAACTGTCATAGTAACTGTTGGAGCAGGTACATCTCAATAATCCACTGAGTCTATACCATGCGGCCAATCAAATAACAGAACTATCTGCAAAAGGATAAAATGGCCATCCTCATCTGACCACTGAGCACAATCTCTGTAAGGCCTCCTAACAAAACTGATCATCGTATCAATCTGATGATGCCAATACCCAATATCTCCCACATGGGTCTAGCTAACTGATCCCACATAAAGGTAAACATACGGCATCCCATCACCTAGCTGTTGAATTTGCACTGGTGGTCGAAAAATGGGAATGTGCTCCCATACCCAAATCATGAGTAAGGTAGTCCCGCAACTAATACTGTGACCCTGGTGATAAACAACCTCATGTAGCTGATGATAAAGCGTGGCCAACAAGTAGGGCCCCCAAGCAAATACAGTCCTCTGTCCTCACATAAAAATAAGTACATCCCCCCATCTAATGGGAAATCTATGACCATGGTGATCTGGGATCAATAATCCAAAAATCAAGGTCATCAGCATGGCATCAAACCGGGGAAACCGGTCAGCTACAACATCCCAACAGATCTCATAACCATCCATACCCAACTTGGCACCAGCAGCACCCTCATACATCTCTGAGAGGGTATGTCACCCTCGGTATGAATCATAGATAACTCTCTCTCCACTTATCGAAATGCGGAGAATGTGGTAGATGTCCTCCAAAGTCACTCTCGCCTCTCCAGTAGGCAGGTGAAACGAGCAGGTCTCTGAGTGCCACCTCTCACAAAGAGCTATCAGCAAACCCCTATTTTCCCAAATAATGGGCGTATAGGTTACATGGTACAGACCTAGTGCCATCAACTGCTATCTCTATCTATTGCTCAGATGATCTCTAAAGGCATATGTCTCGGGTATAAATCGGCACAAGTGGACTCTGCACAAGAAAGGCCATAGGATTAGCACATGTTGAGCAACATTGTGGAAAGGTTACTACTACTAGCAAGTCAAGGGTGCATCCAAACTAATCTCAGCACAGGGTAAACAAAGGTCAACTCTGGTCAACTACAATTGCATCACGTTGACCAAAAATGTGCCAGAATTAGTCAATTGCGGCTCTGCGCATGAAAATTGCATTGCAATATGTCAAATGCATCGTTCTAGATAGTAAATATGTAGCTTAACAATGAATGCATCTGGCTTGACTTTTGCATTGTGATTTGCAAATGTGTCGTTTAACTTGGTAATTGCGTCACAAAATGGCATATGCATCACAAAAGCCTTACTTGCATCGCAACCTGGTGATTGCGTTGTTTCCCGTTGCAGATGCGTAATCAAACAAAAACCCTGACCTACCCATCGTACTTGCATCATGACGCAATCAAATGCGTCAAACATGAAGGTGTTTGTGGTTTACATGACATCATTTGCATCACAACGCATGTGTTAGACTGTCCTAAAACCCTAATAAATGCATTAAATTCAAAAGTTGACAAGTTGGATAGGGTACTTACCGATGCCTATGCGCCCTCGGGTTGTCAGAATGTCTACACGTGGCATCCACAGTGGTTAGTCACTAGAATCACCATTGTCTCTTTGAGCTCTGATTTCTGAATTTTCTATATGACAAATGAGCAAATGACACTTGGATTGACCTTTTCAACCTATTTATAGGCTGAAAATTAGGGTTTTGACCTAATAGGTTGTATCAAAGGCTCATTTGACCATATTTGACCGACATTTTGGCTAGCTTAACATCCTCCATTTTAGAATTGGATCGCTCCATCACTTTCTAGTCATTAATTTAATTAGTCGGGATATTTTCCAAATTTTTCTAACCCCAGGTCGAAATTCGAATTTTTTTCCGAGGGGGCATAGGCACTCTATAGCTTCACTGGGGCATATTTTGGACTTGTTTTCTTTGCCACAATGCGACAAGCTGCATTATGACAAAGAGGGGCAAATGTAGACACCTAAAAATAACTTAGGCCTACGACCACTATTTTACCACCTTTTGTCCTGACATTATTATAACTCTATAATTATGTTTCTAACCCACACTCAACTATTAATTAAATAATTTATAATTATTTAATTAATTCATGATCTTTCATTCTTCATGATTATTAATTAAATAAATCTAATATATTTATTTAATGTGTCACTAATTATCAAAGTCTTCTTACAATTAAATAAAGTCTCATTTATTTAATTAATCCTTATCATTAATGTCCTCCTGATTATTAAATAAGTATATTTTAATATATTTATTTAATATGTCACTAATTTCCTAAATCCTCTCGTAATAAAATATATTCATTAATTTATTTAATTAATTAATTGCCTCTTCTAAATAAAATAATTATTATTAATTATTTAACTGCCTTATGTGACATTTCCCTCTTTTTAAATAAAGTAATTTATTTAAAAATGTCTCACATAGTTAACTTATTCTTCATTTAGTAATTAATTTTCAAAAATCAATTACTTATTATCTCACAAAATCCATATTTTGAATTAATTTAATTCAAAATGGAAATATTCTTCTACAAATCTAGTAATTGCTAAAATTACTGATTATCTAAAATCTCATCCCCTTATCTTCTGATTTTTACTAATTTCATCTCAAGGTCGCATTTATTCTCCACCTTTGATTTAATTTATCAGATTTAATCTTGTCCACACATTTGGGGATTGTTGCCCTAACCCTAATTGAGAGTTGTCACCTTGAATCTTAACCATTGATTCTAGGGCATCTCTCAATCTCTCATCTCATCCGTCTGTTCAAGATTGCATTTTCTATAAAATGACAATCTTGATCTCATTTTTGGGGATTGCTTAATCTATGATTATTTTTGGCAATCTTATTATTGGCATTCTCATATCATCTTAGGCTTATATTACTATTTGTATAATAGAAGTAAAATTCTAGTTTGCATAGAGTTATTTTATGAATCCTTCAAAGGCTTTGTTAAGGCTAGGCATATAGAGTTTGCTCACAAATATGAGGGCATCCATTATCACAGCAAGCTTAAGGAGGTACAATGGAAATCAGTCATGAAGCATAGGAGTGGGTGAGATCTTTCTAGTTTCTTGCATTTCTTTACATTTCTCCTTTGCATTCGATTGTTTGATGTTTTTATTGACTTGCATGTGTTACTAGTCCAGTTTTGACCTTGTAGAAAATAAATCCTTCATTATAGTAAGCCAAGTCCGAAAACAATTAGAGGGAAAAAATACAAGGATGAAAGCCTATAGACATCGGATATGGGAATTAATTGAGGGTTTTGAAGCTTTCAATCTGCAAGTTATTCCCTGGTCCCTAAATGATATTGTAGGTTGGATAGCTTCCATTGGGTCATAGTTTGAGCCAGTTTCTAACTCAAAGAAAAGTAAGGTCCACATCATTGTCTGAACGTCAATTCCCGACAACAATCAAAATTGGCAAGTGTTTGAAGATGATGCCCAAATAGCCACTTTTGTTTAAAAGTCTGAGGGACCTTCCGGCCATTCAGGATCATAGTTTCAACCATCTGAAGGATAGGTGATTCAGCTAAAGGGCAATAAGCTCCCTCAAGGTTTGATTTCCCTTGAGAATATGTTTGATTGTGAAGATGTGGGGAATGGAAAGAAAGGGTTCACAACTGACAAAAAGGATTATTAAGAGTTGGACGTCGGGAACGATAGAAGACTAAAAGTCAAAAGAAATATACAGTTGGAAGATAAAGAAAGGCAAGGAAATCTATGCTCTAAGTACGAAGGAGTTATATCATGGACCTATGATGATCTTAGAGGATACGATTCTAGTATAATTCAACATACCATTGACTTGGGAGAAGGGTCGAAGCTAGTTCGACAAAAGCAAAGTCATGTTAATCTGAAGGTCGAAGAACTCATGGCACAAGAACTCACTAAATTGATTGAGTCCTGAATCATTTATCTAACTAAACACTCAACTTGGGTGTCTAATTTGGTACTAGTTCAGAAAAAAAATGGTTATATCAGGCTTTGTGTTGATTTTCTAGACCGGAATAAGGCCTCGTTGAAAGATCATTATCCTTTGACATCCATGGAGAAAATCTTGCAAATAGTGGCTAGGTAAGAGATGTTGTCATTGCCTGATGTATTTTTAGGGTACAATCAAGTACTTTTGAAAGAGAGTGACCAACATAAAATGACATTTACCACTAAGTGGGGTACGTTTGCATACACAAAGATGCCTTTTGGGCTCTCAAATGTCAGCTCGAATTTTCAACGGGCCATGGACATTGCTTTTGAAGGGTTGATCAATTCAATCATTTTGATTTACCTAGATGATCTGACCATTTTTTCAAAATTAGAGGCTAATCATTTTGACCACCTAGAATAGATCTTCCAGAGGTGTCAAAAGTTCAAGATTTCTTTAAATCCCCAAAAATGTGTTTTTAGAGTACCTCAAGGTAAACTTCTTGGATTTATAGTGTCCAAGGAAGGAATTGAAATAGAATCTGAAAGAGTCAAATCTATAATGTATTTTCCTTACCAGTAAATCAAAAGGGGTTGCAAAATTTCTTGGCAAAGATCAATTTTTTTAGTCGTTTCATTTCCGACTTTGCTGGCATCGCAAGGCCCATCACCTTGATGCTAAAAAGGAATTTGATTTTCAAATGGACTCCCGTAGGCAAGGAATCTTTCAATTAGATAAAGAAAGCTATCTTTGCTAGTCCAGAACTAGCCAATCCAGAGTTTTCTAAAGATTTATTGTTATATGTATACAACGGTTATCATACCATAGCTTCCATACTTAATCAAATGGACGAGAAGGATAATGGAGAGCATACAATTGCTTTTCATTAAAGAACCCTCAAAGGTTATGAAATCAGATATAACTTTGTAGTGAAATAGGATTTTTCCATTGTCAAGAGTCTCAAAAAGATTCGACACCTAGTGTCGGCCAATAAGATCACCATTTTGGTCACTCACCCAAGTGTAAGGGAATACATCACTGAGGGAGAAATAACCGAAAAGAGAGCTAATTGGATCACTAAGATCCTAGAGTATGATGAGGACATCAAGTAGACCAAGATGGTGTGGGGAAGAGGCCTGTGTGAATATCTTCTACAAGAGTCAGTTTCCAAACTCGAAAAGGAGATTGATCAAGTGGATTTTCAAATCAGTTTAAATACGAAAAATCCTCGGTTATGGATTAGACATTATACATGTAGAAAGGATACTACCCGAAAACTCTCCCCTTCCACAAATGAAGATACTACCGGCTGCAAGGCACCAGGTACATATTGGTTGAAGGAATTTTATTCAAGAGGAACTATGATGGAGTATTGCTTTGATGTTTAGACAAGTGCCAGTAATATAGGGTTTGGATAGAATTTCATAGCAGCTCTGTGGGTAGACATTTTTCTGCTAAAACCACCACTCTAAAAATTATGCAAGCGGGATACTACTGACCTCAATTTTTTCGAAAGCATGCCGTTTGGTGTAGAAATGCACTCAGTGACAATTCTTTGTTGGAAAAAGAAAAAAATATGCTTTTCCTTTGAGTCCCATTGTAATTGAAGAGCCCTTTGCTCAATGGGGGTTAGAATTTGTTGGAATGATAAATCCTATCTCCAGTGTTGGCTATAAGTGGATCCTCATAGCGATTGATTATTTCACAAGATGGACAGAGGCTATCACCCTGAAAGGTGCTACAAAAAGTGAAATTGTTAACTTTCTAGAAGGGCTAGTGACTAGGTTCGGTTCACCAAAGACTATTATATCCAACAATGCTAGGGCCTTCGTAGGTTTGAAGTTGCTGAATTTTTCTATTAGGAATGGGATCTACCTCAATACCTCTTCAAATTTCTACCCACAAGGGAATGGGTTAACAAACTTGACAAATAAAAGCCTAATTAGGTTAATATAGTGCATTGGGTCCAAGGGGCAGAGGGAATGGCACGAACATCTACGAGTTGCTCTATGGGTAGAAAAAATCATGCCAAAGTAGATCCTGAAGATATCTCCTTACGAATTAGTATATGGGAAGGAAGTAGTTTTCCCTGTTTCTATGGAACTCCCCACATTACAATTACTAAAAGTCCTAGAAATAGAGGAAAACGGTGGAATGGAGGTATGAATAGCCAAACTCCTTGAACTAGAGGAAAACAAAGAAAAATATTTTAAAGCTATGATTGGCTGCTAGCAAACGGTCAAGTGATGGTTCGACAAAATACTTCTGACCCAAATTTCCAAGTAGGAAGCTTGGTGCTAAAGTATTATGAGCGCACTGCAAAACCAAGACAACATACCAAATTTGAAGCATTATGGAAAGGCCCCTTCTAAATCAGAGTGTGCAAAGAAAATAATGCATACAAATTGGAAGATATGGAAGGTAATTCTTTAGAGATACTAGTAAATGATATTTATCTAAAACCATTCCATTAAAGTATGACACTTTAAAAAAAATTCACAGATATGTACCATATGTAATTTTTTTGTAAAACGCTTTAAGTTTTCGATTAATGAATAAAGCAAAGAAGCAAAAGTGGTATGAAAGATATACTATATATTTTATTTTTTATCAAATTTACAGTATAGGGTAGCTCGAGGCTCAAATTATAGGAGAAAGGATCTTTCGAGCAAAACCTAGAAAAGGTATTCGACCAAAACACAAAAAGAGAACAAAATGGAGGAACTTTTACAATAATATCAAAAGGAAGGCATCCAACCCTCATTATAGGGGCTTGCTGCCCATAATAATTTTTCTTTTCTTTCTTTCTTCTTCTTCTTCTTCATTCATAGGAGAGTAGGAGTAGAATTCATAGATGTCGACCTCATTCTGCATGGTCGAAGATGATGAGCTCAAACTGATTTTTGAAGTCGTACTACAGAGCTTCATCAACGCCATACTCCCGAAGGAGGTAGGTAGCAACAGACAGGGATAAAATGCGGTGGCTATTCAGGTCAATGATGTGAAATTCGCTGAGAAAGGGCAGCCAAGGCACATCCATGCCATGATCAATGAACCTGCAAAGGTCCATCCTATTGGGAATCCCGACACCAGGGATAGAAACTTGCACTTTTTTCCCAAGCCTTTCCACCTGAGAGACGTCGACAATGCGGTGACACAACTCAACTATCTTGGTTTTGGTGGCATTTAGGTCTAGCAGAGAGGCCATGAAGTGGGACAAGACATTGTAATTGGTTCACATTTGGTTCTCATCTTCAATGAAGTCCATGTCAATGACCCATCAAAAATAAATAAGCCCCAAGCGGTCGCACCCTTTTACCAAATGCTTAATTCTCTCACTGGTAATCTCCCCCATGAAGGCATATTGTGGCCTTCATGGGAGAAGATGAACAGGAGTACCCAGACCAATAGACATGGTTGGAGCAATAGAGGAGAAGGCAATATTATAGATAGAAAAGAAGATAGATAAACTCCAAAGTTTTCTTTTTCAAATGAATATAACCCTTAGGTGGCATAGCTATTTATAGAAAAGAGGTGTTAGAATAGCTAAACAACAAAGGTTTTATTTTTGGCCATATGGTAACCAGAAAATATCAAAGTAGTCGGTGAACGGAAGGAAAAATCATACATATAATCTGTCATAAGGTCTCAAAATTAATGTTTGGGCGTTGGGAGTAAATCCTCATATAGGCCAATTTTTGACATGTGTCCTCACCATCATCAGCATCAGCTAGCTTGCATAAGTGAAAAGACATAGATTAATGCGCTAATGCCTAAAAAATTAATGAACTCATCTTTTCAAGAGTACTTCGAATCACTAAGTAAAGATTGACATAAGTAAGGACACTCTTCCCAAGGCAATGAGTTTATTGGAGAAAAGAGGCAGTGAAAGCAGTATACTAAATCCAATTCTATAGAGTTTTTGGCACTCCTGAGGGATACAGATCTCCTACCCACACATATCTCCTTGTTGGAAACATTCTCGTAGCCTGACCCAAAGGGTTAGATGGAGATAGAGGACTCTAATATTCAAGCAGTGGGTTTGGATTTGAATGAGATCCATCTGTGTGATAAGGTAGCCCTAGCGAAGACCACTCAAAAAGTGGTATACGCAAACTATGAGTGGCTAGATCGAAAGCGAGGAAAGTGGGAGAATGAGCTGGAAAATGTAAAAGAAATGGTGAATCATTTGCAGTTAGAGATCAGGGCTCAAAATGATGGAATTACCTGCATACTGTAGGAGCAAGACCAACAAAATGAAGCAATAGGATCTCTTGTAGCACTCCAAGATGAGAAGATCCAGATTTACACTGAGATAGACAAGTTACAAGGGGAACTTGTAGTTGAGCACCAATCTATTGTAGAGCACCAGCATGTTCGGGAAAATATAAAGAAGGAGCTAGACAACATCCAAGCTTAGGCTTTCGATGATCTACAAAAGGCCCAACAGGAGATCAAAAAGCTAAAAGATCATCTAGAGAGCATTCAAGATCATTTTTAAGGTATTCAAGGGTAGAATTCTTCATCAATTTTTGCAACAATTCAAGATCCATCATCATGTAAAGTATATTAAGCATAAAGCATGTTAATGAGATAGTATTATGATGAAACATTAAAGATCCAAGATCAAGCATTGTTCTACACCTATTGTCAAGATCAAGATCTACATCCTTCATGGCTATTTCATGTTCAGTTGCAAATTTAAAAGACATCATTCAAGGTATCATTGTCCATGATTCATATTCTTTGTTTCATGTTTCATGCCTTCATTTCATTGTCTCATCATTTGGCTTAATTTCCTACAAGGGGTTTGACCAAGGCAAACCCCTATTCCCTAACAATCAACTCTCTCTCTCTCTCTCTCTCTCTCTCTCATGTGATTACAGATCTAGGTGTCTTGGAGAATGAAGGACCTTTGAAGATTAGGTTATGAGCCTGGAGAAAGTGTTTGGAGTTGTCTCCCCATTTGCAAGGTCATTATCTTCACGAAAAATTCATCTATAGGTCTGAAATAAGGGTTTTGGATCTGGAAACAAACAGAAACAAAAAGAATAGACCTTGAAGACCAAAATTAAAATTTTAAAACTCCAGAAAATCCTAACTAGACTCATTCACCAGTTCTGGTGAATGAGTCCTAATTTAGGTCAATTTTGAGATTTTTGTAGTTTCAGATACCCTTTTTCTAGAAACCTTTTCCTATACAAAAATCTAGATTTGGGACTGATTCGCCCAGTCTGACAAATGAGTCCTAGCAGGCCTAAATTTTAGGTTATTCAACATTTTAGCTGTATTCAAGCTCTTTCAGGTTTCTAGGTACTATTCTATACTTTTCCAGTTTGTTGTTCTGATTTATTTGCATTTATAGGCCATTTATTTAAGTTTCGTACATCAATAGGTTTAGATATTGCAACATGCATTTCATTTGTCTTTCCAAGTCATTACTGGGTGGTGAGTCCCTCATTACTTCATAATTAGACCCTAGGATAGCCCTATTGCAATATATCTTTCTCCTTTGCATACTTGAGGTTGAGATCTCTAGGGTTTGTCATTGAATGTGGAGTATAGAAATTTTGTTGCCCTAGGTCCTAAACCCAAGAGGCATCAAAATTGTTTCTTACAAAATCTTGCACTTAAAAGTTGTGTTATACATGATACATCTAATTAAGATGGTCTAATTGATGTGGCAAGTATTTTTGGATGTAATGTGTATAAATATAAGTTCATTTCAGTGTTGTAGAGATGTGATATGTACTGTAGAAAATGTGTGATGAAAATTCCTAAGCAAAGCATGCAAATGTAATACTAACGTAAAGAAAAGCAGAGTGTGGAAGTGGAGTAGTATGCAGTGTGTTGATTTAGTATTTTGAGATCCAGTGGAACTATATCTCCTACATATTGTAGATGCATTATTAGTTGTTCAAATATTTGCACTGAGCCACCCCTCTTTTCTACATTTCTTTCATTTTATGGGTAATCAGTCCACCAGATAGTGAGTTGACCTGGCAATGAGCCTTTTTGTAATATGTTATGACTGGTGATTATATATTATGAGCTAATCCTCACTACTATTTTTATATTTTTAGGTTTTTCATGTATAAATATAGTGTTGATGTGTTATGTTCTTTGATGATTTCTTTGATGATTTCTTACCTTACTGAAATTTCAATATTGTTGTGTGGTCTCATAACCCACCCCAAGACTATAAGGCTTGGTGACCCTAGTGAAAATTTAATGTTTATGGCAAGTGTTGGTTGGAAAATGATCACTAGAAGTTAAGTGTTAAAAGGAAGTATTGAAGTAATTTGTGAAATTTGAATGTACCAAGTATAGGGTATTGCAAGGCTAGAATGGTTGAAGTTTTAATGCAATGTTTGGTAAGTGTTCTAATTCAGAAATGAAATTTTGGGAAAGGTAAAGGTTTTAGTAATAATTGGGAGTCTCAAAAAGTTTGTTCTAGTAAAAAGTTGAAGTTGGCAAGTACTGGGAATCGGGTAGCAATGTTGAGTTTCAAAGTGAACGACAAATTTTAGGGCAAAAGCAGGTTCCCCAATGGCTTCTTGGGTTTCCACCGAGAAGGAGATAGAGTTATTTCCACACCTAAAACTTCGGGTTTCATTCAATATTAGGGGTTGAATGTGATTGAAGTATCTATATGAAGTATTCTAGATGCAATACAGTGTAACTAAAAATGAGCTAACTATTGGGTGATCCCACAATACTGGTTTACAATTTTTTGTACAAACTGAACACCAAACTAATTTTTTTAGCTAAATCTTCACTTTCGGGATCCTATAGTGGCTAAACCATGAGGAATTTGAAGATGATGAAAAGTAGTGATTTGTGAAGTTTTGTCTATAGATTCTACACATATTTTTCAATTTTTTTGGAATCAGATTGCACTTATTTTTGCGTCTCCTTCAAAAACTAGTTTTTTTTTAAAATAACATTTCTAAGGAGTGACGCTCACCGTATACAACATAATTTTTTTTGTATGAATAATAAAATTCTATTTTTTTCTAATTTAGATTTGTAACTATGATATCTAGCACTTTCATTTGGTTTTATAGTGTTTTATTGAATATTTTTTCCTCAATCAAGTTTCAAAGTCAAACCAATTACAATTCAGACATAGGCGGACTGTATACAACATAAATTTTTCTATATGTATCGAAATTCAAAAAAAAAATTAATGGATCAAGGACATCAATACCCAGCCCGAACATATTTTTTAGAATTTTATTTTGATAATTTGCTATTTTTCCACATGTGCAGAATAGAGAGCTTGATTTTTGGTTAAAAACCTATGTTTAATAAAAATTAAAAAACATATACATAATAAAACCAAAATATATTAAAATTGTATTCATTGGATAGCTCGTTTTGAGGAATACCATCATCGTTTCAAATAAATTTTAAATGAATTCATTTGATCCAACAAAAAGTTAACTCAAAAGTTATTTTTTATCAACATTTTGATAGGTGTAAAGGAGACTCATTTATAAGTATGGTTTAAAACTAGTGAGGTTCTATCCAAAAGGGTTTGATCAAAGGTGCTTTGATCAAACCCTCTTCAATTGGAATCCTTAAAATGGGAATTTTTAAGGCTTAAATCATTATATTTTTTAAAAATATGTGATTTCAACAAAAATCAGTTCCTCTCATAAATCGTAAACCATCTTTATGGGATCACCCTATTGAATACAACAACTAATTAAATATAGGCTATTTGAAAACACATGATGATATGCAAGAGGATAGAATAAAGACTATACAAGACAAGATAAGAAAATAGATAAGACAAGCTCACCTGGAAATAGACAAGGGATAAAGTGAAGATAGTAGAAGCCTCTCAAATTTTGGAAAATATACTTTTTAGGCCAATTGGGACACTTATGCCAAGTTGGGCAACTTAGTCCCAATTCTAGTAAACTGCTCCAGGCATTGTTCCAACCGAAAGGGTATCCAAATCTCTAGAAATCCCTAACAGAATCATGCAGTGGGACTAAGTCACAACTATTGGTGACTTAGTCCATTCTAGCTTTTTTGAAAATCGGGAAGTGGGAACAAAAGCCTATAGTTGTAAATCTACTTTCTTGTTGAAAGCCAAGTCTAAATCCTTAAAATCACATGTAAAATAGAATATATTTTGGTTTCTAATGTGGGCTTTACCTTGGTCAAACCCTTAGTTCATATTTAAACTTTAAAAGAGATAAGAAATCTTCATAAAACCATAGCCCTAAGTGCGTCTAAGACTAGGAAATCAAAAGTATGATGCAACCCTATTTTAACGTCCAGGAATAAGATGCATAAATGAAACAAGAACAATGCAAGACTCATTCTAAGAGACCTATATCACATTAAAAATTAATCTTAGTGACATGAAAACCTTCCTTAGGCTGAAGACTGAGAGAAAATGGAAGATGGAACCACTTTGAAAAAAGAAGTCTTTACATTGATTTGATGGCTAGGTGCATCTCTTCAACCTAGATTTCTCCATGATTATCCATAGAAATACATGATAAATCCTTTTCAATGTGAGATATTGATTGATAAGTGAGCTCAAAGACCTGCAATAATCCTAGTTTGTTGCCCTAAGCTTCAACTTTGTTGTAGAAAGAGTAATGAATCTTCTTGTGGAGGATGTTCAACACTTGATTCTTGAGTTTGCTTGTGAAAAATGACTAAAGGTATTAAAAAATTACTTTAAAACATGTATTTATAAGCAACAATACCTAGTTTTTTTTCATTTTGACCTAAGATGCCGACACCCATCGGGGATTTTTATCAAATTAGAGATTTTTCCGCTCAAAAATGCAAATAACCCTAAAAGGGACTAAGTCACCACCTTGGATGACTTAGTCCCACCAAGGGTTTTTGAGGTGGGATTTGTGATATTTGAGTAATTTTAATTTTGTTTGTCAAGACTTGTATGATTTCTTATGTTAAATAGGCCTCAAATTCAAAGATAATGAGTCTTACGGGCCTATAAATGTTGATTTAGGAGGGTGATTGAGGCAAGGGTGTCTAAAGTAGGACCAAATTAGGCACAAAATTATCCTTTTCTTCAATGGTATAAAATTTTTGGTGACACATTTATCCCCCACTTTAGCATCCATATGACTCTACGTGCATATGTAAGCTAAAGGACGCTAAAGAATGCACTTTGTTTTCATAAAAGGATACTCATTCAAAGGTGGGAGAATGAAGCCCCTAGTGTAGTTACCTACAAAACCAAAAAATTAGGAACCACATCCTACAACACAAAATCATTAGTTGTCCAAAAATCCTCTTATCTAATTCCTATAAATCGAATTTGAGGGTAGATTTATGTACCCCCTTGATTTTGCTTGCTTTACAAAGGTGGAATAAAGGTAGAAATCTTGCCACATCGAATGATGACATGAATGTCAAAGGGAATTTCCAAGTAGCATGCACATAACGATAGGTGATTGACGATGTAAGGTGTGGAAACATGATTTTGATGCAACAAACAACATCAAAAATAGAGTTCACTAGCACCAATTTTTTTGTTTTGAATGAAAATCACCCTAATATGTTTAAGATAGTAAAAGTATGAATGTGCTTACATGAGTATGCAAAAGAGTAAAAAGAATGAAAATGAGGTAATGTATCACTTGTTCATTTTACCTTTTTGTAGCTTGAGAGTGACAAGAGAGGAGTGAAAGATACCGAGCAAATAGGATTTTACACCTATGAGACTGGATGTGTTGCGGGACTAGGTGTTATGCAACGACCGGCACCATGAGGTGAGTTGATTTTGTCACCTTATTTTTATGTTTTTGAAATGATTTAATGATTTATATGTATATCTAGGTTAATTTAGGATCATGGAACAAAAGTTCGTAAAGTGTCCCTTTTCTTCGCAAAGTGTCATTTATTCACGAAGTGTCCCAAAAGGGTTCTAAAGTTTCTCAAAAGGGTTCTAAAGTGTCTAGGGCCTTAGAGATTGCACACCAGAACAATATTATTACACTTTGCATGATGAATTGGAGTAAAATTGAATATATTAGATGATTAGAGCATATTTTGATGTTTTTGATAGGTACCCACTCGTTCATGACAGCGTTTGGGTGGGAGATAGTTGAGCTTTTTGAGAGATTTAGCCCCCGATTTTTTAGTGGAGGATGTATAGAGAATTTTCAAGACATGGGGATCTACTGGGCATACCTCATGCCCCCCATGAGGTACCATGATGCAATTTTGATGTTATTATGTGAGCAGTGGAACATAGATAAGTGCACATTCCACCTACCGACTAGAGAGATGACAATTACTCTAGAGGGTATGCATCATATACTTTGAGTTACTATTTGGTGGGAGAGGGTGCACTTCTAGAGAGATAGTTCCTTTCGTGAGTAGCGGGAAGATATGCAGTACTACCTAGAAGGGCCAATTCATGATGAGATGGTGGCAGGATGGATCGACTTGGCGCTGTTACTTTATTCATGAGTGCTAGTGGTGAGACAGATTATGATGCATACTGTCATATTAGTACTCCTTCTAGATGGATGTGCAACACACCTTGAGGATGGATTAGTGCATTTGATATGGGGGATGGTAGAGTACCAGACATTATATGTTTGGGGACGTTGCATCCCTACACGCTTGTATTATTATTTGGGATGGTTTGTGTTTCGGGAGGTAGACAGTATGGTGCATTGTATGTTTCTATAGGTTTGGTTCCTAGAGCATATCACATGCACTAATCCCACTGGCTTCCTATGTCTTACAACATTTGGGTATCCTCGGGCCTTTGACTATCCTCTACGATGGTTATGGTAGTACATATATTTTCACTTTTGGAGAGTGAGGTTCAACCAACTGGGTGAGGATGAGATCTTATGTAAACCTTATTAGATTAAGTGTAGTGGCCAGATTACACAAGGAAAATGAGGAGACTTCAGTTGGATTGATTTCTAGTTGGTTGGCATGATCACATAGTATGTCCTTTCTACTATGATCGAGTCATGTGACAGTTTGGATAGATTTAGAGGCCACCCAGGGTACGATAATATTTTAGGATATCAGTATAGAGTGCCTAGAGACCTGGTGATACAACATGGTTCACTATAGATGATGTTGTTGAGAATGACATTGATTTCTCTAGTCACGATCAGCCACCGGTCTCTTACACAGACAACGTCGATGCCATGTGGGATCATGAGGAATGGTGGATAGTATCATGACCAAATCTTGTGTTTCTGATTCATGAGTCTATAGGAGATGCAGGACCATTTCCAAATGAGGGAGATGAGAGAGAGGTTAGAGTCGAGGAGACACACTACAGCGCTACGAACATATTTACCAACATTATTGATGAGTCATATAATGAGGATGCAAATCCAAACTATGATAGATAGGAGGGAGAGAAGGAGGATCAGGGGGAGGAATAGGATGAGGAGCCACCCCTAAGTGAGAGTGATGAGGCAACAACTAAGGATTGACATGAGTGGGGAGAGACCTCACCCATTCATATGACTAGATCCTGAGGAGTGGCAGCAATGGGCACCATTACTCACAGTCGAGAAGAGGCTAGCACAAAATCCATGCCCCCTACACAAGATGAGGTTGATATTTCTCATCCTATTGGAGATATAGGTGATTATATTTATTTTTATGCATGTACCTTGTGCTTTTATGAGTTACTTTATGTATATATACCATGATGTGTACTGATTATGTTTTGTTTCTATCTTGTAGGACCAACAGAGGATTGGCAGGATCTCTACTAGGAAGCAGCTATGGCGATAGTACCATCCATCGATGAGGAGGAGATGGACTCAAATTATGTTTCCCCACCTACTATGGAGCGATATCTAGAGTCACTTAGACTATTTGTGAGTCTACGAGTAGCGTATGAGAGCTTGACGAGACGAGTCTGTTGAGATGAGACTGTATCACAAACAAAAACATCAAGGACTCTGGTAGAGTTTGGGAGACTACAGAGAGAGGTGACATGGCTACAGAAAGAGAGGGGTCGGATAGCAGGAGAGCATCGGGTGGCCCTTATGTGGATGGAGGGGATAGATTTTGTGATTAGATTCAGTGGATCATGATCATGATCATGCATGACCATCTCCCAATGTCTGGCTACTCATGCAATACATGTACCAGATCCTGAGGGATCTAGTAATCACAATCCTCGATGACATTGTATATTTTGATGACATGTACAGAAAACTTTGGATATATATATATATAATCATTTTTATGTTATATGTTTTGTTTTAATGTGTGAATATTCAATGACAATGTGATTAATTAAATAGTCTTTATAAGATTACTTAATTAATGTCTTCACGATTTAACAAAACTTATGTGATCTAATTAACAACTTGCTAAATTTTATTTTAGATACAACATGAAGATTGAGTATGTTATGCACTTATGATTTAAAGCAACATAACACACAAGAGTAATTTTGAATAGTATGAAACCTAAAGAAATTATAAAATGAATTAAATAATCACTTTAGTGTTCAACACACATACATAACTATTTGTCAAGAACGAAGCAATGGGAAAGCATATAGGATATAATACAATAGCTCTAACAACACTGCTTTATCATTCATACCATTCAAAAGGGACTACACATAATACTGACGCAAAAGCATGACATTAACAGGGTCTTTAAGAGGAGTTCCATCTTGTTTTGTTAATGTGTAAGTGCCAGATCCATAATTTGTATTGACTACATAGGGTCCTAACCAATTAGGGCTGAATTTTCCCTTTTCAACATAATTAATAGTAGTGTTCCATTGATTTTCATATTAAACTAAATCACCCTTGTTAAATTTCCAAGGAATGATGCCAATATTATATTTGTGTTGTAACTTTTTAGTGTATGCCTTAAGATGCTTGAGAGTGTTAATGTGTTGTTCATCAAGGATTTCAAGCTGATGTAATTATTTTTGCATATAGGTTTCATTATCAACAAGGCCTTGGAGAGAATCTGCAATGTTGGCATTTCTAACTCCAAAGGTATGATAGCCTTAGTACCATAGACAAGGTTGAAAGGTGTATTTCCCATAGAGGAGCGAACACTTGTGCGATAGGCCCATAACGCATATTGCAATTGTGTATTCCAATCTTTTTTGTTGAGATTAATAGTTTTCTTGAATATTTGTTCAAGGATTTTATTAGTGATTTCAGCTTGACCATTAGATTATGGGTGGTAAGGTGTTAAAAAGTGATGTTGTATATGAAAAGTCTCTAGGAACTTCTTCACATCATTATTTTTAAACGGTGTTCCATTTTCCGAAACTAATTCGGAATGGAGTCTAAAGTAATTGATGATGTGTTCCAATAAGAAATGACATATCACATCAGCAGTTGTGGATCAGAGATGAATAGATTCCACCCATTTGGTGAAATAATTAGTTCAATAATGATAAACATATGTCCAGAAGAAGAAGGTGTTAAAAAATTTCCAATTCGATCCAGTCCCTACACAAAGAACGACCAAATAGGGATCTAGGCACGAAGCTTATAAGTAGGAGCATGAATCAAATTTCTATGTTCTTAGCATTTGTGACATCGCTTAACATACGCATAATAATATTTTACCATATTTTTCTAGTAGTAACCCATATGAAGGAGTTTTTGCACTAAGGTTTTTCCTCCAAAATGACCTCCATAAGTGCCAGAATAGGCCTGTTTGAGGGCAATATGGGTTTCAGAATCCTTGAGACATCGTAGGATAATTCCATCAAAGGATCTTCTATACAACATATCGGCAAGGATTATGTACATGGTTACTAGCTTTTTTAGATGAATGTGGGTGTTTCTAGTTGTAGGCTTGGGAATGGTACCATGTTTTAAATAGTTATAAATGGTGTCCTACCATTCACATGAATTACACGGGAATTTTGGGAGTACATCATCAGATTTATCGCTGATGGAGGGTTTCATGATTGGGTGGATGGTAAACATGATGTTTTTAGAAGGATCTAAAGGAGATATGAGAGAATTCACACTAGCCATTGCATCCATGTGTTGATTATCTTTTCGGGGGATGTTATCAATGATGAAAAATTCAAACTATTCTAACAAAGTTTGTACGAGATCCTTATATTGCAATAATTTATGATGTTTAGTTTTATAGAGACCATTGATTTGTTTGATCACTAATTGTGAATTGCCATAGATCTTAATATCTTTAACTGCCATGACTAAGGTAGCATGCAATCCAATAATTAACACTTCATACTCAGTTGTGTTATTTGCACATAGGAAATTTAGGTGATACCACAAGGGAATAGGATTTCTTATGGGCGGAAGTAATATAACTCTAGCACTAGAGCCTATTTGACACTTGAATCTATCAAAGTACAATTCCCATGTAGGAAGCTATATGGTCAACACACTATCATCAAGAAAAGAATCATTGGTAGGTAATGCTAAAGGAGGAGGAGAATTGGGTAAATAGTCGGTTAAGGCTTGGCCATTAATTGATTTTTGGGAAACAAACTTAAGGTCAAACTCAGTTAACAACATTACCCATTTAGCAAGATATCCTAATAGGTCTATTTTATTGAAAATATATTTGAGAGGATCCAATTTTTTCATCACTTGTATTTATGTGTTTAGTAAATAATGTCGTAACTTACTAGTAGCGAATACAAGAGCCAAACTTTGTTTTTTTTAATTTTTATGAGTGTGTTTCATAATCTATGAGAGTTTGACTAATGTAATAAATGGTATCTTCTTTACCATTGTCATCTTGTTGTGCCAACAATGCAGCAAGAGCATGGGTGGAAGCAGCAGTATAAAGGACGAATGGTTTGTTTGGTATAGCAAGTGGTAAACTAGGTGGAGTTGCAAGGTACTATTTCAAACACTCAAAATCATGTTTACAATCATCATTCCAATCAAAATTCACATCCTTTTTGAGGAGGTGTGTAAAAGGTAATGTTCGATCAACTAAAGAAGCGAAAAAATGATGGATGGCTTGAATCCTTCCTTGTAATGTGCATAATTGGGACGTGTTGCGAGGATGTGTCATGTTAATTATAGTGTCAATTTTCTTCGTGTCCACCTCAATTCCTCTGTAAGATATGATAAACCCTCAAATTTTACCGTTATCTACTCCAAAGAAACACTTTTTCAGATTTAAGCGCATGTTATACTTACGAATTCCCTCAAATATTTGTCGAAGAAAATTCATATTATCTTGTTGAGTTAAGGATTTAGCTAGAATTTCATCAACATAATCTTCCAAGATTTTATGTATGTAATCATGAAATATTAATTTCATTGCTCATTGATAAGTAGTTCCTGTGTTCTTAAATCCAAAAAGCATCATAACCCAACAAAATGTTCCCCAAGTGGATGTAAAGGTCATCTTGTATTGATCTTGTGGGTTGATGAATATTTAATTATATCTAGAAAATCCATCCATAAAATACAACAAAGCATGTATAGTAGTTGAATCCATGATCATGTCGATATTAGGAAGAGGAAAATCGTGTTTTAAAGAGCTTTGTTCAAGTCTCAAAAATCCATGCATATCCTAACATGATAATTAGCTTTAGTAACTACAACAATGTTTGATATCCAAGGAGAATAATTGATAGGTCAAATGAGACCTGTGTCAAGGAGTTTTTAAGTTCTCCTTTAACATTCAAGGCTATCTTAGGGTTTATCTTTCATATCTTTTGGTGAACGGGCTTAGCATTTTCAGCAAGAACAATGTTATGAGTGACTATCTTCACATCTATTCCTGGAATATTGAAATATTTCCAAGCAAAAAGTTTAGGAAAAGCGTGAAGAAATGTTGCAAGATCCTCTTGTTCTTCATCATCAAGGCACTTCCCAATTTTAATGACTTTGTCTTTATTATCTATGTCCATTATTATATCAATGGTATCCCCTAAGCAGAGTGCATTTGAATTAGAAAATTTTGGATCATATGGTTCCATGCTTGTGAGATTTTCATTAATGTCAATAACATTGAGCTCAATACTTATCATAGCACACGATGCATTTCTCTTTGAGATATAAGTCTTATTTGAAGCACCTAACAGGTGTTTCAAATCTTCATTGTCATTCACATAGTTGAATGGTGGGGAATCCATATCAAGGAATTCAGGATGTTTCAGTGTGAGATTGATTCTTGGTGCACATATTATAGTGTTTATGTTGAATGATGGTATTTGATTTTATTTTGTAGTTTTAGAAAAGGAAAATCCTAAACCAGTCTTAGTCTAACTATGTACTAGGTTCAATTGGAACTCAAATTCCTTGTTCATGATTTCCACATTCTTTACCATTGTATTTTCACAAGATCATAGTCATGTCCATAAATTATTTCCATTTCATGTGGGTTGGGTGGTTGTTGGTAGTCTATCTCATCAAAATTTGTTGTATATGTTGTTTTTTCTTCCAAAGGAGATGAGGTAGATGCGAGGCGAGGTTTTTCTTCATTTTGGATAGCGAGTACAATTGGTTGTTCTTGTTTGTCATCCTCTTTTCATGTGATTATGTACTCGCCCATAAATGAAGGGGTGAATTCTAATGATCCCCAATCATCACCAAGTAAGTTAGACTTTGAGTCTTCTTCTTGTTTATTCTTCGCAAGAGGTGCTATGTTGGAGGTGGGAATTAATGTGTTGAGAGGACATGTTGTTCCTTTTTCAAGTTGTAAGCAACTTTTAGGCTCGAGGTCTATGTCAATTTGATAAACTTTGTTATTATAGACATGTTTCATTTTGTGATGAAGAGTCAAGGGTACTGTGTGCATCTCATAAATCCATGGTCTTCCCAAGAGGATATTATAGGAAAGGTCATAAGGAATTACATGAATAGGAGTTTTCAGCGTAACCATACCAACGGTAATAGGTAAAGTAGCGACACCAAGTCGTTGCTTTGTAACATTTTCAAATCTTCTAATAGATAAGGAATCAGATTTGATTTTTGATTTATCCACACACAATCTATCAAGAAGATTCACCCTACACACATTAAGGGAAAAGCCATTGTCAAAAATGGTTTGTTTGATGCATATCCAATCATACCGAGCTATTATCATAAAGGATTCATTTTGATTTCTTAATTCTATAGGAGGGAACTCATGTTGATAGAAGGTAATGTCTACATTAATTGTATTCATTCCTTGTATTAGATCTTCCACATCATTTGCATTCATACCAGGATGAACCACTATCTGTTGCAATGTCGTTTGAAGCATAAAATGATAGTGGGGGATTTCTGGAGGAGATTCCAAAGGGATATCTTGGCAAGAGTATTCTTAAGTTATTCGACGAGATTGTAATCCCTAAGGTGTTAATTGAAATGAGGGGCTATAGGTAAGATGGGGTTGGGTAATGGTAAGGGTGTTGAGATGGCTTGTTGGGGGTGTGGGTTATTTCTAGTGTAATGAGTATGAGCAACAACATCGTGCTTGTGTGGGTATAGGGTAAATTTATGTTTGGATGGAGTTTGAGGTTTATGGGAAGGTGGGTAGAGAACAAGATGAGGTTGAATTACATTGACATACTTTGTTTGAGGTTGCTCACAACAAACCTTAGAGGATGAGTTAGGTGAGATGAAGGCCCAAAGAGCTTCATCTAACATAACCATATCATCACAACTAAAAGGTTTGAGAGATAGGTTATTGGTGGTTGAATTAAGTTTGTCATCACAAACCTTAGCAGATGAACTTAGTGAGAGGAAGCCTTGTAGAGATTCATCTAACTTATCCAAGTTATCACTACTAAAAGGTTTAGATGATATGGTTTTCCTATAGTGAAGAAGTGTGTGCATTGTGTCATGTCATGTTTCTAAGGTTTTGTCTTCATGTTCTAATGAATTTTCTTTAAAAAGACTAGGAACTAATGTTGAAAATGAAATGTGAAAAGATCTAATGCTATTCATAAATGCCATCAAAGTAAAATATGCTCATGCTAATTATGACCATATAACAGAACGTAACTGAATGTAAATAGAGAATCAGCTAGAACAAACCAAAACTTCAAAAACTGGAAACTGAATGTAGAGAGCACTCATGCAAACTAAGCATTGGGACTAAGTTGCCCAAGGTGGCAAATTAGTCCCAATAGGGGTATTTTTGATTTTTGATTTTTTTTTGATGAATAATGATGTGTTTTGTACTCTAGAATGCAGATGTAAAGTGAAGATGCATAATTTCTCTATTGTTTAAGGAAATGAGATGCAAAAATGAACTTTTCACTAATGCAAAGTATGAAGTGGTGGGATGAAAATTTAAACAATGCAACATGTAATGCAATGTTAAAAAAGGTGTTCCTAGGATGCAAATTCATGCTAGATTAGAATTAAGATGTTTTTGAATGTAGGTTCACCAAAATGAACCACAAATTTCAAGGGAAAAGAGGGTTCCCCAACGGATTCTAGGGTTTTCCCCTAGAAGGAAAGAGATTTCTTTCCAAACCAAAAACATGGGGTTTCATTCAATATTAGGGTTTGAATGTGATTGAAGTATCTCTATGAAGTATTCTAGATTCAATAGAGTGTAATTGAAAATGAACTAACTATTGAATACAACTAATGAAATATAGGCTATTTCAAAAGACATGATGATATGCAAGAGGATAGAATAAAGACTATACAAGACAAGATAAGAGAACAAATGAGACAAGTGCATCTGGAAACAAAAAAGGGTTGAAGTGAAGATAGCATAAGCCTTTCAAATTCTAGAAAATATACTTTTTAGGCCAACTGGGACACTTACGCCAAGCTAGGCGACTTAGTCCCACTTTTGGTAAACTGGTCCAAGCTCTGTTCTAGCCAACTAGGTGTCCAAATGTCCAAAAATCCCTGAAAAAAAGCATGTAGTTGGACTAAGTCACCACTATTGACGACTTAGTCCATTCAAGATTTTTTGAAAATTGGGAAATGGTAATGAAAGCTATAGTCTATAATTTTCTTTTTCACTGAAATCTGAGTCCAAATCCAAAAAAATCACATATAAAACATAGTATATTTTGGTTTCTAATGTGGGGTTTACCTTGGTCAAACCCCTAGTTGGTATTTAAAATTTGAAAGAGATAAATAAATCTACATAAAACCCAAGCCCTAAGTGTTTCTAAGACTAGGAAATCATAAGTATGATGCAACCCTATTCTAATGTGCAAGAATAAGATGCATAAATGAAACTAGAACAATGCAAGACTCATTCTAAGATACCTACATCACATTAAAAATTAATCTTAGTGACATGAAAACCTTCCTTAGGCTGAAGATTGAGAGAAAATGGAAGATTGACCTACATTTCTTTAGATTGATTTGATGGCTACTTGCATCTCTTCAACCTAGATTTCTCGATGATTCTCCATAGACATCCATGATTAATCCTTTGAAATGTGAGATATTGATTGAGAAGTGAGATTGAAGACCTATAGAAACCCTAGTTTGTTGCCCTAACCTTCAACTTTTCTATAGAAAGAGTAATGAATCTTCTTGTGGAGGATGTTCAACACTTGATTCTTGAGGTTTCTTGTGAAAAATGACTAAAGGTCAAAAAAAGTGACCTAAAACATGTATTTATAAGAAACAATACCTAATTGTCAGTTATTTTGACCTAAGAGGCCGACACCCATTGGGGATTTTTATCAAGTCAAAGATTTTCTTTCTCAAAAATGCAAATAACCCTAAAAGGGACTAAGTCGCCACCTTGGCGACTTAGTCCCACCAAGGGTTTTTGAGGTGGGATTTGTGAAATTTGAGTAATTTTAATGTTGTTTGTCAAGACTTGTATGATATCCTAGGTGAAATAGGCCTCAATGTCAAAGATAACGAGTCTTAGGGGCCTATAAATGTTTTTTTAGGAGGGTGATTGATGCAAGGGTGTGTAAAGTAGGACCAAATTAGGCACAAAATTGTCCTCTTATTCAAAGGTATATAATTTTTGGTGACACAAAAAGTTAATTGTAAAAATTTTCCTAGGAATTCAAAAGACCAGTAACCTACCTAAAGGGATAATTATGTGAGAATGTATTAAAAGCATGCTATTTATGATTGTTTTAAATGATGATTTATTAATAATGGTTTTATTTTCATGAGATTTTTATAAATATTTTAAAAGGGAATTAATATGTGGAATTGGTATTTGTAGGAGGAATAGGTTGTGATATAGTATTCGGGTATGGAAGGTTAAGAAAACTTGTATCACAAGTAGTGACATAACCAAGTTAGGCACTATACTCTAAAATTCCATTCGAAGGAGGAGCTTGAGTTGTCAAAATACCAGGAATATTGGTATTACGAATGCATTGAAAGAGTGTGCCTAGCTTTGGTGTGATTTACTTTTAGTAATTTCACATTCGAATTTGACATTGACTGTAGGAACTAGATTGTTGATGGATTGTGGTACCTATATCTAATTCCACCTAATCATTTTGAATGTATGGGAATTTCCTACATTTTGTTTTAAAAATCTACTTGGCTCCAAGTTATTGATTATACTTTAAAGATGCAGATCTTGAAAGTTTTTAAAGTGTTGAAGAAGGTTAATATCCATCAACTTATTTAGAAATTCTCCTACCAATTGTCATATTCCATGTACCTTGTTGTGGTTCATCCCTTATATTTCCTGTCATATGTTGATTGAATTTCATCAGTGTCTTATTCTTATTAAATTCCTAGAGATGTTTCATTTTAAGTTAAGTTAAGAATTTGTGGATGTCAGAGAAACAATTTTTTTTCAAATTTCGTTCTTTTACTTGTGTTTTATTCCATTCCAAATTAAAAACTTGTATGTTTTATTATAAGTTAATCCATATCAGAGCCAATTTGAAAGCTATCTCCTAATATGAAATCTTGCATAGCTAATTGTTTGTTCCTATCAGACAAGACTATGTGTTGTGTCGTTTAAGGGTGCATATTGACACTATCTGGTGGTAAATAAAGAAAACGGCCAATGCTGATCCAACTTTTAAACTTGAATCACTCAAAAGTAACATATATGTTTTGAATTTTTAAATGATGTAAACTAGTAAAATATGTATTTTTTAGTATATTTTATGTTTGTATTTTTTATAAGAAATTAAAAAATTATTTTAAACTAGTTTTTCATAAATTAACACTATAATTTAGTTGCTGATAAAATGCTGAAAAATGAAGTTGCACGGGACGTCAAACTTTTTATAGTAAATTTTACTTTTTTTCTTTCAATTTTTTTAGTGTGTATTTATAACTTGAAACTTTAGTGCATGGATATATTTTTTTTCCAATTTTGATAAATATATATTGTATATAAGTATTAAAATGTGCGTGAATAAAAAACAACTGTTTCCATCAGACGTCAACATTCATATTAAATATTTATCTAAAATGGAAAAAAAATTATACCATCTTGAAATAGATTCTTTTATCTAGTGCATCATATTTTTTTCAATTTTTTATAATAAGTTTTAGTATTTTTCCTTGGCATGGTAATCAACCTAATATTTTTTTCTGATAACATACTTTTAGTATAAATATAAATAATAATAATAATAATAATAAAACTATTAAAATAAATATATTTTTAAAAACTACACTTATGGATCTACAAAAGGGTATTTTTACATTTTTTTTTAAATGTTATTTACATGAGGAGGAGTTATTAAAACTTCAAGGTTTTCAAAAAAAATAAAATTGGTAAATTGGACTCAAAGTGGTGCTCCATATAGTTTTAGCAAACAATTTTAGTTAAATAAATTGTGGAAGTTTCTAACTTAGCTAGAATGAATATTACAGGTCATATGTTTGACCGAAATTGATTTTTAATTAGAAATACTTAAATTCAGTTGTGTTGATATGTTGGCTAAAAGTGTGACATATCTTTGTGCTTTTACCCCTAACTAATATCTCGCATCATTTTGTGCCTAGCTTTGAAGAAATCTAGTGACATATGGAATGGTTTACTCTGGTCTGGTTATTTCTTGAGGCATGTGTGGATAATGCCTTGGAGAAATTTTACTTTTCAGCAAATATTTATGCTTTATTTTAGAATACATGTATAAATTTCATTAAAAAATTCCAAAAATGTGAGGAATGCATAGAGTTCTATTCAAAATCTTTTGATTCCATGATATTGTTGAATGCTCAAAGCTAGATCTACTTGGATAAACACAAGTTATTTGAATTTCTTGAAATATTATTATAAATTTGTTGATTTCATGAATTTGTTAAATGATCGTATTGAGATTATCAGCTTATCTTTATGATTCCTTTCAAAATTGGACAAACTATTTTCCCCTCATGTATAATAGTATTATCACAATCAACCCTATTGCAAACCTAGTATAGAAAAGACCTCGCATACATGGGCCTTGAGATTAACCTAAGTTATCCTAATATTTAGGTTGTCCTAGTATAATCTTTCTAGAAAGATTGGTTCTCATGGTGTGTCTGTAAGAATTTATTTGCCTTGTTGGTGTGTGAGTAATATTGTTGTCAAAAAATATAATGTTTGGAATGCATTTTTAAATGCTTCAGTGGCTTTAGATAATATTGATTCACCCCCTCTCAGTATTTTGGGTGTTCAACAATTGGTATCAAATCCTAGTTCCTTAGAAGGAGCTTAACCAATTGAGGAAGATATTGGAGGTTGAACACATGGCTATTAGAATATGTCCTACTCCTCTAGAAGAAATATTTATGGTAGGATTCACTAAATAATATTACATGATTTATATGAATGGAGAACTCAGACTAGCCCTTGTAGATTTGTAAAGAACTAAAAATGAGAACATAGATCTAAAAGAAAATGTCAATGAAGCATATGAATGCATTATAAAATTGAGGGAGAAGATCAAGAAGTTAAAAAAATACATAAGGAGGTTAATGAGAAATTAAAAGAAATCAAATGAGACAATCACCAATCAGAAAATGCAAGTTGAAGAAGGAAAAAAAGTTGAAAAATAAATGATAAATCGAAAATAAATATATAGAATGTTCAAGACTTGAAGAAGAAGTTGTGACATTGAGATAGGATCTAGAGAAAGCAAAGAATCATGAAGAAAAAATCAAGAATATCTCTACAATAATTGATGAAATGATTGCAAATCAGAAGTCTTCTAAAGAAAAAGAAGGATTAGGGTTTGGAAAAGGAGAAATTTCAAAGGTAGATTAGACACCATATACTTAAAAGAAGAAAAATGAGAAAAAGAAGATTGAGGACAAGAAGAAAAATGGCAGGAATGTCGAGAATCAAGGAAAGACTTCAAAAGACCACCTGTCAAACAAATAAATGCATAAAGGAACTCATATTTCAATGGTTGTATTGTTATTCTTGCAATAAATTTGGACATATAGTTAAATAATGTAGAAGCATAATAAATCAGAATATTTAATCTTTTCTAGGTCAGTTCTTTGCATGCAATAGATTTGGTCATAAGGCTAGTGAATGCATAAATTAGATGATGAATGGTCACAATAATGGCATGAGGTTTCAATATTTCAATGGCTATTATTATGCATGCAATAGATTTTGGCATAAGGCTAATGTATGCAATTCTAGAGTTGGTGGAAGTAAGCTTCTTTAAAATATTGTCATATGTCACAAATGCAGTAAACCAAGATATATAGCCAAAATTTGTACAAGAAAGAATGTAAAGGTGGATATAGTGAAAAAAAATGATCCAGTGAAGAAGGTTGATCCTATAGAGATGAAGAAAGAGATGAGAAAGATCTGCAAAAAATAAAGAAGAGAGCAAGGTTAAGAATGATTTTGTACTAGCTTCTAGTGTAGATGTTTCCTCTAAAACATAAATGGAGAGTTTTGCCTCAAGGGGATTTTTAACATAAAATTATTAAGCCCCTACCAAAGATATGGTGTTGACGCCTTCAACACATTGATATAAGGTGTAGGTTGATATGCTTGACCTATTGGTGAAACAATGGTGGAAAATATCAAGTTGTGGAAGTTTGTAGAGAAATTGAAGGTGATTGTGAATTACAATTAGGGTTTATTAGTTTTTTTCCTAACTTGAAATCAAGCATTCAATATGAATTAGGTCATTCCAAAAGGGCTCATAAGTGATTTCACATCTAATCTGATTCATTTGTAAATGATAATTTGAGGAGAGAAGATTAGTGAAGGAGCGAAGTGAAGTGTTTTAGAATTATTACACAACGAAACCCTAATCAACAATGATTGAAATGTATTTAAAATTTATATTTTATCTAGTTTTTAAAGTAATTTCATTGTGTTGGAAGATGTATACCCCACAAGTTTTTGAGGTTGTGGACTGACCCTATCTAAAGTTCAAATGACACCCTGATAAATCAATGGAGACGGATTTGGATGGTGTGTTCTCAGATATCCCTTTCGATGTGCTATATATAGAAGATGTAAGGATTTACATATATGATAATTTGGAAGAGTGCAATCACTCACAGTTGGGTGACGTGTGGTTTAATGAACTCACTAGAGACCAATTTGAATTGAAACCTAAATTTGAGAGCTTGATAGAGAAAAACCTATATGTCTGAAATGATTTCTCTTAAGGGTAAAAGTACAAAGTTGCGTCACACTTTCGACCAACTTATTAGCACAAGTGAATCTTAGTATTTATAACTAAAAATCAAATTTAGTCAAACATATGATCTAGTAAGATTCATTCTAGATAAGTTAAGTATGTCCACAACTTTTCCAACTAAAATTATTAGCTAAATGCACATGTAGCACCACTTTGTGGCCAATTTACTAAAAATATAAATTATTTGAAAATTTCAATGTTTCAACAACTCCCACTCATATAAATAAAATAAAAAAATTAAATGTAAAAGTACCCTTTTGTAGATGGATAAGTTTAGTTTTCAAATATATATTTACTTTAATAGTTCAATAATTATTTTTATTTTTTTTTTATTTTTTACTAAAATTAGGTTATCAACACAAAAATATTAGGTTGATTACCATGTTAAGCAAAATACTAAAACTTATTGTAATGTCAAAAATTGTACTCCCTTCTTGAAGATGGTATAATTACTCACTTAATGTGGACCTAATGTTATAATGTATTTTACACATTCACATTGGATTTAGGGCCCTTTTAAGCTAGATAGACCTATTTTTTCCTTAATTTAATGTTGTAAAGTGTATTTATGTACACCTTCACATTTAGTTTTTGGCCCTCTTACATTTATGACCTTCATATCATCATTAATAGGAACCTAATACCCTATATTATGCATCATGAGGCTTATTTCAACTAAAATCCGGACATAGACATCAAATACACTCAATCTTCTAACTCCTCGACATTTCCTCCATGTGAAAAAGCTTGGTGGGATGCATACAACACATTGGGCATATGAGTCCCATATAGATGGGACCTATATGCCAAAAGTGGCGTATGAGTTCCATGTGGCTTAAAAAAAAAAAAAATCAAATTCTTGGTGGGGTAAAGTACAAAGTTGTGTGACACTTTCAGCCAACTTGTCAGCACAAGTGAGTTTCATTATCTCTAACTATAAACATATTTTGGTCAAACATATGATCTTGTAAGATTCATTCTAGCTATGTTAGATATATCAACAACTTTTCCAACTAAAATTATTGGCTAAATGCATAAGTAGCACCACTTTGAGGCCAACTTACCAGAAAATAGATTTATTAGAAAAAAAATGATGTTTCAACAATTTCTACTCATGTAAATAATTTATTTTTTAAAATATAAAAAATACCCTTTTGTAGATCCAGAAGTCTAGTTTTCAAATATATATATATATATATATTAACAATTAAAATTTTCATTTTATTTTTATTTTTTTTGGTAAGTGCTATCAAAGGGGATAGCGCCCGAGTACAGACAAATTGTCATCATGACAACCGAACAAGGTAGGTAACAACTAAAAGCCACTTCAAACAAGTACTTGGTGAAGAGAGAGAACAGGGACAAAGAGTCCCAATGAGCAACATCAAAACAACCAAAAGCATTGCAAAGCACTGCAATGTACACAGACTCGAAGGACACCTCCACCCAATACCTTATGGCCAGCAACAATAATGGGACCAAAAAAGGCTACTGCCAACACACCATCACTGAATGGTGCAAAACAAGTCGAGTTCCACCAAACATGAGCATGCCATGTTGCCAACCAGTGAGGAATGCATACAGAACATACCAAATGTACCAGCCTTGGTCAAAGAGAACTAGTTCTGTCCTTTTCTATGAAGTCCTTCAATCCCATCCAATGATCTATATTGTGATCAATTATAATAGTTTCCTCTTGTAGAACACCCTGATTAGCCAAGCAATCCATGGCCATGTTGGCCTCCCTATAAGTGTGTGCTAGTGTGTAGTAGTCCAACTTATTTAGAAGGTCCTTAATCGTGTATGACCACTGGTCCAATATCCAACTTGATGATTTACCAGAGGAGATTGCTCGTATGCAAATCATTGAATCTCCCTCAATTGCCACCGAGGTAATGCCTTTATTGATACATAATTTGAGTCCAAGCGCAAAGGCCTCCATTTTAGCCACATTGTTTGTGCACTCACCTAATTTCTTAGAAGTTGCCCATACACAATGCCCCACTTTGTTCCTAATTAGGCATCCTGCGCTAGCTAGGCCGGGATTTCCTTTGACAGAACCATCAAAATTTAACTTCCAATCGCAAGTCGCCGGTGTTTTGCATCACACCGTATCCCTTTGGACCTTCATCTTCATCGAAATATTGGCCATTGGACACCTCAGTTCTTTCCACGTGTTCTATATCACTTCATCCCATCTTGTGAATTTTGCTTTTGTGTTGATGGTAGTCCTATTATTTGCTACTCCGATTATTTCACCTTGAATTTTCTCGATTAGCGCATCACAACTTAGAGACACACCCTTAAAAATTCTCTTGTTTCGCTCTTTCCAGATGTGCCAGATTAGAAGGGAGGGCGCAAAAATCCACAATCCATGCCAATAACCAAACTTGTTTGTTATCGTCCAACCACACAGAAAGTCCCTCAACTTGTCTTGTCTTGGACCAGATAGTTGGAACGTAGCCTAAAGCGAATCCCAACATGAGGAGGCAACACGACATGAAAGAAAGAGATGGTCTACACTTTCTTCAGCATGTTCGCATAAAACACACCTCGATGGCCCAACAATGCCAATCCTTTTCAGTCTTTCCGCTGTCAAGTAATGGTAGTGCAAAGCTACCCAAAGGAATGCACCGGCCTTGGGCAGCACCAAATTGTCCCAGCACAAGGTGGCCATCCAATCTATCAGCTCCCCTCGAACCACCTGGATTTGGTAACCTAGCTTGGCCAAGTAATCTCCTGACCTAGGCCCACACCAAATTATAGTATCTTCGTTGTTGTTTAAACTAATTGCCCTCTTCCTTAGTTCTAGATTTAGAGCCACTGTTAGCTCATGAGGTAATGAGAGATTAATCACGTCCCGCCAGTCATCGTCTCCACCAACCTCATCATCCACACGCCAAACATAATCGGCCACCTTGAGACCAAATGAATCCTGCAGAGCCTCGACATGTTGGCCCAAGTCAAATAGCTCTGTTAGACTTGTGAACCCGTTCCAAGAGAAAGTCTATAAATTAGCTTGTCAACCGTTCCCAATTCTCCATGTTAGATAGCTAGTAATTAGCGGCCGACACTTATTGATGAACTTCCAAGTGGTCGAACCACCCACTAAGTTTTCAGCGGTGAGGATCCTAGAAGGCAAGTCACATTCCAAGTTTTTATTCTGTAATATTTGACACCACAACTTGTCTAGTTGTTTGTACATATTCTATATAAGCTCTGCCTCAAGAGCCAGGTTCTGAAATCTAATTTTTCTCAAACCAGTCCCGTCGTCCAACTTAGATTTGCACGTTGTGTCCCACCCAATCAATGGTATCTTCTTCTCACTTTTGGAGCCTTCCCATACAAATTTCCTGAGAGTGCTCTCAATGTCGGCCTCCACCTTGGTTGGGGCATCGTAGCATGACAAAGTATAAATTGGAATTGCAGACAAAACGACTTTGATCATGGTGATGCGCCTCGCCAGAGAAAGCCAGTTGTTTTTCCAGGACATTATCTTATTTCTACATTTTTCAATGACATCGCTCCAATGCTTGGACCTGCAAGAACCATCAAAAATCTGAACCCCAAGGAATTTGGCTGGAATCTTTTCTACCTGGAATTCCAAAATGGAAGCAATGGAAATTTGGATGGCATCTTTTATTTAAAAAAAATAAATTCTGGATTTGTCCCTATTCATCTTCTACCCTGACTGTGATTCATATTCAGTTATTGTGTCCTTGATGCATTTGGCCTCCCTAATACTTGCCTCCCCAAACAAGGTAGTGTCGTTAGTGAATTGAGAGTGTGTGATGGGATCAATATTTGGAGCTACCTGTATTCCTTTCCATTCTGAATTTTGCCTCTTGTGCAATATTGTGCAACTAAGAGCCTTAGCCATAATCGTAAATAAGGAGGGGGATAGGGGGTCCCCCTATCTCAAGCCATTTGCATCCAAGAAGAAATCATGAAGTGCCCCATTCACCGAGACTGAGAACCACACTGAGGAGATACAGTAACTGACCAACATTCTCTAGTGATCATTGAAACCCAATTTTTGCATTACTTTCAGGAGAAAATCCCAAACTACTTTGTCGAAGGCCTTGCTCGCATCAAGTTTGATAATCGCTCCATTCCTGTGTTCTGCCTTAAGAGTGAGTGTGCGCAACTTCACTGGTTAGGAGAATGTTGTCTATGATTTCCCTTCCAGGAATGAAGCCGTTTTGCTCCTTGGAAATAATTTTCCCTAGTATCTTTTTTAATCTATTTGCAAGGATTTTTGCAAGTACTTTGTAGATCGTATTACAAAGAGAGATGGGCCTGTGGTCGTTGAAAGACTTGCACTCGGATTTCTTTGGTATTAAGGCTATCACAAAGTTGTTCACATCTTTGATGAACCTTCTTGATTTATGAAAGTCTTCCACCAACATCCAAATGTCGTTGCCCATGAGGCCCCAACAGTTCTAGAAAAATCTAGCTATGAATCCATCCAGACTAGGCGACTTGTCAGGATGAAGCTGGAAAAGAGCCAACTTGACCTCTTCCAATGTCACTTTTTTGCATAGCATCTGGTTGTCCTCTTCACTTAATCTCTTTGGGATTGCATCTAGGATGCCCCCATCAGTGCAAAAATTACTCTTGCCACCCAAGAGATTTTCGAAGAAAGAAGTCGCAGCCTTGCCAACCTTAGAGTAACCCCTCACCGTACCACCAGCTGCAGTTTGGATTTCCTCAATCTTATTGATAGCCCTTCGAACCAAAATTGAGGCATGGAAGTATTTGGAATTTGAGTCACCATTACTAAGACACACTTCCCTGGACTTATCTCTCCAATAGACCTCCTCTCTCTTTAGCAGCTCTGACAGTTTGGATTTAAGCTCCATCTCTTTCTGGAACTCTTCAGCCCACATCCCGTCTCTAATGACTTTTTCGTTCAGCACACACAACTCCTCCTCAACCCTGGCTTTCTCAGAGAAGATATTCATGAGTTTATCCTTGTTCCACTCCTTTAGTTTTTGTTTCAAGTATTGTAGTTTCTTGGTGAATCTGTAGCTAATGAAGCCACTGACTTGGTACTCCTTCCACCAATCCTTGAAAAGGCCAATGAGCTTCTCATCCCTCCACCACATATTTAAGAACTTGAAACATGACTTCTACAAACTAGATCCATTATTGATATCAAGTTCAAAGGGGAAGTGGTCTAAGGTAGAGATTGGTAGAATGCAGGTAGAGGCATGAATACTATCTTTAAACCAATCAGGAGAGATCAGGAATCGGTCCAAATGTTCAACGATTGCTGTAAAGCCCTTGTGCCTATTGGTCCAAGTATACAGACCATTTGTGCTGAGGCAATGTACCAATTTGGAATCTGCAATGAAATTTATGAAATCAATTGTGGTTTGGGAGATGTTCTTGATGTTGCCACTCTTCTCAAATAGATCTAGAATGGCATTGAAGTCTCTACCAATGATAAATTTGTTTTCCTTTCTACCATAAAAGAAACTTAGGACTGACCCCATAGACCGACTTTGTCCTCAGTTCTTGTAGGGTCGTAGATGTTTACAACTGTATAATCACAATTCAGATTTAGGTCATACACCTTGGCTGCCATCCAATTAGAAAAGGAACAAATCAACTCAACCAAAACTACCACCACCTTCCACATGATCCCAATGCCTCCTGTAGTCTCAGTAGCACCTTGAAAATGACCGCTCCACAATCTACAGTACTTCGCAAATGCACATCCTTCTTCGCCTGAAATCTTGGTTTCTTGTAATAAGAATAAGCTACTCGAACTACTCAGCAATTGAAGTTAGACTAGGCGTTGCTTGTCAGGGGTCCTGAGACGCCTGACGTTCCATGTGGTCAATTTCATCATTTCCCAAGGGAGGAGCTTCCTCCCTTGGTACTTAGAGATTTAGTGATGTTTGTTAACTTCTTTCCTATGGCATCTTCATTTCTTAACTATCGAAAAGACTTCCTCCCTCATGTCTTTCCGCTGTTAGCTGATTTTCCCCATCCCATGGCCTTTAAGGCCAATTGTGAAATGCACCTTTCATCCACAATATCCAATTCATCCGCTACTCCCTCCATTTCAGAGTCTAAGTGGCCAATATCAAAGTTTAGGTCATCATTCGCTTCAGTCACCGTTGTTCCTGGACCATTATCCTGCGAAGACTCCCTAGGGGTAGCATTTGGGAGGACAGACGGGATCAGGGCATCCTTCATGGTGGAATTGGACAATGCCACCAGATCTGATGGTGGATTTGGGGAAGTCACGGGAGTCGAGTTTGGATATGAAAGGGACAAGACCTTGTCATTTTGTGTGGCCTTCTTCCTCCAGATCCAATTCCGCCTTTGGCCATTTGGGAATTCACCTTTTTTGTGGTTGTGGGAGCTGCATTTTCTATAGAACTTCCTCTCTTCTTCGATCTTGATCTCTTGTAACCATTTTTCTCCATTTACTACCAAGCGAATGCTTTGAGGTATGGTGTTGATTGCGGAAATTTTCAACCTAGCATACTTGTACAGATCGCCATCAATGATCTTGGTGTCGATGTCAATTAGGGTTCCTAGGGTGCAGCCTATCTTCTCCAGACAATTGCCAGCCCAGTATTCCAGCAGGAGATTGTACATTGGTAACTAGATGGGATGGTCATAAGGTTGCATTTTTGTAGCATCAAAGTTTCAGTTCCAAGGTTGCATATATAGAGGATTCCTGTCCATGTGCCAAAGACCCCCCTCAGTGACCTTTCACATTTCAGCCTCATCTGCAAATACCACCACAAAGAAATGCTTAGGGAGGAACCTGAGAAGCACTTCAGTCTTCCAATGTTCACTGATCCACTTCTTGACCGAAGCCCTATCTGGTTTGATCCTAGAAAAAAGGTAGATACAAGCCAGTTCATCCAAGATTGCCGAATCATCTTTGACTTCATCAGTAACATCAATCTCCATAGGATTCATGGCTTCGTCATGGCACAAGAAGCGCCCATTCTCAGGGATATGCTCTGGACTCACCAACCGTTCGCGGGGAGCAAAATTAGGTTTTCGCCTCCTGCTTTTTTTTGCTCGCTCCATATTTTTTTGTTACTTTATTTTTATTGGAATATTAACAATTAAATTATTATTTATATTTTCCTTTTTATTTTTACTAAAAGTAGGTTATCAACACAAAATATTAGGTTGATTACCTTGTCAAGGAAAAATAATAAAACTTATTAAAAAAATATGGTGCACTAGATAAAAGAATCTATATCAAGAGGGTATAATTTTTTCTCCGTTTAAGATAAATAGGTAATATAAAAGTTGAAATTAAATGAAAACAACTATGTTTTAATATGCACACATTATAATATTTGTTTAAAAATACATATTTATCAAAATTGGAAAAAAAAAATCCATGCACTAAAGCTTCAAGTTATAAATACACAAAAAAAATTGAAGGAGAAAAAAATAAAAAATACTATATAAAGGTTGATATCTCATGTGACTTCATTTTTCAACATTTTTCTAGCAACTAAATTATAGGTTCAAGTTATAAAAAACTATATTCAATTTTTTTTATTTTTTTTTCAAAAAGTACAAGCATAAAATATACTAAAAAATAAATATTTTATTAGTTTACATCATTTCAAAATTCAAAACATATATTTCACCTTTTAGTGATTCAAGTTTAAAATTTGGATTAGTTTTGGCCATTTCATTTAAAAAGTGTGACACAACTTTGTGCTTTTACCCGATGGGATTGTATCCTCCTATATCTGATTTTGGCTTGTAGTGTTGTAATTTCAGGAAATTTGGCATAAACAAGTATAAATAATAGGTTATTTCACTCATTTTTCACCTAGTGATATTATAAGTCACCTAGCAAGTGGAATAAGCATCCTTATAGAAAAATTGAGTTTACAAGAGAATTCAAGTGCTTACAAGAGAATTCAGGAGTCTTCAAGAGTTGACTAACAAGTGTTTTGGAGCATTATTCATGTATCAAGTATCATGTCAAAGTAATCATTCATCATTTTTATTTTTGAGCTAACGGTTTTGATGCAGGGTTTTATGATTCAAGCAAGAATTCAAATCAAGATCTATATCATTCAAGCAAGAGTCAATATCTACATCCATTGGAGCCACTTCATACATGTGTGTAGCACTTTGTTTCTAGGGTTTGGTGAGTTGCAACATCTCATTTTGTTCATTCATCATTCCTTTATCTTATTTGATTTCATTACAAGGTTTGATTACAAAAATGAGATTTGACTAAGACAAACCCCTTTCCACTAACAAAAAGACATTTTTCCCTCTCTTTAGTGTGTGATTTGCATATCTAGTTTGAAGAACCTCTAAGGAGAAAGATTCTAAAGAATTTTTTAAGTGTGTGAAGTCATCAAAGTTGTCAGCTCATTTACAAGACCATTGAAGGACACCTACAGAGAAAAATCTTCTAGTTCAGATCCAGAAATCATGTTAAGAAGACAAAGAAGAGATTAAAGAGCATTTTCAGGCCTTAACCCTCTAAAAAAGTAGAGTGGGACTAATACAACACTTTCTCTAGATTTTAGGAGATTGAGGTCATACACTAATATATTCCAATTTTTAGTACAAAAACCCTAATCTAGTAGTAAATCACCCAGACTAGAATATGAGTCCTAGTGGGTGTCAAATAGTAAGATTTTAGGGTTTTGAAGCTTGTTCTAATATCATCCTTCTTCCAGGTGCACCTTTGTACATTCTGAGTCTTTCATTTTGCATGTCAGATTCATTTCCTAGGTCATTTAGCTAGGTTTGCATGGTAATTTTCATGTTACATTCATTTCTTGTCTTTCCAATCCATAGCTTGGTGGTGAACCCCCTTTTAGTGCTTAATCACACCCTATAATAACTTATTGTACGATCACATTCCCCATTTCTATCATTGGATTGAGATCTCTAATGTTTCCTTTAGTGTAACAAGTGTGGAATAGTAACCCTACCCTTGTCATCCATTCCTCAAAAGGTGGGGCTCCCTATTTCCATTGTTACATTTCACTGAACCTGGAACATTTATTTCAAATAATAGTGATGTGACTTCCTTAGATGATAGGGAAAACATGACACTATATTCCCCTTCATTAGAAATAAATAAAACTAAAACCATTAAGGTGTTGAATGCACAAGTGTTTGTTAGATCCCACTTCATTAATGGAGCTCCTACATACCCTATGGGAAATCCTAAAAATCCTCTAATTATTTCCCCACCCTCATAACGACCACAAACCGAAAACAAACATGAACTTATCCTTTACCCACCTAAGAATAATGTTTTGCATCAACTGAATTATAATACCATTTATCATACATACAATACTAGAAATAATCCACAACCAAGACAAACACCTTCAACATCCCTCGCATTACCTAAACCTATCTCACCTGATCCTCCTTATTTTCCTTCACAAAGTGGAAAAGTGTATAATCTTGTTGAACAACTAAAGAACACCCCTAGTAAAATATCATTATGGGACATTATTCAAGCATCCCCTCATTATCATAACATGATTCAAAGTACCTTACAACAAGTCCATATCCTTTCTAATGTGTAACCAAATAGCATATAATCCATGCTTCAAGAAATGAATGTTGAGATTGTTTTCCACAAAAGTGAACTCCCTCCTTTGGAAGTGCAAAAACAAAATGGCACTTCCATGATAATAGCTATCTATAATAGGTTGGGAATAAAAATAATGCTTTTTCACAATGGATCTACCCTTAATGTGTGTAGTGTGACCCTTTTGGAAAGACTTTGTGTGGATTAAAAAAAATTCAACCTAGTTCTTTATTTATTCAGGGATTTGACAATGTAGGAAAATGACTGCTTGGTGTGATAACATTTCCTATTACAGATGGAAAGGCCACATTACAAAATCTTATTCACATTATGCCTCATGAAATTTCATATAATCTCCTTTTAGGAAGACCATGGATTGATGAGATACATGCGGTGCCTTCTATCATTCATCGTATCATGAAATATGTCTACAAAAAAAAAGTATATACCATAAAATCCCACCCTAAACTAAATAGTTGTTGGAAAATTGATAAAGTCAATGAGAATCCTTTGAAAATTTTGACACAAACTACACAAGTTGAACCCATGCAACAGAAAGACAAATAAAAACATATTGAGGAAGTCACGAAGCTACGAGATGATGGTCGGGGTTCCTTATATTTCACATCATTCATGAGAGAATACACAATTTTAAATAAAAATTATAAAAAGGGAAAATAAAATGTGATAATGTCAACACAAAATTTAGAAGACTCTTTGAAAGCATCCACCTCAACCACTTTACAAGAAACAACAAAATTTGATGAGCTTAACTATGGACAACCACCAAATCCGAAAGAAATGAAAAATATTTATGGAAAAGGTTATGAACTTATGGAAAAACTTGGATATAGTGGAAAAGTATGTGGTGATAGAGAAAAAGGTATTTGTGTCCCTATACAACCTCACATACAAGAAAATACTAGTGGTCTTGGTTATTGTTCCTCGAAAGAAATAAACAAGCCTTCACTTAATATCAACACTATTACAAAAGATTCCTCTAAGCCAACTTTAACATTAGTGCATCCTGAACTCATAGACACTAGTAGTCTTGAGTATTATCCTTTGCAAGAAATAAAAGAAACAACAACATCCTCACTTAACATAATATCCTATTTTTGTACATTTTGGCGCCCCACCTTTGAGAAATGGAGAACAAGAGTAAGGTTCCTATTTCACACTTGTTACACTCAAGGAAACCTTAGAGATCTCAATCCAATGATAGAAATGGGGAAATAGATCTTGCAATAAGGTATCCTAGGGTGTGATTAAGCACTAAAAGGGAGCTCACCACCAATCCATGGCTTGGAAATACAATAAATGAATGTAACATGCAAATTACCATGCAAAAGTAGCTAAATGATCTAAAGACATTCCAAACAACCAAGACCAACAAGCCAAACAAGCCTTCACTTAATATCAATAAGCCTTCACTTAATAAACAAGCCTTCACTTTGCAAAAACCTAATGCAAAGTCAATGTAAGATAGATCTAGGACTATGATGCACTCCAAATCTAAAAGAAAAAATCCTTCACTTAATATCAACACTATTACAAAAGATTATTCTAAGACAACTTTAACATTAGTGCAGATCTTGAACTCATAAACATTAGTGGTCTTGATTATTATCCTTTGCAAGAAATGAAAGAAACAACAAAATCCTCACTTACCATTAATGTCATCATGAAAAACAATTATGATTCAAATTTGATAGATTTTACACCCTCCTATAAAGGAGAGTACAAAATATCGCAATCTAAAGAGTCTTGTGTAAGTATAAAACCTAATACTAAGAAATAGATATCTTTGTCGTAAAATAAAGCAACATCTTATACTTTTTATCAAGAGAGTATCTTGTCAAGACTCCTCCAAGAACATGAAATAAATTTTACTACAAGAGTTCATTTTGTGCATATCATAGAGTTCATGGTCATTATAATAATGAATGTAAGGCTTTGAGTAACAAAATTCAACATCTTAAGGATCATTGTGCTCTTCCTTGTGTTGAAGCACCTAATCCCTCTAATTGATACTTATTTTCATTTTGACTCATCCTTGTCCTGCACTGACTGGGGGTAAGGGGTTAGGTAGCCTTGTCCTCATCTGTCACTTTTCACTGTCTCTTTTGGCTAGTTTACTACCTTTCATGTACATATAAGAGAAAGTTTGGGATGTGGACAACATGCCTTAAGTTGGCTCATATGTGACATATTGATTAATCCCTTCCCTTTTCATGACATAGCTTATTGGAAACAAATGACTTGCCATAGGGATTTTTGAATAAGCTCTCATGTCTTATTCTACTTAAAAGGAAATTTCTAACAATAATGGTGTTAGCAACTACTTTAAAGTTGGGGAATACATCAAAACTTGTTTTTATTGTGTGATATTCTTTCTTCCTGTGATGTATCCTCTTCTTGGTGGTGTCATTAGGTTTGATTTCCTCTAAGAAAATGATATATTCCATTGAATTTTCCTCTCTTGGAGGAATTAGGAATGATGTTCCCTACGAGGAGACCTTACATGAACTAAGAAAAATCCCTTTGAACATTGAGACTTGTGTTTCATTGTTTGATTTTCTTTCTTCTTGCGATGTGTCCTTTTCTTGGTGGTGTCATTGGGTTTGATTTCCTCTGAGAGAATGATATTTCTTTGACTTTTCCTCTCTTGGAGAAATTAAGAAAAATGTTCCCTAAGAAGAGACCTTACATGAACTAAGAAAAATCCCTTTAAACATACCTTACACTGCCTTACATTTACAATATTTTTTATATGACCACCTTGCATATAGCACTTTTCTTTCCTATGGATCCATATTCTTTATTCATGAGTATCAAGCATACAAAGCTATTATTGCCTCATGAAGCTCGAATTTCATTATTTTCTAGTGCCTTATCAAAGTTATTAGGAGGTATATCTTTGACCTGGTTGAATGAGAATTTGAACTTAGGCATGTCTTTCACATAGCCACTTGATCATCTATGTAAGAACATATCGATCGTGTGCATATGTGTCTCACCCTTTTGGATACTCACCCAGTAGATAGCCTAAAGTTTCCTTGCCTCAAAGTGAGCGTGCATTTTTGGACAAACAACTTAAATCTGATCCACATCACATTGGACAAGTGGTCAAGGCTTCATCCACCTCTTTCTATTTTTTGCTTCTTTTTTTTCTTTCTTTTAGTTATTAACATTGTATGTTTGTGTATCTTAATGTTGCATATCATACACCTTGTGTGTGTCCCTTTGTGCTTATGTTGGTTTTCCATAGGATCTTGGTCTCGGGGTCTTGCACAACCCTCTTGGTTTTTGTCATCCTATCTTACTAGCATTTGTACATTTGGACCCATCTTTGTGCAATTTTGTCTACTTCACTATGGGTTTGAAGCAAGTTCCCCCTCTCACTAAAGTGGGGGCTAGCTATAATGATGGAAATTGTACTCCCTTCTTGGAAATGGTACAATTTTACACTTAATGTGGACCTAATGTTGCCTTGATCTAGTTTTGTAATGTGTTTTACACATTCACATTGGATTTAGGGCCCTTTTAAGCTAGATAGACCTAATTTTGCTTTAATTTAAATTTGTAAAGTGTATTTATTTACACCTTCACATTGAGTTTTGGGCCATCTTCCATTTATGACCTTCATGTCATCATTAATAGGCCCCTAATACCCTATATTATGCATCTTGTGACTTACTTCAACCAAAATGTTGACACAGACATCAAATACATTCAATTTTCCAACTCCTCGATATTTCCTCCACCTAAAAGAGCTTGGTGGGACCCATACAACACCTTGGGAATATGAGTCCCGTGTGGCTTAAAGTTAAATTAAATTCAAATTCTTGGTGGTTATTTATCCTCCTAGATCTAATGTCGTTTTATAGTGTTGTAATTTTGGGAAATTTGGCACAAACAAGTATAAATACATGGTTATTTCACTCATTTTTCAACTAGCAATCTTACAAGTCACCTAGAAAGTGCAACAAGCATCCTTATAGAAAATTTGAGTTTAATAGAGCATTCAAGTGTTAACAAGAGCATTCAAGAGTCTTCAATATATAATTATCAAGTGTTTTGGATAATTATTCAAGTATCAAGTATCATGTGAAAGCCATCAAGCATCATGTTTATTTTTTAGCTAACAATTGTGATGCAATGTTTTATGATTCAGGAAAGTATTCAAATCAGGATCTATATCATTTAAGAAAGATTCAAGATCTACATTCATTGGAGCCACTTCATAAATGTTTGCAACACTTTGTTTTTAGGGTTTGGTGAGTTGCAACATCTCATTTTGTTTATTGATCATTCTTTTATCTTATTTGATTTCATTGCAAGGTTTGATTACCAAAATAGGGTTTGACCAAGGCAAACCCCTTTCCACTAATGAAACAACATTTTTTCTCTCTTTAGTGTGTGATTTGTAGATCTAGGTTGAATACCCTCTAAGGAGAAAGGTTGTAAAGATGTTGTCAACTATGCGAAGTCAATTTTTTCACCTCTTTACAAGACCATTGAAGGACACCTATAGAGAAAAATCTTCCAGTTCAAATTTGGAAACTAAGTTAAGAAGATAAAGCAGAGATTAAAGAGCAGATTCAGGCCTTAACTCTCTTAAAAAGTAGAGTGGGATTTATATGCCACTTATGGTGTATGAGTCCCAATATATGGCTTTTTTATATTTTAGGGGATCCAAATCATACAATGATAGATTCTGGTTTGGCACAAAAATCCTAATCTAGGACTAAATTGCCTAGACTGTCATATGAGTTTGAATGGGCATCAAAGAATAATATTTCGGGGTTTTAAAGCTTGTTCTAACCTCATCCTTCTTCCAGGTGTACTTGTGTATTTTTTTTTTTAAAGTGGCAGAGCCACAAACTTTATTGCAAAGGGGAAGAGTACATAGAAGGCTATGGAAGTGATAGAAAAAATCACCATAGTAAAATATATCAGAGTTCAAAAGCATGGGTGAAAATAATAAGAGTACCCATTCACTAAGAAGAAAACCTAGATCCCATTAATGGGTTATTAGAAGGTACAATATAATCCAAGATAATCTAGTATGGCACAAGAGGAGAGCATCGAAACAATTTAACATTATGAGATATTAAAAAAACTCCATTTTGAGAAAACGGAAGCCAAGTCGAAGGAACTCCATTCATATTCCTGTGAAAAAAATTTGAGTATCCATGCATCATACAAAACATACACCACAAGATAAAATCCAAACAAAGCATTAGAAGTTCCATATCAAAATGTAGGAGAAGAAGTATGAAGATTTCTTGAAGAAGAAGGAGAAGCACTAGAAGCCGAGTGTTGGGAAAACCATTGAAGCACTCAAAGAAACTATAGGGTTTGCAAAATTAGTAAACTTCCAATGATAAATCTTTGAAAACCATGAAAAATAATAAATATTTTATTGAGAATTATGAGTAGATCCCACTTTCCTCTAAAGACTCCAAATCTGTAAGCAGAGGGAAATATTATGTGGAATGGGTTTCCACCAAGGCATGGTGAATCAGGAATTGCACTCCATTAAAGAGATCAAGAATCATATTTGAAATTTTATGAACCAATATTGGTTTGAGCCCATGTAAATTTTTGTTAAAAACATAAGAATAATCATCAAGTAGGCCATGAGCCATCAAACTTAAGAGAGCCGAGATTGAATGGTCTAAAACCTGTGTACTTTCTTTGTCTTTCATTTTGCATTTTAGTTTCATTTCCTAGGTCATTTAGTTAGGTTTGCATGGTACTTTGTGTGTTACATTCATTTATTTCCTTTCCAAGTCATAGCTTGGTGATGAACCCCCTTTTAATTCTCAATCACACCCTAGGATACCTTATTGCAAGATATTTTTCCCCATTTATATCATTGGATTGAGATATCTAAGGTTTCCTTGAGTGTACCAAGAGTGAAATAAGAACCCTACACTTGTGATCCATTCCTCAAAGGTGGGGCACCCTATTTCCATTGTTACACTTCTTATTATTTTTTAAATATGATGCATGAGATAAAAGAATCTAGATTAAGATAGTATAATTTGTTTTCTATTTTACATAAATATTTAATATAAAATTTTGCATTGAGTGGAAACAACCAAGTTTTAATCAGGCACATTTAAATATTTATTTAAAAATATATGTTTTTTAAGATTGTAAAAAATATGCATGCACTAAAGTTACAAGCTATAAATATACACAAAAAATTCGAAGAAAAAAAATTACTATATAAAGCTTGACATCTCATGTAACATCATTTTTCAGCATGTTATCAACAACTAAATTATAGTGTTAATTTATAAAAAAAACTATATTCAAATAATTTTTTTATTTTTTCAAAAAAATACAAACATAAAATATACTAAAAAAGACACATTTTATTATTTTACATCATTTCAAAATTCAAAATATATATGCCACTTTCTAGTGATTCAAGTTTAAAAGTTAGATTAGTGTTGATTGTTTCCTTTATAAAAGTGTCACATAGCTTTGTACTTTTACCCCCTAACTTTTTCTATGTTGAGGAGAGGGTGAGATAAACTTTGAGTTGAATTAATGATAGATTCATCTAGTTTGATATACCATGCATGGTGAATAAGGAGGCTACTAGTGGTTTTATAGGATTATGGTCAACTAGACTAGTTTCAACACTCAAATCGATGAAAAATGAAATGGTAAGGATTTAACAAGTGAAAAATATGACAAGATAGCCCTGACTATCAAGGATATTAAAGACCCTGTAGTAAAATATGCATCAATGGTTATAGGATACAAGATATACTTTACAAACAGAGAGAACTTTGTTTCTACTAATACCATCAACAATGCATATGAGATGGTAAAGAAAGGTGTTGATTATGATTTGTGTGAACTACTCAAATCAACTACTAGAGAACTTGCAAAAGACTAAGGACTTCGGGTACCCCTTCAAGTTTGGTACCTTCATCATTTTATTATTATTTTACTTTCTTAATGAGGTTTCTAGAACTAGGAACATAGTGTGGTTGAAGGAAAGACCAATGGAATTTTATATTAGAGACCACCTAATGAGGTTGGGCGATGAAAATGCATAGGAGACTACATTATGGGGTTTCTTTAAAAAAATTCAAAGGAACATGAAATCTACAAAAGTGCAAAAATGACATCACTTTCATGGTGATAAAGGATTGCTACATAATATAGGTTGTTGAGTCTAGAATTGTTTGGATTCTAGAGATGGGTTATGAAATAATAGTGGAAGAAATTATTGGTTTGATAGATATTATGTTGAGCAAGCATAGAGACACCTCTAAGGAATTATTTGGGACATATGAGGAAAATTCTAGCGCTCTACACATGGAGCAGATGGAAAAATAAATAAAGAAAACTGTTGAGAAAATGATTGCATGGGTTATGGAGATGATGGGTTTATCAAAGGACCAAGTGGATAAATCCAAAAGAATATTTGGCTCACTGAGAGGTGAATCTAGCACAAGAAGATCTGGTAGAACATCTACCCCCTCTCTGGTATCCCTCAAGTCCTCTAGGACTATGCCCTTTATCAGTTGAACAAAGAGAAAGAAGTCAACTAGTACTCTTATTAAACAACTAAACCATCAAAAATGAAGAGGGGAAAGAGGATTCCCCAATGAACCTCTAGGGTTTTTCACCCTAGAAGCTAACTTATGGATGAATGATCTCTCTTTCACACTTCTTTCATCTTAGGGTTCATTCAAAGTGTTGGATTGGGTTTGTGAGGTGTGTGTGAATGTGTCTATCTAAATGAAATGAACTAAAAATAGAAACTAACTACTAAATAAAAACTATTGAAATCTAATTGTTGGAACGGACACTATGTTATAGAAATAATCTAAGTAATGTAAACAAAAAACTATAGAAATGGGAAGAAACAATGGTGTGCACCTCAAATTGGAAGAGGAATCTATTGGAGTTTTGGAATGCTGATGAAACTATTACAAAAACCAAAAGGGACACTTGTGCCAATATGGGCGACCTAGTCCCAGATTCCCGAAAACTAGTCCAAAGCTTGTTTCTCCCAAATGGGTGTCCAAAAATGTCAAAATAACAAAAAGTCCTATCCAGAGGGACTAGGTCACCATGCTTGGCAGCGACTTAGTCTTCTTCAATATTTCTAGATTTTCCAAAGGGGAAACACAAGCCCTAGGTTTCCACCTTGGTTCTTCACAATTATCTTCTTCTGAAACCCTGATATTCGGGCCTGAGAGTGACTTTTGGTGGATGATTTGACCTTGCATGCAAGGGGTGGTCTTCAACAAGTCTTCAATGCCTTCAATGATCTTCAAGGTACCTGAATCTACAATCACACAAGGAGAGAAAGAGAAAAATGTTCAATGTTAAGGATTAGGGGTTTTCCTTGGTCAAATCCCTTTTAGGTAACTAAACCAAAATGAAATAGAAATGTAAAGCAAGAAAGTAAGAAAATGGAATAATGGAATAAGTTACCTTGCCATGGTGAGAGACCTTGTGTTGTTGCAGCAATCAGCCTTTGATTGCTTCAAAAATGATGTCTTGTTGAGTTGGAAGGTGAAAACCTAGCTTGCTTGAGAAGAAGAAGTAGATGAGCAGTGAAGAGTTCTGTGGGAGAGGAAAAATGAATGATGCATAATTTGAGAAATTAGGGCTTTGAGGCTTATTTATATAATTTATACCCTAATTTTCTTGAAATATCACCATGCAAGCCGACCTCAGGGTTTTAGAGACAAGAATCCTGAAAGAAATTAAATTAAATTTGAAATTTATGCCACATGGGACTAGGTCGCCCAAGGTGGCGACCTAGTCCACCTAGGAAAATTACATTATTTTTCGGGGATTAAAGTATTATTATTTATATTTTTCAGGATTGTCTTCATAAAACACATTGAATTTGGACCTATAAGTGTATTGAGGGGTCATTATAGCATAACAAGCGGATAATTTGATGATGACAAGCCTAGAGTACTATGAAAAAAAATTACAACACTTTGGCACAAGGCTTGGAAAGGGGTAAAAATAGACTGAAAAGGGTCCAAAATCCATAGGGAAGGGTCCAAATGAGCGAAAAGTGTCAAATTCCACACTTTTTGGTGACACATTTAGCCCCCACTTTAGTGAGAGTATGAACTTGCTTCAAACTCACACTAAATTAGCCCAATGGAGATGACAAAGAATGACAAAGAAGAAGAACAAGAAATATGAAGGAGGTGGTCAAGCCCCCAAGGATTTGAGATTCTAAGTCAAGTCAACATCAATTCAAAAGAAATTCAAGGTTGAATACATTAGAGAAAAATGAGATGCATGATCATGCGATGACAAGGTTTGAGTGAAGAGAATGGAAAGGGTGGAGAAAGATGTACTCACTTTGGGGCCACAGAACATCAGGTTGTCTATGGGGTGAGAGGTCCCAAAAGGTGAGAGACATACACATGGTTGGTATGCACTCACAAATTTGGCCATGGGAAAGTCATGCCACTTGTTGGGCTTCCCGCTCAAACCATACCAAAGTTATACCTTGTGATAACTTTTATAAGGCGCCACAAAAGAAAGTGATGTTTGAAAATGATTATGTTCAAAGGGATTTTTATTTTGTTCATGTGATATCTCATCCTAAGGAACATTATATGTAATGTTACTAAGACAGGCAAAGTGTAGGTGTACTCATCTTGTATGCAAGAGAGGCAAGTGCTTATCATGTATGCAAAAGAGGAAAATGCAGATGTCTCATCCTGAACAACATTGTGTGTAATACTTTCAAGAGATTGAATCACAATAAAAAACAAGATCGCATAATGAAATGTGAGTGGTAATGTATGCCCCCACTTTAAATGAATTGCTACACACCATTCTATGAGCAATTTCTTTAAAGTAGAGAAGAGAAGAGGAGATGAGAGCTTGTTTGGAAAGCCCATGTCGAGTCATATGTTTTTGAAAAGCTACGTCATGAGAGGGAGTGTATGTCACATGTGAGTCAATCTTAAGACATGTCGTCCACATCCCAAGCTTGGTCTTATATGTTCATGAAAGGTTAATGACAAGTCGAAAGAGACAACAACAAGTGGCATACAAGGGAAAAGGCTAACTAACCTCTTGCCCCCACTTAACTAGTGCAGGACAAGAGTGAGCCGAAAGGGTTTGAGGGAATGTAAGGTGAGGTGAAAATTAGTATCAATTAGAGGGATGAGGTGGCCCCACATATGGGAGAGCACCAAGCTCCTTAAGATGTTGGATTTTACTACTCAAGGCCTTACACTTATTAGTGTGATGACCATGAACTTGGTGGTAGGTAGAAAAGGAATATTTGTAGGAACATTTCTTTCAAGTTATGGGAGGGAGAGAGATCAAGTGGTCTTCAAGGAGTCTCAACAAGATACCTCTGTGATCATGGGGAGAAGGTGATCCTTTTGTGTGAAAAAAATAAAGGGCATGCTTAGGATAGGAAGTCATACCTACACAAGGTGATATGGATTGGGATAGTTTGTATACTCCTTTGGAGGAGTGTAAAATCTAACTCAATAGTGGGTTACGGGATGACATTGGCTTTAAGAAAAGATTCCTTTGTTGGTGTCAAAGGATTACTTTGGAAGGTGGGGTTAGAAGGGTGCTGAGGGATAGAGTTGGTGGTGGAGTAAGGTTTGATGATTTCGATGAAAGGGAAAAATCCAAGACCATGGTTCGATATTTGCATGTGAGGCTTGATAGGGTTGCAGATACCTTGTTCGTTAGCACCACAACCTTGTCCACTATAGCCAAGTTGTTTCATGATCTCATAACCTTTTCTATAAAGCTTTTTTAGCTTCTTTGGATCGGGTGATGGTTCATTGTTTTCATTGGTGGCTAAAGTAGTTTAGGTGGATGCTATCGAAGGATCAACCAAGTCTTGTGTTAAAAATACTATGTTGCCCCTTGGAGAGTCTTTGTTGTTGGTCTTGGTTTTTTCCATTAGGGGAGGGGTGAAATTTAAGGAACCCCAACTATCATCAAAGGACTTTTGTTGTATGAGTTCCATTGGCTTGGTGGGTGTAGTGGTGAAGGGTTTGGATTTGGCTTGCTCAAGGTATAAGATACTGTAAGGTTCAGGAACAACATCAATTGTGTACACTTTATTGCTGTAGATGTACTTTATCTTTCGATGAAGTGTGGAAGGCACTTCATTCATTGCATGAATCCATGTCCTACCCAAGATGAGGTTAGATGAAACATCATTAGGCATAACATGGATCGATGTGTTTAATGTGGCCACTCCAACTACAAGAGGCAAATTGATCACACCAAGTGGATTTTGTTTGACACTATCAAATCCAATGAGGGATAAGGAGGAAGGTTGGATGGTTGATTTATCGATATGGAGCCTATCTAAGAGAATGACACTACACACATTGACAATGGAGCCATTATCAACAAGGGTTCGCTTAATTCCTATGCTTTTGTATTGAGAGATGATAGTGAAGGATTCCACTTTATTTTGCACTTCCAAAGGAGGGAGCTCACTTTGGTGGAAAATAATGTCAGCATTCAAGCCTTGGATCATAGCTACAATGTCATTTGTTTGTGCATTGGAAGGGATAGGAATTTGTTGTAAGGCATCAGGCATCATGATGTGATAGTGAGGGGAGGCTTGGATAAGGTCCCATAAAGATATTTTTGTGGGATTATTCCTTAGTTGGTTAACAAGATCATGCTCCATAAGGAAGGAATTGAAGCGACTAGCGACAGGAAGAATAGGAGGGAATGAAGGTAAAGGTGTTGCAGGTGTAATGTGTATGAGAAATGGTATTAGGACTCGATTGTTGTAACACATTAGGCTTAGGTGGGGAGAGATTGAATTCAGATTTAGAAGGTGGGGAAAGGATGAGTTGAGGTTGGATAATATTAACATCCCCTAGGGAAGGAGAGTCTAAAATAGGCTCTACATCTTTATGTAAGGGAATAATATTATTAAGGAAATGATCAATGGTGGAATTATGAGGAGAGAAAGGAGTAGGATGGGATTCTATTTGATTATGAAAGGTCTTATACTCTTGTTCCAAATAATCTATACTAGTACAAGAGCTTGGAAGAGGTTCATCACATGCTTCACAACAAGAAGAGGAGGCATCAAGAGAAGGATCATTATGGTTTTCAAATAGGTAGGGAAGGTTGAGAGTCTTATGACTCTTAGGAGAAGGATATTCTAACACCAACATGTCCTCTTTGCATTGAGGAGAGATATTATAAGAAGGGAAAGGTTGATCATCATAGTTAGGGATACTAGGTAAGGTAATTTTTAGGAATATTTTTATAATTTCATGTTCTTGTGTTAAACTATCTTCCCAAAGGGGATGAGGAGAAGAAAAAAAAAGACCATCATGATGCTCAATGATTTTACCTTCTTTTAAAAAGATACCTTCATCACTAGAAGGAGAGGTATCAAGAGAGGAAAAATTATGATCATCATGATTATCTATGTTTTTATTTACTTCTAATATAGTATCCTCACAAAGAGGAGAGATAGTAGATTGTGTATGTTCAAGATAATTATAAATGTTTTCATTTACTAGACTCTCATAATTAGGGAATGTATTAAAAGAATGATTAACATGTTTTTTTAATAACTTATTCATTGAAATTTTAGAAAGAATTGAAACAAACATGTTTGAAGAATGTACAATTCAATGTAAAGAAAAATGGAAATACAATTTTTAGATTACAAAGAAGGCAATTTGATGATTACACTATCAATGATCTAAAAATGATATTTTATAAATGCAAACTTGAAAATGTAAAATGAATAAAATGAGCTAATTTATGCTTATTTTAATAAAATACATGTAGTGGAAATACAACCTATTGATACAAGTAAGTAATGGTGCAAAATAGAGGCTTAAATACTAAGTTTTTAGCTCTGTAAAGGGCAGTTTCACAAGCTTGAAGGGACTAGGTCGTCCAGAGTGGTGACTTAGTCCTCCAGGTGATTTTTTTGAGATATTTTAGGTGTTTTGGATTTATTCGGGTGGTTTATGTATGGGGAATGTAGACCTAACATGAAAATGCAGAATTGCAGAAATAATTAATGTTCTAAGATGAAAAATGCAACCTAAATGCACTGTTCACTAATGCAAATTTTGAAACCCTAGGATGCAATTTCACTAATGCAATATGGAATGCAAGAGAATCCTAGGACAATGAAGGGATCTAAATCATACAAGAGGGTGTAATAAATTCAGGTTCATCAAAATGAACCACCAAAAATTAAGAGCGGAAAGTGGATTCCTCAATGAGCCTCTAGGGTTTTTCACCCTAGAAGCTAACTTTTGGATGAATGATCTCTCTTTCACACTTCTTTCATCTTAGGGTTCATTCAAAGAATTGGATTGGTTTTGTGAGGTGTGTGTGAATGTGTCTATCTAAATGCAATGAACTGAAAATAGAAACTAACTACTAAATACAAACTATTGAAATCTAATTGCTGGAAAGCACACTACGTTATACAAATAATCTAAGTAATGTAAACAAACAACTACAAAAATGGGCAGAAAGGAAGGTGCACACCTAGAATTGGAAGATCAATTTGTTGGAGGTTTGGAATGCTGATGAAATTGTTGCAGAAACTGATAGGGACACTGGTGCCAATATGGCCAACCTATTCCCAAATTCTCGAAAACTGGTTTGGAGCCTATTTCTACCAAATGGGTGTCCAAAAAAATCAAAATCACAAAAAATCCTATCCAAAGGGACTAGGTCGCCATTCTTGGTGACTTAGTCCACTTCAAGATTTTTGGAGTTTCCAAAGGGGAAATAGAAGCCCTAGGTTTGCACCCTAGTTCTTCACAGTTATCCGCTTCTGAAACTCTAATATTCATACCTGAGAGTGACTTTTGGTGGATGATTTCACCTTGCACACAAGGGGTGGTCTTCAACAAGTCTTCAATTCCTTCAAGGATCTTCAAGGTACCTAAATTTGCAATCACACAAGGAGAGAAAGAGAGAAGAAATTGAATGTTAGGGATTAGGGGTTTGCCTTGGGTCAAACCCCTTTTAGGTAACTAAACCAAAATGAAATAGAAATGTAAAGCATGAACGTGAAACAATGGAATAATGGAATAAGTTACCTTGACATGATGAGAGACTTGTGTTGTTGTAGCAATCAACCCTTGAATACTTCAAAAATGATCTTATTGACTTGGAAGGTGAAGCCCTAGCTTGCTTGAGAAGAAGAAGTGGATGAGGAGTGAAGATTTGTGTCGGAGAGGAATAATGAATGATGCATAATGATGAATTAGGGTTTTGAGGCTTATTTATACAAGTTATGCCCTAATTTTTCTGAAATAAAACCATACAAGTCGTCCTTAGGGTTTTAGAGACAAGAATCCTGAAAGAAATTAAGTTTAATTTGAAATTTATACCACATGGGACTAGGTCACCCTAGGTGGTGACCTAGTCCACCTAGGAAAATTACATTATTTTTTGGGGATTAAAGTATTATTATTTATGATTGTCGGGATTGTCTTCATAAAACACACTGAAGTTGGACCTATAAGTTTATTCAAGGGTCATTATAGCATAACAAGGGGTTAATTTCATGATGAGAAGCCTAGAGGAGTGTGAAAATGTTTTACAACAATTCAGCACAAGGCTTGGAAAGGGGTAAAAATAGATTGAAAAGGGTCCAAATAAGCGAAAAGTTTCAAAGTCCACACTTTTTGGTGACACAACAACAAAGTGCACCTATGAAGGAAAGAAGTGTTCTGATGAAGTAGCAAGGTTGCCCACAAAAGAGAAAACTGAATGAAAAGGAAACAAGAGAGAGAAACATGAGTGTTGATTAAGAATAAAAAGGGGAAGAAGAAAAACCTCTCACAAGAAAAAGAAAATCTGGAGTATCACGAGTACAAACCAATGCAAAGAAAACAAGAGTTGACATTGTAGACATATATAGTCAAGCAGAGGTGGAGAAAAAAAAAAAACGGATTCAAAATACACGTGAGGGAGAAGAAAGCCAAGTCTGGTAAAGGAGAAAAAGCTCTAGAAGATAAGAATAAGAAGGATAAGTCTTCCCCGATAAGAAAATGTAACCCTCTAAAACTAGAATCATTGTTTAATGGAATAGTTGAGCATGAAATTTTGGAACAAATGGCTACCCTATATACAACTATGGATGAAATTGATTAGTCTACAATAGAAGAGAAAAATGTTAGATACAAAGAACTTAAATTTAGTGTCAACATGAAAGATATTGAGGGCCAATTTCCTAAAGATTTGAAAAGTGCATTGCTTGCAAGAAGAGAAGAAGGAATAAGTGAAGATGCAAAGTTGAGATATTATTCCTTGGAAAAATATAGTGTTACCTTTTTATATGAGGATAGAGATAGATTATGTCAATTGTATAATAAACTGTTCAAGACCAAACACACACTAATGAGCAGAGACAAAGATAATTTTGAAAGGCTAGGGAATGAAATAGTTGAGAAGGTTTTCAATTTGGTAAAGAGCTTAGGTATGACTCCAAATAGTGAAAAATAATTGCATAATGATATATATCTCTGAAATTAATATTTTAGAAGATGCACAAAATTTAGATACTTTAGAACATGAGCATGAAGTAGTAAAGGAGAATGAGCAAGAAGATACCCCTCCGATTCCAGAAGAAAATGTTGGTGAAGAATAAAATGTTGATAAGATGTAGAAGGAAGATGCTCAAATAGAGCACATCACACCTTCTCTAGAAATAGGGAAGAATTCAGAACATGACGAATAGGTTGTACAAGATAACCCAAAGATATCTAAGGAACAAAATACAAAAAAGTATGCCTTCTTCAGATAACAATGGTAAATTGGTTGAAGATGAAAAGAAGACTGAGAATGTGTCTAGTACCACTGATAAGGAGAAGAAATGTGAAAAATAATAAGATAGCTTTGGTGATAAGGAAAAACCCAAGGAGAAGAGAGTTGAAGAAAATATGAAGACAGTTGGTGAATATTATGGAACCTCTAGAGATTCCTTGAAGAGCTTATTGAGCATGAAACTCTAGTTGCAACCATTTGTTTATTCATAGTTATTAAAAATTCTAATGAAAAATGGTCAAGTAGATATGGACAAGATGTTCCCTAGAATAAATTACATCTAGGTGATGCATTCTATGCCTTCGCAAGAAAGGAGATCTTACAAAAAAATTAGAAGAGTGCAGAGTTGATAGATGAGGCAGTGAAGGTGTTGCATGAGAGTTTTCTCGGTGCTAGTATTTATAATTATTTATCCAATGTGCAAAACCTAAAACTATTGCTTAATTATTTCATAGAGTATTCTAGTGGCCTTGAGGAGAAATTGGAGAAGGAAGTTAGCAATAAATTGGATGAGAAAAGGTTGGAAATTATCTTAGATAAATGTGCCACTTCATATGGAAAAATTCAAAGTAGCCAAGTAAGGATGTCTAAAATTGTGTTAAAGAGGCCAAGGATCTATTTCAATTTTTCATGAAGTGGCCTAGTTCCACTAATAATATAAAGGTTGAGATGGATTCCATTGAGGCATAGATTGACAACAATTTGGTGCCTAAGATTAGAAAAAATATGTAGATGGATCCACAAGATTATCAATTCCAAATATGTATGAATAATTCTTTCAACTATAGGAACAAAAAGAAAAGATTATAGTGGATTCTGGGCAGCTCAAAGACCTAGTGAATGCAAAGTTCACACAGATTTTTGATGCTTTGAATAATGTAGAGAAAGAAACAAAGTTGAATCTAGTACCTAATACTTTTGATGAAGGAGAAGAACTCCTCATGGAGTTTGAGGCTCAAAATAAAATGCTTAGGTTCGCCAAGAAATTTTGGGAGGATGACAAATGGATTGGGAAGAACACCTTGCTAGATTGTAGGTGTAAAAAAAAAATTAATCTACCCTCTTCTAGTTGATTGTGAATATTAATTTTTGTTTATGAAAATTTTATATTTCATTGTACATATGTGGAGGATAGTTGATAATATACTAGTGAAAATTTTGATCAATTTTGATGGATAACACTATTAGAGAGGGAAGGAAAAAGAATAGAAAGTGTTTGTAAACAATGTCAAAAGGGGGGCACAAAATAGAAAATATGTGTGTTCCCTTTCCCCTTGATGTCAAAAGGGGAGAAGACATGGAGAAGATTTGATACATGTTGCCATCAATGCCAAAGGGGGAGATTGTTGGAAGTTTGAGGAGATTGTCAATGGTATGTTTGTTAGCAACATAAGCATGAGCAAGAGCATATATAGTGTTGTCATTGATGTCAAAATTGTGGTTTGATGTGAAGATTGATATATATTTGGCTGGTGAAGCATAAGTCATTGAGGTTATGGAAATCCAATATAGATATGTTGAATATTTGACTAAGTCCATAACATAGTTTTCAATGTATAGAGAATAAATTTTTTGGTTTGCATTGGTTCTCCTTGAGATATTGTTGCCTCCAGTTCTAAGAAAGTTTTGATACCTATTTGAGGACCTTAAATCCAAATTTTCATGTATTTTATGTCCTCTGGTGTAAAATTTATGGTTGACAGAATATCAGGTTTTCTAGTAACAATATAATCAGAACAAAGTACCTATTTGGAATGGTTCACATTCTACTAAACAAGAATATTTGGTTATATGGATTTATGAGAGTGTTTACAAGTATCAAAAGAGTGTGTAGTCCAATTGGTGTATTTTTTTGAGGTCTACATGTCAATTTGTAGATAATAAGTTCATGTATTTTGGTGTTGTCTTACTAGTGGTGTTGATCTAATATGTTTGGGGTCGTGTAGAGTTAAAGGAAGTGTCGATAGGTATTATGGAATTATGATGGGTCCACTCCAACCTATTTTGATGCATTAAAAGTTTTGAATTAAGGCATGAACTATGTTTGATTGAATCTCAAGGGTTGACAGGTTGTGTTATACATAGTACATCTAATTAAGCCAACCTAATTGATTTAGAAACTATTTGTGGATTTGATGTTATTCTAGAAAATGTGTGATACAAATTCTTAAGAAGAGCATGTGAATGTAATACAAATGCAAAGTAGAGTAGAGTGTGGAAGTGGTGCAGTATGAAGTGTGTTGATTCATTATTTTGAGCTCTAGTGGAACTGCATCTTCTGCATATTGTACATGCATTATTAGCAGTTCGAATCTTGGCAGTGAGGCACCCATCTTTCTATCTTTCTTTCATTCTATGGGTCATGAGCTTACCAGACAATGGTTCCACCTAGAAATGAGCCTTTTTGTTATATGTTATGACTAGTTGTAATATATTGTGAGCTAATCCTCATTGTGGTTTTTCCCTTTTTGGGTTTTCCACATAAAAATTTGGTGTTCATGTGTTATGTTTTTTTATTATTTATTTCATGATTTCTTACCTTAATACAATTTGAATATGATGTGTGGAATGAATATTTAAATATTATTAAGTCATTTCAGAGAATATTGATTTACCCACCCCTCTCAGTATTCTAGGTGTTTGAAACCAATGATCATTCCAAGCCCAATGTCTACTTTGATGTTTCTAGTGGATTATATATTAATGACGAGATCTTGAAGGTACCTTGAGGAATCAAACATGATAATAGATTCAAATGAGTTTTTGATGATCACTTATCCAATTTCATTGATGATATTTTAGGTGGCTTTTGGGTTGGCCTCTAAACAAATCCTATGGAGAAAGATGTTGATGAATATTTCAGTCATAGGAATATGGAGAATGACTATTTCAAGGATGCAACCACTCATGAGGACCACATTGACTACTTATATTTTGATCAAATCAATCAACCCTCTTTCACATGGGATCAAGGTGTGTTAGCATATAAATTTGATGAGGATCTATCTTGGGATGAATTTCCCTTTAATTCCAATGTTGTTTTAATTCATCATGCATAGAGAATGGCATTGAGGGAGCTAATGCTACAAGGTATGTTAAAATGATATTGATCACAAATCCGATTTATTGTTTCTTGATGTCGATTTTGAGAAAAGATATAGCATATTTGATTTTCATAAAAAACATAGAATCCATGATTATGAGCATAGACATAGTAGCCTTGTTGATTTGGATCGTCAACCGAATGCTACACATTTTAATCAAGTTGGTCAAAGGGATGTCTATAATATTTGGGACAGCCATGATGAGTTTGATGACGAGTATGAAGAAGGTTTTCATTCTTGCATGCATTGTAAATATAATGCATTAGATCTACAAAAACCTGACATGCATGAGGGAAGCTATGGAAGACGGTTCTTGGTGTTTGTTAAAATTGAAATCCAAATTTTATCTAGATTGTGTAATACACACCTACATGTAGAAAGCATGATTTAAAATGCACCAATGGATAAAAATGATCTTAGTGTTGCATATGTTGATTTGCAAACAATGAAGGACACCATGGAGGAAATCAAAGTAGCTTACTTGCACATGTTACATGATAGAGATATGGCTAAAAAATTTGTAGTTGAGAGTCTATCCATGACTAAGCAATTAAGGGAAGAGATTAGTGAGCTTACTAGAAAGCTTAAATCTACAAATCTTACCTTGCAAAGTGTCCAAGAGGCACTTCTAGGGGAAAGTGATCAACACTATGAGGCTCCATAGTTTAGGGAGCTACATTGCATCCAATAGCAGTATGATCTAACACATTTATAAAGTAGGAGTTTGGACCAACAAGAGGATGGATCTAATCTTCACCTTGTTGTTGATCCTTTATTTGAGATAAATGCTAATTTGACCCATGATAATATTTTGTTTGAGATAGGTAATGAAGATATAACTGATTGCAGTGATGAGATTGGACTTGATTGTAGGATTCAAGACCCAAGTGTCATTTCTTGCTATGAGATGATATCTCATGATTGGTATATTCAGTAAACCTCTAGTATTAGTATTGATACCCACTTTTCATTATGGATGTGTGTGGACTCAAACCCTATTTTCAAGATGAATTGGATGGTCTCTTTAGGCCAACAATTGAATAGTTCTTGGTTTGGGTTAGATGGTAGAGGTAATTTAACCATAGGGCATGATCCTATTACTACTCCCATACTCATCTCTCCCATACTTTCAATTGGATTTCAGTTTGGTTATTGTTGCCCTTACATATTTTTGTTGGCTATGGAGATAAATTTTCATGTGTAGATTGTTGTTGAGCATCATTAGGCTTTTGGGTAGTTGATTGCAAGTAATTTTCTAGACATAGTTCATATTTTCATTACTTCCACTTTGGTGAGCAATGGTCACTATAGATACTTAATTGAGATGGTATGCATCATTCTAGGTGATAGCTTAATGATTTTAGTGATGTGGGTGTGTTGGTGTTCCTAAATCTTTCCATTTGACACTTGGAGGTTAAGTGTTGATGTTTTGATTCCACTTGGCAACAACTGAGGGATTTCCTAGTTGGAAAATCTTAGAGATGTAATAGTGATTAATTTTCTTTATATTTGTGGAATTGATGCTAGGGATTATGTTTTATGGTTAAGCAGGATGTCTTATATTTTACCTAGGATCATGATTGGAAGTTATTTTCCTAATGTTGACTTCTTTGAGTTACTTTGGAAGTACATATTCCATAGCAATGATTCTAGTCTTCTTAGGGATTTAAGTATCTAGTTGGATGGTGTTTCCTTTTTGAGGTTCCAAATCAGGAGAGTTCAATTGGACATGATGATTTGTTAGAGGCACAGTCTCAACATGGTATTTAGGTAAGATGGTTGCATATAGGAGAGTATTGTTATAATACCTTCTATCACATGCACAATGGTATTCCCTTCTTTTAGACACTCTATGATCATGTTGCACTCTCTTTTGTTGATTTTCTATTTTCAAAAAATAGAATCCTTGTAGTAAGTGACCTTTTCCAAAAACGTCAAGAGTTCCTATGGTAATTCAAAGACAACTTAAATCTTGCACCATATCAATAAAAAAATATGCAAATAGGAAGATAATGAAGAGATTTTTTGAAGTTAGTGTTTTCTCTAGTTTAGGAGTGTATTGTAGTTTCAAACTTGGAGAATTCCTTGTATTGCAGCCATGTAATCAAATTCACATGAAGAAAAGTAGAGTAGGAAGGTTGAATTGACTTCACAAAGACATTAGGGAGGAAGGAGAAGTAGCTTATGAGTTAGATGTGCCACCAGCTTGCAAGATACACAAATTATTTCATGTTCCATGTTCCTAGAGATTGGTGGTGTGAACCCCAATCCTATACCTATACAAACATAGAAAAGAAACACACAATTAAATTCATGTGCAAGTTAGAACAAGGATTCCCCATGAAATTCATCTACAATGCTCAAAGATAGAAATGAAATGAAGAAAAATACAAGAAACTAAATCAAATCTATTTAACAAATGCAAACACTTAATCCCATGGGGATTTGGTACCAATTATGTGTAGAAATTGGCCCTTTCCAAACTCCTTTGTAAGATTGATGATTTGATGGAGATTGATCCAGTTTGTTGATGAAGAACAAAATTATTTCTTGATAAAACCTTTAATAAACTAGTTATGGTGATGGGAAATTCTCAAGAAAATGGATGAAGTTTCTCTAAATATGAAGATAGTAACTTTGCTCTAAGTGTGGATCCTAAAATCAATAGAGAAGCTCTCTATTTATAGCTTTGAAGAATGTAAGATTGGAGGATTTGGATGAATGTGGGACAAAATACCAACCAATGAGATAAGGCCATTTGTCCACATTTGATTGGATGATGAATGAGCACATTTTGATGAATGTGCAAATAAATGCTATTAGATTCAAATTTGAATTTGATGAAATGACAAGGTTAGAGGGAAGGGAAATGGAGTTAATTTCACTTGGCTTAAGGCCAAGGACATATAAGAGGCATTAAATTCCTTGTTGGAAGTACTCATCCCTTTTGGAGGGATTTTTGAATCGGAAGAATACTCCACAAAAAATGCCCTTTTGAATGGAAATTGATGAATTAATAAATCAATTAAATTAATTTATTGTGCAAGTTGTAAAATCTAGAGGATTGGAATGATTAGGATTAAGATTAATCATGATTTGATTAATTTAGGTAGACATTAGATGATTTGACAATTTTGACTTGGATTTTAGGATTTAAATAAATCAAAGTTGAGAGGAATAATGATTTTAGATTTAATTAAATAAATATTGATCTATTTAATTAAAGACGGTGATGTTAGATTAAATCAAACAAAGATTAATTTATTTAATTTAAAGAGATGACTTTAGAGGTTAATTAAATAAAGTGAACTATTTAATTAAAAAGGGGGGTTGTAGGATTAATTAAACAAAATGATTTATTTAATTAATAGAAGAGAATGAATTAATCAGATAAATTTGATTTATTTAATTAAGAGAGGAAACATGATGAGTTTAATCAAATAAATATTATTTAATTAAATTGATTAGTAAAGGGGATGATTTAGGAAAAAATGATGTTAGTAAGATCAGGATCAGGTGTGTAGGATCAATCTGTATATTTTCCATGTCTATAGGTGGGATAGTAAAATATGATTTTTCCTAAGTCACCACTATCAGATGATGAGAAAAAGTATAATTGTGTACTTGAAATAGTTTTGGAAACAAGGGAGGAGAAGCTGATAAACCAAGGTATCACTGAGTGCTTGATCAAATTTGAAGATACAACTTAGGAAGGGACAAAAGGTAATGACCAAACAAGTCTTCATTGCTTGAGGACAAGAAATATTTGGGAGTGAGTACTTATTATGTTGCATTTCTAAAATAGAGCATACTATTTTTAGTAAGTCTGATTATCCAAAAATAGTGAATCAAAACCTACTCGATTAATTGGGAAATATTTAATCTGTGCTTTAAATATTCAAATCAGATTTTTTTGGAAAAAAAAATAATAATAATTGATGCCTAGGAGAGCATGGGTTTTCGAGGCTTCCCAAGATTTCTATTACTTTCCTCTTTGAGACTCAAGTAATTGGAAGACAATTGACACATTTTCTTGAGAGTTCACTAGACGATTTTGACAACTGGAAAAGGAAGTTACTAATTACATGTTACAAGATAATTTCCTTCTTAGTGTGGGAATCTCTTGGGTGCCCAAATATACCTTAGAATGATTTTTATTTTAAATATTTGTTGGGTTTTATTTTTGGCATTATTACAAATTCATTTTCTCTTCTTCAGAGGCTATCAAACATGTGGAGAGGGAGGCTCAAGAATGGGATGTTTGAGGGTTTCTAGATGAACTAAGGATGGGATTCAGTGGTTCATCATAGTTTAATCTCATTAAGAGGTTACCATAGTGCAAATCTAAGTTATTGTATTTCATTTTCAGAAGTTGGGTATTGTAGGATAGTTGCAGTTTGAATAGTTTGGGGTTTTCTTTCCTTTTGGGGTTGTGAAAACCATTGGAAAACTTGGAGGCTATGGTTTTGATGTTTCTAGACTATATTTTCATACTCTTTGATTTAGAATACTTTTATGTGAAGTTTGTTATAGTTTCAGTGTGTATTTGAGTTTCCAGATTCACGATTTATTGACGTAATTTATGGAAGATTTGTATTGCCATTAATTTATTTAGCATAAAAATTGATGTAAAACCATTTAAAAATATGTAATGAGATATTCTACATCAGTTGCATAATATTCAGTTTCAATTTGGAGTGTTTTGATACAAAATTCATTCTACTCGATTTGCTCAATTTTAAGTTTGGTAAAAATTACAAAATTTCAGATTTGTATTTAAATTTTATTGTGGGATATTAAAAAATGCATGAAGAGTATACATGTATAATTTTTTTTAATTTTACTTTGTGTCATTATTTAATCCACAACATTATTTTACAATCCAGAACACATGTTATGATTCTCTTCCTTATACCTCACACTAGTATACACTATAACATTAATATATAAATAACATAGATATATGGTGTACAATTTCTTCTCAACATACAATAAAGAATACACATGTTTTTTAAAAATATATTTTTTATAATTTGTGTTACCCATTAGTAACATAGAAGTGTATTTTCCTGGTTCTTAATTACTTCTTTTCTTGATCCTGAATCAATCAACTATTATTTTTATAATCAAAAGGAACTAATATTGCATCTTAAAAATTATTAATTTTTTCACTCTAACTTGTTTAAATTTTTGTCCATTGTTTGAAAGTTCAAATTAAGAGGACCAGGATAACTCTTATTCATACCACTATTGAGTTTTTTATTAAATAAATTATATTTTGATGCATCCTCAATCACATCTCTAATTATTTTTATAATTTTATCTTCTCGTTCAGAATTTTTATATGTTTATCATCCTTAATTGATTTTAAAATTGATTTACAAGAACCAATCTCTCACTCATTTATATAGTTTTATCTTTGATATTTACTTGATTAAAGTGATATTTTTTAGTTTAAAATTATATTTTTCTAATAGTAGACAGTAGATGAAGTCTTCTCGCTACCATTAAAAAGATGAAAAAATATGTTTCCTCCTATCATTCAATTTTTATCATGTTTGAACTCACATTTTATTATTGAAAACATTTCTACTTCCCTAATTCCACTAATATTTTTCACTATGACTGGTTTTGATTATTTTTTTAACAAAATATTTATGATGAAAATTAAATTACAACATTGTGTAGTTCATTTTCTTCCCATTAATTATTTCAACCTAGACAGAAGTAATTTTATTACCAATTATCTCATTTCTATATTTAGCTAAACAGATTGACACAACAATACCTATTGGCTTAGTTGTTTTATATTTTTTGACATGAAATAGCTACAAGTATCTACTAAAATTAATTGGTTGAATATATCTATTTAAAATTTATACAACCTTTTTTTCTTCTCAATGTCCATGTTCATCAATTGGTTGTAATGGTAGCATTTTATTTTCCTATCTATCCATTTTGACCCTATGTAAATACTAATAAACATATTAAATAAATCAACATATTACAATTTTTAACTATAAAAAATGATATAAGAAATCATGTAGTTTTAAACTAACAGAGAATATTTAAGTATTTTTATTCTAAGAAAAGTTATTCAATACATGTAGGCTAATAGAAAAACAATTTATAATTTTCTTAAAGTAGATTAAGAGAACATATTGTTACTATCTCTTTATTCAAGTGGTTAGCGAGGAAGGATAACATGCTCTTATATCTCTCTTTAAATTGATGAAGGGTTTGAGAGGGTATGAGCATCTACTCCATTTTGAATTTTGAATTATGGATATAGAGGATGAGTGATGTTCCATCTCATTATTTTGAAAATTCATGGTGGTTGAAATTTTTACAACATGACATATTAGTATATTTTAGATCTAGTTAGTTATGATTAACTTTGTTAATGCTTATTATCAACAAGAAATGTTATAGAAGAGTTAATCTTAGTTAAGATTCATATTGATCATTATCAAAAAATGTGACTACTAACTTTAAGGAGACAATTCTTATTAAGAATACCTTTAATCCATATATAAACAACATATCATGCTATTCATTTATTCTCAAATACTTTGAAAAAAAACTATATCTATATAAAAAATTCTTCAAAATCAAGTGTGAAATAAATTATTTAAATCATTTCAAGTAAAATCTTCTTATTAATGGGTCAACATAATATTATATATTTTTATAATCATATTTTAAAATATTTCTAAATTGTATTCTTCAATTATTTTTTTATTTTTTTTAAGTATAACTCTACATTCTAAAAATATATGAGACTTCGTATAAATTGTTCATGCATGTATATCTATCTCATTGAAAATTTGTAATTATTTATAATGTAATATAAGACTTTACCACATTTATATGTTGTCATTTCCCATTTTACTAATGAAATTTGAAGACACCATCCCATCCCATTAATATTTAAAAAATTTAAATAGAATTTTTTAACAATTGTCAACGAAGACACTGCTAAATTTATAGAGGCGAATAGGATAACTTCCATTTGAAACATTTGACATCGGAAAATAAAGATGAAATAAGATCTATATTTCACCATTTATTTTAACCAAATGAATCTAAACAAATGGAAAATAAAATCGTTTTGTAATGGATGATGGAAGCATGCAGAGATCCGTCTACACATAACTCTCAATTTGAAAAGAGTCTATTTAATTAAGAAAGACGTCTGCCCTTTGAATATCTCAACGAATCGATCATATATTTCGTAAGATTGAAAGAACAATAGAACTCACACTGCCATTTTGTCCAGCGAATTTTCCAAATTGAATGAATTGAATCAACTACACACCATCAGATCTAAAATATTTATGGACCCATAATGCTAATTTCCTTATATATTCAATGCCCATTAAGCCTACAAACTACAATATGTTGCATGGAACACTTGATCAAAACTCGTTAGAAGGGCTAATGTGGTTTACAAATTGCATCCCTCTGAAATCTAAACCATTCATTATGTTCAGATTTCTAAAACTAAGAATACCAGCAATGGCAAAACTAAATTAGCCAACCATACATCAAAAATTTGATTGTAAACTTGTGAGTAGCTTCAAAACTCTATCACAATAGAGATACGTTACAAAATTACAGCATAGCAGAATTGTACAACTGTAGATAAGCCATTCGTCTGAGTTACTTAGTAATTGTAGGAGGCCGCACCGTTTCCTCAATAGAAACTTGTCTACCACGTATTACAACATACTGTGCCTAATAATGCCAAAACAAAAGATTATATATGTCATATAATTTCTTAACAAGATGTCAAGAATCAGATCTGAACAGAAATAAACTGTGAATATGATACATGACTAAACTACCTGAATTGCTCTGGTCGCAAAAGATTTTCTTTCAAATTCAATGTAAGCATATGCAGTGCTTTTTCCCTGCAAACATATTTTCAAAAGATGATTTCATAGAAAAAAATCCAATAATGTCAGTCCTACCCTTAGATTGCCTTTTTATTCCAGGTAACTATAAACTTAAATGGAAAAGACAACTATTATCATTGTATAATGTATTCACCCTTGTAATAAGACGAATTTCGTCCCGTGTAACCTTGCCAAACACTTTGAACTTCTTTTCAAGTTGAGAGACTGTAACCTTTGGAGGCAGATTGTAGACATAAATGAATCCTAACAATACATATTTTTACAGGTCATTAACACCAAGATATATATAACCAAAAGAAATTATTAAGTGTTACATGTAGTAAACTCCAAGTATTGGAACTCCACGTTAAATCTGCTTAAGCTAATATAATTTCAAAACCAGTATATTTTTGACAGAGAGTTGAAGTGTATTCATAATTCTGAAAAATCATTACGATGTTACCTCTGGGTTCATCTGAAGAGGAAGGGGATTTGTCAACTGGAGCGGAGAAGTAACAGCCCATTTTTATTCCCGTCTCCTCCTGCACTAATCTCTTACTCTCAGATATTTCTTCCAAACTGCATGCAAAGCGTAAATTGTTTTGTCGCTTCTTCGAATTTCAACTACATTTATACTGTATATATACTGTCGTTATACAGTGTCGGATGTGTGTTCAATGTTTGAAAGAATCTACTCAATATAATGATAGGAAATGGTTTTAAAAGCGCCAGAGAAAGTGATGTAATGGGTCGGCTATTAAATGCCATGAAATAAATGGGAAAATACATGGCATTCCTGGCATAATTAATTGCGAAACATGGAGACAATATAACTGCTGCGTTACATAAGATAGCCTATAATCCAACATATTCTCCATCGATTTTGGTGAATTTACTGTATTAATTGTAACACTTCTGCTGTAACAAAAGTGGGGCTGCTCATTTCCACTATAAATGCCCAGTTTTTAGGAAATAAAAGCTCATAGCGTCAATCAAATAGATTCATATAAGATAAGAGGTTCATAAAACTGAATTAAGAAGTCATGGGTTGCTGCTTTTCCCAGTTTACAGACATTTTCCTTCCTGAGCGAGAATGTCGATTTGAAAAGGTGTGCAGAATCTATTTTAGCTTTGTCTGAATGATTTAAGTTTGCATCGATCTTGGGCTTTAACGTAGCTTTTCGGTGTTATGTTTCTGGTTTTGCAGATGAAGAGTTATAATATTAGTAAGGACGAGAATTCCAATTCAGATAACTATTTTGAAGAAATCGAATTTGCGTTTCCCATTTTGGTCCCCCTTAAAAGAGATGGGTTCTCTGAAGAAGAGGAATTCAGTTTCCCAATTTTGGTTGGAAATATTAAAGAGGAGCTTCGATTTAAGAACTGCTGGCCATATGTACAGAACTAACATCACGTTACAGGGATGGATCAATTTGTTTTTGCTTTTTGAATGGAAATCACAGCAATGAATAAAAAATTTATTAATAGCTGCCAAATAATTATAATGTTTGCTCCTTCCATTGTTTCTAAAAGTTTTAGAATATTTAGTAATATTTACTATCCCGTAAATAACAAAATTTAGATATTGATCTTTTAAATTATTTTCCATCCGGGTAATCAATTTTGAACTTTTCTTATTAATTTTACAATTTAAATATACACAGTGATTCAAAGTTTATAGTATTTGTATAAATATTTTATTTTATTTTATTTTTATCGATAAAATGGCAAGGTCAATATATTAATCATTGAAGTTTTCAGTTACATATAGAAAATACGGTCATCCAATCATAGAGAACTCAAACATATCAACTTTCAAAATTCATTAAATCCAAAAAAGAACTATCTATGATTTTGCATTTGCATAATCTACTCAACAATGTGTGGAAGTCTTCCTCCCTTTGCGATCTGATGAAGAGGAACTCTGCTCTCTTTTTGCTTCTAGTAGGCCTTCCTCTTCTTCGTGGAGCATGAGATAATGATTCAGTCCTCTACCTGTTGCTCAGAGGTCTACCCCTTATCCTCGATCCTCTCCTAGGATTAAATAGTTTCACCAGTTTATTGCATTGCATATCATCAGTTTCATCATACCTAGGAACGTATGATACCACCAATCTTTGATCACCTTTATTCTTTATTTTCTGCTGCAAATTTCTACCACCTTAATTCTGTACCTTCTGCTGCAAGTTTTGAAAGTTCATCGGCCTCCCCATTTGCCTCCCTGTACACATGATTAATGGTATTATTATATTGATTACTTTTATTTTTGTTTGATTGTTTATTTTTTTTGATAAAAATGGTTGAGCCACTAAACTTTATTGAAATAAAAAGGAAGAAGATGAAACTCAATCCACTGAAGGAGAGCCAATGTTCAGAGTATTTATAAATGCATACTAAAGTCCCAACCAAAGAGTTCAAACCCAAGAGAAAAATGCAAAATCCATCCATTGACCCCCAGTCTAGTAGATGCTAGACGAGTATGCAGAGCTCATAGAAGCAAAATGAGCGCAAGAAAAAAGCTATCACAATTACGAATCTTCACCCTTGAAGGATGAGCTGGCCTCATAATGAGAAAGAGGCATGGAATTATAAACATGAAGTGCCTTCACATCTTTTGAGAGAATTTCAGAGTCATGTTCAGTTATCTCTGATCTTGCAGCCACATCAAATATGAAATGCAATGCCAGAAAAACATCAACACCAGCAGCAAGAATGTCCATTTCAACCTTGCCATATTTTATTTATTCAAATATAAAAATAAAGTGAATTATATGTAATTTACCTTCAACAAAATTGAAAACAAGTTATTAATTTTTAAAATTGAGTCTAGAATAATAGATTAATTGACAATAAAATCTGGTGCAAAATTATGTTGCAGAGTACAATTTCATTATATCCCTATAAATTTTGTCCTCTTTTCAAATTTCAAATTTGGATCATTACACTCAAATACTCTTAAATTCTAATGATCGGTTTTTATTTCAGTTTTCATTTAACTGAATTCTGTATGCATCACATATTGTTATATCACACAATAGTCTAAAATAAATATAATAAAACTATTTTGAAACCCAATTAACTTTAAATTTCAGATTTAATTTATTTAATTTCCCATAATATATTTCGAATAAATCAAACTACTATAGACTAATAAACGTTTGTTAATCTTTAACTACTGTGTCATTGATTTGTTTTCTTTATATATAAAAATCGATCATAGAAGCCTGAACTTTGAAGTGTCCTTCAACATGTCGGTGACATATTGCCGATCTAGCCACTGAATGTAGATGAACATTTTTGAAGAGCAAACATTCTATTAGCGTAGGTATGGATTCCAATCGAAGGAAGCCGCCGCCGGCTTACATGCAACAGCTGCGACATCTGTTTTTAAATCCTTTTCGATTTGTAACTGTATGGCGGTAGTGAACTGGGGAATTGGTGATCGCTGCTACCTGTTCGGCAAAATATAGCAATCAAGAGCCGCCACCATTATTGCCAGGTCCTATATTAATCTTTCTCAGTCCCACGACCAACAGTGCGATTGGAATAATAAACATCTAAACGCCAACCAGGTAGTTGACAATCAAAGCCAGCCGCCATACTAGAATAGGCAGCGCCAAGTTTATGAATATTTGACCCTCACATACAAACGTCATGAAGTTGCCGGGAAGAGAGAGTGATGAAGTCCGTTTAAGAGAAAAGAAACAGTAAGCTTGGCTGCACACAAAAGAAAAGAGGGAAAACCAAGAAAGGTAAGAATAAATTTATGATATCAACTTTTCACAATTCATAATGTTTTATGTTGTTAGTTTTCAGATTGCATTGAGTATGTATTTTTTATTAATATTTTTATTTTAAAGATTGGTGATGGATCATAGAATGTGATCTGGAATATTGATGCAAAAACATATACACAATCAAATACAGAAACAGTCTCACATCTCCACCTCACGCCCTTCCACAATGGATGATTAGGAAGGAAAAATCCATAAATAAGATTAGACATATTCAAAGGAAGACTACTAGAGAGATAGTTCACATTTATGAAGCATGGTGGCAGCAAGGGAGGAGGAAAATGGTGTCAATGAATTGAGGTCTGCATAGGGAAGAAAAAATTAATACAGGAGACAATAATCATTTAAAAGGAGAGGGGCACACGATTGAATGGGAGGGTCATGCCATCAATAAGGTATGACCTCCCTCTTCTAGAAGAAAAGAATTTAGGTGACATCAAGAGAAAAATGATGCTAAAACTTGTTATCAAATTCTCATGACCACCTTCTCTGTATATATTCATGAGTGTTTCAAAAGAAAAACGTGAGAAGAAAAAACGAAGGAGAGGATAAGCATGAATTGGAACCATAGAAAAGGTTGTAGACCAGCACAAATTTCATACTTCTTTCTTAGCATCCTACATGCTTGGGATGATTGTGAAGTCCAACCACTACCTCTTGGTCTTCACCTTCTCACAACTCTTCATTTTCCTTGAAGAGAACATTGTATAATTTGCTATCTCTTTCATTTGTACATAAATGAAGACATTGTATTCTTACAGCTACAAGTAGTAAGAACTATTTTCTCTTCTTTTCCAGTGTACGTAGCCAACTTTGGTAAACCACACAAATTGGTGTTGTTGTTCTTTATCTATTATTTTTTGCATTTAATTGTTGTGTTTTTTATTAGTTATTTGATATTTTTATTTGTGTTGTAATCTCAACAATTGGTATTAGAGCTGAGGCAATTGAGAAGAGATGGAGAAAGGAAAACTTGAAAAACATTTGGGTCAATAGTTTGGCATGTGGAAGTTGCAAATGGCAGCATTTTTTATCCAAAAAGACATCATAATTATGTTAGAGGAAAAGTTCAAGAAACTTGCTGCTATGACCAATGAGGATTCAGACAAATTGGACAAAAGGAAAAAGAAATCATTATCCTTTGTCTTTCAAGAAATGTGTTGTTCAATGTTGCAATGGAGAATACAGTGAAGGATCTATGGAACAAATTATCTGGTATTTAGGAAGTGGTTTCTAAATCAAATAAAGTTTACCTTACAAAGAATCTTTACAACCTGAAGATGAAGGAAGGTAATTTGGTATCATCCCACTTGAAGGAATTCAATAGGTTGATCATTCAATTAACTTCTATTAGTATTAACTTAGAAGATGAAATAAAAGCTTCTTTACTAGATAGTTGGGAAGGAGTTATTATGATTGTTAGGAACTTGATATCTAAAAAGAAGGGGAGTATTTTAGTTTTTGATGAAGTTGCAGGAATTCTTCTCAATAAGGACATGAGAAGGAAAAATTTAAATACCTCATCAGGAGATGCTCTAATTACCAACAATGGGGCAAGATCCAAAGAATAGGGAAAAATAATTATAGAAGAATATATAAATCTGGAGATTAAAATTCAAATTGTTGGTTTTTCAGTAAGTAAGGTCACTTTAAAAATATTTTTTTGTCTTACAAGTATAGAGAAGGGGGATCAGTTGGCTAGGACCCTAGGTCATGGGAGCATATAGAACGATCAGTTGCCCTAATCTACCTTACACTAAGGATTGTTTATGGTAGGTTCAATGTTATAGAAGGGTTAAAAGGAAGGGAAATTGGTTTGCCACTATCTTGCTGACAACCCCAAATGTTTGGAAAATTATAAACCAATTTCCGAGTCTAAATTGCACCCTTACTAGCTCTCTGCAAGAGGATTCTAGCATAGAAGATGAACGACAACGTGGTGCACTACCTTCCCAGTTGAGCATTGGCGTCTATATAGATAGAGAACACTAAGTATAATTTAAACTAACATGAATCCACTAATCTTCCTGATATATGGAGTTTCAAGCAACAACAAAAAATTGGAAATGACTGAATAGCTAGAACAACAAGAAGAATACTTTAACTTAAGAAATGAATGTTAATGAGAAAAAAGGTCGTTGAAATATAACTCAGAGTTTGTCCAGCCTGCCACAAGCTCCACACAAACACAATTACCTACATACAATAGAATTGGAAAAAATTTGGGGTTGTTTTGAAGCTTGCCACAGTCAAACCCTCATTTTAGTGTTCCCACCTTCATAGACAACCAGAATAACCATGAGATAGAAAATTTGATAAAGAAGGTGTGGAAAGAAAGAACTACCGAGCAATGGTAAAAACACTATGCTATGTAAATGAAAGTAACAATGCTAAATAAAGTGGATATCACCTCCTTAGCAAGGTTCCCTCAACCATGTGAAGGGAGATGTGACCTTGCTAGCTTGTAGATTCAAATGTTACCACAACAACAAAAGTAAAAACTAGTAGAGTGTCACCTTAGAGATTCAACAATCATGGAGAGTATTGTGAAAATGCTCAAGGAGGGTGTAGAAATGTGAAGTGAGAGTGAAGAAGTGTGTAGAGGCTCGAATGAATGAAGAATGGGATATTTTTAGCATGGATAGAAGCCCAAAAGAGTCATTCAAGGTCATTCAAGCGTGCAATGGTGTTACTATTCATCACCAATGGAGAAGTGCAATGCATCTGCAAATTCCAGAGGCAAGAATCCTATCAGGATGAAAATGCACCATGTTTGTCTGACCACCCTAACAACAATAAAATTACAATATTTTCTATAACATTTTAGATATAAGTAGAGGACTCATTTCCCAATGTGATGCATATTTTTTTGTAATTTTTTTCCAAGTAAATAATTAATTATGAATTTTTTATTACAAATTTTTAAAAATATTAAAACTCATATGTCTGACCACCTTAACTTGGTCAAAAATTCATTATTTTTTATTTTTTTAATCCTATAGTATGTGAAGCATAGAATGTGATGCATGTTTCAAATTCAAAAAATGTAATATCGTTTGAAAGCTATAGATATTTTCAATTATCTTATGAATCAGGACTTTAGTCATAATTCAAATAGAAAATGAATAATAATTATTTATTAAATTCAAAGTAAAGCATAATTTATATTGGTGGAAAGTTGAGAATCTCATTTTTTTTAAAATCGTTTCATCAATTTTGGGTAAAAAAAAAGTCGTCAGCCACATGGGCTATCATATCACTTACATATCGCCACTATTTGGCCCATTATAATCCTGCACATACCCGATGAAGGAAGGTAATCTAGTATCATTCCACTTGAATGAGTTCAATACTATGATCAAACAATTAGCTTTTGTTAGTATTAACTTAAAAAAATAAATAAAAGCTATATTGTTTCTATGTTCTTTACTAGATAGTTGGGAAGGAGTTGTTATGGATGTTATCAACTTGGTATCTAGAAAAAATAGGATATTTTTAGTTTATGATGAGGCTAGAGGAATTCCTCTTAGTGAAGAGATGAGAAGGAAGAGATGCTCTAATTACAAACAATAGGGGGATATCTGAAGAATGTGGGAAAATACTAATAGAAGAAGATCCAAATCTCAACTTAGAAATATAGGTTGTTGGTTTTGTGCCAAGGAAGGTCACATTAATTGACATATAGGAAAATAGGTTCATCATAATTAATTGATGATAAAGGGGGTATGATGGACCTATTTCCCTAATTTCATTCAAAATGTACATGCTATAGAAGAAAGATCTGAAAACTAACAAAACTATCTATCAAAATGTAGATTTGGAAAGGTGAGAATAATATGTACCTATCAACAAAGATGCTTTTTTAGACCTCATTGAGGACTCATTCACCCTATAGAAAATGGGTCCTATCTAGGGCTCCTAGAAAATTCTTTATGGGTTCTCTTCTACTAGGTATACACTCTTAGATTCCAAGTGTTCACTATTGGAAATCTGAAAAAAAGATCTATATAAGACTTTCCTTGATTTGACAAATTTTCTTGCAACTTTGACAACTTTATTCAATTTTTCTCTTCAAATGATCTTCAACCTAAAATATACAATCACACATCAAAGAGAGAAAAATGTTGTTTGTTAGGAAAATGGGGGTTTTCCTTAGCTAGACCCCATTTTGGTAATTAAACCTTGACATGAATAAAAGAATGGAAGGAACGATGAATGAACAAATATATGTAGCAACTCACCAGACCTTATTTGAAACCTTGGAGTATAAATCTTCAAACTAGCATGAAGTGGCCTCAAAAAAAGTAGATCTTGATAATGAAAATTGATTAGAGATAAGGCCTTTGATATAATTGAATTGATCTTGAATTCTACATCGCCTATTAGCTCAAACAACATGCATGATGGAATAAATATTTAACATGATGATAAGAATCTTCATTGGTGTAATAAACTTCAATAATTCTACCCTTGAATGCCTTGAAATTGCTCTTGAATTTCTCTTGATCACATAAACTTAGTAATAGAACTTTCTCATAAAGTTGGTAGGAGGCTTGAAATTTTTAAGATGAAACATAGTGAAATGACCTTATATTTATACATATTTTAGCATTAATTCTTGAAATTCAAATATCACAAGCCAAAATTGAATTACAGATTTTGAAATCATTAAAATACCACCAAAAACATATTTCAAAGGGGGTTTCTATGTCTAAGTGAGGATCCATTCACCATAGGGTGAATAGGTCCTAGGCCACTTACCTATGACACAAATCAGTCAATGTTAATAATTATGTAAAAATAGGGTCATAGGTCTATGTCATTTCCCATTCGTCCGATGGAGAATAGGTCCTAGGTCACTTACCTAGGACCCACATCTTCCAAAGTAATTTTTTTTTAAATGGAATTTATGAATTTCAGGTTTTATCCCTCATAATTTGTATTTAATTAGGCTTGTATTTATACTAAAGGGGCCAATTAAACAAAATTAACCTCAATCAATTAATAAAGTCCTAGATTAATGTGAAAGTGTAGAGGTAAACCTTACAACATAAAAAAAAAGGCACAATTAAGTCCATTTAATTTAAAAGGACCCTAAAATCAATGTGAATATGTAAAACATATTACAACACTAAATTAAGGCATAACTAAGCTCATAAATTACTAATAATTATTTTTAAATTAAGTATAAAAAAGGGATACTTTTTCCCGCACTACATTTTTACCCCACATTAGTGAGAGGATGACCCCATGTAAAACTCACACTAAAGTAGACATTCAAGACACTTATGTATGTAGTAATGAAAAACATACACAAGCATACAACATAAAAGACCAAAAAGATCAAACCTAGATGGGCCACCTTGATCTGGAACACATCTAAGCCATCAGTTTTATTTTGTCGCGCTCACTCTAGTGTAGTGGAACCTCAAGATCTCCACTAGGTGACTATCTTGAAAGGGTGGAAAATAAGTGAATCATATTAGGCTCCCATAACATATCAGACCTATCCTCCTAACAACTTCAATAAGGCTCGACAAGAAAGCAAGGTGTTTTATGCTTGGTGACCCTGAATTTGGTGTTCAAGCTTCATAGATCTTAACAAGATTCATTATGCTAAACACCTATGAACAAGGCAAGGCTCCACTAAAAGGAAATGTATTTTATGGTCGATGACTTTGAATTTAGGGTTTCAAGCTTATAAAGCTAACAAGCTCTATTATGGTAACACTTATGAACAAAAATGCTACTAAAAGTTTTTGTTTTTATTCAAATGGATTTTTCTTAGTTCATGCAAGGTATTCTTATTAGGGAACACCATGCCTAGTATCTCTAAGAAAGGACATGTCAAGAGTAAAATATTCACAACTTAGGGAATGTAGTGCATCGTATCACCACTAAGAGAAAATTTGTACATTAAGAGATATCACACTTGTGGAGGACATAAAACCCAATGACACCACAAAGAAAAGGACACATCACAAATAGAAATATAGAAATGAATGTCTTTAATGCCTAAAAAATTAGAATGTGACTTGATCAGGGACTCATTCACCCTAGGGTGAATGGGTCCTAGATGAGGGTTTTGAAACAATTTTTGTACAAAGTTTTGAGTGTGTTTGAGTGATTTTTAGATTCTAGTTTGTTACAACAAGTTTTAGTTTTAATTTTGTATGAATTCAATGTGGAATGCAAGTGCAAATTATCACAAAATGATAACCTATAAATTCTAGTTTGATATGCAATTTTTGTTTTAATTTTGAAATGAAAATGAATACTATGTAAAATGTATACAAGATGACTAATTTTTTTTGTATTTTTAAGATTTAAAGAATGCAAAATATGCAATCCTAAACAATTAAATGAAATGCAAAGACAAGACACCCTAAATGAGACTGAATTCAATGCAAAGAGATACAAATAAATGCAAGATCTAAATGTAGGATAGAAATGGACTCCAAAATTAGAAAATGTAGCGATCAAACTTGGTTTGAAAAGGTTGGGTTCACCATAATGAAACATACAAAAATATGTTCATCAAAATGAATTGATAAAAAATGGAGTATGATGCACCTATTTCCCTAATTTCATTAAAAATGTATGTTATAGATCTAAAAACTAACAGAACTAACTATCAACATGTAGATCTAAAATAGTGAGAATGATGTGTACTTATCACCAAAGGTGGTCCTAGCTAGGGCTCCTAAAAAATTATTTCTAGGTTCTCTTCTGCCACATTTGCGGTCTTAGATTCTAAGTGTTGACTATCGGATTTAGCCAGAAATAAGATTTGTAGAATATTTTTTGTGATTTGATAACTTTTATTCCAAATTTGGGAAATTTGTAACCTTGTTCAATTTTTATCTTCAAATGATCTTCAACCTAGAATCTTCAATCACACATCTACGAGATAAAAATGTTTTTTGTTAGGTGAATGAGGGTTTTCCTTGGTCAAACCCTATTTTGGTAATAAACATTGAAATGAATAAAAGCATGAAAGTAATGATGAATGAAAAAATTTATGTAACAACTCACGAAAGCTTATTTGAAACCTTGGAGTACATATATACAAAATTTCATGAAGTGGCCTCAATGAATGCAGATCTTGATCATGAAACTTGATTAGAGACAATTCATATGATATGCTTTCAAGAATTGATCTTGAACTCTACATCACCATATTAGCTCAAAAAACATGCATGGTGTAGTAAAATTTTGACATGATGATAGGAATATTGATTGCTGAAATAAACTTCAATAATTCTACCCTTGAGTTCCTTGAAATTTCTCTTGAATTTCTCTTGATATCATAAACTTGCTATTAGGAATTTCTCATAAATTTTCTAGGATGCTTGAAATTATTAGGATCAAAAATAGTTAAATGACCTTATATTTATATATATCTTAACATTAATTTATGAAACTCAAATATCACAAGATAAGATTGAATTATACATTTGAAATCTTTAAAATACTGCTAAAAACATATTTCAAAGGGGGATCCTAGGTCTAAGTGAGGACCCATTTTCCATATTAGGCCATTTACCTAGGACACACATCATTCCACATTAAAAATTATGTGAAAATAGGGTCATAGGTCTAAGGGAGAATCGATTCGACCTATGGCGAATAGGTCCTGGGTCACTTACCTAGGAAACGTGTCTTCCAAAGTTAAGAGCTGTGAAATGGAATTTATGAATTTTGGGTTTTATCCCTCATAATTTACATTTAATTAGGCTTTGATTTGAATTAAAGGGGAAAATTAAGAAAAAATAACCTCAATTAATAAAGCCCGATATTAATGTGAAAGTGTAAATGTACACCTTACAACATTGAAAACAAGGAAAGATTAATTCAATTTAATTTAAAATGGCCCTAAACTTAATGTACATATGTAAAACATATTACAACACTAAATTAAGGCAGGATTAAGCTCATTTTATTAATAATTATTTTCAAATAAGTGTGAAAAAGAGATACTTTTTCCTACAATATATTAAGGATAATTGTTGGTCTTACAAGAAGGCTATAAATAAATCAAAGCAAGATGAAGAAATGTAGTTTATGATGAAAATGTGGGTCCATAAATTTTATCGACTAGGGAAGTTGTAAATGATAGTTGGTTGTTATTTTTTTCTACCTCCTTTTCATGCAACTCCATGCTGAGAAGTTTTAAAAAGTTAAATAGAGGGAAAAATTAGTAAAGTCCATCTTGGTGACAATGAGCAATGTGATATTGTTGGAAAAGGGGATGTTCTATTGAATTTGAACAATGGTCATAGTTGGTTGATGTACCATGTGTAACATGTTCCTCATCTTGAGACAAATCTAATTTCTATGGATAACTTGATACTCAATGTTGTTGCGTCATCTTTAAGTCAAGCACTAGGTGAATGGAACACTTTCTACTAAGAGGGTGGGTGAATCAGTAAATTAAATCTATTTAAAGCTCTCAACACAAATGTACATATAATAAATGAAATTTGAACCAAAGAAGACACTAATTAATAGTGAACACCATAAGCACACAAATCTATACATGAGAATACAATATAAATGTGGAAAGCCAAGATTGGAAAAACCACTTTGAGAATAGCTTCTTAGAGCTACTATCCAAATCCAACCTCACAAAGCATAAATATACAAGTGAATTTTAAAATATTATGTAGGAATCAACCTACCAAGGATACCAATCCCTAATTTTTTTTGTAGGCACAAACCTATTGGACACACCAATCCCCAAATACATTAGTACAATAGGGAGAACACCAACCCTATTGAATTAGAAAGATTAATCTTGTGGATCTCCAATTGTAGCCTAAGACACATCATACACTTCTATACTGACTAAAAAACGTCTTCCACACTTCTTATGACCTTTTGATAATGACACACCCTTTGAAATGCATCTCACATTGACTAACTCTAGCTTCACAATTATCTCCTTGGATTTTAACTTTTTTTACTTCATCAAATTCACTAAAATTCATAATGTGTATCCATCAAATTGATAAATATATACATGAAAGTACATTCACACATCTTATACATCAAACAGGGGTCCTCAAATAACTAGAATGGCATAAGGTGGACCTAAATTCAAATTTCATATAATGTGTAACAATTTGGTCTAAAAAAAATTGTTGCTATGAAAAGAACATGATTGTGTGCATGAACCATAGGAAAAAAGTGTGGGTTGATCCTTTCTCTAGGGCTTTTAGGTTTTTAGACCTAAAAGGAGAGTGGTCCACTTTTCTAGGGCATGGTTCACTCAAGAACAAACCCTTGAGATATCAATGCAAAGGAGGTTGAAATATAGAACAGGGAATGTTCTAGGGGATTGAATGATAAGAAATGACGGGTTCACCACCAAGTGTAAACTTGAAAAATAAAATGTTTGAAACCATAGTGTAGTATGCAAGATGACCTAGAAATGCAAGTAGAATGCAAGAAAAAGTTGTAAAACTAGAAATGTGCACCTGGGAAATTGAAGAAGGTAAAGTGTAGATCTGGAATCTTTAAAAATCCATTTTTGAAGCTAATGAGAACTCATATGCCAAGGTGGGAGAATCAGTCTAGTTTCAGATAAACTATGTCATAATAGGTTTTGGAAAATGGGTACTCAGATGTACAAAAATACTAGACAAACAAGTGCAATAGGACTCATTCACCAAGAGTAGCAAATAAGTCCACTTCTAGATTTCTAGAAATTTATAGCTAGATCATGTAGCTCTTAGTCTAATTTTTTGTTCTTGATTTAGATCTCGATTTGAAATTGCAAAATTCAGCCCGTAGGTCTTCTCCAAGATCCTCCAAGCCTTGTTCACAACTTTGGCAACTTTGAATTGCTTTGATAACTTGATGAAAAAAATTCCAATCTTGCTCCTTGATAAATCTATAACCTATACCTAAAAATCACATACAAAAAGAGGGAAAATGGTTGTGGGGTCAGAATATGGGGGTTTGCCTTGGTAAAACCACTTGTTGGTAATTAAACCTTGAAATTTAAGGAAATTTAAAGGGAGAATGATGAATGAAAAAAAGATGATGTTGCAACTCACCAAACCCTAATAATAAAGTGTTGCAATTATGCTTTAAATGGATACAATGGATGTGGTTCTTGAATCTTGCTTGATGTTGATAGATCTTGAATGCAAATCTTGCTTGGATCACGAACTCTACATCACAATTGTGAGCACAATGATAAACATGAAGAATGTTGTCTTTGACATCATGATTGATGCTTGAAGAAAGCTTTTGAATACTTGATAATCTGTTCTTGAATACTTTGAATGTTCTTGTGAACAAGATTTTCTATAAGGATGAGTACTTGAATGATTTGGGGGGAAATGACAGAAAAAAACTTTTATTTATACTCCATTATGCAAGAATTCTTGAAACTACAACACTACAAGCCGACATTGGATCTTGGATAGTAAAATCCAGCCAAAGATTTAAATTAAATTTGATTTGAGTTAAAGGGGACTCATTCACCTAGGAATGGCGAATGAGTCCCACCTTAGGAATTTGAGGTGGATTTTTAGGATTTTGATGTTTTAAATTACTTTTGTTGGGATTATCCTAAAAAATGCACATAAATAAGTCTTATAAATGTAAAAAGGGGCCAATTAAAGCATAAGAAAGCCAAATTATTAATGACAAGCCTAGAGGAATGTGAAATTATGTTAGAACACTTTAAACCACACCAAATAAGGTAAGTTTAAGATAAATTATGTTTGAAAGTATATTTATTATGCTTAGTTAATTGATAAAATCTTAGAAAAGTGTGAAAGTGTGTTACAACACTTTATAAAACCTTTACAAGGCACCATTAAAATACATTAGTTTGCAAGGGCCCAAGACCTAATGTGAATGTGTTATACACATTACAAAATTAAATCAAGGAAACATTAAGCCAAAATCTGCAAGGAGGACCCAAACAAGGGTGAAAAATATTAAGGACCCTTTTTTTGACGCTACATTTAGACCTCAGTTTAGTGAGAGGATGAACCTTCTTCAAATTCACACTAAAGTAGACAAAAATTCACCAAGAGGGGTTTCAATGTACTAACTATAGCAAGATGAGACAACAACGATCAAGAGGGATGATCAAGCCCCCGGGATCAGGATTCCATGGAAAACCAACATAAACACAAAGGGAAAAACATGAAAATGATGTAAAGAATAGCAACAAGGCCAATTATACAATGAAAAAGATGAAAAAGAGATCAAGGAGAAAGTCAGATCAAGGTTTGACTATTTTTCTATTGTGATGTGGGTTGAATCTAGGTTGTTTGTCTAAAAAAAATGCATATGGGTATGTGCAGGATCATCGTGGAAAAAATAGGTCCTTAAGTGGCAATAAAAAGATAGAAAATCAGAGTTAGACAATTTGACGTAAAAATTTGAATATGTTATCTATATTATTTCAAAAAAATGTAAAAATAGAAAATGTAGAAAATTTAATTTAGTTTCTAAACTACTAGACCTTTATTTTATTTTTTTAAATCTATTTGGTGAAAACTTGAAATTTCAATGCAGTAGTATTTAAATTTCAGGGTAAAAATAAGAAGTAGGTGTCTGTCTGACCACCCTAACCACAATAAAATGATAATATTTTTTTATAATATTTTGGATATAGGTAGAGGACTCATGTCCCAATGTGATGCATATTTTTTTATAGTTTTTTTCCAAGTAAATAATTAATTATAAATTTTTTATTACAACTTTTAAAAAATATAAAATCTCGTCTGTCTAACCACCTTAACTTGATCAAAAATTCATGAAATTCATTTTTTTTTTTTAATCCTATATTATTCAAAGAATAGAATGTGACACGAATTTTGGATTCAAAAAATGTGATACCATTTGAAAGTTATAGATGTTTTTCAATCAACCTATCAATAAGGATTTTATTCATAATTCTAATAGAAAATGAGTAATAATTATTTATTAAATTCAAAGTAAAGAATAATTTATATTGGTGGCAAGATGAGAATCTCCGCTAAAAACCCTTTTTTTTTCAGCATTTTGGGTAAAAAAATAGTCATCAACAACAAGGGCCATCATATGGCTTACATCTTGCCACTTTTTGGCCCATCATGATCCTGCACCTACCCATACTCACTCTAAGGTGATGAAACTCATGGTTTTCCATTGGGTGAGAAGTCTAAAAATGTGAGAAACATACACTCATGGTTGGAATTTACTCACACACACATGCAAGGGGATATGAGGAAATTAATTCCTCGGATTGAGCTTCCCACTCAACCATACCAAAGTTATACCTCCTAATAACTTTAATAAGACACCACACACAATGACTTAATTTTTGGGCTTCATGAGACAAGAGAAAAAAATTATTCTTAGATCTCATGAGCAAATAGGATGGTTCCATAGGAATGCAAGTCATGTTATGCAAGGTGGCCATACAAAAATAAATGAAAAAATAGGAAATTTTCAAAGGATTCTTGCTTAGCTCATGTGAGTTCTTTAAATTAGGGAACATTGTTCCTAATGTCTTCAAGGGAGGACCAATCAAAGAATATAAGATTCAAAAATTATGGGATGTAGTGTGTCGCATCAAGCCACTTAGATGAATGTAATATGCTAAGAGAGATCACACTCATGAAGGACATTACATCCAATGTCATCCCCAAAGTGAAAAACATGTATCTGTATGAAGTAAGAAGGTTGCACTAAGAACCATGAAAAGGATAAATGCAAAAGAAATAATGCCAATATATGCCCCTACTTTAAATAAATTGTTAAACACCATGTTGTGAGTAATTAGTTTAAATTAGCGAATGAAAAATACAAACAAGAAGAAATACATGAGAGACAACTTGGAAATCCCTTATGCCAAGTCATATGTTTCCAAGTAAAGATGCGTCATGCAAGAGAAAAGTAGAAAAAGGGAGGGGTCGCCCCCAAAATTAAAACAGAAAACACATAACAGATCTATAGATTTGGGGTCATTATTTTCTTTGTTTTAATAATTTTAGAGAGCTCAAAAATTTCATTATCCCCCAAATACACTTAGAATTGGAAGAATGACATAAAGAGGAACCTCTTGAGTCATCATGGAAGATACATAGGGTTTCGTGATGCCTTGCGTCATTCCCAAAAGGAAAACACAAGAAAAGATAAAGATGAAATGAAAAATGGAAAAAGAAAATGAAATTATTTTGGGTCAACATGAATGAGAGATGAATGTGTCGATGCCTTATGTCATCCCCAAAAGGAAAACACAAGAAAAATAAATATGAAATGTAAAAAGGAAAAATAAAAAGAAAGCCTTTTGGGTCAACATGAATGAGACGTGAATGTCTCTATGTCTTCCATCATCCCCAAAAGGAAAACACAAGAAAAGATAAATATGAAAGGAAAAAAATGCACAGAATAGAGAAGAATGAAGGTACAAATATAGTAATGTCACAAAGAGAGAGAAGATAGAACATCACAAGGGATCACATTACACACATTCAATCACACAAAATAAAATAAAATAGAAATAATGGAAAATACTAGTAAGGAAAATGTGATTCAACATGCGAGCAATTCATCCACCTCCCAATCATGTTATGTTTATATCAAAGGAAAAAACAAGTGAGGAACTAGGATAAGCACTAGGTCCAACACTCTTTATATAATATTTGTTGTTTAAGCTCATGGAAGATGAAAACAATGTGTTCAATTATTTATGCACCTCTTCATCAATTTTGGTATCCTCATCATCATCATCTAAGTTGATCACAATAGGAGGTCGAAGGATAATATCTATAGAAGAGTTCAACTCTTTTTGTGGAGGATGCATGGAAATTTCTTGCTACGTCTAGGGAGGAAGATCATCATCCATTGCTTCAATCAAGTTTGGATCTTGATATTTTTTAATTCATTATGTAACTTGCAAGCAAGGGCATGACATCTACGTTTATGCTCCATAGCACCTTTGTTTCTTTTATTTTTGTTTTCAAGCTGAATCAAAGTGAGGTGATAAACCATAGGTTGATTTTCCTCCCAAGGGGAGGAATGGAAGGAACCACGATAGGTTGTTCAACCTCTTTCTCTTTGACTTTGTAAAATTGTTTTATTCTTGGAGGTGTGGAAAGGTTGGTTTCATTGTTTCTTGGTCACTTGTATGAGGTAGGTAAGGTTTCAGGTTTATGTTGGTCTTGATTGTTTTGGTCTTGCTTAGGTTCAAGAATAGTTTCATAAAGGATGGTAGGCACAGAGGTGGATGAGGAAATATTTGAAAGAGATAATTATGTTATCTTTTTTTCCTTGAACTTTTGTAAGACAAGAAAAATAATTCTTTTGTTGACTTGATAGGTTCCCTGGCCTTGGGCCAAAAGGAATCTAGGAAAAAGTTTCCTTTAGATGAAAAGGGGTTAATGCCACTATGGTGAATAGTCAATATCTCATTGTCAAAGAAAAACTTTAAGCACTTGTGCACAATCATAGGGATAGTTTTCATGGAGTGAAGCTTTGGGTGGCCTAGCTTCACATGAAATTGGTGCAACTGTGGGATGATAGAGAATGAAACATCTAATTTTTTTGGTCCTATTTTTAATGGTAGGGTGATCAATCCAATCATAGGGCACACAAAACCATTGTGTGTCTTGATCTATGCTTTCGGTTTATCATAGTCATCTTGATAGAGCTCATGCAATAGTAGGAATATCTCAATGATCATGTTCTCTCCATAGGTGGAATCTCTTAATATCCCATTAGTAGGCTTATCATAGATACAGTCATCTATGTAAAGAGGACCATTGGGAAAATGTTTAAGTATATCCTTAGAGGAGAAATCAATATCAAGAGGACTCCTAGTTTTGTCGTTACAAGGGATGACATCTATCACCCCTATCATTTCATCTATAGGATTGATATTAATAGAATTAGTTGGAACCAAAATAATGTTTTCATCATCTATATCAACATTAATCACATCATTCTTAGGTGTGTTTCTAGCTTTAAAAAATGAAATATTATCGTTTAGCCTAGTATTTATGAATATTTGGATGTTTTGGTTTAGAGGGGCAATGAAATTATTACCTTGATCATTAGTACTCATAATGGATAGACAACTCGAATCAATGAGGTCTTGCACAATATGTTTAAGATGCTTGAAATGTTTTGTGTCATGTCCATTTTTCCAATGATAGAGACAATAAGTATTTGATTTAAAGCTCAGAGGTAAACGCTTATTAGGGTTAGGTGTCCTGATGGGAGGTAAGGTATTCATCTATTTTTTTAGAAGTTGGGACATGGTATTATGGAGGGTGTCAGGTAACATAGTGAATTTTCTCTTTGGATCTCCATAGCTAAAGGGCACTATGGCTTTGACAACAACAACTTGGTTATGGAAATTTTGAGTTGGTTGTTGAGGAGGGTTAAATTAAAGTAACCCTTTATTTTGTTTTCTAAAGGGTTGAGAATTATTTTGGTGCACAGGCTCAGATCTCTCAATTTAGCTAGAAGTGGAATTTGTATCTCGACTACAAATTGAATTTTGGTAATCACAGAGGGCAGTGCACAATTGCATGAAGGATGGTAATTTTTTCATGGTCAACTTGTCTTGGATTTTATTTTGCAAATTATCTATAAACATCTTCTTAAGGTGTGGGTTGGGGATCTCAACATCGACTTGTGAATAAAGCGATCAATATCGAGAGATAAACTTAGTTATCTTTTCATCCTCTTTTTTTACATCTCAACAAGTCAGCCAAGGTCATCTTAGGAGTCATATGCACTTGGAAATGGTTTATAAATGCCTCAACAAGTTCATCGAATGAACTAATTAAGTTATTCGCTAAAGAAGATAACCACTCCAAGGTGGTGTCTTTTAAGGTCCCAGGAAAGAGCTTTGCCAATATTTTATCATAAAGGAAAAAGTCACTACATAGGGTAGTGTAGGTATTAACATGGTTAGAGGGATCTCCCTCCCCTCCATATTTCTCAGATATAGGTACCTCTACACCTTGTGGCATCAGTGTTCATAATATCTCCAAGGACAATGGACTTATTTTGAGATAATATGTGGGTGGGTCATTTTAATTTTGGTTGATGGTGGAAACTTGTTTTAAAGGGATAGCATGGTTTGGAAAAGTTGATGCATGATAGGGTCATTGGTTGTGTTTTGAGATGGAATTGAAAGTGCTCATGGAGTGTAAGTTTTTGTGGGACAAGTGAATGGAATGCTTATAGGTGGTAAGGTGGTAGGAGCTATAACATGTGATGCCACATAGGAAATAGGAATACTAGAAGGAATACCCAAGGAAGGAATCAAATTACTAAATTTTTGCATTGTGGTGACTTCAGGAGGGGTGTGTTGGATGTTATGGTTGTGTTGCTAATATGACATTTTCATTGATGTCAACACTATTAGCATTGGTAATTCTGAAGGCTGTATATGTCGAGGATATTGAGAAAATTGTAATAAATATATTGCAGGCAGCTAGTGAAGCTGAGAAGGCTAGAGTGGTGGAAAGTGGTTTAAGTTGATGACCAGGTGGCACACATTAAAGGGTTTTTTGTTGAGTCTATCTAGTTTTTTGTCCAAAATTTTAGTGGTATGCATCAGGATTTGAGAAATTTATGAAGTTCTATGTTCCTATAGTCATTTTGTTACTGTAATAGGTGTTCTTGGAAGAAGAGGATGAAAGTATGGAAATTTTAGTTATTGTGCATGTCCCTATGACATTCATTGATGGGTCTAGATTGTTCTCTATCACTTTTGTACATTTGCATTGATCAAAGTGTTCGTGATCAGATATTTTTTCAATGTGTGCTCTATTTTTCATGTTCTTGGCTGACATGATGGTGGCCGCGTGTTGCAGATCCATGAGGATTAATATTTTATTGCTTTGCATGTTTGAAGGAATTTATTTGAGTCCTCACTATGTTGTGACTGAATTGTGTTGGTGTTTATTAAGATTTATTTATGCATTGAGACCGACAATTGTAATTTATTCGTTATTTGTGCCCGAAAAAGTAGTTGATGTAAATTCTTGTAGCGTATATATAAGAGTGGTTTTTTCCCTCATTTTGAGGTATGTTCAGTTTGTGTATCTGAAGTAAATGAGTGAATGAAGTTCAAATAATTTAGGAGCAGAGTAGAGTATCAAAGAGATTGAGGAGATTCTGAAGAAGGTTGAGTGATGTGTGTTTGTGCCTAATTGGAACTATAATCAGGCTTCTCAATAAGCTAATTTCTCAATTCATATTCATCAGATGGATTTAATCTGATTATTTTATGTAAGGAAGTTATCTCTAGGCAGTGTGCTTGAATGCAAGTGCATTCCTTATTTAATCTTCATTATACTTTTAACAATGTATAATCTTGTGGACTAACATCTATCGTGGTTTTTCTCCTAACAAATTTTCCACGTATAAAATATTGGTGATCATGTTTCTATGATATGTTATTGATTTATTCTTGCACTGTTAATTATCAAATATGAGATTAAAGGTCGATTAATGTTAAATAAGTTTGATTTTGGTAACATCTGATTCACCCCCCCTCTCTATTATCTATTCTTTTTTTTCCAATAATTGGTATTAGAGAAGGTCCCTCTGAAGGAGCATAATAGATTGAGGTGATCTGAGATGGCATCATACAAGAAGGATAGTCCTAGATTCGATGGTACAAACTACTCTTTATGGAAATTCAAAATGGAGTGTCATTTGAAGTGCATTGATGAAAATTTCTAGAAGATCACATAGAGTGCATATACCATTCCCCAGAATGGTCCCTCCTTTGAAGATGAGATCAAGAAAGTAGAAGTTAATACCAGGGCTATTGAAGCATTTTTGAGTGCTTTGACAGATTTATAGATGAAAAATGTGATAGGATTGAAGACTACACATGAGATCTAGAAAAATTTAGAGACATTATATGAAGGAGATGCACTAGTGAAAAGTGCTAAGCTACAAAGCTTAAAAGGAAAGTGGGAAGACATGAATATGAGTCAAGATGAGAACATTCTCTATTTCTCTCAAAAGATAAATGAACTAGTGATGAGCATTAGATGTGCTAGTGGAACCTTGGATGAAGAATAATTTGTAGCTAAGATACTTAGATCTGTGCTTCCCTACTACAAAACAGGAGATCATGCTATTGATGAACTCAAGACAGTGACAAACATGACAAGAGACATGCTAATTGGAAAACTTGCTGCCTTTGAGTTAAGTGAATTTGGTGAATCTACTCCTAAGATCAAGTTTGCATTCAAAGCTATTGTATCCAAAAAAATTCAACAAAGATACAATCCATAAGATAGTTCCAAATGGACATTCAAATATAAAGATGAGATGAAATGGATTGAAGATGAAGAAAATAAATTAGAAGAACTGGAAGCATTGATTGTGAAAAGAGAAGCTAGAGGTCATGGTAAGTATAAATCAAAGTTACCTATCAAATGTTTTTTTTACAGTAAGATAGGTCATTTTGCCTCAAGATGTCCTGAAAGAGTTTCTAAGTAAAAAAATGAGAAGACTAGATTTCAAAAGAAATTCTATGATTTTGAAGAAGGTGTTACTAATGATGAGTTTGATAAAGAAACTAGAAATGAAGATGAATTGGTATTAATTTCTATCAAAGAAAATGGTCAGGTGTCCACTAAATCTACTAGTAATGTGAATGTTGAGAAAGCTCTTGCAGAAAAAATTCAAGAAAAGTATGAGTGGGTAACTAATAGTGGATGCTCACATCATATGACCTGCGACAAAGAAAGTTTTGAGATTAGAAAACTATGATGGTGGTGTTGAAGATATCTGGAGCCAACACTTGGTGTGATTCATGGTAGAGGCTCTATTTATTTTGGTGGTGGACAATATAATGATGTTGTTTATGTAGAAGACATTAAAGCACTTTTGAGTGTTGGATGATGGTAGACAAGGGTTACAATCTTCATTTCAAGGATGGTATGCATAATAAAGGGGAATTTCTAGAAACATGATTTCTTTAGGGTACAAAGAACAAGGTATGTTCTTTCACTTGGAGTGTTTCTAGAAAGTTGTTTAATGCTCAAATTATATAAGTTGTTATGGAATAGGAGGTTGTGTCATGTGAAATTTGATAACATTGTTAAGATAAGACTCATTCAAGTCAGAGATCTTACTAGGTTAGTGAAGCCTACTAACACTATGTGCAAGGAATGTCATATGGAAAACTATAAATTATTTTGGAGAAAACAATATAACTCTAATGGAGTACTCTACTTGATACATACTGATCTATGTGGTCCATCTAGAATCAAAAGTCTTCAAGGTGAAAATTAATTTATGTTGCTTATTGATGATTATTCTAGAATGATATGGGTTTCTTTATTAAGAGAAAAACATGAAGCACTAGAAACGTTCAAAAGCTTCAAAGCTATGGCAAAAAATGAGACAAGTCAAAAGATCAAAATGACTAAGGTCAGATAGAGGTGGTGAATTCACTTCTCAAGAATTCAATTCTTTCTCTAACGAGCATGGAATCCAAAGACAACTATCTACTCCTTAGACCCCTCAACAAAATGGAGTTGTTGAAAGAAAGAACATAACCATTCTAGACACTACTAGAACAATGATGTTGGAAGAAAATGTTCCTCATTTGTACTAGAGAGAAGCTATAAGTACTGTTATGTATACCATTAACCAGTGAATGTCAACAGTAATTCTGGTAAGACCCCTTTTGAGCTATGGTTTAGTTATAAGCCTACTATCAAATATTTCGAAAAAATGGAAGCAAATGCTACATCAAGAGAGATGATGATATAGGAAAGTTTGATGCTAGAAGTGATGAAGGAATCTCTCTAGGTTACTCTACTAAGATCAAAGCTTATCGATGCTTCAAATTTTTTTTGAAGAAAATGGTTGAAAGCACCAATGTCAAAATTGATGAAGATATTGTTAGACCATCCAGAAGTAGTGGATATGATTTAGATGATCAACATGATAGTACTAAGAATGAACATAATGTTTAGACATAGAATCAACTTCAAATTGTTTCAGTGAACCAAGGCAATCAAGAACGATAAGCTATCAGAAGTGTAGAAAAAAGAACACAAGAACAAGAATTCAGAGAAAATCCTAAAACTCCCAAGTATGTAAGGAAAAATCATTTTGATAGTAAAATCATAGGAGATAAAAGAAAAGGTGTGCAAACTAGAAGAAGAATTTTAGAAGAGTATTGTCTAATTTCCAAAACAAAGCCTATCAATGTTAATGAATCGTGAAAAGATGAATATTGGATGGAAGCCATGAAAGAATAACTAATGCATATAGAGAAAAAAGATACATGGGATATTTTTCCAAGACCTTAGAAAAAAAATGTGATTGGAAGCAAATGGATGTTTCGAATTAAGTTGAATGAAAAAGGTGAAGTGGTCAGAAACAAAGCAAGATTGGTTTGCAAAGGGTACTCACAGATGGAAGGTATTGATTTTGAAGAAAAAATTTCTCCTTGTGATAGAATTGAAGCTATAAGATTATTTATTGCTTATGCTACTTCCAAGAACTACAGTCTATTAGATGGACGTAAAGTCAACATTTATAAATGGTGAGCTAGAAAAAAAGTCTATGTTGGACAACTTGATGGATTTCAGCTGATTGACAAAGAAAACATCGTATGCCAATTGAAGAAAGCTCTATATGGACTTAAGAAAGCTCCTAGAGCTCGGTATGCTAGATTGGATAAATACTTGTTGAAACTTGGATTCAATAAAGGTACTGTCGACAATAATCTTTATTTCCAGTTGGATCAGAATAAAGAATTTATCATTGAAGTCTTTGTTGATGATATTATTTTTGAAGGTGATGATGATTTTTGTATGAATTTTGTTGATGAAATGAAAAGTGAGTTTGAAATTTCAATGATAGGAGAGCTAAGTTTCTTTTTAGGACTGAAAATAACTCAGTTAGATGATGGAAATTTTGTATCTCAATCTAAATATGTAAAAGAGTTATTGAAAAAATTTGGCACGAAAGACACAAAGCTAGTTTGTATACCTATTGTAACTAGATGCAAACTTACACAAAATGATGATTCTCCTAAAGAAAATCAAACAAGATATAGGTCAATGATTGGTGGATTACTCTAATTGACTCAGACCAGGCCTAATATAATGAATGTTGTATGCATGGTTGCTAGATATCAAGTTGATCCTAAAGAGTCTCATGTAACTGCTATGAAAATAATCTTTAGATACCTTGAAGGGACATTTGATCTTGGTCTTTGGTATCCTAGGGATGATGATCTTATCCTATGTGCTTTCACTGATGTTGATTGGGCAAGAGATGTGGATGACAGGAAGAGTACTAGTGGTGGTGTATTCTTCTTAGGAAAGAAGTTGGTATCTTGGCTAAGCAAAAAGCATAATTTTGTTTCATTATCTAGTGTTGAGGCAAAATATATTGTTTTTGAAAATAGTTGTACTCAAGTATTGTGGATGAAGAAAATGTTGAGAGATTTCAAAATTGAGTATGAAGAACCCATTGCCATATTTTGTGACAATTCAAGCTCCATAAAAAATTCTAAGAATCCAGTGTTGCATTCAAAGACAAAGCATATATCCATCAAATATCACTTCTTGAGAGATAAAGTAAGTGACAAATAAGTTAGAACCCACCAATGAGAAAATTGTAGACATATTTACTAAGCCATTGCCTAAGGATAATTTTGAGTATCTGAGAAGCAAGCTAGGGGTGATTTCCTCTCCTGATCAAAACTAAGTGATGTAGGTCTTTGCATCAGTCTGTGAATTCATAGCCATATCCTATTCCGAATTGATGTTGTGGTGGTTTCTACTTAGGGGGAGTAGTCAGATGTGCTAAATATGAGGATCAAAGCATGTGTACCTTTTCCATTGATGTCAAAGGGGGAGAGCATCAATGTGAAAAACATGGGAGAAGAATAAAATGGAATGAGAAAATAGGAAAAGAGTGTATAATCTAAGGGGGAGATTGTTGGGTTGATGGTACTTTTCACATCATGTGTTGCCATCAATTTCAAAGGGGGATATTATTGGATTTTTTGGTTGTGTTGCTAATATCAGGTTGTCATTGATGTCAACACTATTAGCATTGGTAATTCTGAAGCTTGTATATGTCATGGATATTATGAAAATTGTAATAAATATATAGGAGGCAGCGAGTGAATCTGAGAAGGTTAGAGTGATGGAAAGTGTTGTAATTTGATGACCAAGTGGTGCACATTAAAAGGTTTTTTGTTGAGTCTATCTAGTGTTTTTTTAGAAAATTTCAGTCATATGCATCAAGATTTGAGATTTAGTTATGAAAATCTATGTTCCTATAGTCGTTTTGTTATAGTAGCAAGTGTTCTTGGAAAAAGAGGATGAAAGTCTTGAAATTTAAGTTATTGTGCATCTCCCTGTGATGTTCATGGATGAGTCTAGATGTGATCTATCAGTTCTATATGTCGACATTGATCGGAGTGTTCGTGATTGGATATTTTTCTTAGGTGTGCTTGCGTTTTCATGTTCTTGGCTGACATGATGGTGGTAGCATGTTGCGGATCCATGAGGACTAATATTTTATTTTTTTGTGTGTTTGAAGGTGTTTATTTGAGTCCTCACTATGTTTTGACCAAATTGTGTTGGTGTGCATTAAGATTTATTTATGTATTGAGGCTGATAGTTGTAATTTATTCTTTATTTGTGGCTGACAAAGTAGTTGATATAAATTTGTGTAGCAAATATATAAGAGTGAGTGTTTTCCTCATTTTGAGGTATGGTCGATGTGTGTATGTGAAGTACATGTGTGAATAAAGGTCAAATCATTCAGGAGTAGACAGAAGTGTGAAAGAGATTGAGGATAGTGTGAAGAAGGTTGAGTGAAGTGTACTTGTGACTAACCGGAATTGTAATCAATCTTGTGAAAAAGCTAAATTCTCAGCTCATGTTCATCCAATGGATTTAATTTAATTATTGTATGTAAGGCAGTGAACCTTCCTCTGAGCAGTGAGCTCTAGGAAGTGTGTCTAAATGCAAGTGCATTTCTTATTTACTCTTCATTATACTTTTAACTGGGTATAATTGTGAACCCCTAAACCTGCAAATTCACAAGAGCAACAAAACACATTAAATTGTTAGATCAAATGCATGCAAACAAGTATGAGAGATTCCCCATGAAATCCATCTATCTAAAACTTAATTTAAGAAATGAAGAACACAACGTAATTACAGCATGTAAATCATAATTAAGTAAATAGCATTATGATCCCATGGGGGAATTGGTGCCAATGAAGTGTTGCAATTGGCCCTTTCCCAATTCCTAAGTTGCAATGTTGAGTGATTTGAGAAAATGGTCAGATCTTTGAAGATATTTGAGCATAACCTTGTTACAAATTGTGAAAATGGTGATAGGTTGAGTGAAATGGTCAAATTGGCTCTCAATATGAAGAGAGTAACTTTGCATGAAGATTGTGGATGAGGATGAAGTTGAGTATAGTAAGTTTACTCAAATTGTGGATGTTCGAATGAGAGGAAGAGTCTCTCATATATAGATTTCCAAAATGGAAGAGAGAGTGAAAATAAGAAATGTGGGATCATTCAACATCCAATGGCCAAGTGAAATTTGTCAAGATGTGAATGGTTGAGGAATGAGCACATTTTGGTCAATGTGCATGATAAATGCCATTGGATTCAAATTTGAATTTTGAATGACATGTGAGAGGGAAAGAGGAATGGAGTTAATGTCACTTGGCTCAATGCAAAAGGACATGTAAGAGGCATTGAATTCCTTGTTGGGAGGACTAAGCCCATTTGGATTTTGAATTCAAATTGAGGGAATATTCCCCTTTTATGCCATGTGAGGGAAAATAGAGAATTAAATAAATCAAAGTAATTGATTTATTGTGCAACTTGCATTCTCTAGAGGATTTTAGTGAGAGGGATTAAGTCAATCATGGTTTTGATAAATTTAATGAAGAATTAGATGATGTGACAATTTAGACTTGAATTTATGAACTGATTTAAGTCAAGAATTGAGAGGAAAGGTTTAATTAAATATTTTTTTTTTATTTATTTAACTAAAGGGGATAATGTTAGATTAAATTAAATAATTTTTAATTTATTCAATTTAATAAGAAGACTTTAGAAATTTAATAAAATAGGATAAATTATTTAATTAAAGGGGTATTAGGAATTAATTAAATTAAATTGATTAATTTAATTAGCAGAGGAGAAAGACCTAATTAAATAAATAATGATTTATTTAATTAAGGGATAAAAGGTGTTGATAAGCTAAGAGTATGATTCAAGAAAAAATGATGTTAGTAGGATCAAAATCAAGTCCATGTATATTTTCCATGTCTACAATAATATTATGGACTAACATCCACAATAGTTTTTCCCCTAATAGGGTTTCCACATATAAAATCTTGGTGCTCATACATCTCTGATGTGTTATTGATTTATGCTTGCACTATTAATTATATGATCTGAGATTAAAGGTTGATTAATGTTGAATAATTTTGATTTTGGTAACAACTGATTCACCCCCCCTCTCAATTGTTTATCCTTGTTTTTCCAACAGGGTGTAGGTAGGGATTGAGGGTATTGTTGTGGGAGGAGGAATTTGATTTACTCCTTGGCTTGGAAAATTATTTGCAGGAAAGAAAAACTAGTGGTTGAGGGAAGATTCTTGCAAACAATTTCTACTATATTCTTCACAAGGTCAAGGCCATCTTCACTTTCAAGCATGCAATGAATGTTTTCAATTGTAGCAATTATAATAGATAAAAACATTTCAAGGATAATATGATATTGTAAGTTCACTAGGTCCTTATGAAAGTGGATTAGGTTTTCTTGTAGAATGATGTCATTATTTCATTAAAATTGTGTGCTACTTGAAGGCAAAGAGTTACTAAGGGTGTTATCCATGGGTTGCTCCCACAATAATGGGTTACACTTTTTGGGACATCCTATTTTTTGCTGAAATCACATATTTTTAGAAAATATAATGATTTAAGCCTTAAAAAGGTTCCATTTGAAGGATTTTCATTGAATAGGGTTTCATAAAACCCACTTATATCAAACCCCCTTGGATAGAAACCCGCTAGTTTTAAACCATACCTATAATAGAGTCTCCTTTACACCTATCAAAATGCTGATAAAAAACCACTTTTGATTACTTTTTAGGGGATCAAATTAATTCATTTAAAATTTATCTTTTTTAAACATGTACTCCTTATTATAAGCTTCCCAAAATAATATTTTTAAATATATTTAATTTTACTATTATATTTATTTTTTATTTCTTGTGAATCTAGGTTTTTCAATGAACATCGAGGTCTTTGTTTCACACATACAAAAAAATAGGAAAAGAGAGAAAAATAACTTTAAAAAATACACATACACTAGCGATTGATGTCCTTATTCCAACAAAAAAAGAACAAGTTAATTCAAATGAATACAAAAAAAGTTGTGCAGCTGAAAGCAAAATATATCCAAAATATATTTACTTTGACTTAGAAAATTAATTAAAAAATATATATATAGCAAAAAATTATGAAAAGATATCCATCCACTAGATATTGGTGTGAAAAAACTCTATTTAAAAAACTAGAATTGTATCCTTTCTATAAAAAAAAGTTATGTAGCTTAAAGTAAACATCACTTTTTGAAAATGATGTTTAGTTGAAAAAATAAGTTAATAAAAATTACATAAAAGATTTCACAATTTATTTTTTAATTTAAAAAAATAATAATAATTAGAATCTACACACAAAATATCACAAATCACTAGTTTGTTTCATCTTCAAATTTTTAATGGTTTACCTTCTATAGGTGTAAGAAAGTGAAGATTTGGTGAAAAATGTTGATTTCAATGTCAAGTTTGGCCAAAAAGTGTAACCCATTATTGTGGGATCACCCAATGCCTAGTGTACTAGTGTCAATACTAGGAGCAGAAGCTCTAAATAACCCAAGATCGACAAGGATTGTGCCATTGCGGATGACATGAGTCTCGATCTTCTTATCACTATGGTATTAGAAATAGGACACCAAACACTCATGCAAAATCTACTAAATGTGGGGTGAGTGAAAATGCAATGTAAACTAACAAGAACAAAATATTTATAATTGAAATTGTGGAAAGTAAAATTGAAATGTAGAAGAAGCAAACAAAAACTCATAAAATGAACTATAAGTGCTAGAAAGTGTAATTCAAAATATGCAAAGGGATTGATTCACCCAAGGTGGAAAATGGGTCCAGGTATTGAATTTTATGATTTTTATGTTTTTTGATGCAAGTGTAAGATACAAATGCAGAATTTTACTGATTTTAAATGAAATTAGTGCAATAATGTACGCTAAATGAGATTTTCACTAAGCAAAAATTGAAACCCTAGAATGAAAATTAACCAATGCAAAACCTAATGCAATGTTAATGTAAGCTAAATCTAGGAAGTAAATGCACTCCAAATATGAATTTTAATGCTCTAAATGCATGTTCACAAAAATGAACCATAGAAAAATGTGTGTGGTTCTTTCTCTAGGGCTTCTAGGGTTTTAGACCTAAAAGGAGAGAGGTCCACTTTTCTAGGGCATGGTTAACTCAAGAAAAAACGCTTGGGATTTCAATGCAAAGGAGGTTGAAATTTGGTGAAGGGAATGTTCTAGGTGATTGAACGATAAGAAATGAGGGGTTCACCACCAAGTGTAAACTTGGAAAATAAAATGTTTGAAAATATTATGTAATATGCAAGATGACCTAGAAATGCAAGTAGAATGCAACAAAAAGCTATAAAATAGGAAATGTGCACTTGGTAAATTGAAGAAGGTAGAGTGGATTTTTGGAATCTTAACAAAACCACTATTTAAGTCAATTGGGACTCATACATCCAGCTGGTTGAATCAGTCTAATTTTGGGTAAACTATGTTGAAATAGGTTTTAGACAATTAGGTACTTAGATCTAGAAAAACCCCTGAAAAACAGGTACAGTGTGACTCATTCACCAAGACTTGTGAATCATTCCACTTCTAGATTTCTAGAAATTCAAAGCTGGATCTTGTAGCTCTCAATCTGATTTTTTATTCCCCATTTAGATTTGGGTCTGAAACTACAAAATCCGACTTGTAGGTCTTCGCTAAGCTCCTCCAACACTTGTTCACAACTATGACAACTTTGAATTGATTTGACAACTTGACCAATTTTCCAATCATTCTCGATAAATTTGCAACCAAGACTTGAAAATCACATACAAAGAGAGGGAAAAATGGTTGTGGGGCTAGAGAACAATGGGTTTTCCTTAGTAAAACCCCTTATTGCTAATTAAACCTTGAAATAGAATAGAATTTAAAGGGAGAATGATGAGTGAACAAAAGATGATGTTGCAACTGACCAAACCCTAGCAACAAAGTGTTGCAATTATGCTTCAAATGGCTATAATGGATGTGGTTCTCAACTCTTGCTTGATATTGATAGATCTTGAATTCAAATATTGCTTGGACCATGAACTCTACATCACAATTGTGAACATAACAATAAAAATGAAGAATGTGATCTTTAACATGATTATTAATGCTTAAAGAATGCTCTTGAATGCTCGATAATGTACCATTTAATGCTCTGAATGCTCTTGTGAACTCAATTTGCTCTAAGGATGAGTACTTGAATGCTTGGGGAAAATGAGAGAAATAACCTTGTATTTATACTCAATTATGCAATAATTTCTGAAATTACAACACTACAAGCCGACATTGGATCTTCGAGAATAAAATTCTAGCAAATATTTAATTTAAATTTGATTTATGTTAAAGGGGACTCATTTTCCACCCTAGATGAATGTGTCCCACCTAAGGGGACTCATTCTCTAAAAATGGTCAATGAGTTCCACCTTAGGAATTTGAGGAATTTGAGGTGGGTTTTTGAGATTTTGATGTTTTAAATGCCTTTTATGAAGATTATCCTTAAAAATACACATAAATAAGGCTTGTGAATAGAAAAAGGAGCCAATTAAAGCATAAGAAAGCCCAATTATTAATGAAAATCCTAGAGGAATGGGAAATTTTGTCACAAAACTTTATATGACACACCAAATAAGTCAATGTTAAGATAAATTATGATTGAAATTGTGTTTACATATGCTTAGTTAATTGGTAAAATCCTAAGGAAAAGTTTGAAATTGTGTTAGAACACTTTACAACACCTTTACAAGGCACCATTAAAACACATTAGTTCACAAGGGCACAAGACCTAATGTGAATGCATTATCCACATTACAACACTAAATCAAGGCAACATTAACCCAAAATCAACAAGAAGGACCCAAACAAGTGTGAAAATGCTTCGTGATCCTTTTTTCGACACTACAATGTATAGCCAAAAAATAATAATTAGGTCCTATAGACATGTAAAATTGACCTAACACCTATCACACAGCCTAAACAACATTGAACAACATCAAACAAAATAAAAAACATCCCAAAACATCTTGAAATCATCTTGCAACATCTTAGAATAATCCCACAACATCTAGAAAAATCTCAAAACCATCTAGAAACATCTTGGAATCATCTTGAAACATCTTGGAATCATCCTGCAATGTCTTAGAAGCATACCACAACATCTTGCAAAATCTCATAATATCCTACAATGTCCTAAAACATCTCAAAAACATCACACAATATCAAAATAGCATCCAAAACCCTAAATTACTCTATTAATTGAATAATACAAAATTATTTAATTAATTAACTTTTTCATCATTTCTAATGAATTAAATAAATTTTGTAAATTATTCAATAAAGTCCTGAAAACCCTAATTTTTCTATTAATTAAATAAAACAAAATTATTTAATTAATTCATGTTTCTATCATTTTGACCAATTAAATAAATTACATTTATTTAATGAAGTCCTAATCCCACTTTATTTTGTCCCAATTGATTAAATAATTCCATCGATTTAATTACGTCTCTAAATCACCTCATTCCTCTAAGTTAATTTAATTATTAAATCTGAGTAATCAATCTAAATCCTAAGTATCTAATCTATTCCTCAATCACACAAATTGTGCAATCAACTTTGCACAAATCTTCTCATGTATAAATCCTCTCAACACATTTTGACTGTTGATCTAGATATTCTTCAACATGATTCTGGTCACCCATTTTGAATCTCATTTTCTATAAAACATACCTTTTTTCTTACAAATAAGGAGATCAGGGAATCAACAAACCTTATGTAATGAAGTACTATCGAAATCACCATTGATAAGGATTCAACCTTTCTTCAATCAACCAAAACACATCATTCATCAAAGATTTGCACACAAACTATGGAGGCTTCACATAAATAACAACAATCTAACATCACTAAATCACATTATTCCTCTAAGTTAATTGAATTATTAAATCTGATTGATCAATCTAAATATTGACTAGCCAATCTATTCCTCAATCACACAAATTGAGCAATCAACTTTGCACAAATCTTCTCATGGATAAATCCTCTTAAAACATTTCTACCATTGATTTGGATATTCTCCAACATGATCTTGATCATCCATTTCAAATCTCATTTTCTATAAAATGAACCTATTTCCTCACAAATAAGGATTGCAGAATCAAGATACCTAATGCAATGAAGTACTATCAAGATCACCATTGATAGAGCTTAAACCTTTCTTTGATCAACAAACACACAATTCATAAATGGCTTACAAACACAATATGGAGGCTTTGTGGTGATATGAACAATCCAACATCAAGTGAATACACTCCAATAAGGATAGTAACACTTTGTGTAGGAAGTATGTCTTATATTATCATAGATGTCACCTTTTTGGTCTGGTACCTTGTACCAGTGTGTAGAGAAATCTTATCTCATCTGCTATTTTCTCTAGTATTTTGGTTTGCATATTCTCTCTAGTTAATCGTGGCCGACCTAATATTCAGTTTAGTACTATACATAATTAGCGGATTATATGTGAGACCTAGCTTTCGTCCCAACCGACATGATGTTGCATGACATGGCTGAATTTTGGAAAATCTTTATGAATCAGACAAGCTATAATTTTTTTAATATGAATTGCATCCAATTAGGCCGACCTAATTGATGCATGCATATATATAAGGTATATATGTAGGATGGTTTGAAGATGGATAATAATAAGAAGGTGTAAGAAGAATGTGAAAAGGTGTGGTAAGAAAATTATGTCATTAGGAGTTTAAGTGTTGGTCCATTTTCATGTGAATGAATACTTTGAGCATCACGAAACTGAATCAACACATGTGGTGTATCTTCTCAATTCAACCTTGGATGTTAGCCATTTTTGTTTACGCAATTTTTGTAGGAAGTGAGCCTCCTTGTTTGGATAGTAGGTCCTTGTAGGAAGTGAGCCTCCTTGTAACCAGTGTTGAAATAACTATATATATATATTGTGAGCTAATCCTCACTACGGTTTTTCCGTCATTCGGTTTTCCACGTAAATTTTGGTGTTCTTGTGTTGTGGAATCTCAAGATTTTTTATTACTCTTATATGTTCTTTGCTGCAATATAATTAGAATTATGTGCTCAATAAGTTTGTGTGGATAGTAATTCAACCCCCCTCTCAGTATCTGGTTTATTCAACAATTGGTTTTAGATATTTGGTGCCCCTAGAGAAGTCTAACAGCTTGACGAGATCCTACAGATTGAACAATGAATAAAGAAGAGCTCTAAACTGCCCTTGAAGATCTTCAAAAGGGTGAAATTGAAAAATAGAGACTTGAAGGAGAATCATGATGAAGATAATGAATGTGTCCAAAAATTGAAAGAGTAGTTAAAGAAATTCAAAGAAAGATATAGAGAAGTAAGTGAGGAATTAAAAACTGCAAATGATGAGAATACCAGACTAAAGTTGAAGATAGATGAAAAGAAGAAATTTGAAGAATGCTTGAAAAAGTAACACAAACCAAAGTTTATGTTTTCTCTAGGCTTGTATAGGAAGTGATGAATCTTAAAAAGGAACTTGAGAAAGAAAAACTCTATGAAGAGGACTTCAAGACAAGATCCACCAAGCTTGATGAATTAATAGAAGAAAAAAAACCTTCTAAAGACAAAAATAGATTAGGTAATGAACCTATTGAAAAAATACATAACTCAAATCGAGTAATCAATTAGAAGAATCAAGATGAAGGAAAGTAGAAAAGAAACGTTGGAAGGAGATCACCTATCAAACATGAAAATGCACAAAGGTACTCATCATTCAATGGTGTTTTCTTTTCATGTAATAAATTTGGTCATAAGGTAACTGAATGTAGGAGTAGGTTGATTTAGTTTTCTGGTTCCTTCTCCAGACAATGTTATACATGCAAAAATATAGGACATAAATAAATTGAGATAATATCTTTGGTAAAGATGATGATGAATAGGTTAAATGGAAAAAGGAAAAATAATCATTTAATGGTTATTTCTATGATTTTAACATGTTTGGACATAAAGAGAATCAATGCAGAATGGGGACTAATGGAAATTGGATAAGTCAAAGAAATATTGTTTGTTACTATTTCAAGAAACTAGGACATATCTCAAAGTTGTGCAAAAATAGAAAGGAAAAGCAGCCTGCTCAAGTGGAAGACAATCAACCGATGGAAAATATTGATAAGGAAGAATTTAAGTGGGAAATGAACAAGATATGGAAAAATAAAGAAGAATCAGAGACTACTAATGTTTATGTACCCTCATCTGGTGCAGATGAATCCTTTAGGAATTAGACACAGCTCGGTCTTAGGGGGAGATTTTTCATAAAATCAAGTAAACTCTCTGACATACAATGTGTCAGGTTTTGGCATGTGGATATGTTGTACGGAATGATAGGATATAATTTTTGCAATATAAACCAGAAAAAAAGAGAAAGCATGTTGTTTTATAGAGTAAACTAGGGTTTCTCAGTGTAAGTGGAAGAGAATTTTATTAGCTTTTTTCAATTAATGTAAATTAGGGAAAAATTATATAGTATAAAGGAAATTTTAAAAATAATTTTGATCATTAATACATTAAAAGAATTTTTAGAGTGACTTGGAACTCTCTTAAAGAATTTGTGAAGAGATTGGAAGCCCCTCGAGAGAACATTGTGAACATCTAGAAGCAAGTGACAAAATTTTCCTGTCTTGCAATTACAAAGGAAGGTAATACAAGAACTTCTTGTTGGATTTTTTTAAGCGCTATAATGTAAATTTCTAATAGAGGATCGAGTGGGAATATCCCTCTAAAGTTAAAAGGAGTCGAGCAGGATGAATTCAGTCATCAAAAAATTATGAAGATGGAATTATGGTTGGAACCAAGTGATTTATGAAACTTACAAACCATAGGTTTGGATTTATGGGGAGAATTCCCCTGGTTTTGAAAAAGAATTTATTTTGTTCCTTCTTAGAAAATTTAAGGATGGGAACATTATATTGGACAAACCCTATTCCATTACAAAGGAAGCAATCGAAGCCATTACCAGATTGTACAGCATCGGAGAACTTCCTAGACAAAAGACTATAAAATACAAGTAAATGAAATGATGGGAGTTGAAAAATATCCCCAAGCACTATTGATTGACATTATTACCAATTCTTTGGTTAGGTATGTTACATATGGAATTCCTGATAAAATCTATTTCAGAAATTTAGAAAGCTCCACTTTGGCTATTGTTGTGTATTTGGCACATAAAATGGTAAAATAAAACAAGCAATTTGATTTGTGTAAGCTAATTCTTGAAAATATCACTGAGAACATACAAAGATTACTAAGAGAAGGATCCCATTTCATTTTGGATCCTTGCTTTTATGCCTCGTACTCTATTTTTTGAAATCATTGCTGGGAAAGAAAGACGTTGAGTGGGAATCTGAGATTCCCATTGCAAGACAAATATGTAGACACTAGGAAATTTTAGAGGATAAATCAAGTGCATGTAAAAACCTTTTCTTATCCTTGTAGAATGCAATGAGCTCCAATGAAGTTATGTTGAGTCTATTTGAGGAAGGTTATTCCTCTAGAACAAAATAGTTAGAAGTAGTCACTAGTGATTCCCCTCCATAATCGAAGAAAATAAAAGCTCTCTCTGAGAATATCATTATTATTCATGAAGAGAAGGAAGTAGAAGAAGAAACTCTAGCTCGATCAGAACCTTCCAACATAGATGATATCCAGACTATGTTAATAAAAGGGAAAATGAAGAAAATTGGTGATTTGTGGAGTACGGCCTCACTTGTTGACATACTTAAAAGTGATGTTTCTTTAGTTGATTATCTACTTGGAAAATTTATTGATATATGTATCATTTTTTATTCCTTACTTGAACATTTAGTTGAAATAGTTGAAGAAATAATGTTGCTTGAAGTTCTAGAAGGATGAAATAATTCAAAGTGATGTTCTAAAGCAAAGAAAAGGTTGTCTAGACTAATCATGTAGACAAATAAGTGCATAGAATAAATTTCAGACATATACAGTTATTGTCTCTGGTGGCCTACTGTAGTAGATAATTTCAGAAAAAAAATTGAAGCAATTGAATTCGAGGTGAACAACATTGGAAAGAAGTTTTATATTTTTGAAGAAAAAGAGGGAAAGAAAAATTAGAGAGTTGGTGAACTACAAGCTGAAATGATCACTGTGCAAAGAAAAGGGATGATGTAGTGAATTCCTTCTAGCTTTTTAAGGAAACTATTGAGGTCTGGTTAGACCATCTTTCTAGAATAATCTCTAATGCAAAAAATTGTGAAAAATAATATTCATCCACAAATTGGTCATCCTCTTTCACATTGTTGGCTCTATTGGAAATTATGTGTACAATAATGGACTTTGTAGTATTTGAATGCAAGAAGTTATATCTTGTTATCAAATAAAGGTACAAAAATGTATTCCAAGTGAAAAGTGTTATTTTGGTTTGAAAGAACATTGGAGGATTTGATGCTTGAATGTTTTAAATTTTTTTTTTGAAATTTTGAATCTTTAAGTATTGGATGTCACCATGTTTACATCTTTTTTGGGAACCCTTTGCCATTGATTTCAAAGGGGGAGTGATTTGGAGTTTTGGGAGAGATTTAGAGAGATTCTAAATTGTACTTTTTGCACATGTTGCCATCAATGCCAAAGGGAGAGACTATTTGAAGTATGCATTATATTGTCATTGATGTCACCATGTTGGTTTGGTACCATGTGTCGATATGTAGAGAAGGCTTATCTCATTCGGTATTTTCTTTGGTATTTTGGTCTGCATATTTTCTTTTCTTAATCATGGCCAACCTACTATTTAGTTTAGTACTATAGATAATTTTTGGATTATATGTGAGACCTGTCTTTCGTCCCAGCCAATATGATGTTGCATGACACGGGTGAATTTTTGAAAATATTTTTGAAGTCAACAAGATATCATTTTGAAAATATGAAATGCACCCAATTAGGCCGAACTAATTTATGCATTCAGATATAGCAGATTTATGTGCAAGATGGTTTGAAGATGGATAATAATAAGGTGTAAGAAGAATGTGAAAAGGTATGGTAAGAAAAGTATGTGAATAGGAGTTTAAGCAAAGGTCCATTGTCATGTGAGTAAAAACTCTAAGCATCATAGAACTTAATTAACACATATGGTGTATCTTCTCACTTCAACCCTAGTAGTTAGCTATTTTTATTTACACAATTTCTGTAGGCACTGAGCCTCCTTTTTTGGACAGTAAGTCCTTATAAGGAGTGAGTTTTCTGTATGTGGAAATGAGCCTCCTTGTACCAGTATTGAAATAACTATATATATTGTGAGCTAATCCTCACCCTGGTTCTTCCCTCATTGGGTTTTCCACATAAATTTTGGTGTTCTTGTGTTGTGGAATATCATGATTTGTTGTTTCTCTTATCTATTGTTTGTTGCAACAAAATTAGAAGTATTTATTCAATAAGTTTGTGTGGATATTGATTCACCCCCCTCTTAGTATCCGATTTATTCAACACTTATCTTATTGTTAATATTTAATTTGTTAATAATATATTTCCTAAATGTGTTTTCACTATGTTAGTTTCATTTCATATGTGTAGGATTAGGTCTTAAATTTGTGTGTTTGATATTATCTTAGATTCTCATTTCAAGCACGTTTAATCTTGTTTACATATAATGGTTTTCTCCCCTCACACATTATGGAAGGCTCGGTGGGACCATGGTCCTCACTAGTAATGTTTTTATGCATTTAAATTGAAGTTGCAAGGTTTTGGAACATTTGAAAAATGTTTCACGCACTACCAAAAAAAAATCACAATTCTCTATCAAGAAAACCATGCATCTACTATGAAAACCAAGCATCTGACATGAGAATTGCACTTTTGCAAAAAATTCTAAGCATTTTATTCTAGTAGGGGCTCACTTGCTCTAAGAATTGAGAATTTGATTCTCACAAGGCACTTTTGCAAAAAATTATGAGCATTTTCTTTGACTAACCAGTGCAAAAAATCTACACTATTATAATTGATTTTTAGCTAATGTTTGTGTCTTTTTGAATGTGTAACAGTTACTAATGGGTTTGTATGTAGGATTTGAAATACTTTAACTCATTTATTATGTAGAACATGATCAATCAAATTATTCCATATCTACAAACTTTTTTTTTATTAAGTTAGGAATGTTTAATTTTGGTGCTTTAAAAAGAACAATGCAAACACATGCCTCATTTTGGTGTTACTAAAAAATTGAACCATTTCAAGATTTTTTTAAATTAGGAACCATCATTTGGTGCTTTAAAAATAACAACACAAATGAATCTTTCATTTTGGTGCTCTTAAAATTCAACCATTACAAGTTTTTTTAATTTAGAAATTATCGATTTGTTGCATAAAAAGAACAAAAACATTTAAATTAAGGTGATCTAAAAATGAAATCTTTCCAAGTTTTTATAATTAGGAACTTTGATTTTAGTGCATAAAAAGAATGCAAAATGATTTCCATTTTGTTAACACACACCCATTTTACTTTTGTCAGCCAAGTTAGAACCAGGATTGATTTCTTAGAAACACTCATATTTGGGCTTAAAAATGAACAAATTTTCCTTTCTATATTGCACCATTGTTATCATAAATTATTGATATCCTGAATACATCATATTGGTGCAATTAAAAAGAATAAGTCATTTATTTTATTCACTTATTTTTGGGGATAACACAACTTGAGGTTCTTAAAAAGAATCAATTTGCTATGAAGTGTATGTTATGAATTCAGTGATTGGCAATCTAGATTATTGTCTTCTCCCCTCACACCTTTTGGTGATCTTGGGTGAGTGAAAGCATCTTGAGCTTCACACCTTTATTTTCAAGCATACCTTTTTAGAGGGCCTACCTATTAAGAAACATCCCATGCTAGAGAACTCATAGGAAACCCAAGCAGTAGTTTCATTCTAGACTATTATATAAATCTTTTATGGGTGTGAGGAAAGTTCATCATTCCATCAGGTGTTGTTGGCCTATGTTGATATATTCTCCCTCATTATCCTTGTGATGCATAATAACTTGTAAGGGTTGGGAGGTTCTTAATTGAATAAAATTCCACATGATTATGATCTTGAAAATAATATCCCCAAAACATTACTAAGATCCAAATTATTTTAGAAGCCACCTTGTTATCCAAAAACATTCTTCAAAGTGGTCCATCAAAATTTACTTCTGAGAAGTTACTTGCCATGTCTGGCTATAGGCCTACACCATAAGTTGAATGTAAAATTATCCCTTCAGGGTTAGAGGTAGGCCTACCTATAAGAATGGTTTCTATCCACTAGGATTGTTAATGCTTGTTTATGTTAAACTTTCCAATTATATTCAAAATAATCTTGACATCAAATTTTGTGCTTGATCTAAAGAGAAATAAAACATCCAAACAAACACTAAAAATTATGGTTGAATCACAAAACCTTCAACTTAGTTTATACTTGTGAAAGAAGCCCTATGTTTGCACTCCTTCAAAGGATTTTTCCTTAAATTTTTTTGAATATTTTGGCTTTTATTTTAGGTTGCATTGATCAAAGTACACATTTGGGAACTATGGATTGGGTGATGTAATTTCAAAACTTAAGCTATTGACATGAAGGTCACATAATTCCATGCTCATTGATTCAATCCAAGCATCATTTTATCACTTGCCATACTCCAAACACAGAGACGTTGAGAGAAGAACCAAATTTAAACTTGCAAAAATTCTAAGAAACAATTGTTCAAAACTGAAAACAAAATACATAGAAACCAAATTGGCACAAAATTCTAGTACAAGTTGTCATAGTTTTTGAGAAGTTTCCAAAATTTCATTGCATTTGCATAAAATTTAAATGTAGTTGCCATAGTTTATGAGAAGTAGCCAAAACTTCATTGCATTTTATCTTTGTCCCAAACAAGCTACTGATGAAAATTAGTTGCATTTGACAAAAACTAAGCAATTGATATGGGAACCACACACTTTATTTTATTCCTTTGCATTTTCTTCTTAGAAACTGGTGCACTTGATACTAAGATCCTTACATTTTCCAAAAGATGCTTTCTTTTTCTTGAGAAAACATTGCATTTGATAGAAACACACAAATAGTTGTACTTTCCATTCCATCTCAAGCTTTTTTTTCTGAAACCCAAGCACTTGACAATTTTTTGGCCAAACTTAGTAAATATAGCCAATCTTTCTCAGAGTCTTGTGCATATTTTCGGAAACTAGCACTATTTCTTCATCCTACTAAAACATGGGGAAAACAACTAAATTTGTTTATAGGATCATTCTTCGAACAAAAAAATTAGAAAATTAGATAAGTCACATAGTCCCTCATCCATTATTTCCATCCTACTTATTAGAAATCAAAATAAAAAAAATCCATTGGGATCATTCCTTCACTCAAACATCTATGATATCAATAATTACTTGTTACTTGCAGATACTTCAAGTAAGCTTTCCTGTAAAATATCCTTTATAAAAGGAAGTTAAATATTGACCCTAGTTCTTCAACATTTAGATTTCCAAAAACTAGCACCATTCCAAAACAACACTCAAACCTTAGGGTCTCAACTTCATATCAACCATTTCAAAACACCATTATAATGTATGACCATTAGGTGATTGACTACTCTGGTTCAACAACCAAACCTTGTAGCACCAATCCTACAAACTAGTCTCACACACAATGAAGGTGAAAAAATTGATAACATTAGTAGTTTAAGAACCTTCAAATTTGAGAAGAAAAAACACCCAACCTATGGAGAAACATAGCACAAATCTTAGATGAAGAGGAAGAGAAGTAAAACATAGCAATCAAAAGACCCTTGTTACCACCACTTTCTTCATTATATAAATATATCCCTCATGTGTTATGACAAGAAAAATATCCTTATATCTGGAAAGAGAAAAATCCTTAAGTGAAAATCCATACTCCACCTTTCAAAAATATCCCCTATAGAAAAGCTTGCCAAAGGATACATCTAGAGAAGATACCACATCCATAAAAATTAACTAAACTTTTTCTATCTCTACTTTGCACCAATAGGAAAAATTCATTACCTTGACTAGGAGTCATGAAAATAGTCACAAAATCTTGGATGTCTTTTATGACAACTACAAGATCACAACACAAGAAGAAAATGGAAGAAAGGAAGAACAACACCAACATCCCACCAACAAACACCATGAATGACAGAAGTGGCTCTTGAGGATATAAACTAAATGACCTTACGATAGGGTATTGAGTATCAAAAATTCCCCAAAACATGTCGATCTATTACTCAAATCATTCTTATGAAGGGTCATAACATCAAGTAGGGAAACCGCATCAAGGGTTTCAAAATCACCATCAAGGAATAAGTCTAGAACATCAAAATTCCCTAAATAAAATTGAGATAGATCTTGAGGAATTTAAACAAAATTGAAATTTGATGTATTGCCAATGCCATGTGCAATTTTGAAACATTACATATTCACGACAAATGAAAATCATTCCTTAAACACCTTAATATCCACATCAACAACACTTCCAATATCCACGGTATCAAGAAGTTTCGTAACACCTTATTGTACCTCAAGTGCAATATAAAAAATGCACCTCAATCACAATATCAAGAAGTTTCACAACACCAAGGTATACCTCAAGTTCAATATAAAAAGGTACCTCAAATACACTATCAGGGAGTTCTACAAAATCAAGAGAAAAACAATCGATAAAATACACAAAGGAAAGATTACCAACCAAGAAGGAAATTCACCCATTTAGGAGAGGCTTTAAAAGTAATCATGCATGAACTAGTACAACAAGAACTTATCAAAATTAATGATAGTCCAAATTATGGTGAGCCAAACTTTAAAATTCCTTGGCATAATGAGAATGAATGATGTGAGTTCCAAACTTTCAAGGGTCACCTAACAAATAGATGTGCTACACTCAAAAATATCATCCAAAACCTTATTGATCAAAGAAAAATATCTAGTAAGGATGAAATTCAAGGTCCATCTACCAATGACAATGATGACAATGTCTCAACCTCAAAATTTGAAAGCAATGATCAAGAGTTATCTATTACTGATCACATTGAGAATGTATCTACGTAATCCAATGACTAGGATGGAATACATTAAGAATTTATTCCCGACCATGATCAAAATCAATAACCCAAGTCTATTAATGATCCAGTGTAAAATATATTGACATCATCCAATCTCATGGTAGTACATATCCATGGTCAAGAGACTCTTAATCCAACACTTATGCCAATTGTAGAAGATCTAAGCCAAGAGCTATCACCCATATACACTCATTTTAAGGAAATCCAAGGATCCTTTACAAATAGTCCTTTCTTTGAAATTGATTTGTCAAGAGCACGAAACAAATCATATTGAAGATAATACCAAACAATTTCAAGACCGAGAATCGCTATCATAAAAATACAACAATGACTTGGCAGATATCTTCCTAGAAATCCCATTTTTTTCCAAAATAAGAACAAATCCATATATTGAGCACACATACATCTACCCATGAGATGCTTACTCCTAATGGACATGTAGATGACCTTGATGCAAGACAAGTGTCTCATACTCTTGAAATAATTACCAAGGAACAAGAGTCTCCTACTCTTAACATCCGTACACAAGATCAAGACATAGCAGAATCTATAGACATATTTGAAATTGATCAAAAAAAAGCATTAAGACCAAGAAAACCCTCCAGGTAGGTTGAAGACATCAACCATAAAAATATGGAGCATAGTATCTTAGAATCAACAAAGATAATTTAAAATCCTGAGCGGTAGAGCATTGGGTATACAACAATCAAAGAAGAACTAATATATTTTCAAGGGCCATCAAAACCTAATATTTCATAGGATCAAGTTGACAAATTCAATCAAAAATTTAACCCACATATGAAGGATCCTATCAATGAAGAAACTATCACTGTTGAAGACCCATGACAAAGCAAAGAAGGATTAGCACCATTTTTTTCCAAGGTAATACATATCCTATTACAAATAAAAAATTTCAATGGATTCATTATCAAGACAAAGGATTAGGCCTACATGAATAGGGTTTCCTAGATCTAGTGTAGATTATTAGCATTCCAAAGCATCAAGGTATTGGTCATTCAACAATCAAAGTATCTAAACATATCAAGGATACCTCAATTTTACCAGGGGGGAATTTAACTAATGCAAACATCAACATAGAGAGCACAAAGAGTCCTTATGATGAAATTGCTATGAATGCTACCACTAGCCATGTCATGAATCATCATCCACATATATTTCCACCCTCTAATTGGGACCATCAACAAGAGAAAAATATAATCTGAGAAAGGAACAAGTCATAAAAGAAAAATAAATAGAAAAACAAAATGGTCATGAAAAATTCAAAAGGATACAAAAGAAAAAGGAAGAAAATCAACCCTGTTAAATTCCATTAGACGAAGAAACTATGGGGAAAATAAAAAAAGGGAAGTTCATCGATCCAAAATGTCCAACAATGCAAAAGCAAGCTTCAAGAGCGACCTACAAGGTATATCAAGACATTGGTCCCAATCAAATCTCCATATTCACCCATCATTGCTCATCATTCCAAGTCTGAAAAATAAAATTTTATAAACTATCAATGAATCCATCTAAAACTTGTATCCCTCAATGCATTTTACCATCCAAGATATCCAAATCACACATTGACCATGTATTGGTAATGATTCTAAGGGAACTCTATCACGATGTGTGCATCAACATAAGGTTAACTCGAATATTGGCAAGGAAGATAAGAATTATTGAGGGTTACATTCAAGAACTTGGGTATGTGCAGGATCATCATGGAAAAAACAGGCCCTTAAGTGGCGATAAAATTCAGACAAATTAGAGTTAGGCAACTTGATGTAAAAAATTGAATAAGTTATCTCTATTATTTCAAAAATATGTAATAGAATCTGTAGAAAATTGAATGTAGTTTCTAAACTACTAGGTTTATTTATTTATTTTGAATATCTATTTGGTGAAAATTTGAAATGTCAATGCAGTAGTACTTGAATTTCAGGAAAAAAATAAGAAGTAGCTATCTATATGACCACCCTAACCACAATAAAATGATTATATTTTTTTATAACAGTTCAGATATAAGTAGAGGACTCATGTCCTAATGTGATGCATATTTTTTGTAATTTTTTTCCTAGTAAATAATTAATTATGATTTTTTTATTACAAATTTTAAGAAATAAAAAAAATCGTATGTTTAACCACCTTAACTTGGTCAAAACTTTGTGAAATTCAATTTTTTTTTAATCCTATAAGATGTGAAGCATAGAATGTGACACATGTTTCAGATTCAAAAAATGTGATATTGTTTGAAAGCTATAGATGTTTTCCAATTAGCCTATCAATCAAGACTTTATTCGTAATTCAAATAGAAAATGAATAATAATTATTTATTAAATTCAAATTAAAGCATAATTTATATTGGTGGAAAGTTGAGAATCTCCTTTAAAAACCCTTTCTCTTTCATCAATTTTTGGTTAAAAAAAGTCGTCCGCCACATGGGCCATCATATCACTTACATATCACAAATTTTTGGCCCATCATGATCTTGCACATCCCACTTGTATCTTACTATGTCACCAAAAAGTGTATACCTTGACACTTTTCACTCATTTGGATGTTTTCCTATGGAAGTTGGACCATTTTCAGCCTATTTTCACCCATTTCGAAGCCTTGTACAAAAGAATTGTAAAGTGTTGTAAAACATTTTCATGCTCTCCTAAGCTTATCATCACTTAATCAACCATTATTGACCCCTTAATACACCTATAAGTTCAACTTCAGTGTGTTTTATGAAGAAAATCTTGGAGAACATAAATAATCACATCATAATTACCGACAACCACTTAAAATTTCCTAAGTGGACTAGGTCATCACCTTGGGAGACCTAATTCTTTGCAGCATAAATTGCAAGTTTAAGTTAAATTCTTTCGTTATTTTGCTCTCTAAGACCCTAAGGTCAACTTGTATGAATTTATGTTAGGAAATTTAGGGTACAAATTGTATAAATAAGATCCAAAACCTTATTTCTCATTAGGTACCCTCATTAGGCATCACCCTTTTTTCCTCTCCACCTCTCTCTCTCATCTCTTCTTCTTCTCAAGCAATCTAGGGTTTCTACATTTTAGGTCAAAAACACATCTTGCTGAAACTTTCAAGGGTCAAATCCTCCATTGCTACAACTCAAGATCAACCATAATTGCAAGGTAACTAAGTACATAGCTTCAAACTTCATGCTTCCTCATTGTATTTCTTCATTTGATTTAATTATCTACAGAGGGGTTTGACCAAGGAAAACCCCTATACTTTAACAATCATCAAGTTTCCTTCTTTTTGTGATTTGCAGGTCTTTTAGGTATAATTGACAAAGAACCAAGGTGGAAGAGTCTTCAAAAAATTTTCCAAGCTCTCTAGGGATTTAGAAACCCTAGTTGAGGCTTGGGAGACCTCCATGGACCATAATCTTCACTTTTGAGACCAGATTACTAGAGGAGTAGAAAGTGTAGATCAAGAGCCCCTGTTTCCACCTTCACATTTCCAGAAAAGACAAAAGGGACATTGCCAACAGTTGTGGTGACCTAGTCCCACTATGCATATTTCTTAGAGATCTTTGTGGATTTGGATACCCATTTGACTGAAACAAGCCCCAAAGCAGTTTTTTGAAATCACCTCGAAAAAGGATTAGGTCACCCAGAATGGCGTAAGTGTCCCAATAAGTTTAGATTCCAGATTCAATATCATTTTTGGCCTAAAATAGAGTCTCCAATTTATTTCTGGGTGCACCCCTTTCATCTCCTACTTTTTGTTTTAGTTTAATGTACATTTCTTAGGTCATTTGCATATCATTATGTGTTTTCTAGGTTAGTTCATTTTCTAAGTTTTACATTCTTAGTTAGTTTCTATTTCATTATTTTCCAACACTTAGACACATTCAATCACACACATTCACAAAACACCAACCCAAATCTCAACCCTTTCCTTTCAATGAACCCTAAAATGGAAAGGTCGGAAAGAGATTCATTCTTCTAAAGTTAGCTTGTAGGGTGAAAAACCCTAGAAGCTCATTGGGGAATACTCTTTCCCTACTTCATTTTTGGTGGTCATTTTGGTGAACCCGAATTCCTTGCACCTTATTTTCTGATTTAGAGTCCTTGATTGTCTTAGAATTAACTTGCATTGCATGTTGCATTCTAGGGTTTTAAAATTTGCATTAGTGTAAAGTTCATTTAGGTTGGATTTTTTCCAAAGTAAATCATCAACTCTTTCTATATTTTTGCATTTTCTTCTTAGATCTACATTACAAAACACAAAAACCACCTGTATCAATCTTCATCTCTTGAAAAAACATTAAAAAATCATCAAGAGGACTAGGTCGCCATCCTTGGTGACCTAGTCCCTTAAGGCTTCTAAAACTGCCCTTCACAGAGCTAAAAATCCAGTTTTTAGGCTTTTATTTTATACCATTACCTATCTATATTAGTTGGTTGAGTTTCTGTAGCATGTATTTCATTAAATCTAACTTAAATTAGCTCATTTCATGAAATTCTTAGTTTCAATTTTGTATATACTACACTTATTTTTCAGATTGTTGCATAGCGTAATCAGAAAATTACCTTGTTTTCCATCTAAAAATTTGCATTTCAAAATTTTAGTTTAAATAATTGAATTTGATTATCTTCCCCCTCTCTTCAATACAATGTTTTTTTTTTAAATATGTGGCTTTGATTTGGTTTCAAATGGATTGTATAAATGTAATATTATTTCTTATGATTTCAATGTAGATTATAATATTGAATTCATTAGAGAACATTTTAGTAACCAAAACATTGACACTATTATTAACATTGCATTACCCCCCGATGAGGAAATTTGTGTTGATAATCATAACACTCATAACTGTACTTATCCCTATACCTCTCCTTTTATTGATGAAGTTATTTTTGTGATAGAAGCTACAAGCATTGAGGGTCTTGATTTTCCCTCTCCGCATTCCCCTTTACCAAACCTTAAACAACAAACAATTCTTAACACTGCCTTACATAGTCTCTATAACCATACCCATGCCCATCACCCTTTCCCATCTCCTAACCTCCCTCCTTGATGCAAAGAGGATAGTTTTATGTTAGAAGATACATCTAGTACAATTCATGAACCTATCAACCCTCCCTTTCCTAATGCTCCTCCCCTTTGGGATAATCTATTTGAAAATCAAAGTGGCTCTTATCTTGATGCCTCCCTCCCTCGTGATGAAGCATGTGATGAACCTCTTCCATTCTCTGGTACAAGGGTAGATGGTATGGAACAATATAATGAGACCTTTTACAATGAAATAGACTACCCTCTTACCCATCCCCCTCTTCCCTATCCCATCAATGATCATTCCCCTACTAGTGATGAAGTTATTTTAGACAAACCAGAATGTCAAGCACATAATGCTTGTATTTATTCTAAAATCTATTCTCCTAGGGATAATATCATGATTCTAACCAAGGATAACATTGACTCTCCTTCTAAAGGGGATGTTAATATTATTCAACCTCAACTTATCCTTTCTCCACCCTCTAAAACTGAATTCACTCTCTCCCCACCTAGACCTCATGTGTTGCAGAAATCAAGTCAAGATACCATTGCTCATACACATTACACTCACAATAACCCACGTTCTGAACCATCAACCTAAAATTATTTACCTTCCTCTCCTCCTATTCTTCCTAGTCCCCCTCACTTCAATTCCTTCCATATGGTGTATGACCTTTTTTATCAAATAAGGAATACTCTCGCTAAAATATATGTATGGGACCTTATCCAAGTCTCCCCTCACTATCACCACATGGTGTAGGAAGCCTTAAAAAAAAATATTGTCCCTTCCAATGCACCAAAAAATGACATTTCAGCTAGCATGAGCTCCCTCCTTTGGAAGTGCAAAACAAAGTTGAATCATTCATGATCATATCTCAATACAAAAGCACTGGGATCAAGTGAACCCTTGTTGATAATGGCTCCTGATTTAATGTGTAGTGTAAATCTCTTGGATAGGCTTCATATGGATAAATCGACCATCCAAGCTTCCTCCTTATCTCTCACTAGATTTGAAAATATCAAAAAACAACCACTTGGTGTGATTACTTTACCTCTTACAGTTGGGCTGGTGACATTAGACACATCAATCCATGTTATGCCTAATGATGTTTGATCTAACCTTATTTTGGGTAGGCCATGGATTCATGCAGTGAATGGTGTGCACTCCACACTTCATCGAAAGATGAATTACATCTATGACAACAAATTGTACACAATTGATGTTGATCCTGAACCTTTAGCAAAACAAATCCAAACCCTTCACCACTACACCAACAAAGCCAGTGAAACCCATACAACCAAAGTCTTTAGATGATATTTTGGGTTCCTTATAATTATCCCCTCCTTTACTAGGAGACTCCAAGACCAAAAAAAAAAAACTCTCCAAAGGGACACATATTCTTGTTAACACAAGACTCAGTCAATTCTTTGATAGCATCCTCCTCAACTCCTATAGCCACCAATGCAAACAATGACCCATCACTTGATCCAAAGAAGCTGAAAAAATATTTATGGAAATGGTTATGAGATCATGAGGCAACTTGGCTATAGTGGACAAGGTTTTGGTGCTCACAAACAAAGTATCCACAACCCTATTGATCCTAATATGCAAACAACACATCATTGTCTTGGATTTTTTCCTTTCATCAAAATCATAAAACCTTCCCCTCACACCAAATTTATCCCAAATCACCCTTCTAATCCCACATTCAGAAGTGCTCCTTTCACACCAAAAAAGGAATATTTTCTTATAGCCAATGTCATCTCACAACCTCCTCTTGATTTTGATGTTAGACACTCCTCTAAGAGAGTGTATAATATCTCACAATCTGTAGATCCTTGTGTAGGTATGCCATACTATACTAAGAAAGCCACTTATTTTTAGCCAACCCAAGGAGCACCTTCTCCCCTCGATCAAGAGGGAATCTTGTTGAGACTCCTCCAAGATCACTTGATCTCTCTCCCTCCCAGAACTCGAAAGAAATGTTCTAACAAACATTAATTTTGTGTGTACCACTGAGTTCATGGTCATCACACCAATGCATGTAAGGCCTTGAGTCATAGAATCCAAGTTCTTAAGGATTGTGGTGTTCTTTCATCTATGGGGGCACCTCCTTCCTCTCATTGATCCCAATTTTTCACTCAACCTCATATTTCCCTCAATCCCTTCGACTCACTCTTGTCCGACACTAAGTGGGGGAAAGAGGTTAGTTAGCCTTTCTCCCCTCATATGCCACTTGTTGTTGTCTCTAGCAACTTGTCATTAATATTTCATAAGCATATAAGGGAAATCTAGGGATGTAGATGATATTTCTTAGGATTAACTCATGTGTGACATACACCCCTTCTTCATGGCGTAGCTTATTGAAAACCATTTGACTCAACATAGGGCTTTCTGAACAATCTCTCATTTTCTCTTCCTATCTTCTAATTTAAATAAATTGGTCATGGTATGGTGTTTTTTAATTCCATTAAAGTGGTGGAATATATCACCACTCACATTTCATTGTGAGATCTTGTTCCTTCTAGTGATTCCTTCTCTTGAAAAAATTACACACAATGTTGTTCAGGATTGAGACATTTGCATTTTTTCTCTTTTGCATACAAGATGAGCCCTTGCCTCTCTTGCATACAACATGAGTACATTTTCATTTTTCTTGTCTTGACACATTACACATAATGTTCCTTAAAATGAGACATTACACAAACAAAAGAAAAATCCTTTGAACAAAATCAGTTTTAGACATTACTTTCTTTTGTGGCACCTTATCAAATTTATCATGAGGTATAACTTTGGTATGGTTTGAACGGGAAGCCCAACAAGTGGCATGAATTTCCCCATAGCCACCTTTGTGAGTACATACCAACTATGTATGTTTCTCACCTTTTGGGACCTCTCACCCCATAGACAACTCGATGTTTTTTTTCCCCAAAGTGAGAATATATTTTCACCCTTTCCATTATATTCACACAAATCCTTGTCATCACAAGATTATGTATCTCATGTCTTTTTCATTTATGTGAAGTTGACTTAGAATCTCTAATCCTTGGGGGCTTGACAACCTCCTTCTCTTCTCATTCTTATTCTTTGTTATGCTTCACCATCTGAATCATGTGGCTACTTTAGTGTGGGTTTGAAGCGGGTTCATAATATCACTAAAGTGGGAGCTCAATGTGTCGCCAAAAAGTGTATACCTTGACACTTTTCGCTCATTTGGAACTTTTCCTATGGAATTTGGACCATTTTCAGCCTATTTTCACCCATTTCCAATCCTTGTGTAGAAGTGTTCTTAAGCGTTGTAAAACAATTTCATGCTCTCCTAGGCTTTTCATCACCTAATCAACCCTTAATGATCTCTTAATACACCTATAAGTTCAACTTCAGTATGTTTTATGAAGGCAATCCTGAAGAACATAAATAATCAAATCATAATTACCGAAAACCACTTTAAAATACCCAGGTGGACTAGGTCACCACCTTCGGTGACCTAGTCCTATGTCGCATAAATTGCAATTTTAAGTTAAATTCTTTCAGGATTTTGGTCTCTAAAACCCTAAGGTCAGCTTGTATGAAGTTAATTCAATAAAATTAGGGAGCATATTCTATAAATAATCTCCAAAACCCTAATTTCTCATTAGGTACCCTCATTATGCATCACCCATTTTTCCTCTCCACCTCTCTCTCTCATCTCTTCTTCTTCTCAAGCAAACTAGGGTTTCTACATTCTAGGTCAACAACACATCTTGTTGAAACATTCAGGGGTTGAATCCTCCATTGCTGCAACTCAAGATCAACCATCATGGTAAGATAACTAAGTACATAGCTTCACACTTCATTTTTCCTCATTTTATTTCTTTATTTGATTTAATTATCTACAAAAGGGTTTGACCAAGGCAAACCCAAGCTATATTTAACAATCAATAAGTTTCCATCTTTTTGTGATTTGTAGGTCTTTTAGGTAGATTGGACAAAGAACCTAGGTGGAAGAGTCTTCAACAATATTTTTAAGATCTCTATAGTTTAAGAAACCCTAGTTGAAGCTTGCGAGACATCAACAAACCAGAATCTTCACTTTTAGGACTAGATACCTAGAGGAGTAGAAAGTATAGATACAAAGCCCCCGTTTGCACCTTCAAATTTCTAGAAAAGACAAAAGGGACATTTCTGCCAGTTGTGGCGACCTAGTCCCACTATGTATATTTTTTGGAGATCTCTATGGATCCGGATACCAATTTGGCTAAAACAAGCCCTAGAGCAATTTTTTGAAATCATCCAAAAAAGGACTATGTCACCTAGAATGATGGAAGTGTCCCAGCATGGTTATATTCTAGATTCAGTATAATTCATAGCCTCAAATCAAGTCTCCAATTCATTTCTTAGGTCATTTGCATATCATTATGTGTTTTCTAGCTTAATTCATTTTCTAAGTTTTACATTTTTAGTTTGCTTCTATTTCATTAGTTTCCAATACTTAGACACATTCAATCACACACATTCACAAAATACCAACCCAAATCTCAACCCTTTCCTTTCAACGAACCCTAAAATGGAAAGGTGTGAAAGAGAGTCATTCTTCCAAAGTTAGCTTCGAGGGTGAAAAACCCTCGAAGGTCATTGGGGAATCCTCTTTCCCTACTTCATTTTTGGTGGTTTGAATTAGAAAAACAACTCCTCCAAGCAGGATATTTTCGGCACATCATGAAAGCAACAAAAACCATATCAACACTAGCAGTGTCTATATCAGCACCAAGATTTGGTTCAACTTGAGCAAAAAATTGTCACCATGATGAAAACCTAGTAAAGAGGCATCTTTTGTGACATAAAAAATCAGAAAATCCCAGAAAAAAATAAAGAAAATAGTGAAGAGAAAAATCATCCTCTAGTGAAAACCACTATGGTGGTGCTTTGGACAAGTACCATGATGAAAACCTATTAAACATACATTATGTGTAGGAATCGAGCATCTACATGTACCATTTTAGGGGGAAGCATTTAAGCTGATCCATAATAAATCAAAGTTATTTTTATTCCAAACCTAATTTACCTTGATTATGACAAATGTTTGGTATACACTTTGGACTTGCTTATGGAAAACATCTTGACATGGGTCACTATCATTGATCCTATCCTATGCAACACTAACTAAGCCATGAGGCATTGTCCAAAAGGGGCATACTCTATCCAAACATGTTATCTTATCACAAGATAATCTATCATTCCTAGACACTCGGGGCAAGCACTTACATGTTGCTTCAGAATAAAACTTAATCTATGTCTTCTAGCTCGCAGTGTGATCTAGAAATTGTCTTGACAGCAAGGTTAGCCACATAGCACCCTTTTTCAATCATCCCATCAACAATGTGCCCACAAACACACCAATAGGGTAACCTTCAATTTAGTCCTTCCTAGCAAGAAGGTGTTCCCCAATGCACCCTTCTTCAGTCATTCCATCAACAAGGTGTCCCACAAATGCATCAATAGGGGAACCTTTAATATAGTCCTACCTAGCAAGGTGTGCCCTAGGGCACCCTTCTTCATTCATCCCATCAATAAGGTAACATGTCAATGCATCATTAGGGGAACCTTTAGTATACTCTTTCCAAACAAGATTTTCCCCAAGGCACCCTTATTTTGTCATCCCATCAATAATTTGTCCCAAAAATGGTTCAATAGGGGAACCTTCAGTATAGTCTTACCTGACAAGATGTGCCCCAAGGCATCCTTCTTCAGCCATCCCATGAACAAGGTAACCCATCAACACATCATAAAGGGAACCTTCAGTATAGTCTTTCCCAACAAAGTGTGCCCCAAGGCACCCTTCTTCAATTTTCCCATCAATAAGGTAACCCACCAATGTATCATCAGGGGAACCTTTAGTATCATCCTTCGAAATAAGGTGTGCCCCAAGGAACCCTTCTTAAGTCATCCCATCAACAAGGTAACTTGCCAACGCACCATCAGGGAAGCCTTCAGTATAATTCATCCTAGAAATAAGGACCTAACCCTCCTTACTCTCAATGTGGTTACCAAAGTCCTATACCTTCACAATACTCCATATATGACAAAAACATGGTAGGAAAAAAAGGATATTTCATGCCAAGCTTGAAAAAAACATACCAAAGACAGAAATGCACCAAAAATTAGACACCATCACCCAATAAATGGCAAACATGTAGGTAGGAAAAAAAAAAAGATCTACATTCTTCAGGAAATTTATCCATTCCCATTCGGTCGTTCTATCAATGCATTACCTTTTCCAAAGAATTTTCAAATACCTAGGTTTGACAACAAATACAAAGGAAGAGGAGATCCAATAGAGAATGTATAATACTTCTTAGTATCATGTATGGAGGTACAAAACAATGACGCCTATCTCATGAGGCTCTTTCCACATAGCCTTACAGGTGATGCTATAGAGTGGTTCACCAATCTAGAACCTAGAATTAGAACTTTTGATGAACTATCTAGAAAATTCATAAGCCACTTCTCATTTAACATAGAGCAAGATGTCACCATCACAATTTTATCCATAATCAAATAGAATCAAGGAGATTCCTTTACCTCATACCTACAAAGATGGAGACACAAAGTGATTCGATGCAAATGGCCCATTCCAGACAAGGAGTTAGTGGGTATTTTCATCACAAATGTCTTACCTGAAGTAAACCACCAACTCACTACGCTATGTCTTGTATACTTTGACGAAACAATAAAAAATGGATTACATATTGAGAGAGCCCTCATTGCATGAGGAGCCCCTGAATCAGACAGCTCAAAAGATAGTCCCTCTAACAATTAGGTTGTAAACCAGAAACACATGAAGCAACCAAATGACCTATCCCAAGAACAATTAGGTTGTAAACCAACAGACAAATTAGGGAGGGCAACAAAGGCAGTATGATCAAATTGGAATTCAGAGTACTAGGTGAATCACTTGAAATAGTCATGCATAAACTAGTACATCAAAACCTCATCAAAATGAATGATCTCCCAAAATATGAGGAACCTAGCTTCAAGACACTGTGGTATAACGAGAAATAATTATGTGAATTCCATAAGATCAAAGGACACACAACCAACAATTTTATGCACCTCAAACACATCATCCAAGACTTCATAGAAAAAGGGGAAGTAGATATTGAGCGTTGTCGCAAAAATAAGAACCTTCAAATATACTGAAACACGATCCCAAACCACACTAAAAGGAATGGTATTGGAAAGGAACAAGTGTACCACAATTATAATTACATGTACGGTGATAGAGTTCTAGGAACCCTATCACAAGTTGATGAAAATAGGGCAAACATAGTGACAATATGAGGATAAGACAAGAACTGTAACATAAAAACCCATAGAGGAAGAGTTACAATTCAAGGAGCCCCTCCCAAACCCATAGTCAAGTCACAAGTGACTACAACATTCCGGAATAGTTGAAGAAAACACCCACCCTAATCTCAATCCTAGAGTTGTTACAATTGTCACCCACACATAGGGAAATACTGGAAAAGGCATTAGAAACCTCGGTCCCTAATGACATCGATCCTAGTCAATTCATAGCCATGGTTGAAAATATCACATCAGGTAATAATTTAATATTTTCTAAGAAAGATCTACCATAAAGAAGATTGCATAATCAATCCCTCTATGTAGAGGTTGGTGTTGACAAAACCATGGTCAAATGAGTATTGATAGATAATGGTGCAAGTTTAAACATTTGTACATTAAATTTTTTCAAACAATTGTGTTATTTTAGTGATGTGATTGACAAAGGAAAAGGTATCACCATAAGGGCCTATGATGACATTGAAATAAATTTTGAAGGAACAGTTAGGCTACTAATGCAAATAGGACCTTCTATCACAAAAAGTACTTATCAAGTACTAGACCTTGATTTTCTATACAACATCCTTCTGGGATGTCCTTGGATCCATGCATTATAAGAAATCCTTTCAACTTTTCATCAACGCCTAAGTTTTCCCCATGAAGGAAAATAATAAAAAATATATGCTAATCTTGAACTTTTTCATTTATGTGAAAAGTTGGAGCAAAATTACAATAAGATCCAACGTGTTCTTAGTAATGTCATAACCTTCCACTAATTTTCTTATTTTGACCCTTCAACACTTCCTTCAACCTCAACCAAGAACACATCAAGTGAGCAACCAAAAATGGAAGCCAAGATTCAATTACTTGACAAGGCTAATCGGAATTACCATTTTAACCAAGTATTCTTCATTGGCATGCTTACACCAATGCCTATAGTCTATGGAGGGCCAAAAGAGATCAAGATAGTCCAAATGATAGTTTTTCCCATGATCTTCACTAGGTGGGGAGACATGAAGGGTGAACAAATATTTAAGGAGGTCTTCTCATCCATGATCTACAAGGAGGATCGAGAAGAACCGGAAATGCCACAACCCATTTAAATTGATCATAACACTAGAAGTTATCAATTAGTTAAATATATGGGATACAATGGATCAGATGGCCTTGGGCTACATAAACAAGCATGATAAGATCCAATCATAGTGGAACAAAGGAAGAAAAATATGGGGCTAGGTTATAAGTCAAAAGATTTGGTTATTCCAGAAACTAGATGAACCTCTTGGAAGAAATGAGAAAATTTTAATAGCATTAAGGCACTAGATATCTATCATCTCATGGACAAAAAGTTACCCATCAAAGACTTATTCAGAAACTTTAGCATTGATAGGTTCCCTCTACACTATATAGAAACCATTCCCAACATCTATTACCATTATGAAACAAACTCTAATGAATACAAATGAGATTCTCTTTCCTTTGTCACCGGATATGACTCCCCCAAACCTAGTAATGATGACCTAGATTCCTAGTGGGAAAAAGACACCAGAGCCACACTAACCCTTTCACCCACTTTTGTAAGCTTTGCAAAACCAAGATGATAGCATCCAAATTTGTTACGTAAAACTCATAGATTGGGATCAACAAAAACATACACCTATTCTAGATCAATTTCAGAATGATGAGTAAATCATAGAGTTCATGGGACTTTGAACAGATGTGCCGACAAGAGATCACAAATCAGGGTTCTTCATGGAACTCAAATATGAGGCATACTTCAGTGGAGAGATTGAACCTTCCAGTCGAAGAAATGAAAGAAAAAACATAATAATAAACACAAGGTCCCCTAGAGAAAACAACATTGTGGCTCTATCTTATCAAGGATAGAGGAAGATAAAGGACCCATCTAAAGGTGAAAACCTCCAAGAGGCACCTAAGGATGGAGGGTTCAATCTCCCCATATCTAAGTACCAATAAAGATCAACACTCTTGGTAGAAGAAGAAAAGGCCATAAATGATAGCACAATAGAAAATCCAAAGGTCCCTTACCACATGAAATCACTTGATCCTGAAGATAAAGAAAGATTCACAATGTATTCATCAATAAGAAAAAGGTAATTTTTTCTTGGACCTATGTTGATAAGCCTAGACTAGATCTAGCATTAGTGGTACATCATCTATTTGTAGTCCCTAGAGCAAAGCCTATCAATAAATTACTCAAAAAAATGCATCCTCAAATATAATTACTAATAAAGGTAGAGCTAAAGAAACTACTAGACGTGGGTTTCATCAGACCCATTGACTATCCACAATTGATATCAAATCTAGTACTAGTGTCCAAACCTATTGGGGGTATAATATTTTGAATTAACTTCAGAGACCTAAATAAGGCCTATCCAAAGGATGACTTTCCATTGCCAAGTATCAACATAATTGTGGATCTAATAGTAGGACATGTGATGCTATCCTTAATGGATGGTTTCTCTAGATAGAACCAGATAAAGATCTCTCTAGATGACTAGCACAAAATAGTATTTACTTGGTCTTGGGGAAATTTTTTCTATAATGTAATGCGCTTTCGTCTAAAGAGCACAAGAGTGACATATCAAAGAGAAAATATTACCATATTCCATGATATGCTTCACACAATCATGGAGGACTATCAAGGTGAAATTTTATAAAAGTCAGTCAAAAGGATAGATCACCTGACAAACCTATAAAAGGTGTTTGATCAGATTGAATAGTAATATCTGAGACAGCCCTAAGAAATGTGTTTGGAGTAACAACCAAAATTTTTTTAGGGTACATAGTTTCAAGAAAAGGGATTGAAGTGGATCTTGCAAAAGTAAAAGCTATAATAGAGATTCCTCCTCCAAAGACACTAAAATAGTTGAGACTACAAGGGAAGCTACAATTGATCAGGCGATTTATCACACAATTGGCAGATAAATGTCACCCTTTTAGTCATCTTCTACACAAGGAAATCACCTTCAAGTGAGATGGGAGATGTGACCAAGCATTCCAACAAGTCAAGGAGTACCTACTTACTCCTATACTTGTGTCACCTATCACAGAAAAGCAAATGATACTGTATTTGTGTATCAAACAAGCTCTTAGTGTTGGGAGATCTCTTGGCCCATCTAGATGATAAAAATATAGGAAGGTAAATCTACTATATTACAAAGAATTGATTGGATGTGAACTAAACTAATTGCCCATTAAATTTTTATGTCAATCAGTCATGTTTTCAACACAAAATCTGAGACATTACATCTTAAATAGAAAGGTGAAGCTAAGTTTAAAAGTAGACCCACTCATATAATTACTAGCAAAGGCAACCCTAATAGGTTGAATAGCCAAATGGGTGATAATCCTGAGTGAGTTTGATATAGAGTATGTGGATAAAATAGATATCAAGGGAAAAATTATAGTAGACCAACTAGCCAAAGAACCCATAGATGATCATAAACCTCTCATGGTGGAATTTCCAAATGAGAGTATCTGGATGATAAAATAGACAGGCCAATGGAATCTATACTTTGATGGGTCCCATACTCAACATGTCTCTATAGCAGGTATTTTATTTCTCAGATCGTAGGGAGATAGTATACCCAAGTCCTACAAGATTCCATTCCAATGTACAGACACCATCTCATAGTATGAAGCTCTTATCATAAGGCTAAAGATGGTTATTCAATGAAGAATAAAAGAGCTACATGTCTTTGGAGACTCTCAGCTAGTAATCAAGTAGGTGAACAATGAGTATCAGAGAAAATATGAAAAAATTCTACCATATAAAGGATGGTGGATAGCTTCAAGGAATACTTCATCAAAATAACATTTGGTAAAGTTTATCAAATCAATATAGAGTTGTCGGTGCAATGGAAACAATAGGCTCACCTCTTGATATTCCACAAAACATGCCTAAGTATGAGTTCCTCATCGAATAGTTACTCATACTTATGTTTGACATCCTAGAATCAAAACTGATATTTGTTGTTGTTGGTCCTAACTCCCCATTTTACCAATATAATTTTGACTACATCCAACATGATATCATACCACTTGACTTAACGACCACTGAAAAGAGAACCTTCACCAATAGAACTTCCCATTTTACCATCCTAGGAGATACCCTATACCATCGTATTCTAGATGATATGTTTCGTTGGTGCCTTAATATAGAAGAAGCACAAATATCCTTACAAGAGGTCCACAAAATGGGGTACTACTCATTCTCCATAGAACAAGAATGCATACAATATTCTAGAAAGTGTTATAATTTCAAGGAACATAGTGATTTGGTCCATGAAGTAGCACAAGAATTGAGACCCATAATGACACCATATATTTTATCTCAACGAGGATTACACTTGGTAGGCAAGACATAACCCGGTTTATCCAATGGGCACAAATTCATTATCATTGTAACAAAAAACTTCACTAAATGGATAGATGTAATTCCCTTGAACTATATCACTGACAAACAGATACCAAAATTCATTCTGAATTACCTCATATGTGGGTATGGAATTCCCCAAATAATAATAACAATTAATGGAACCCCATTCAAAAATCACGACATCCAAAATATTTCTTCCAAATTTTATGTCCAGAATTAAATTTTCATGCCCTATTACCACCAAGGAAATGGTCAAGCTGAGGCATCTATCAAAAAAATCCTAAAAATACTAAAAAATACGTTCAGTGATGTTGGTCGTGATTGTAATTTTCAACTAAACCTAGCCTTATGGGCCTATCGAACCAACATTTTCCCACCTAATGGTTCCACAACATTTTCCTTGGTCTAAGAATCAAAAAATTTCATGCCTATAGAGATCAAAATCCCCTCATTGTGAGTATCACTAAAAGGTATGGGAAACAATAAAGAATATAGGGTATCCAACCTAATTGAATTAGAGCTCCTAGATGAAAGGCATTTGAGTGCATTAAACCATCTATAGGTTTAACAAAATTAGCTCAAACGAAGTTATGACAAGAAAATAGAAGACAATAACTTTCAAATTGGTGACTTGGTCCTCAAGGAGAATCAAAAAATACAATCGAATCATGATGAAAAAGGAAAATTTGAACCCGACTGGTTAGGCTTGTTCATCATCACAATAAGCTACGACTCTGACACCTATTAGTTGGTTACTCCTGAAGGAGAGCCTTTAGTTGAACCACTGAACAATAACCACTTCAAAAATTTATACACATGAAGCATGTCATGTCAGAATACCCTAGGCAAAAGGGTAAAAATCCAAAAAAAATAGAAAAAAGAAAATATAAAAAAATCAAAAGCAAGAAAAAATAGTAAAGAGAAATAAAAATATTCTTTGAGTGAAAACCACTTTTTGGCACTCCTAGAATAGGTACCATATCGAAAACCTAGAAAACATGTACTATGTTTGAATAAAACTTGTATCATTATTTGGCAACACTATTCACAAGATCCACCCATTCATTTGGGTATGTGTAGGATGATGGAAAAAATAGGCCCTTAAGTGGCAAAAAATTCAGAAAAATCAGAGTTAGGAATCTTGATGTAAAAATTTGAATAATTTATCTATATTATCTCAAAAATATATAATAATAGGATCTATAGAAAATTGAATGTAGTTTCTAAACTACTAGGTTTTTTTTTTTTTTTAAATCTATTTGGTGAAAATTTGAAATTTTAATGCAATAGAACTTAAATTTCAAGGAAAAAATAAGAAGTAGGTGTTTGTCTAACCACCCTAGCCACAATAAAATGATAATATTTTTTTATAAGATTTTAGATATAAGTAGAGGACTAATGTCCCAATGTGATGCATATTTTTTTGTAATTTTTTCCAAGTAAATAATTATTTTTTATTTTTTATTGCAATAACTTTGAAAGCTATAGATGTTTTTTCAATCAGCCTATCAATCAGGACTTTAGTCATAGTTCAAATAGAAAAATAATTGTTATTATTTATTAAATTCAAATTAAAGCATAATTTATATTGGTGGAAAGCTGAGAATCTCCTTTAAAAGCCCTTTTCATTTCATCAATTTTGGGTAGAAAAAATGTTGTCAGCCACATACCCTACACATACTCATCATATCACCACTTGTTGGCCCATCATGATCTTGCACATACCCATTTCATAAAACATGTATCCAACCTTGGCTTGTTACTAATTGAGGAAAGTCCTATTGTCTCCAACTAGAGCCAACTTGCCAAAGCTAGTCATGGATAAGATCTTGTAGCATGCTATCATGATCAGGAAAACAAACAAATCAAAAACATCTGAAAAACCACAAAAATCAAAAACATGTGAAAACATCAAAAAACAAAACAACATTGTTGGGTTATTCCTTCACTCAAACAGTCTAAGATATCAACATTTGCTTGAACCTCATAGCTAGTTCAAGTATATTTGCCACAACATATAATCTAGAAACAGAAGTGGAATATCAATCAAGATTATCTATGTTGTTTATCCAAAAAAAAAATTCTTTTTGAGTCAAACGATCGAACTATGTTGTCTTTGCATGTAAAATGTAGGCAAGGCTTATTATCCCCATGACTCTAGGTCGGTCCCCTTAGGTTTCAATCATACTTTAATTTCAACTTAGTCAAAAAACAAACATAAATTCAAAAATATATAAACATACAAAATCTGAAAACATTCATAAAATGGAAAAGGTCAAAAAAACTCAAACCAAGTGAACTATAAACCTCTGTGTGTACAACATAGGAAAGGATTATCTTTGATGATCCCCCGAGGCCCTAGGTTAGTCCCCTAAAAACAACAACAACATCATAAAAAAAACTTAGAAAAATATAAAAGAAGACCCATCCCATCATCAAAAGTCGCAATAAAACATCACCCATGATTAAAAAATCATCATACTCATACTTTGACAAAACAAAAAAGTAAAGAAAACACCAAAAAGATTGAACCTTCAGGAAAACAATCACAAAAATTTGATCATAAAAGAGACAAAAACAAATCAAAGTATCAACTACCTATATTTTTGACAATTCACAAATAATATCGTAAGGTATGCCTTAACGGATCCATTCCTACGATATACATGATCAAAAATGGATCATAGTACTGAAACCTCAAACATATATGGCAAGTCATACAACAACTTTGTTTCTATCTTTTTTAAGTCTTATTTTTATGATTTATCATATTGAATCATTCCCAGGATCTTTCGAGGATGTCCATAAGTATTTAGAGAAGAAGGAATGGAGACAATTGAGCATCATTTCAATTTTTAGTTATGCGATATTTTTGTAATACTACCATGAAAAGTACTCATTTTATTGATTATATGAAAGTTATGTTGAAACAATTCATGAAGAAGTTTCATGTTAAGTGTTATATACCTCTCCATGTCACTATTCCAAAAAAAAAATTAGCACAACTTGAATATATACTTTAAACAAAGTTTTCCATATGTCTGGTATGAGAAAAAATACTCTTTTTTTTTATAGTCAAAGTCCACATAAGAGATTCAAAGTCACCATCGTCATCAATACCTTGTTGCATCATATCTGTTTGGCACATCAAACATGATTGTTTAAATTGTGAAGTCGCTAAAGAAAAGTGAAAGCAACTCATCAACTAATAACAACATCATATTTTTATCCATCATCGATATTTCTTCTAATTAACATCGTATTTCTATTCATCATCGATATTTCTTCTAAAAACATCATATTTCTATCTATCATCAATATTTATTCTAATTAACATCCACCTTGCATAGCAATATCATTAGTACCATCCAGCATCCACAATATCATCAATACACATCACGATGATAATAAACTAATAAAAACATCATGTATCATGTATGGGGCATTCATTCATCATATATCAACACCACATAAACAACATCATATGAAACAAAGTATCACTCATCCATCCAAATCATATGCATACATCAAAAAAGTACAAAAACATATAGAAACATGCATCATCATATATCATCATAACATAAGCATAAAATGAGGATGAATCAAAGAAGGTATATCTCATATATTTATCATCATCAAAAGAGCGAATTGCATAAGTACATCATCCTCCGTTAACCAAACGTGATAGGGTAATATAAAATCATAACATTTATATGAGGTCTCGACTAGACCAATGAATATATACAAAACACATGTTTACAATATGCCTCTAAACAATGAACAACTTAAAGATCAAGTATAAATATTAATACCCCGATAGGAAAGATGAAACCCTATGGATCACCAAAAGGATCTAGTTGTCTCATAGACTGATCACCTACCATTGCACCACAAGAACCATCGCCATCACTCATAGCACTAGGATCTCTGAATCATGGATGATGAGCACTTCTAAGAATAGTTACATCATATAATGTTTGATATTAAGTGGACATCTATAGAAATCAATCTCACTCAGCTCACATACTAGCTCACCCTACCCTCAGAGTATCTCTCTCTACCATAAGCAAGTATACTTCATCCTTTGCAACATGCTATTGACCATCTCACTATCTCATCCAACCATGAAGATGTCTACTTGAGCCTCCACAACCTAACACCACACAATCTTTGCATCTCTAGAAGTAGTCATTTGAGCTAATAGTATATCTCCATCCCTAGTTGGTGGAGGAGGACCCAAAACTTGTCTATGACCCTGCACCTAAGGCATACACTCATCTTGATCACCCTATTCCCCATCACGTTGGACCCTCTCCAACTACACTGTAAGAACCTCAATTCATTCTCGCTCCCTACAACAACCTATAATACCTAATTTTCCCAAAGCAAGATCACTCCCTAGATCGATGAACCTCAATGTACTACATTGTGCCCACCACTCATGATAATCAATAGTAATAATTGGATCTAATAAACCAATTGGTCAACCCCAACCAACTAGGAAAAGTTCTCTAAACTTAGCAACAACACTATCTATATCTACCTAGAGACCCTATACATAGACCTCCTGAGTGGTCTGACCGAACTAAGCCTCATAAGCATCATGAACCTCCCTTATCTCTCTCTGAACTAAAAACATACTCAGTCTGGTAAGTAATGCTCTATCATAGAATAAGCACAATTGATCAACCATCGGGTCTATCGACAATAAACAAGGTGATATGAGTCCTCCAAACAAGCCTCACAACCAATATAAGGTCTCCACACAAAACTTGACATCTCATTGAAAACATGAGAAAAATAAGGAAGCTCCTTGAGCAAGGTGTATTGCATGAAATCCCCACAGCAATAGGAGTATGGATTATCAAGAGAACAATATTCTATCGCATCTAATCAAGAAACTATAACGTGCTCCTACACCTAAACATACAGAATCAAAACACCTGCAAAAATAGATTTCTCGCACCGATACACCTCGTGCATATCTTTATAAAGATGAGAAAGGATACACACACCCCAAGCATACATCATCCCATGATCAAGCATAATCTCAATACATATACCCCAACCCACACGAACCTATTGACCTCTCCTATCAGGAATAACTAGTTCTGAAATCAGACCACATAGGATAAGTGAAATAGGATCTACACTACTAGAAAATGTGGGAAAATCAATCTTTGAATGATGCAATTGCAAGTGTCTATCACCTAGCACACACTGCAAGGAGTGATTACTACATCAAACATGATATGTAACAAAATCACCATGAATGGGAAGGCGGACTATCCTCCACACATCCTCAAGGGTAACAGTCACCTCTGTTATAGGCAAATGAAATGAGGACATCTCAAAATGCCATAGCTCCATGAGTGTTGTCACCATAGCTGTGTGAGTCCTAATAAGAGGCCTGTAAAAATATAACATAGCCTAACGAAATCAATAGATTCTTGCTCCAATGAAACTAAATGGGAAATCAAATCAAACAAGTATCAAGGATGTCTATCCCTCGACTGCAGTGGTTTGAGGCTCACCTACAATAATTTTTACCTAGGGTGTTGTGGTTTCACTTTCAACATGTAAAGCAACAAAAAATGACACAAAACATGATCACAAATGCCAATTAGGATGAAAAACAAGAAAATTCAAGAGTTTAGGTCAAGTGTAAAAGTTCAGGTAAAATGCGAACAACAAATGTAAGGGTTTAAATCAAGGGCGATCTTTTAAAGAAAATGCATGAAACAAAGGTGAGGTTTTAAGTCATGTGCGAGGTTTTATAGCAAGAGTGAGGATTTTAGATGCAAGATTTTATAGCAAGAGAAAGGTTCTTAAGAAAGGGCGAAGAAACAGTTAAACAACAATCGAATGCAAGGTTTTAAAGCAGAATCACGGTTTTCAATTAAGTGCAAGGTTTTATGGCAAGAGCAAGGGTTTTAGGTCAAGTGCAAGGTTTTGACCTAGAAAATGCAGGAAAATGATGTAGATGCTCAAGAATCACCAAAAAAATTATATTACTCAAGAAATTGTGTACACGCAATATGAGAATATAATGAAATGAAAACATGAAGTGATAAGGTACATACCATGCCATCGATGCTTGAGGGCCATCCAAACTCTCAAACAAGGTCTAAATGATGTGTGGTTCCCTGAATTCTTAGTATTTCTCCTCAAAAATTGATAGAGGGGGAAATCTAGAGACAATAATTAGCAAAAGGATCAAAGAACAAATGAGTTGATTAGAAGACTAATGGCCTATATTAAACCTCAAGAAAACTTGAATTTCACCTAGGAAACCCTAGTTGTACTTAAGGAACCTTCCTACTTTCATAGTAGAAGCTCTTAGAAACATCAAAATGAGAAATGAAGGACTTATGGACCTAATTCTTCATCAAAAAAACATCAGAACTAAAATAGAACAAGGTCATGAGCTTGACCTTAAACATAAAATTTTTGGCCAACCTCTCGAGGGGATTGCACAGAGTCTTACCATCATTCCACTGAACACCGAGGCATAGTGAGGCATAAATATTTTTCAAAAAACTTGATCTTAAAAATCGAATCTTTAAAACAAAGGAACATGTACTTTGTATCAAAGAGGGGAAAATGTAGACATGTAAACTTGATCTAACACCCATCCCACACCCTAAACAACATTGAAAAACATCTTGAAACATCTAGAAATCATCTTGCAACATCTTAGAATCATCCCGCAACATCTTGCAACATATTAGAATCATCTCAAAACATATTGGAATCATCTTGCAACATCCCACAACAACTCATAATCATCCTGAAACTTCTCAAAATTATCCCACAACATCTCAAATCATCCTCCAACATCTCCCAACATCTTAGAATCATCTCACAACATCTCAAAACATCCCAGAATATCTTGAAAACATCACACAATATCAAAATAGCATCCAAAACCCTAAATTCCTCTATTAATTGAATAATACAACATTATTTAATTAATTCACTTTTTCATCATTTCTGACAAATTAAATAAATTTCATTTATTTAATAAAATCCTAAAAACCCTAATCCTAGTATTAATTCAATAGAACAACATTATTTAATTAATTCAATTTTTCATCATTCTAAAAAATTAAATAAATTTCATTTATTCAATAAAGTCCTAAAAACCCTAATTCTCCTATTAATTAAATAAAACAACATTATTTATTTTATTCATGTTTCTATTATTTTGACCAATTAAATAAATTGCATTTATTTAATGAAGTCCTAATCCCACTTTATTTTGTCCTGATTGATTAAATAATGCAAATTATTTAATTATGTTGCTAAGTCACCTCATTCCTCTAGGTTAATTGAATTATTAAATCTGACTAATCGATCTAAAACCTGAGTATCCAATCTATTCCTCAATCACACAAATTGTGCAATCAAATTTACACAAATCTTCTCATGTATAAAACCTCTCAACACATTTTGACCATTGATCTAGATATTCTCCAACACGATCCTTATCATCCATTTCAAATCTTATTTTCTATATAACAAACCTCTTTCCTTAAAAGTAAGGAGATTTGAGAATTGACTTACCTTATGCAATGAAGTACTATCGAAATCACCATTTATAGAGCTTCAAACTTTCTTTGATCAACCAACGCACATCATTGATCAAATATTTGCACACGAACTATGGAGGCTTCATAGAAATAAGAAAAATTCAACATCACGTCAATACACTGTGATATGGGATGGTAACACTTTTCTTATTTTTCACATTTAGTTTGGTAGTCATAGATTTCTTAAATGTGTTTTCAATAGCTTAGTTTCATTTCATATGTGTAGGACTAGATCTTAGATTTTTCTATTTGATATTATCTTAAATTCTCATTTCAATCATGTTTAATATTTTTTGCGTCTAATGGTTTTCCCCCTCACAGAGGTCCTATCTTAATTCCACACAGAAGATTTGATTTCTGCATGCTACTAGTCATTAACTAATGCCTTAAACACCAACTGGTTGAAAAACAAGCATAAAGAACCTTTTATCATTACAATATTTTTGCATGCTAAGCATATCCTCTATAATATCAAGAATATGATAGAAATTTCTTAGACATTTTCCTTTGAAACCATAAAGAAAAAATTCATTTCTAGAAAAAATGTTGACCATAAAATTGTATTTCCACAAAAATCCTTCTATCTTGAGAACTAAGTAGAAACATTCTGGTATAGACTTTCAAAGCACCATTTTTATAGTATTATATTGCAAGCATACAAAAACCACACACACTTCTTGGAACTATAACTAGTAACACATATTTATTCAAATCTCTACAACTAAAAATTATAAGTCAAGTGGAATAGAATGATAACTCAGACACTTTTTCACATAGTGACAACCCTTGATACCCTTTGACAACCTTTGACATCAATGGCAATCGATGTTCAACAATCTCCACCTTTTTTGTTGATGGGAAATAGAAATTTTTTGGTGCACCCATAAAACCAATAGGACATGCAAACGGAGATATTTCTCCTGCTTTGACTAATCTATACTCCTTGGAAGATATATAATATGGATTTCATATTCTCCCCCTTTGACATTGATGAAAAATTTCAACACTCTCTCCTTTTTTATTTGTGTAATTTATCCTCCTATAAACTCATCCTTCAAGCTAGAGGACTATAATATTCAATAAATATAGAGAAATGTAGAGCATTTCTCTAAACCTCCCTGATTGCAATCACACATTCTTCATTCTGTAGGTTTTGAAAAATATTGTAATAACCTATATAATCTAAAAATATGAAAATATGTATATTTCATACATGCCTTAGCTAGGATTTCAAGCTACACAACCACATTTAAAAATGTGGAGAAATGTCAATAATTTAGCTAAACTGCTTCAATAAAATTCCTCTTGAGACCATACTACATTGCTTCTAAAAAATATTATACAATACCACCAAGCCTTCTTGTAGCAAGTAGACAAATCTCCCCCTCAACTTGTGCTTCCTCTTGATTCAAGAGGAGGGAGAAAAAACTCCCAAATTCTATCAAAGAAATTGAAAATCCTATTTAAGTAGTGGTTTTGTTAATATATATGCCACTTTCTCCTTTATCTCAATATTCTCCAACTTTACCTCGTTTTCTACAACTTTCTCTCTCAAAAAATGATACTTTATTGCAATGTGTTTTTTCTTTGAATGCATTATTGAATTATTTCAAACATTTATGGAATTGGTGTTATCACAAATAATTGTGATATTTTCATCGAAATCAATCTTCATCTCCTTTACATTTTTCTTCACCTAAAGAACTTGATTGTAGCATGAGGCTACATTAATTTACTTCAATTTTGTTGTAGATAAAGAAACTAAACATTGTTTCTTACTTAACCAAGACACCAAACTATCATCAAGAAATAATTATCCACCACCTATTCTCTTTTGATCATTTGTGCTTCCTACCCAATTTATATTTGTGTATGTAGTCAGAGTAAAATTTTCTCTTTGGATACAATAGGCCAAAATACATTGTAGTATTCAGATATCAAAATATTCTTTTTACCAAGTTTTCTGGCATATCAGTCCTAGTCTAGGATTTTTTGACTAGAACAAGTTTCTGATGATACAGATTCAGGATCTTCAAAAGCCTAATTTTTTTCTTGTAGTGGGACTCAAATGAAAATTTTGGAGTATTAGTCCCATTCTACTTTTTTCAAATTCAAATTCAAGATATATGCTCAAATCTTTGTTCTTCCTTCCCAAATAGATTTCTAGATCTAAACCTATGAAAGGACCCACAAAATAGAATATAGTGTTTATTTTCTTATAGGGGATTTTCCTTAGTAAAACCCCTAGTTTGGTAGTAAAACCTTGATATAAACAATAGATCTTGAATGTAAATGTGAACATAAACCCTAACCTTAAGTGTATATAAGATTAGGAAATTTAAAATGCAATGCAACCCTATTATATTGTGCTATCTAATGAGATGCATGAATGAAAATATGAAGATGAATGACTCACTTTGATAGATCTGTAACCACCAAAATGAGCCCTAATAATGTGTGTACCTTCCTCAGACTAAATGTAGGATGATAATGGAGGATGGAATCACCTAGAAAACAAGTCATTAGGCTTGCCTTGTTGGCTAGATGTTGCTCCCCAACCTAGAATCCATCATGATTCACCATAGGAAACCATAATCAATCCTTGACAATGCTAGACCTTGAATGAAAGTGAGTTTGAATACCTACAAAAACAATTTAATGCTACTCCATGACATCAACTTTTCTTGCTAATTTCTCTTGAATTCTCTTGTGAAAGAATGATTAAATTCTTATGAATTCTTAGATCATGAAATTTCTCTTCTAGATTGAAAATAATGACTTGGAAGCTTGTTTATATAGGAAATACACCTAATTCACCATTATTTATATCTCAAAATTTGACATCAACCAAAAAATTGAATTAAAAAATTGAATTTATGCATAGTGTACGTTTTCCAATTATGCTAGCATTGGTTTAATCATCAAGCTTGACTGTACCACCATTAAATTTTTCCAAATTGGTGAATTTTCTCTTACCTCCAATCATATTCCTAGAGAAACCACTATCAATCAACCAAGGATTTCATTGTCTATTGCAATGGAATGTTGTTTGAACTAACATTAAATCTTCATTCTTCATCATAGTCTTGTTCTCTCTCTAATACCTCATAGGTAATTTCTCCTTTTCCTTAGAAATTTGTGTAGATTGATTCTTCTCTATAGTGGATGCAAATTCTTTCTTTCGACTTGCATGACCATGAGAAAACCTAGTTTTCTTAGGAGAAGTAAAGATGTTTCTCTCTTGTCTAGAAAACTGCATAAAATTCTACAAAGCTTAGTAATATTCCCATTGTTATTATAGTTATAACATACATCATTTAGGGAACTTAAGGATGTAAAAGGACTCTTTATTACAAAATTATTTATATCATATGTGAAAGGTATAATCCTACAATCTATAACTTTATGCCCATACAAATTACATGAAAAACAATAACCATAAATAACATAAATGAACCTGGTTTTTCATGTATACTCATCTTTGAATTTCCTCTTTTGACTATATACCTTGATGAATCTATCATTTGATTTCTTGAGATCTTCACTCTTCTTATGCTTTGAGGACCCTTTAGGATTCTTATAATCTTCAATGCAATCGTTCTCAAGCTTTGTATCAAACATCTTTTTTGATTTAAAATTATCATATAAATTTATGGATCCACTGGTAGTGGGACTCTTTCCTTTCTCAAAACCCAAGCTACATTTCTCTATTGAAGAAGGCTTTTGTGAATTGATTAATTCATCAAGTATTTAAAACCACCTTTGAGCTTCAAACATTTTTTATATGATCTCTAGACTTTTCAAGGTCTTTTCTCAAATTAATAATTTCAACCTCTACATTTTTGTAAATTCTTTTAGTTTATTCTTCAAATGAAGATTAGTACTCTCATCAATTCTCTTTAACTCTTCCAATTCCAGCTTAAGATCTACATTAAGTTTTTTAGATTCTTTAATCCTTGTATTTTTCATTTTGTTTTCTTGCATCACTCTATAGACATCTAAATTTGACCACTTCCACATAGTTAAATTTATTTTGTATTTAATCTAATCTGCATCTGCATCTGCATCCATATTAATTAAATAATTTAAAAATTTGATTAATATTCAATATTATCCCTAATGTTCCCAATCTATTTAATTAATCAATTAAATACTTTATTACCTTTCCTCTCTAAATTAAATGAATAGATCAATTTATTTTATTTGGTCATTTAGCCTATATGAATTAAATCAATTTTTAATTCATCATTTTCTCTATCAAAATGTCACATCCTCCATAATATTCCTTAATCTAAGTTGGCCTAATTAACCTATGCTTATGATGTGCACACCACTAATTATGATTAGTGTCACATCCTCCATAAACTCCCACTTGATCTTAATTACTTCATTAACCCTCTTACTCATTTGCATAACCAATTAATCCTGATCAATTATCCTAACACCACCTAATTTCAATTATGGCATGAACCCTAGTCAACCCTTCACTAACTACTTTCCTTTTTGGAGAAGGTATCTCCTCTTGCCAAGGAATTTTTAATTCCTATTTATTTCCCCCGTAAGCCCACTTGGAATTTTTAATTCCAATTTATTCCCCCTAGACTTAGGAATTAAAAGAATTTTTTTATTTCTTTCTTCTATTCCCAAGGAATTGTCTCATCCCTAGGAGGATTATTGAGGAACTTTTAATTCATCACTTGTCACGTGGACTCCCATAATTTGGGAGAATGAGACAATCCACCTCTTTTCTCATCTTCCCAAGGTACTTGAAAGTATCTCCACATCATCTGTCTCCTCCACCTAGGACGTCATATGTCCTCATCACATGTATTGAGATGTCTCAAGAAATCTTAACCCTTGATCTTTAAACCTAATTTTGATCCTCGACATCCATTCCATTCTCTCCAAAATGGCTAAATACTTAGTCATTTCCACATTCATACATTATACTAAAAGTAGTAGGGTTAGTGTAGGATCATGGGGGTCAAATTAGGCCCTTTAGTGGCAATAAAATTCAAAAAAATAGTTAGAAGACTTGACATAATAATTTGAATAATTTATTAACATAATTTGTAAAATATGTAGGAATTTTTTATAGAAAATTGAATGTATTTTATAAGATGTTATTCCCTTTTTGGAAAAAAAAATTCTATTTGGTGAAAATTTTAAATTTCAATGCAGTAGTACTATATTTTCAAAAAAAAAAATCATGAATATGTATGACCAACCTAAGTACAAGAATAAATAATATATATTTTTTAAAATTTCAATATAAGTAGACGACATATGCCCAAATATGCCTCAATTATTTTGTAATTTTTTTGTAAGTAAATTATTAGTTATGAAATTTTTATTAAAACTATTTAAAAATATTAAAACGTGTTTATCTTACCACCATAACTTGGTCAAAAATTTACGAAATTTATTTTTTCTTTTTTCTATCCAAGGTATGTGAAAGATCATGATGGGCCAAAAAGTGGCGATATGTAAGTGATATGATTACCCATGTGACTGAAGACTTTTTTTTTACCTAAAATTGATGAAACAAAAAGGGTTTCTAAAGGAGATTCTTAGCTTTCCACCAATATAAATTAATGCTTTAATTTGAATTTAATAAATAATTATTACTCATCTTCTATTTGAATAGGTTGATTGAAAAACATCTAAAGCTTTCAAACGGTATCACATTTTTTGAATCCAAAACATGTGCCACATTCTATGCTTTGCATACTTTAGGATTTAAAAAAAAAACATGAAGTTTTGACCAAGTTAATGTGGTCACACATACGAGTTTTTATATTTTTTAAAATTTGTAATAAAAAAATAAAAATTAATTATTTACTTGGAAACAAATTACAAAATAATATGCATCACATAAGAACATGAGTCCTCTAATTATATCTAAAACCTTATAAAAATATTATCATTTTATTGGGGTTAGGGTGGTCAGACAAACACATACTTCTTATATTTTCCTTGAAATTTAAGTACTATTGCATTCAAATTTAAAATTTTTACCAAATAGATTTTTTTTTCAGATAAACGTACTAGTTTAGAAACTATATTAAATTTTCTATAGATTCTATTCTTACATATTTTTGAAATAATATAGATAACTTATTCAAATTTTTACATCGAATTGCCTAACTGATTTTTTGAATTTTCATTAGCATTTAAGGGCTTGTTTTTTCCATGATGATCCCGCACATACCCTCCTATAATATGGGTAGCATAGAATGTGCCACAGTTTTTGATTCAAAAAATATGAAATTGTTTAAGAATTATATATTTTTTCAATCATCTTATCAATCAAGAATCTAGTCATAATGTATGTAGAAAATCAATAATAATTTGTTCTATTTAATTCCAAATAATGAATATCTTATATTTTTGGAAAGCTGGCAATTTTCTCAATCAACACTTTTTGTTTCATCAAAATTTGGATAAAAAGGGAAATCATCCACTTTTTTGTCATCTCACCACTTTTTGGACCCTGATGGTCCTAGACTCACCCTTCAAACACTTGAAATTTTTAATCATTCAAGATCTCAAGAAATTTCATATCCATTGTTGTAAATTCAAGCGATCACTTTGCACTACTATCCATTTACAATCACCTCCATTGTATTTATCTCATCATCACCATCACTTCAACATAGGTTGCATGCTATTAATCAAGTGAAGGAGCACACAAATCAACATCAAAAGGGCCAACCATTCAATAATTTTAAGGAAGGTATAAAATTGTGTTTTTTCCTTATTTCTAGTTCAAATTTCAACTAGGCCAATCTTTATTGTTTGTTGTGTTTTTTTCTTTTTCTTGATTTTCTCATTTTCTTACATTTTTAGTTTGATAAATTCGTTACACACATTGCAGGCATGCTCGATGGGATCCACGTCACAAGTCATTTTCACATTTTCTATTATTTTGATATTTTAAAAAATCTAGACTTTTCAGGTTTTAGAGGCAAATCTACCTCATGGGTAGATCCATGACCTTCATGTATGATCTTGCAACTTACAAGTGATGATACATGCTCAGTATCTTCCTTCCAAGTCTTGATAGGTAAAATCATGTTCGACACTTGGTCTTCATCTACAAATTTTGATATGTATCTTAGCAGGTTGATCCCACATAATATCTCATAGGCAATTGCATCATTTACAAGGGCTATTGTGTGACTTACTACAAGGTAAATTTTGCTCCTTAGACAAGCAAATATGTGGTAAACTTGAAGCTTACTCTTGCATATAAAGTTTGTTTTCTAGTTTTGGCTTTGGAACTAATCTAGTAACTTGTTTGTTTGTGCATGTGCTAGCTGATAATATTTTTTGTAGCTTCTTATTTGTCCAAGACCTGCATTAAATCAAAATACTAACTTATTTTCTATAGGGTGAGCAATTGAAGAAAATAGTTAATTTTTTTCCAAAATAAATTAAGCACTTCAATTTATTGAAGGGTAAAAGAATTTGTTTTTCATGTTTGGGGTCATTTTATTGAAGTATACTCTCCCCTTGCATTGTTTGGTGATCTCAAGGATCAAAAATCACAAACAAACCCAAGTCCATTTGTGTGTCTACCTATGAGTGCTAGCTTGTGTGTATGCTCTCCCCTTACACCTAGTGCGGACATAGGCATCAAAAATGCCTAGAATTTCCTACCTTTTAGGAGGTCTACTTTTTATTTAATCAACTAAGGGACGACCTCAACTATGTTAACCAATGGGGTATATAAGGGGGCGAGAATTAATTTTTTACCTTCATCCAATCGCGTCATGTCTAGCGGAGCACTAATACTAGGGTGATTCCAAGTTAGGTGTGAAGGGTTGGTCTTAGCTTTCCCATTGAAAGTTCCCAACCCATGCTTGTTGTAGGATAGTGTTCATAGATGTTCCTCATGCACCTTCTCGGTGTTTTGAGGACTCTTGAGTTTCCAATTAAGCCTAAATAAGACCTATGTTCAATTGTAACTTACTGTAGTGTAGGGGATGTGGATCACACCCTGAAGATTTTTACACTCATATTTGGCTACCTTGTAATGAGACAATTTTTTTTGACTTAGCATAAATTACATGTATCTTTTCTAGGAGAGGGTGATTGGGTTATCCTTCCATGTCAGGAGGCTGCTACCTATCCTCTCTCACAAACACGTAAGTGTACACACTTTGTTGGGGTGTCCCTACGCATAAGTCAATGGAGATACTTCATGTGAGCCTACACTACATTTTTAAACCCATAATACTAATTGTAGGCTTGTGCAAGTTCTTGGTGTGTCTTCTTGTGTGATACGAGTTCATGTCTAGAGTTTTGAGTCCATCCTTGCCTTTGCTTTATGTTTATTTTTTTATGTCAAGTATTTTTCTAGTATTTCCATAACTTATAGGTGAATCTACATCCCACATAGGTGAATATGCACTATTAATGGGTGAACCTATCTCTACAAGATTGATTCAATGTTATTCATCAGTCTAGTCATTCACATCCCTGATAGGTGATTTTGTCTCTAGAGAGGTAGATTTTCTTGTTTGTCTCCATCCCCATGTCTCCTCATAGGAAATTGTATCTCCCTAAGAGGTGGACCCAATTTTTTGTATGGCCATATCCTTTATGGGTGACCATGTTGACTACAAATATGAATCAACATGATTATGTCTATATTGAATCCATCATAGATAGGTGGTCTCATTACCTAGATAGAAATTTTTGTGACCCCTTTCCATATGCATCCATACCAATTCAGCCGTACATAGGTGATCCCATAACATATATAAGCATTTACATCACCCTATTCCCTACACATTTAATCCTACACATGTGATCCCATGACATTGTTAGACATTTACATCTCCCTATTTCATATAGTTAGATCTTGATAGGCGATTCCATCTACCCATGTCCATATTGATTCCATACCAAATAGGTGATCTTGTAACCTAGATAGGATGTTTTGTTTCCCTTTTCTATACAAAGGATCCTAGATATTTGAATCCATTACCCTTCCCATATAGTCAACTTAGCTAAGAGAACTATTATCAGTACATTATCTAAACTCTCTTACATAGTAAATCTTGTGTCCTTTAGGAACGATCACATTTCCTTTGGAAGCGATCTTGTGGTAATATCTCAAGGGTTATCCAATTATCTACAAAGGTGATTTTGCTTCCCATAGAAAAACTTGAGTGGGAATCCCCTTGACCAGTGAAAGCCTACATTGTTCCAAGCTTATATCTATAATTAGAATGGTTGTCTCATTTCCCATTTTCTCGTAATTGCCATTTTTGTCCATTCAACTTTTTTTAAAGTCATTGAATCATCCTTTCAATCACATAGCTTCATCTTATGATATCCTTAATGATCATATCGATCATCAAACATCCAATCCAAATATCCTAAATCTTTATTTGAGAGATTCTTATCCAATTTGGCTAGCTAATTGGCCTTTATCATCATCATCCTTGCTCACACAAGAACATAGTCCTTCCTAACTTAGTATTTTATTTCAACCTCATGAAATTACTTTAATCTAGAGGAAATTTTGCACCATAATCATCCTTTGTATCATCATATCCAATGCAATCCAATAATCATCATCATCACAATCATTTAGTTTTCTTAAGGTCATTAGCTTATCTTGAGTAACAATCTTATATCTAAAAATCATCCAATCAAGCTCTCAAGTCTAGTTTGGGGTCCTACATCAATCAATGAATCCAACCTAATCATAAACCTTATCTAATCATCAATCTAGACCAATCATCAATTTAATCCAATCACCTAATCAGTTATCCAATTCATCATATATTCACCTCAGTAATCCTTTAATCAATCAACTAATAATCAACATTTAGCACCATCCTAGGGGTTCATATGATCCTCATCTTTTGTTCTTTCACACTTTCATTCCTATTACGAATCAATCACAACATAATTTATACTAATGAAACAACAATAGTCACAAGATCATTAATTGTTGTATCCTCCTAAGCTATCAACTAATGATGGATTTCAACATTCCAATATGAAATAGTTCCTAAATGTCAGCCTATGTCCTTCCCTTGAGGATGTAATGGTTAATCAAGCCGACCTCTCTATTAAGAAATACCTTATAATTTTTGTTAATGTGCAAATGACTGATCATATCCTCGCTGAATGATTGGTTAAAATCCTTCATTCATTACTTGCGAGAGGTATTAAATGACCACCTAGATTTTATATGACACAATACGTTGACATGAGAATTCCTTCTCAATCATAGGATCTTTAGAACTCTTAGGTTTATCTAGAACCTTTAGTCCCTCAAGCCCCTCAGGTTGCATAGTAGGATACCCGATATCAATTAGGGTTCAAGAATGAAATGTTTTATCTAATTCCCTCTTCCCCTATTAAAATTTCAGTTAGAGGAGCACCACCTAAATCAAACAATCTACAAGTTCATACATCCAATATATCTATTCCACCTCTCCCACAATATTAGCCAAATCATCCATCAAGGAGTGCTAGGGGCACCATGTCCAATCCACTAGCATCTAGACCCCTTCATATACCTCTCATTCAAAAATGGCCATTGATGCAATCAACTCCATCATTTAATCCTATTCAATCCATAGCAAAACAACAACCACCTTATCATCAAACACAACCATAACATACTCCATCCATCCCACAAAAACAACCCCATTTTCATCAACCATAGTTGTAATATACCCAATCCATCCCACAACCTCAACCATAATAGTAATCTCAGCCTTAGGTTCAACTACAACCTCAACAAAAATCATCACAACCCCAAGGTAATCCATTATCCTAGCAGCAATATCAACTACAAACCTGCACATACATTTTCCAATTCACCTCCAAATTACTTTTCCCTTTGCTATAATCAACCTCCACCCTTTGTGGAAACCCCTTAGTAGCAAGATTATTATCAACCACCTCCACCACCTAATACCCCTAACAATAATAAACCACATCCAATCCAAATTACTAATTTTCCCAAAAAGAAACCCAACAATATGGATCCTACATTAACCCACAACACCCCACATCTAACACATACCAACAAAAATCCAATCTTCAACCACTACCATATGTCCCTCAACAGTTGAAAACCTATAGATATCAATCCAATACATCCACTTACTAAACTCCCCCACCATATGGTGGTATCCCACAAGATCCATCTCAACGACAACCGACATCATCATCCAATTATCAGCTACAACCCAACCCATATCAAAACTACATCAACCAATACCAACAAGCACCATCATACCTTCAATCATCATACATTAATCACAATTTGATCAATCACTTCCACCACCACCACCATATTATCAATATGATCCTTATGATCAATCCAATCCAATAGGTCCTTCATCATCAACACCTATTAATAGAGAGTGTGAAGACATGAAAGCTGCCTTGAAGGATTTACACGCTGGCACATCATCCTCTAGGAAATCCTTCAAGCTTGAGGAGATTTTTCCATATTTGTTTGATCAATCAATCTCCACTATTCCTTTTTCAAAACACTTTGAAATTAGAAAATTATATAAGTATAATGGAAAGGGAGATCCATGAGACCATTTGGAAGAATTTTATATACATTTCAAAGAATTCTTGTATATTGATAACTACCTTCTTCATTGTTTCCCTCGTAGCTTGAGTGGAAAAGATTTCGAATGGTTCCTACATCTTCTCTGTGGGTCAATTTTTGCATTATCAAAAAAAAAATTGACTCACTTCTCTTATAATTTGGAGAAATACATAGATACCATGCACCTTGTTAGAACTCTAATTTTCACTCAAAAACCCTAAGGTTTTCCTATTTGAATTTAATATTTTCCATCAAAAACTTAAGGGATTCTCTTCATTTTTACCCTTCATTTTCCTCTATTTTCATAATATTTCATTTACCGCTTTAGTCCCATTTAAATTCCCATTCATTTGCTATATTTTCCATTAAAAAATCATTATTTACATTCATATATGCCTTTTACCCTTACTGTTATCTTAACATTCACATCCTATGTAACTTACCTCTTTATCGTGCCCCCCCACAAAGGGGCCTATGGTATGGCGGTAGTGGCTAACGACCGGGCATGAAATGTTTACCGTGCCACCACGCACAGTCAAACAATGGGCCACGGTAACATGGTGGGCGGTAAGTATTCAACGATGCAGTAGTCATGAAATCCAACTATGGTACCACAGGGGGTCATATCATAGACCACGGTGACCGCAATGGATGGAGAAAGTGCTTAGCAGAGACAATGAGGAGACGGTGAATGGTTAGTGGGCTGATAGTGGCAAATGGGTAGCGGTTAGCATGATACCATAGCTTGGTAGAATGGTGACCACGGTGATGCAGTAGCGATAGAGAGCTGGCATGAGATGTCCAACGTGGTACCGCTGGAAGTTCAGACGAAAACTGTGGTAGACCGGCGGATAAGATGGAAGCCGAGACAATTAGTATGGGACCGATACCACAATACCGCTGGAGGTAAAGATTATGCCTGCGATAAAGCAGTAAAATAAAGAAAGCAATGAGAAATAAAACAAATAGAGGCAGGAAAATTATTAAAGCAAAAGTATAATGTAAAAGTATTTAATTTTTTCGATAAGACAATTAAATAAAGTATTTTGTTAAGAAATATAAACTGCCATAATCAGAATATCAAATGGCTGTAACTGCAAAGTGAAGGCTCACAACCCTTGAGATTTTAATGTATAAATATTTCAGAAAAGGAGTTAGAAAAGGAGGTAGTAGTGAGAGTAGGAGTTAGATTTTTCCCGAGAAGGGACTGGAATGTAAATAATGACAGAGCCTTTTTGAATTGGATCAATGGACAAATCATTTTGAATTGGTGAAACTTTTTCTGTTTTCAGTTGTTGTGATATAATAATTTATATTTTTTATGTGAGTTGTCTCCAACTTGAAGTCTTAAATCATTTAAATCAATGTATCAAGCAAATGTTTGATCTATCATAGTAAAAATTTCACTCTGAGTGATTTGGTTGATTGGTGTCTGCAAGTCAGAGTTAAATTCTTTTAAACAAGTCACAGTGATTTAGTATTTCTTTTGGATTGTTGAAGTAGAACCCGATAAGAAAATATTCCAGCACTATTTATGCAAGCCGTAAATTAGTGAAGTCATGTGCTAGTCATTTGGTTTCATTTTTCAAAGTTCCTAACAACTAGAATTATGACTGAGAGGGAAAAACATAAAATTCTTGATAATTTGACTCCATTGCCCATGTGGATAGAAGGCTCTGATCTACCTCAACCCAGAGATAAGATTTCATGCAAATAATATTTTCAAATCCTTTCATTTGTGCAGCAGGAGTAGGAGAAGTTCTATTGATTTTATCTATCTACTCCCATTTTCCGTTGTGGGTAGATTGTTGCATCAAGAAAATACATTTAAATTTTGCATCATTCATTAGGTTCACTCGCCTAGGTCTAGAAGAACCTAAAGAGAAGAAGGTTCAATTGCATCAATTGGCCTTGTACATTGGCCAAAAGCATTGTGAGAGCTTGGCAACCTCTCGTGGTTCAAACCTGTGTTTTTGAGAACCAACAGTATGGCAACTCTACTGGGGACTACTCAGGAAGATTTTCAGACTTTCCATTTATAGAGTGAACAAAGTTTCACATATTTTTTTGGAGATTCCGCTGGGGGGAAATTAAAACAATATCACAATCTTTTTCATTTTCCTACTTTTGGGAAAACTAGGTGGCAAATTTGTTTAACATTGATAAATAATGCATAGATATTGTGGAGCGGTAACATTTTTTCAAGATGTCAGGAGTAGAAAGAAGACAACAGACAATGAAAGAATTGGAAGAAATGGAACAAAATATGTTATACTGGAAACCAAAAAACACTACAATTGGGAGTCGAATATGTTTCAAATACATCACTGAATAAGCCATCCTACGGTGTGAGTGAAGACACAAATACCAAGATATCTTGGACACCACAGGCACCATATGATATGGCTAAGAACTTTGAAAATGAAGGTAATGCGTTCTATTAAAAAAAAAACCCTGATACACCACAACCATCACATCAAATGAATATTCATCATCCATTTCCTAAAAAAAGATCAATGATCTACCAAAACCCATAAGGCCCTCCAAATTTTGTCTCAATTATTGATAAACCATTTAACTTTAGTAATATCCATGGCTACCCAAATCCTTACACTTGTGATGAGACAAAACTATTTATGCAGATCCCTAAATTTCATGGAGAATGGAATGAATCAACTTATGAGCATATGGAACGATTTTGGAATGTCATTGTCAATTTTGAAATTAATCCAGAGGATGTCATTATGAAATTTTTTTCAAAATCTATGAGGGATAGTGGAAGGGAATGGTTTAAAAATTTTCTTATGCAAAGTGTATCTTCATGGGAGGATCTGAAAGAAATATTCTTGAGCTAGTATGAGGAAAAAGATGATGATTATTTATATAATCAAGAACAAGATGATGATATACATACTCAAAGCCAAGACTCCATTACAAAATCAGAATGTGGAGTTTCCCCCTTTGATTTATTTTTTGATATGAGGAGATATAAGAGAGAATCTATGGGATCTTCATACAACAAGATGATAGATGTTTGTATGCAATTACCTCCTCATTTTAGGCCAAAAAGACCCACATTTTCTACAAAATTTCTAAGAGCATCAGAGCTTGAATAAATTTATGGGTCAGAATAATCAAGATAGTATTCCTTGGATGCAAAAAATAAATTTATTGATTCCATTCTTGGGAAAATGTACATGGATACTGGTAATAATACATCTAGCAATAATATCATGGATGCTCAATCTATGCAACAAACAAAGGAAGCATGTGCTACTAGGATTTCTAATGACTATTTTTCAGATTTGGAAGATGATAGGGACACACCATCTAGAGAGTATATCAGCAATGTTTCAGAAGCTGAAATTGAAGAATATATCATGCCTTCCAATAATGAAGAGAATGGGAATATCTCTTGCATAACAGATCGTGACAGTGTATTATATGAGGGATCCATTGAATACTCAAATTTCAAGTATGAAGTTATGCATGTTGATCTACAATAGGGTGATTATCAATAGATGGGAGACATAGTTGAAGATATGGAAGAAGAGACATGTTCATTCAGTAGTGAGCAAGTTTCAGATTTACTGACTCTTGAGTACCAGAAGTATGCACATAAATATGATTCTAGAGTTTTTGTTCTAGCCTATATATTCTTTGATAGTGAAGATACTGTGTGCAACAATTCATATGAATCCATGAGCATTTCTCATAGTGATGAAATTTTTGAAGATGATCATGAATCTATTTGTGTCCAAGGGGAGGTATGTGATTTAAATTATTTTTGCCTACAAGAGAAAGATGTTGGTTTGCATGATGATGAGTGTTGAACATTTGTTGATTCAAGTATGTATGAGGATGACTGTATGAATAAAAAGTGTGTGTCATTGCCAACTGGTGATAGGAAAGAAATGGAAACTGATTTGATTGTTTCAGAAAATATTGATGAGATAGTATTTCTTGGTTTCCATAAGGAATATCAAGATTTTCATGTCCCATTGCAGTTGCAGGGACATTCAACAACATATGACAGTGAGCATGCCTATGAATGTTTTGTTGAAAGTAGATACACTTTGTATGCTAAATGTGATAAATATTTTTCATATGATAATAATAATGATGAATGGGAAAATGGTAAAATGAATGTGAATCAAATTGAATATAATGATTTTCTAAAGGTTTTCAATGGCAGTGCATGTTGTAGGGTAGGTGGAATGGAAAGTTTCAAGAGAAACCTGATGAGATCACACCAGAATAAGGTCTATGACAGAGGAAAGTGTAGGTTTTTCCTTTTGGGTGGCTTGGGATCATCCTTTGTGGTTTAAGTTTGAACCATGGCAGACATAGAGGATTAGGGATTTCCAGTGGATGGACAATTCCTAACAAACCTCTTTAATCATTTTCTTCCATGCACATTAGTTTAGGGTTTTCTATTCTCCATTTGCTCCATCTTTCATATCATGCTCTGATCATTCCCTCCATCTGCTATTGCTTTCATTTTTCATGTCATTTTCTTGGTCTGCTCTCCCAAAGAATTCTGAATTCTTGCAGTGATTTGCTAAACCACTCATCCCCAATAGGAGCCACTGTTAGAACTCTAATTTTCACTCAAAAACCCTAAGGTTTTCCCGTTTGAATTTAATATTTTCCATCAAACACTTAAGGGATTATCTTCATTTTTACCCTTCATTTTCCTATCTTTTCATAATATTTCATTTACCGCTTTACTCCCATTTAAATTCCCATTCATTTGCTATATTTTCCATTAAAAAATAATTCTTCCCATTCAAATATGCCTTGTAACCTTACCCCTACCTTAACATTCACATCCTATGTCACTTACTGCTTTACCGCACCCCCCCACAAAGGGGCCTACGGTATGGCAATAGTGGCTAAGGAGCGGGCATGAAATGTTTACCACGCCACCGCACTTGGTCAAACCACATACCATAGTAGAGCGGTGGGCGGTAAGTCTTCCACGATGCAGTTGTCAGAACATCCCACCATGGTACTATAGGGGGTCATCTCATAGAAAACAGTGACCGTGGTGGATGGAGGAAGCAGTTAGTAGAGACAAGGAGGAGACAGTGAATGGTTAGCAGACTGACAGTGGCGAACGAGTAGCAATTACCACGATACCACAACTAGGTAGAACGGTGACCGCGGTGATGTTGTAGTGGTAGAGATCTGGCATGAGATGTCTACCATGGTACCACTGGCAATTGAGTGTGAAGCCGTGGTAGAGCAGTGGATAAGATGGAAGCCAAGACAGTCAGTATGGGGTCCATACTGCAATACCACCGGAGGTAAAGATTAAGCCTGCGATAAAGTGGTAAAATAAAGAAAGCCACAGGAAATAAAAAAAATAGAGGCGAGAAAATTATTAAAGTAGAACTATAATGTAAAAAAATTTAATTTTTCCGATAAGGCAATTAAATTAAGTATTTTGTTAAGAAATGTAAACGGCCATAATTAGAATATCAAATGGCTGTAACTGCAAAGTGAAGGTCCATGACCCTTGGGATTGTAATGTATAAATATTTCAGAAAATGAGTTAGAAAAGGAGGTAGTAGTGAGAGTAGGAGGTAGATTTTTCCCGAGAAGGGACTGGAATGTAAATAATGACAGAGCCTTTTTGAAGCGGATCAATGGACAAATCATTTTGAATTGGTGAAAAAAATTATGTTTGCAGTTGTTGTGATATAATAATTTATATTTCTTATGTGGGTTATCTCCAACTTGAAGTCTTAAATCATTTAAATCAATGTATCAAGCATATGTTTGATTTATCATAGTGAAAATTTCACTTTGTTTGATTTGGTTGATTGGTGTCTGCAAGTTAGAGTTAAATTCTTTTAAATAAGTCATAGTGGTTTAGTATTTATTTTAGATTTTTGAAGTAGAATCCAATAGGGAAATATTCCAACACTATTTATGCAAGCCATAAATTAATGAAGTCATGTGCCATTCATTAGGTTTCATTTTTCAAAGTGCCTAACAACTAGAATTATGACAGAGAGGGAAAAACATACAATTCTTGATAATTTGACTCCATTTCCCATGTGGATAGAAGGCTCTGACCTGCCTCAACCTAGAGATAAGATTTCATGTAAATAATATTTCCAAATCCTTTCATTTGTGCAATAGGAGTAGGATTATTCTTAGTGATTTTTTCTATCTACTCCCATTTTCCATTGTGGGTAGATTGTTTCATCAGGAAATACATTTAAGTCTGCATCATTCATTAGGTTCACCCGCCTAGGTCTAGCATAACCTAAACAGAAGAAGGTTCGATTGCATCAATTGGCCTTGTACATGTCCAAAATAATTGTGAGAGCTTGGAAACCTCTCATGATTCAAACTTACATTTTTGAGAACCAACAGACCTCATGAAAAATAAACATAATGGTGATACATTCACTTGCTACTTGCAAAGGTGGTGAGCCCAAGCGCATTTTCTTAAGTATAACCTTCCTAAAAGTGAATTGGTGGGAATATTTATTGAAAACATGCATTCTAAATTGGAATATAATTTTTGAATCCATTTTGTATCCACCTTTGCTAAGGTCACAGAAATGGGAGTCACAATTAAGAAGGATATTATTAATAAGGGACTTATCAAGATATTTAAAGAAGAGAAAGATAAACAATCTTGTGTTAAATCTGATTATTGGACAAGAACAAGAATATGGTTAGTGATGGTTTCACTGATACCAAGAATGTTTAGGTAGCTAATGCCTCTCAACAAAAAAAATCACTCACCAATAACCAATGTCCAGTGTTATATTTGTGTCGCAAGGGGTACCTCATCCTCCTAATTAATCTAATTAGTCAACTCAAAGAAATGCTAAACAAACATTCACTCCCTTAGGAGAACCATTAGAATCAATATTTATGAGTTTGGTTCAATCTAATGTGGTTTTTTATGATATAACCAAACCTTTTGATGAGTCAAAGCCAAAGCCAAATTGGTAGAGGGAAAATCATTATTGTGATTTCTACAAGATTAAAGTTTATTCCACCAATAAGTGAGATAATCTTAAGAGCTACATCCAAGATCTTATTGATCAAGGAGATATTATGTTCAGGTAAATCAATCTACATTGCCTAATGCTCAGTTTCAAATATTCCAAAATGCCTTCCCTAAGCACAATCAAGGTCCTAGTTCTTCCAACACAAACACTAGATTGAGTGGAAATAATAAAAACAATGAAACCAACAACATTTGCTAAAATAAAGTCCCATTTAATTATGATAATATTGTTGGTTGTGTAACCCAAGTTTATCCATGTGTTTCCATGATTCATATGAAGGGAAAGGACCCTTAATGTGTTGTCACAACATGTCACACCCACATATTAGTTTAAGGACCTTTTATATTATCCCAACAAACTCTTGTAAATTAGCAATATAATACCCTTTATCACTTAGGAAATACTTATGCTCAAATATCTATCCTAGAATTATTGAAGCCTACTCCTACATATCAAGAAATTCTCACAAAAGCTTTGTAGGACACCCATGTACCCAACAAAATAAATCATACCTAATTCCAAGCTCTTGTAGGACACTTATCATCTACTTAGCAATTGAGGTTTAGTCAAAATGGCATGCCTCCTATTGATCCTACACATAATCATGCCCTCCATATATAATTCCTTATTACTATGCACAAGGTTAAACAAGTCTTAATAGATAATGGGTCTACCCTAAATCTATGTGCATTGAAATATACAAAACAGGTGGCGTATACTCATATTGACTTAGATAATCAGGTGATCACCATCAAGGCTTATGAAAATGAAAATTAGATTCAAAAGGAACCATTTGTCTTTCTATTTGGGTTTTCCTAGTAATGCCATATACATGTCATATCCTTGATATAGACCTTCCATATAACTTCCTTCTTAGCTTACCATGGCTTCATGCTATGTAAGTAGTTCCTTCCACATATCACCAATGCCTAAAATTCTTGCATAATGGAATTGAAGTTATCATTCCCACTAGTCAACATCCTTTTCAGTATGATCATGCTCTTGAGGCTTCCTTCCCGCATTCCCAACATTTCTTTGGAATTGAAGTGAGAACTCATCTAACCACTCCATCATAATCTCACAATGATCCCAACATGTCATCCAATCCATCCTCCACTTCATATTCCACCATTATCAAGGTCCAGATCATTGAAATGTTTTGTGGAGAATATGATATGTACACTTCACTTAATGTAGGAACAATCCTCATCTCCACAAACTTATGGCCGACCCACTAAATCTCCATAACAAGGAGAATTGATCACCAAGAAAATGAGTTCCAAAAACACGGGTTCCTCAACCTTCCAATCTACTATAATCTTGTAAGGTCAGCTTGATGAGGACATCGGTTAATGGGTGTATAGAGAAGAATCTTATCCTACACCTCCTCCCATTGATTATTTCCAAGAAGTATATCCACAAGCTTCCAATTTGGAAAAGAAATACTATTATCATGGGCAATGACTAGGGGTAGATGAACATGGAATTTGCAAGCTAATTGATACACCCATGTGTCTGAAACACTTGGGTCTTGGCTATGAAAAGAAGCAAAAACAACCTGTTGCATCTTCTAGTGCTTCAAATAACATTAGTGTGGAAGTCGGTGTCCTTGATGACGTTCTTGAGGAGGAAACTATAATACTCTCTTGATGATTTGGAATATCTCTTTATTTGAATCTACTTCCATCTTCACCATTAGCCTTTCCCTATGCCATTCTAAACTAATATATTGGGACCTATAAGGAAGTGCACCCATTAAAATATTTCTTTCCAATAAGGAATATGTATACTTCACGGGATTAGAACACTATGGTGTCTATCCTAGGGAAGATGAACACTTCAACTACAAAATAAAAAAGAAACAAATTAGAAAAGGGTCTCCTAGTGAAACCTCCTTGAGGAACTTTTAAACTCATCAAAAGTAAAGGAAAAGGGTGTATCCTCTAATAAAAACCTCCTTAAGGCATTAGAACATGGGGATGTTCATCTTCCCATCATAGGTACTCACTTCTCATAAAAACATTCCATTCTAATCAAGGAAACAAGATAGGTAAATTATGGAACAAAACCAGAGCTGAAGATCACATATGTGGCCAAATCCTCCACTAAACAAGAGTATTTTGTAATTGTCAATTTACTTTAGGAAGGAATAATTAATTTTGCATGGGCTTATTTAGATATGCCTGGATTGGATCCAACATTAGTGGTGCATCACCTTGATGTTTGACCTAAGGTCAAGCTAGTAAATAAAAAGCTCTGCAAAATACATTTACAAGTTGCTATCCTTGTCAACATTGAGTTAAAAAATTACTAGAAATAGGATTTATTAGAAAAATTTATTATTCTAATTTGATTTCTACTATTGTCCCTATAGCTAAACTAACTAGGGACATCCACATTTGTACATATTTTAGAGACCTTAATAAGACCTATCCTAATGATGAATTTATGTTGCCAAACATTGACATGCTTCTTGATTTGATGGTAGGACATGCTATACTATCTCTTATAGATGTATAATTTGGATACAATCAGATCAAAATTAAACTTTAGGATCAACCCAAAATAGCTTTCAGTACACCTTGGGGCACCTTTTTCTACAATGTTATTCCTTTTGGTCTCAAAAATGTGAGGGAAATTTATCAACATGGTATGAGATTCATCTTTCATGATTTGATCCACATCATAATGGAAGATTATGTTCATGACCTAATAGGGAATCCAAGACTAGAGAAGAACATCTAAAGATCCTAAAAAAATCTTTGTCATATTAGAGCAATACAAGCTAAGGTTAAATTCAAAGATTTTTTTTTAAGTCATTTCAAGAGAATTGTTGGGCTTCATTATATCTAGAAGGGGTATAAAAGTTGATCCTAATAAGCTGAAATATATTAAGGAAATGCACCTGCCGAGAAATCTAAATCATTTAAGGAGCCTACAAGGAAAATTGCAATCAATCAAGAAATCCATAGCTCCACTTGTGGATAAATTTTAGTCCTTTATACACCTATTGCATAAAGATACTGTCTTTGAAAGGAATCTAGAATGTCAGCAATGATTTGATAAAATTAAGTAACATCTTGCCAACCCTCCTATTTTGATGCATCTTATACCAAGAAAATTGTTCTTTCTTTAAATTTCCACTATAACAGATGCATTGGGGACACTTTTGGCACAACATGATGATAATGGGAATTAAAGGGAAATTTATTACATCGGTCACACATTAGTTGGGTATGAACTCAATTATACCCCTATAGAAAAAAAATTCCTTGTAGTTGTCTTTAGCTCTCAAAATATTTATCACTACATGCTTAGTCATTTAGTTAAGTTGATCTCCAAGGTTGATCCACTTAAGTATTTGTTATCTAGAACATCATCAATAGGTCACATGGCTAAATCGGTTATGCTACTAAGTGAGTTTGGCATTGAATATATAGAACGTAAAGAAATCAAAGAACAAATAATCATGGATGAATTCACTAATGCCCTTTTAGTGGATGCATATCCTTTAGTGGTTGAGATTCTACATGAATCAATATTCACCATTTTTTAAAGCAGATAAGTGGATGCTTTATTTTGATGGGTCCTACGCATAGAATTGGGTAGATGTTGGTATCCTTTTTCTCACCCCTAAAGGCAACTAGATATTCTTAAGTCATTTAGGTTGGATTTTCCCTACACAAATAACATTATTGAATATGAAGCTTTGATCACTAGTATCTGAATTACAATTCAATAAAACATCACCTACCTCCATTTCTATGGAGACTCACAACTTATAATCAAAAAATTCAATGAAGAGTTCCAAACAATGGATGATAAGATTCTTCTATACAAATTCATGTTAGATTACTTAAAGAAATATTTTAGTCATATCCAATTTGAACGGGTTCCCAAATTGAAAAATAAGGCTACAGATGTAATGGCTACTATAGGCTCTCTAGTAGACATGCCTCAAGATCATACAAATTGTTAGTTTCTTGTCACACAATAATTGGTCCTTGCATATAACATCCCTAATAAGAAAATGGTGTGCAAAATCGTAGGTCCCCAATCCCATGGTATCATGAGATCTACACCTATCTTCATGAAAACATCCTTCCACTTGATCTAAACCATAACCAACACAAATCCTTCATCCACCAAGCATCCCATTACACCATTGCAGGAGACACTCTTTATCGTATAAGGTATGATGTAGCTATTCTTTAATGTTTGATTGAATTGAAATGCAATGTAACATTAGGTGAATTACATAGTGGTGTTTGTACACTAAATTAATGGCCTTAGAAAAGAAGCTTCTTCAAACTGTGTATTATTGATTGACTATGGAACATGATTCCTATGAATTTGTCAAGAAGTGTGTACCATGTCAATAACACATGGATTTAATTCATGCACCTACATAAGACTTGCAATAAATCACAACAATGTGGCCTTTTTTGAATGGGGTCTAGACTTAATTAGCAAGATATATCTGAGTATGTGCAGGATCATGATGGGCCAAAAAGTGGGGATATGTAAGCCATATGATGGTCCATGTGGCTGATGACTTTTTTTTACCCAAAATTAATGAAACGAAAAGGATTTCTGGAGGAGATTCTCAGCTTTCCACCAATATAAATTATGCTTTACTTTGAATTTAATAAAAAATTATTATTCATTTTCTATTAGAATTATGAATAAACTCCCGATTGATAGGTTGATTGAAAAACATCTATAAATTTCAAATGGTATCACATTTTTTGAATCTGAAACATGCATCACATTCTATGCTTTGCATACTATAGGATTAAAAAATAAAAAATTGAATTTCATGAATTTTTGACCAAGTTAAGGTGGTTAGATAGACGAGCTTTTATATTTTTTTAAATTCTTAATACAAAATTCATATTTAATTATTTACTTGGAAAAAAATTGTAAGAAAATATGCATCACATCGGGACATGAGTCCTCTACTTATATCTAAAATAATATAAAAAAATATTATCATTTTATTGTGGTTAGGATGGTTAGACAGACACCTACTTCTTATTTTTACCTTGATATTTAAAGACTACTATAGAAATTTAAAATTTTCACCAAATAGATTTTTTTTTTAAAATAAAGGTCTAGTAGTTTAGAAACTACATTCAATTTTCTCCAAATTCTATTTTTATATTTTTTGAAATAATATAGATAACTTATTCAAATTTTTACGTTAAGTTGTCTAACTCTGATTTTTTGTCTTTTTATTGCCACTTAAGGGCCTGTTTTTTCCATGATGATCCTGCACATACCCATCTTCCATCCTCAAATGGCCATACCTTCATCATCACCACAATTGATTACTTTACTAAATGGGTGGAAAAAAATCCACTCTCCCTCATTACTAGGACCCAAATATCAAAATTTATCCTATATCATATTCTCTATAAATATGGTATTCCATCCACCATCATCATTGATAATGGAAAAAATTTCAAACATTAGAATGTAAGATAACTATGTGAGACTTTCCATATACAAAATTGATGGCCCATGCTCTATTACCCTCAAGGTAATGGCTAGGCTGAGGAAACCAACAAAACATTAATAAAAAACCATAAGAAAGTTGTCAACAAAACTAGTTCATATTGGAACCTCCACCTTAATCCTACCCTTTGGGATTACCACACATATACTCATAACCCACATGCACTACACCATAATCACTCATATTTACACCAATTCAATATTTCTAATTGAATTCAAACTCCCCTCACTTTGTATCTCTTTGAAGAACCTGATTAATGATGAGGATTATCAAGTTGCCCATGTAGAAGTTAGTTATAATTTCTTGATGAGAAGAATCTCAAAACTTATAATCACTTATAGGCTTACCAACATTAGCTAAAAATAAGCTATAATTAGAAGATCTAACCCTGTCAGTTCTAGATTGGTGATCTTTTATTTAAGGAAAATAAAAAGACCCAACAATATTGAGAGAAGAAAGGAAATTTTGAAGCTAATTGGTTGGGTCCATATGTCATCATAGCTAAGTATTGCTCTAGATAATATCCACTTGCCACACCTGAGGGGGAACCCTTGGAATAAACCATCAATATTGTGCACCTAAATTGGTTTTACAACTAAGTTAGTTGGGTACCCCACCTAGAAAATACAAAAAATGTGAAAAATCCAAAAACTATAAAAAAGGGGTCAAAAAATTAAAAAATGTTGTTAATAGTAAAGATAAATAAATTGCCTTATGGTGAAAACCACCCTTGGTGGCACCTTGGATCGGTATGTTTGGTGAAAACCTAGCAATATGCATCTCATTTTCCTTTAATCTTATGTATCCGCCACATCTTCTTTACTCATACTATCCTACCATTTTGTCATGTCCATCATCCATCAACATCCCATAATCTATCACATGGTATATTTTGATTGAGAATTAGATTTTTTAGATTTACTATCCCAATTCATAAGCTTCTCTTGATTTTTGGTAGTGAGCTTCTATAAGTATTATTGGGTATCCTGATCTCATATACCAGTTGGTCTTTGGTTGATTATCATCACTTGTATGCAATTTCTTATTAGTTGGTCTCGTGTCCTCATGTAGGATCCATCCTCACATCTTTTATCATTGGGTCACATATTTTATCTTCGTATTTGTTCTTTTTGTCCAACTACATTTCCTTTATGATTTCATGTAAGATGTTCCATATTTGATGAGCCCTCAAGGCTTTGGTCAGTCCCTTCAATTTTGTCATCATCATCCCTCCATCTTTCATCCATCATCCATCTTTGGTATTTTTCTCAAACTACATTGCCTCTACACTTTCATGTAGGAAAGGCCATCGCTGATGAGCCCCTGAGGCTTTCATCAATCCCTTTGATTCTTTCATTTTCATACCTCCTTCTTTCATCCATCATCCATATTTGGTCTTTTTATTGAATTATTTTTCCTCTGCACTTGCACATAGGCTAGGCCATCCTTGATGAGCTGTTGAGGTGCTAGGTTATCTTTTAGGGTCTATCCTTGTCTTTTTCATGTCATCAAGAGTGTCCCTATCCTATTGGAAGTAAAAAAAAAAACTATTAGCCCCTACCAGCCACCAATCAATTTAATTTATCTCAAGTCATCTAATCCACCCATCTTTGGTCTTAGCAGGATGTATCCTTCCTCACAATGACAAAGGAGATTTGAGATTTATTGTAATTTCTTGGTTCTTTTTCATTTTGTTTATCTTTTGAGCTTCCTAGTAGACCTACTCAAGGTCATCATTATCCATCATATCCTGGCGCACTTTGATTGGTAGACATGGGGGAATTTCTCAGTTTTTTGTATGATCCTATTTTCTTGGTTGTCATACGTACTACCCACCAAGATCTTCAAGGTCTTGTGTTATGTTGGGGAAACCTCTTATGCTTTTGGTTATCTAGAATTGACCCAACCAAAGCCCCAATGACTTTGGGATGTTGGATTAACCTTCTTGTTTGGTATGTCAATCTTGGGCATTGGGTGTACTAATTTTTCTTGGTTCTTAATACCCAGGCGCATGGCATCCTTTCCTTTAGAAAAATTGAGTGCTCCATAATTGATATCATGGTGTTAGATTGCATGATTCATGCCATGATCCATCTTTATTTTCCATCTTATTGCATCTACCCCATCCATTTCCCTAGCCTATAATCATGGATCTTGGTTGTGCAAATGATTTGTTCACCACCTATTTTTCCTATCAAGTTTCTTCATTTTTGACATGATTACTATGCCCACCATTTCATTATCCATTATTAATTTTCATTATCATATTTGTTTAATCATTCTAGTATCCATTTCATTGTCATATTTCATTAATCATTCTAGTATATATTTCATTATTATATTGCATTAATCATTATGTTATCCATTATTCATTAATATTTACTAGGTTGGATTAATCATTCCATTATCCATTATTCATTAATAATTATTATATTACACTAATAATCTCACTATCCATTTTCATTAGTCATTATTATATTGCATTAATTATTTCATTATCAATTTTCATTAATCATTATTAGGTTGCATTAATCATTCCATCATCCATTATTCATTAATCATTATTAGGGTGTATTAATAATTTCATTTTCCCTTTCACTTCATCTTGCATTATCATTTTCATAATCAATTAAGTTGTTTAGGATAATATATATTTTTTATTCTAAGCATCTTAATCCATTTCACCTTTTTCATTTTCATTATCATTTGAGTTGTTTAGGATAATATAGATTTTTTATTTTAAGCATGTTAATCCATCACATTTTCACATCTCATTATTATTGTTTATGTTTGGGACATTAGATAAATGTATAATCTTGCATGATCACACTTACATGGATATCATTACAAATTCATTGCATCTCATAATCAATCTCAAAAACATCCACTAGTACATATAAACCACATCGCATTGCTAAATGTATACGCATAATCTATTGCACCCTACATCACATGGTTTTATTATCACATCATATACCAAAATCATAAACATAAAAGCATCCCATCCTGCATCACAAGCGTATGAGTCACATACATCATAATCCTAATGCATCGATACATATACATCACATCAAATATCATGATCATAATCATGCATTTTATAAAGCATCAATCCATGATAGCCATAAACAACCTCACATAGACATCATATGATCAACTTCCATAATCATCCATATCATATAAATAATAATGCTCAATATATCCATATAGTCCATAATGTTTATCAATGCCCATGAAATATTATTAAAAGGGTGCATGTACAAAGGAGTGTGATAAGAGTATATGAATACAAAAGAGTCAATGAATCATCTATAAAAATTTGTACATGAACTCTACATATGTATGTACTATTCCCTACATATCAATCAAAATTGATCACTTGTACCCATCCTATCTCCACCCCCTATCCTCCTCTAATTGTTGCTCTCCATATCAAAATGTTGTGGTGACTCGGATGCCCCTCTCCCTCCTCCTCTTAGTGGACCCTTGTATCCACTTTATCCTCCTTAGTATGATCTTTTTTTTTATTGTGAGGGCCACACACTCTTGTTTCACACTTGTGAATATGAAGGGGCTCTTTGGGCTAGATCTGGCACTATGACATAATATAAACCCATCCAATATCCTACCTCCTTGGTGGCATCATCAAATCAGTTCCCTTTTGATCATGTTGCATCTCTCTCACCCCTTCCCCTAAAGGTGATCATTTATCTTCCCATGCAAATGCATGATAACCCATTCTTCCCAAAGGTGAGTGCATATCAACCTATGTAGACACACACTTACCCTTCTACCCATGTGATCGCCCACCTAGGCTATTGCACATTCATGCTTTCCTCCTGGGTAGATCTACCTCTTCATGGGTGGACTTGTTTCACCCTAGCTGATTATGCATCCACCCATGTGGACACACAATCACCCTTCCCATAGCATTCAACCATGTGAATTCATGATCACCCCTCCCTTCTCATGCATCTGCCCATCTACTCTAAGGGTGGATGTGGCACCCCAAATAGGTGAGTCTACCTCCATATGGGTGATTTTGTGTCCCCCTAATCTACCCACCCATACAAATTTCTAAAAAGCATGTGCTAAATGAAAGGACTGGTTTTATTTTTAAGATGTACCTAATGGGAAATGATGGTGTTAGGATATTACTCTTGAACTACATCCATGTAGTGAGTGATGTCTCCTTGCTACACCATTTTTATCTCAAACTTGTCGGATGACATGTGTGCATTACAATCTAAATGAATAGTAACTTTGTATATTTACTATTTATCTGGCCCACCATTTTACCCCTATTTAGCATATTTTCTTCTTTTGACTAAAATTGCACCCTTTTTGTCCATTTTCCTCCATTCAAAAGAAAATTTTCACGGTTTTCCACCATAGTCCTCATGATGCCATCTAGGGACCTTTTTTCCCCATCCAACTTCTTGAGGGGGCATAACCCTCCATGTTTATTCTATTTCCCTTATTATAATTTTTTGGATCATTTTGGCGCATCTAAGCATCATTTTTCTTCTACCGAGTTGTAATACCCCTCCGTTTTGCTTCTCATTTCATGTTGTTTTATGCTTTGCTTGGGTTTTAGCTACTTTGATACTAGACACATTTTGTTATGATGTTTTGATCACTACTCTTGAGCGACAACTATTATTGTGTGATGTGATTATTTGATTTTGTTTCACATGCTTTAATGGATTAATGATGTTAGTAGAGTTATCATGAGATTATTTATGTGAGTATTGATTATGACGTTAGTGTGAGTCTTTGATGAGTGTATTGGTGAAGAAGATGGGTTCACATCACTCGCTTGTGAGTGCCCTGCGAATCCGTGATTTCTTCTTCACGGTGTGTATTATATGCTGGATATATTATGTTGCTTACTTGGTTGTAGGTCGCAGGTACATGACATCGACTCCACCTGGTTTCACAGGTCTGAGCGTGTCGATCCAATGGGAGATAGTAGCTAGGTTGCATGTGTCAGGTCTACACCCTAGCCTTAGTGTGTCGTCAGTCCTTATTATTGAGTCATGTTGTACCTTAATTAATGTTATGTAATTTTTGAAAAGTGCTTACTTATTAAATGGTTTCTTTAGAAAATTGCATTGGTTGAAAGTGATGATTATTATATATTGTATTAAAGTTATGCTTATATGTTTATTTAAAATTATTAATGTAAATTAATTAAAGTTAAATTATTTAATTAATTAAATTTAATCTCAAGGGATTAGATTTAGTTATTAAATAATTGAAAGTAAATTAATTAAAGTTCAATTATTTAATATATTTAATTTAATCTCAAGGGATTAGATTTAGTTATTAAATAATTGGAAGTAAATTAATTAAAGTTAAATTATTTAATTAATTAACTTTAATCTCAAGGGATTGGATTTAGTTATTAAACAATTTAAAATAATTAAGTAAGTATATTGGATTGTTTTAAATTAAATTAAATCAAAAGGAATTTATTGGAAATTGAAATTTTATTTCAAAGTCAAAATTGAAATGGGAAATGAAATTAATATCTAAATTTAAGTTTTGCATTGAATGTGAATTAGGGTTGCATTAGGTTATTTTTGGTGTTTTGAGGAAATGATGTTTGAAAAAGATGAGGGCAGCAAAGTTTGGGGATTCTTTTCTTTCTTTTTTTCACAGGCATGAAATTTTTCGAAAAAGTTTGCACATGAAAGGATTTGAAGTATTTTCTGTTGGAGAATTGAATTGAAAGGAAAGAAATTATGTTGAAGAAGATGGAGCTATTGGATCAGGGTTAGCTAGAAATTCATTGCATTGTTGAAGAGGAGTTGTGAGGACCTTAAGGGAAGCTCTACATCAAGAATCCTTGTTATTTCCTGTGGCTTCAAATACTAGGTTTTCTTTTATTTTTATGATTTATTGTTCTTAGTTTATCTATTTTCTAAATGATAGAAATTGCAAATTGGTGATTTATTTAAAACCCTAGGTTGAACTTCAACATTTAGGATTCAGATTTGTATTTCAAAACACAAACCCTCTTTAGAAATTTTTGTTGAAAAGCTCTAGAACAATTTATTTCTTTTCTTTTGTTTAAATTATTTGAAACATGAAAGAATGGTTTCTTTTGGTATTCAGATTTTAATCTCTTAAATATGAGATGTTCTATTTTTGTCAAATTTTATTACTGGTTTTTAAATTTATTTCTTCCAATTTCACCAGTAAAATTGGTTCTGGAAAAAAAATATATATATAAATGTAAATATACATTACATATATCATATTTTAAATATGATACATATAACATATATTTACAAATATATGTAAATTTGAGTTTTGCATTTCGAATTTAAAAAGAACCGCCCTATGGCAATTTTCGGAAGCTCGTACTGTGTGTATGAAGCTTTTGGTTTTTATTAAAAAATGCAAGTGTGTGGGGTTCTTGCTTCCTTTTTCATGTAACACCCTACTAGGTGAGGGGTCGGGCCCCATACCTTTATTAGCATTTGTACTATGTGTAATTGCAAGCTGCGGTCTGACTCACGGCTGGTGGTACCATAAATGGAGAGTCAAACCCTTTTTTTTATTTTTATTCTTTATTTTTTAAAATTTTTTAATTTTTTATTTTTTAAATTATTTTTATACTATTTCGGTTTTTTTATTTTAATTTGTTTATTATGATTTTATTTTGATTTTCGATTTTTGTATATCTGTATGCGAATTTTAATTCGTATTTTATTCTGGTTTTAGTTAATTTCTTTTATATAGTATTTTCTGTGGGTGGAGATAAATATTAGATATATATATGTTAATATTATATGTAATATGATATTAAATATATATGTATTTATATATTTATTAATTGGGAAATTGTAGATTTTATTCCGATACAATTAAATTAACTTTCTGATATTCTTTTTAGAAATATAGAATTATATCAGCAATGTCTATTTAATCTTATGGTCTAGAGATAGTTTATGTATGAATAAAATAGATATATTTAATTATATATATATCCTTTTGATGTCTTTCTTAAATATATTATTGTATGCAAAATAAGTAGACAGTAATCTAATTTGAAATAACTATGGTGCATGATTAGATAAAATTGTGGAGAGTAATTATGTTATTGAAGATATTATTAGGTGTAATGAAAGTATAGAAAGATTGTATTCTAATTTCCATGAGAAGTATTAGATAGGAATATGGATTTAAGATATCCAAATTTAGTAATTTTCATTGCTAGTGCATTGTTATATGGATTTTTCTTGTTATTGATTGTTTGGGGAACAAGTGTTTGAGTTTAAATTGTAAAGTCTTCTAGTGGATGTGGGTCATTCCCTTGTCAAGTTATTGTTTATTTTTCCCTTGGGTAGTGTTACAAGTGTTTTGTTTTTCCTCCTAGTGTTGGGGTGGATCGATATGTTGTTTTCTCCTAGGATAGGAGAGAGTACGTTGATTCAGTTCTGTAACACTTGAGTAACCCTTGGATTTTAGATTGTGTAGTGTGTTATCCATTAGAAGAGTGGCTTTTGTTAGGGGCCAGAGCCCAAAGAGGTAAACCGGGTAACCTTTAGAAGTGATTTTAACAACTAAAAATTAAAGTAATGTACTTAGATGACTAGGATGCATTTCACATTAATCAAGATAAATTAACCTCACTCATAGGCACAAGGGCTTGTTTAGACTTGGGGTGAGTGTGAAGGCTTGGAATGGCAAGATCAACTATCTTGTCCCTACGAGAGGTAGTTGATTCTACTTGAGTATGAGGGTTGGGATTCAGTTGAGGTCACTAGGATTACTTGTGCCAGAGCCTATGAATGATGCCCAAAGGAGATCTCATGATGCACCTTGCGATGACACTCTATCTAGGATAACACTATGATATGTTGTGTGTATGGTTTCTTTAGCACACTTGATTATAATATGTCTGGAATCAACGTAACCATGATTAGTGTTAGACTTATATTGTGCACTTGTGTGGTTGAGTCAGTTTGTGTCAGTATGAGTCTACCTTTGGTTAGAGGTAGTAGATTTCTCATCCATGTTACTATGTTACTATCTCCTAGCATGGGGGGTGGGCCTTCGGGTACCACTAGGTTGGGTGGAACATGCACCAAAACCGTTGGGTCCCCCTTGATCTTCAATGCTTGGTGGCGAGACATCCAGATGGACAGGTCGCAGATCTTGCTTTTATTTCTTGTACTTTGTATTTCAAATTGTAATGATATTGATTTACCCCTCTTGTGTTATGAGGTGGACCTTGTAATTATCACATGTATGTATTTTGACTCATTTTGGGAATGAGGATTGTAATTTGGAAATGTTTTATGTAATAGATTTACGTAATAGATTTATGTAATGGATGCTTTATTCATATCTTGTATCTTCTTATGATAGTTGCATGTTATTACTTGAGTTATTATATTGCATTGTAATTTAGATGATGTATGTTAATGGGGATTTAAGTAATCCCAGTTATGTAACCCTAGGGTATGTTGTCAATTATAGTTGAACTTGTATGTTTAATTCACCTTTTAAAAAAAAAAATTAGTACGCTTTTATAGTAAATTAAAACTTCCTCTAGGGTTGCGTGGCGGGGCATTACAAGTTGCCTATATTTTATTTTTCTTCAAAACATGGTTATTTCTACCAATATTTTGAGGAGGGGAAAAATATAGGCATCTAAATTTGACCACTTCCATATGGTTAAATTTATTGTTGATTTTATCTAATCCACATCTACATCCAAACTAATTAAATAATTCAGTATTTGATTAATATTCACCTTTATCCCTAGTGTTCCTAAGGTATTTAATTAATCAATTAAATACTTTATTACCTTTCCTCACAAAATTAAATGAATAGACCAATTTATTTAATTTGGTCATTTATCCTATATGAATTAAGTCAATTTTTAATTCATCATTTTCTCTCTCCAAATGTCACATCCTCCATAATTATTTCTTAATCTAGGTTAGCCTAATTAATCTATTATTAGGATGTGCACACCACTAATTGTGGTTAGTGTCACATCCTCCATAATCTCCCTCTTGCTCTTAATCACTTCATTCACCTCCTTAATCATTTCTAAAAATCAATTAATGTTGATTAATTATCCTAAAACCACCTAGTGTCAATTATGGCATGTACCTTGGTCAACCCTTCATTAAATCCTTCCATTTTTTGGAGAATTTATTGCATCTTCCCTCAAAACTTTTAATTCTTATTTATTTCTCCCATAATTTCCCATTTGGAATTTTTAATTCCAATTTATCCCCCCTAGACTTCTAGAAAGAAATAAAAGAAAATTTTCATCCATTTCTTCTCTTCCCAAGGAATTGTATCATCCCTGGGAGGATTATTGATTATTTTTCAATTCCTCAATTGTCACATCCTCCCATAATTTGGGAGAATGAGACAAGCCATCTCTTTTCTCCTCTTCTGAAGGTACTTGAATGTACCTCCACATAGATGCCATCTCTTCTCCACATCATCTTGTCTCCTCCACCTAGGATGTCATATGTCCTCATCAAATGTATTGAGATGTCTCAAGACATCTCAACCCTTGATCTTTAGGGTTTGTGCAAGATCATGGGGGTCCAAAAAGTGGCGATGTGAAAAAAGGCATTTTTAACACGCCCAAAAATGTGAAATTTTCGCTTTGACTTTTTGTAGTCTTGGGAACAATGTCCATTTTAGTTTGCTAATACCAAACTGAAATGGATATCAATTTATAATGGATATCCATTTTTAAAACCGAGAACCTATTTAAAAAAAAAAAAATACGAATATCTATTTCGAAGACCTAAAAAACCCTCTTTAGTAAAAATGGGCATAACTTTTGTGTTTCTTATCAAAATTTAGACTTTTTATAGGTGTTCAAAAGGTGATCAAGAGCTCTACATAATGGTCTTGGTGGTGTTTCTATATTATCAAAAAAAAAATTATAATCATTTGAACTTCATAATTCATTTTTGAAACATCAAATGGTCACTACTTTCACATGAAAAGTCCTTTTTCATGATTTTTTTGTAACGCTCATCTCAAAATATTTGAAACATTAGAAGAATTAATGAATAATGAAATTGTTATCTTTTTTATAGAAAGGAGATGAATAAATATTTAAAAATAATCATACCTCTTTGTCCCTTTCTCTACCTCTTTATATATCACTATGTCTCCCCTTAAGCTCTAGACATATCCCTCCCTCCTTTCTTCTCTCTTTGTTCCACTGTATACCTATCTTTCTCACTCTCTCTCCTTGAGCTCTATAAATATATCTCTATCACTCTCTCCATTTGTCCTTCCTTCTCTCTGGATCTCTCTTACTCCCTCTCTCTTAGGTCTCTCTAAATCCCCCTCCCTTTCTCTCTCCCCCTCTCCCTCTCTTTCTCTCCATCCATTTGAAGTCTCTCTTCCTCTTAAGTATCTCTCCCTCTTAGGTCTCTCTATAAATTATATCCCACTCCCTCTCTCTCTTTGTTCTCTCCCACTCCCTCTATCTCTCCATGTCTCACTCACACTCACACTCTCTCCCTCTCAAGCTCTCTCTCTCTCTCTCTCTCTCTCTCTCTCTCTCTCTCTCTCTCTCTCTCTCTCTCTCTCTCTCTCTCTCTCTCTCTCTCTCCCTATGTCTCTCCCTCTCTCCCTCTCTCCCTATCAAGTTTGTCTCTCCCTCCCTCTATCTCTCTTTGTCACCCCCTTTCAGGTATCTCTCTCTCTCCCTATATTTCTTACTCTCCATCTCCATCTCAAGTCTCTCTCTCTCTAGTCCCTACCACTCCCTCTCACTCTCCACCTCCCTCTCTCTCTCTCAAGTTTCTCTCTCCCACTCTCTCTCCTCTATCCCTCTAGGATCTCTCTCTCTATCTCACTCTTAGGTCCCTCCCACTCCCTCTCCATCTCCATCTCACTCTCCATCTCCCTCTTTGTCTCCCCCTCCCTTTGAAGTCTCTCTCCTTATTAATCCTCTCTATCTTAGGTCTCTCTCTCAGATCTCTCACATTCCCTCCTCTCTCATCCTCTCCCTCCCTCTCTTCTCTCATGTCTCTCTCTCACTATCTCTCTTGGTCACACTCTTCACCTACCCCTCATGTCTCTCACACACACACACTCTATCTCTCTCTATGATATTCATATCCCTTTTAAGTCACTCTCTCTCCCACTATCTCTCCCTCTCTCATTCCCTCTCTACATCTCAAGTCATTCTCCCTCTCTTTCGACCTCTCCACATTTCAAGTTACTTATAAGGGAGAGAGAGGGAGAGGGGGAGAGATAGATAGATACAGGGAGGGAGAGAGGGAGAGAGGGGAGACAGAGGGAGATAGAGGGGGGAGAGAGATAGTTATCTAGTTAGAGTGGGTAGGAGACACTTGAGAGAGAGAGAGATAGAGACATAAGAGGGAGGTGCAAAGAAAGTGAGTGAGAGAGAGAGAGGAGAAGTGGGAAACCTAAGAGGGAGAGAGAGGGGGAGAGGGAAAGGGATAGGGAGAGAGAGATGGGGACAATGAGTGGGAGGGACTACACAAAGAGAGAGGGGGGAGTGACTTGGGGAGAGAGAGAGATTAGAAAAGAGAGAGAGGGGGGAGTGACTTGGGGAGAGAGAGAGAGATTAGAAAAGAGAGAGAGGGAGTGGGAGAGACCTAAGAGAGATAGATAGACTTGAGAGGGAGAGAGAGGGGTGCAGAGTGAGAGAGAGATAGAGAGAGGGATAGAGAGAGGGAGAGAGGGGGAGAAGGATAAACCTTAGAGAGAGGACGAACTATGAGAGAGAGAGGAGAGAGATAGTGGGAGAGACTTGTGAGGGAGAGAGAGAGAGGGAGGGAGAGGGTTATGGAGAGGGAGAGAAAAATAGAGATCAATAGAGAGAGAGAGATAAATAGAGAGGGAGGGAGGGAGGGAGACTCAAGAGAGAGAGAAAGATAATTGAGAGTGTGAGTGTTAGAGAGAGAGAGGAGTGAGAGAGTGGGAGAGACCTGAGAGAGAGATGTGATAGGGAGTGGAGAGACCTTAGAGAGAGAGAGAGGGAGAGAGATGGAGAGGGAGTGGGAGGGATGTAAGAGTGAAAGAGAGAGAGAGAGAGAGACTTCATATGGAGAGATGGAAGGAGAGAGGGAGAGAGACTGAATTGAGAGGGAGATGAAGAGAGAGAGATAGTGTGTGTGTGATAGAGACAAAGAGACTTGAGAGAGAGTGGGAGAGCTAAGAGGGATATGGAGAGTGTAAGAGAGAGAAATGAGAGAAGAGAGAGAGGGAAAGAGAGATAGAGAGAAGGAGGGAGTGGGAGATACCTCTGAGAGAGAGACAAGCATAGAGAGATATAGAGAGGGAGAGGAGGGGAGGGAGCTAGGGAGGGAGGGAGAGTGAGAGGGAGAGAGGGAGGGGAAGAGGAGAGAGATTTTGGGAGAGAGATACATGAGATGGAGAGTGTGTGTGTGAGAGAGAGACCTAAGAGGGAGAGAGAATTCAGAGAGATAGGGAGAGGGAGAGAGGGAGGGGAAGGGGAGAGAGATACATGAGATGGAGAGTGTGTGTGTGAGAGAGAGAATTTAGAGAGATAGGGAGAGGGAGAGAGCGATATGGAGAGTGAGAGGGAGATGGAGAGGGAGAGGGAGTGGTAGTGACTTAGAAGAGAGAGAGAGAGAGGGAGAGAGATAGAGAGGGAGTGGGAGAGACCTAAGAGACAGATAGACACCTGAAAGAGAGGGAGGGAAGAGGGAGGGAGAGAGGGATATGGAGAGGGATAGATAGATGGAGAGGGAGGGGGAGGGACCTAAGAGCGAGAGAGGGATTGAGAGAGAGATAGAGTGTGTGTGAGAGAGAGAGAAGAGAGAAAGAGTGGGAGAGACTTTAGAGAGAGACGTGAGAGGGAGTGGGAGAAACCTAAGAGAGAGATAAACACGTGAATGAGGGAAGGAGAGGGAGGGATAGAGGGAGATGGAGAGGGAGAGGAAGATGGAGAGGGAGTGGGAGGGACCTAAGAGTGAGAGAGGGAGTGAGAGAGAGAGAGAGAGAGAGAAAGAGCTAGAGAGTGACTTCAAATAGAGAGATGGAAGGAGAGAGGGAGATAGTGAGAGAGAGAGACTAGAAATTGATATTAAGAGAGAGAGAGATAGTGTGTGTGAGAGAGATAGTGGGAGAGTAGAGAGGGAGAGTGAGAGTGTGATTAAGAGAGAGAGACATGAGAGATGAGAGAGAGGGAGTGTGAGAGACCTTAGGGAGATAGAAATAGAGAGAGAGAGAGACTGAGAGAGAGAGAGGGAGGGAGGGAAGGAAGGAGAGAGGGAGGCCAGGCAGGAAGGAGGGAGGGATGGAGGGAGGGAGGAGAGAGAGAGTGGGAGAGAGAGACCTAAGATGGTGTGCATGTGTGTGTGAGTGGGAGAGAGAGAGAGAGATACTTATAAGAGATGGAATGAGAGAGGGAGAGATGGAGGTGGAGATTTAGAGGGAGATGGGGATAGATATGGAGTGGTAGGGACCTGGGAAAGAGAGAGAGAGAGAGAGAGAGAGAGAGAGAGAGAGAGAGAGAGAGAGAGAGAGAGAGAGAGAGAGAGAGAGAGAGAGAGAGAGAGAGAGAGAGAGAGAGAGAGAGAGAGAGGTGGGAGAGAGTGTGAGTGTGAGTGTGAGTGAGAGATTGAGAGAGAGAGGTAGTGGGAGAGAATAAAGAGATGGAGGGAGTAGGAGAGACCTGATTGAGAAATACCTAAGAGGGAGAGAGGGATTTAGAGACACGTGGGAGAGAGAAATAAGCAGGAGAGAGACTTAAGAGGAAGAGATACTTCAAAGGGAGGGAGAGAGAGAGAGGGAGAGGGAGAGGGAGAGGGAGAGGGAGTGGGAGGTACCAAAGAGATAGAGAAGGAAGGATTTAGATAGAGGTAGAAAGATAGTTCTAGTGCTCAGGGAGAGAGAGAGAGTGAGAAAGATATGTATGAAAAAAAAGGAGGGAGGGATAGGTCCATAGTTTAAGGGGAAACATAGTGATATATAGAGAGGTAGAGAAAGGGACAAGGAGATATAATGATTTTTGAATATTTTTTCATCTCTTTACTAAAAACCATATAAATATTTCATTATTCATTAATTTTTATAAAGTTTCAAGTATTTTGAGATGAGTGTTACAAAAAAATCCTAAAAAGGAGACTTTGCAATCGAAAGTAGTGAGCATTTGATGTTTCAAAAATGAAATATTAAGTTCAAATGATTATAATTTTTTTTTGTGTAAAATATAGAAACACCACCTATTCCATTACATAGAGCTCTCAATCACCTTTCAAATTCCTATAAAAAGTCAAAATTTTGATAAGAAACAAAAATGTTATGCCCATTTTACTAAATATGGTTTTTCGGTCTTCAAAATGGATATCTATTTCAAATGGATATCTTTTTTTTTTTCAAAACGGATATATGTTTCAAATGGATTTCAATTTAATTTTTCAAAATGAATTTTTGTTTCAAACGGATGTCCGTTTTGTTTTTTAAAACAATGGGTTCCCCACTTTCAAAAACAAATTTTCATTTTAAAACAGATATCTGTTTTAAATGGATATCCATTTTCTCTAAAAAAAATTGCAGCCTTGGGATTTCCCTTAGGTTTTCCTTGGTTTTTTACTTGGGATTTCGTAACCTAGAATGTCAACCAAAAAAATGTGTTTATGAAATTTCCTTAGTTCTTTGAAGTTCTCCCTTGTGGCTGATGACATTTTTTATCTAAATTTCATGAAACAAAAAGGGTTAATAGAAAAAAAAATCAAATTTCCACCAATATAAGTTTTTCCTTATTTTTAGTTTGATAAATAATTATTATTGATTTTCTACATACATTACATCTAAAGTCCTGATTGTTAGGCTGGTCAAAAAACTTCTATAACTTTCAAACAACTTAAAATTTTTAGAACCTACAATATGCATCACCAAACTATATGATTTGCATACTATAGGATTAAAAAAAAAAAATCATAATTTTTTGACCAAGTTATGGTGGTCAGACACATAAGTTTTAATAATTCTATAAAAATCTAATAAAAAAATCATAACTAATTATTTACATGGAAAAAAATTTAAGAAAATATTCGGCACATTCGAGCATTTGTCCTCTACTTTTATTGAAATATTATAAAAAATAAAAAATTCTTGTACTTAGGGCAGTCAGGCATACACCTGTTTCTTATATTTTCCTGAAAATTTAGTACCACTACATTGAAATTTCAAATTCTCTCAAAACAATTTTACTTTTTTCCAAAAATTAACTAGTAGCCTAGAAACTACATTCAATTTACCACAACTTTTGTTGTTACATATTTTTCAAATTATGTTAATAACCTATTCAAATTTCTATGTCAAGTTGCCTAACTCTGATTTTCTGAATTTTCATCACCACTTACAAGCCTAGTTTGGAGCACTGTGATCCTACATAGACCATTTATAGCCTACTTTTGAACTTTTCCATCCATTCCATTCTTTCCAGAAGGGCTAAATACTTATTCGTTTTCTCATTTATACATTACAATACATGCATTCACACACTTGGCATTTTAAAGCATTCAAACTCTAAAGCAATTTCACCTCCATTGTTACACATTCAAGCTATCACTTTGCAATCCTATCCATTTGGAATCACCTCCATTGCATTTATCCCATGGTATTTACAAGATCATGATGGGACAAAAAGTGGTGATGTGTAAGTGATATGATGGCCCATGCGGCTGATGACCCTTTTATACCCAAAATTGGTGAAATGAAAAGGGTTTTAAAAAGAGATTTTCAGCTTTCCATGAATATAAATTATCCTTTACTTTGAATTTAATAAATTATTATTATTGATTTTCTATTTGAATTACGACTAAATTCCTGATTGATAGGTTGATTGAAAGACATTTATAGCTTTCAAACAGTGTCACATTTTTTGAATTTGAAACATGCATCACATTCTATGCTTTTCATACTATAGGATTAAAAAAATAAATAGAATTTCATGAATTTTTGGCCAAGTTAAGGTGGTCAACATACGTGTGTTTATATTTGTTAAAATTTGTAATAAAAAAAATCATAATTAATTATTTACTTGAAAAAAAATTACAAAAAAATATTCATCACATCGGGACATGTGTCCTCTACTTATATCTAAAATATTATTACAAATATTATCATTTTATTGTGGTTAGGGTGGTCATATAGATACCCACTTGTTATTTTTCCGTGAAATTTACGTACTACTACATTGAAATTTAAAATTTTCACCAAATAGATTTAAAAAAAAAGAAGCCTAGATTAGTTTAGAAACTACATTCAATTTTCTACAAATTCTATTCTTAGATATTTTTGAAATAATATAGATAATTTATTCAAACTTTTATTTCAAGTTGCCTAACTTTGATTTTTAAAATTTTACTTAAGGTTCATTTTTTCCCATGATGATCCTGCACATACCCCTCATCATCACCATCACTTCAATATAGGTTGCATTTTATCAATCAAGTGAAGGAGCACAAAAATCAACATCAAAAGGGCCAACCATTCAACACATTTGAAAAAGGTATAAAATTATGTTTGTTTCTTATTTCTTGTTCAAATTTCAACTAGGAAAATATTGATTATTTGTTGTGTTTTTATATTTTGATTGATTTTCTTATTTTCTTTGATTTTTAGTTAGATAGATTCACTACACACATACTCAAATATTCTAGCAGAGAAACCAATTCACCTTCCAAATCAACCTCACCTTCTTCTTCCTCTTTAAAATATTCAAGTCTTTAGTCTCTTTAACCATAAATGCAACTTCACCTGCTTCACAATATTCACTTGTAGAGGAGCAATCATCTAAAGAACTAATCTCTTTACCCATAGAGAAACTCTTCTTTTTTTTACCATGGTTCCTCTTTTTATATTTGTAAACTTCTTGACTCTTGAAATTGTCTCTATTTTCCTTTGCATTTAATCAGTTTTTTGTGGCATAATGTCCAACTTTTTCATAATTAAAAAATTTGAAAGGAAGCTTACCTTTGTATTTTATAGTGCCCTTCTTCAACTTTCTAAAACAATTTGCTTCGTCTTCATTTGAGTTGATGTTAGATTCTAAATCTTCTTTAATCTTCTTGGTTTTGCAGGCTTGAATCCAACTCCACCTTTTGTTGATACATTATTATCATTTCTCATTTCATATGTAGTTAGGGACCCAAATAATTCATCCATAGCATATGTATCTAAATTTTGTGCTTCTTCTATTGCAGAGACCTTAGAATTAAATCATTGCGAGAGTGACCTCAAGAACTCTTTTTACAATAACTTTTACTTCAATAGTATCACCCAAACCTTGAATTACATTCACTACCTCATCTACTCTAAGGATGCATGTTACAACATTTTCTTCATCTTTCATCCTAAGACTCAAACTTACATTTATTATTCTACAAATTTTCTTCTTTTAATTTAACATCTCCCTCATAGATACTATTCAATTTTTCCAATACTTCTTTAGCAGATTTACATTACATGAATTTTACAAATTCACTATAGGATAAACCACATAGAATAGTATTTCTATCTTTGGCATTGGTTTTACATGGTTTCTTATCAATTTAATTAGTAGGAGTAGTTTTTGTTGTGGTATAACCATCTACAACTGACTGCCACACATCAAATCTGGGAGAGGTTAAATAATTTTCCATTCTAACTTTCTAGAAATAATATTGTTTTCCATAAAACAATGGAGCTTTATTTGAATTAGATATTTCTTGTCTATCCATAGTGTTCTTGTTCAAACTAGATCTAACTTAAGTTGATTAAACTTTCTTCAATGAGCTAGAGGTCTAATACCAATTGTTGAAAGAACACTAATACACTAAGAGGCGAGTGAATCAGTGTACACAAATTTATAACATTAAAAAAGTAGACAAGATTAAAGATCAAGAAAAATAGAACACACATAAGAAGACACTAGATATACATGGAAAACACTAGAAAGGAATAACCATGGTGAGAAGAGTTGCTTGAGTCTACAACTTAAATCCAACCTCACAATCAAATCTGTATTACATATGCTTTGTAAGAACCCACTTACGAGTACATTGACACCCAAGACAATTTTCTGGGGCACCAACCTCCTGGTCTACTACACACCAATGACAATGTTTTGAGACACCAACTTCAAGGTACACTGCACACCTAATTGAGCACCAAATCAATCTTTCTAAGGTACCAATCTCTTCCAACTTTACAAGTTCATATGTGCAAAATAATAGTTCTCCTTTACCTTGAGAATGCACCTCTTTTCCTCTATGTTCAAAAACACACACACACCCCTTTACACTTCACTCTACTCTTCCATAGCCATACAACACTTAGTTCAACTTTTCTCACTTAGTTTCTCTAGCAAGCCAACTCTCCTTGAGAAAAACAACCACTAAAATCATTGAATGCAATTGCTATATTTGAAATTTTTTGATCTTAGGTTTTTATTTACGTTTAATTTTATATTATTGTATCCTCCATCTTTCTCTAGAGATAATGTATTTGCTATTTTTAGAAATTTGTAAATGCTAGATTAGATCTAGATTGAATTTAATTTCCTTGTTAATTCACCCGTGTTTGATATTCTAACCACCTTTTCTTTTGTGTTATCATCTAGACATTTTTCTCACCAATCAAATTGAGTAGTTGGAGTGGTTGAGCTAGTTAAATTCATCCTCTATGGTTTATGGCTTCCTCCACCATTTAGCCATTACAAAAACAAATCTTTCAATTCAGAAAATTGATCTATACTCTCCATGTCATCATATAACAATCCTGTTTTAAGTGTTTGAACATTAAATTATGGTTGAATTAGACTATGTTTAAACTAGTCATGCATTTCTATCACATGGGTAAAACCAAGAAGATGAGTCCACAAAATGTGGAAGTTTTTTCCTTAGAAAAAATTATGAAATCGGCCTCAAGAAAATAGGATCTTGTTTTTTAATAAATGGGATCATGTTTAGGTTCAGGGTCCAGAGCCAAAAACAAGATGCCATTTTTAAAAAAATGGGACCCTATTTCTTAAAAATAGGATCCCATTTTTTAAAAAACAAGATCCTATTTTAAAATGACCTACTAAAAAATGGGTCGTTAAAAAATGAGATCTCGTTCTTAAGAAATGGGATCCTATTTTTTTTTAAAACGAGATCTTGTTCTTAAGAAAAGAGATCCGGTATTTTAAAAAACAGAATCCCGTTCTTAAGAAATGGGATCTTGTTTTTCAAAAAATGGGATCCTATTTTTTAACAACCCGTTTTTTAGCTGCCCTTTAAAAAATGGGATCTTGTTATTTAATGACCTGTTTCATAAAAAAAATTAAAAATAATAATTTTAAGAAACGAGATCTCATTTTGCAAAACGTGATCTTGTATTATAGAATGAGATCGCATTTTCAAAATGAGATCCCATTTCATTCAAGTATAAAAAAGTTATATTTTTATGAAATGGGATCTTGTTTTAGAATGAGATCCCATTTTTAAAATTTTTTATTTTTGGTCAGGTTTTTTCTTTTTTTTTTCGGTTCGAGAAAAGGTTTGGGGACCCAAACCTAAGCCCTAGACCTAGTTTGACCTACAAGTTGAAGGTCTTAGCAATGCCACAAGAAAATAGCAACTTTGGGCATATGTTTGAAGACCTTTTGTAGAATTTTGTGATGAAATTAAAACCTATTATAAATAAGATAGTGTAGATTCCAAATATGTAAATTTTCTTACAATTGGATTTATTTTTTTATTTTTTAATTAATTTTTGATTAAATAGGTCCATAAACTTCAATTATCATGGTTTTTTAGTATTTTAATAACTTTTTATTAACATAATTTTTGATGAATGGATTACAAAAAAGTGTACTTTAGAAAATTATTTTCAATTTAAAAAAAAAATAGAAAGTGATAATTTTAGGTCATCTTATGTGTGATGTACATGGTGTCTTTTCAAAACACCAAATATGGTCATTAAAAAATTAACAAAAAAATCAATAAAAAATTACACAAAAATATGGAAAGTGTGCTTCAATGAGTTACAAATCTTTTCCCAAAAGTATTTAGAAAAATATGATTATTTAGGTCAAAATATGGATGACGTACATGTGCATGGTATTGTAAAAAAAAGTGACTTTTAAACAATAATTTTTAGAAATGCCTATTGAAAATCAATTTGTATCATTTGGGTATTGAAGTAAATTACATATTTGGAAACTAGACTCTGAGTAAGTACTACATTTTATGATTGGTGAATTTTTCAAGATTCCATCTCTAAGTTCTTCAAATTTAAGGTCAAATGTGTCAAATTTTGAAAATCATAGAAAATACTTCCACTAAATGGCCAAAAAGTGAACTCAGCTTCTTGTCAGCACCCACATTTATTATGACTATATCTTTTATGCTTAAGGCTCAAAAATTGTTTCTCTTATGTGAAGGAGTTATGTGATACAATTTTCATTGGCCATATCTTGCCTTGGACATGTCTCCTCATATTTCTCCATCACTAATTATAAATAGAGGACCCGCCATGCTTTACAACACATATCGCAAGTTGTCCTTGTGCCTTGAGAATGAAAAATGTGAAGGAAAGGAATTGAGCAATATAAACACTTCTTACTGCATGTTCTTTGAGGACACTTGTCATTATACCACACTCCCATATGGCTAAGCTAAGGACCCACCATATATTGCTTAGAAACACGACACACTACCATCTATCCTTTCTAACGTCATACTCCACTAACATCACATATCACATCTTTCCTTGAGTGAGATCGTATTTTTTAACGACCTATTTTATAAAAATAAAAAAATTTCCTTTAAGAAATGGGATCTCGATTTGTAAAATGTGATCCCATTTTATAGAATGGGATCCTATTTCATTCCAGTATAAAATATATATATTTTTATGAAACGAGACCCTGTTTTTCAAAAAATTGATTTTACGTTAGATTTTTGCTTTATTTTTTGGTTTGACAAAAGGCTTGGGGACCTGAACCTAAGCCTTGGACCTAGTTTGACCTGAAAGTTGAAGATCTTGGCAATGTCACAGTAAAATACTAAATTTGGGTTTTTGTAAAAAAATTGATGAAATTAAAACCCATTATAGATGAGACGATGTAGATTCGAAATAAGTAATTGTTTTTCCAATTGGATTGATTTTTTTTTTTTTCAATTAATTTATGATGAAATAGGTCCATAAACTTGAATTATCAAGGTTTTTTTAGTATTTTAATAACTTTTTATTAACATAATTTTTTGACGAACATATTGCATGAAAAAATCCATTAGAAAATTCTTTTCAATTTAAAAAAAATCAAAAAATGATACTTGTTTATGTCATCTTATGCATGACATACACAACAATTTTTTAAAATAGCAAATATGGCCAGTAAAAAATTAAGCATAAAAAATTACACAAAAATATGGAAAGCATGCTTCTATGAGTTAAAAATCTTTTCCCAAAATGATTTAGAAAAATATGATGATTTAGGTCAAAATATGGATGGCGTACACGTGCATGGTATGGTAAAAAAAAGTGACTTTTAAATAGTGGTTTTTAGAAATGCCTATTAAAAATCAATTTGTATAATCCTGATATTGAAATAAATTACATATTTGGAAACTAGACTCCAAGTACTACATTTTATGATCAGTGGCTTTTTTAAAGATTTCATCTCTAAGTGCTTCAAATTTTAAGGTCAAATGTGTCGAGTTTTGAAAATCGAGGAAAACACTTCCACTAAATGGGCAAAAAGTGAACTCAACTTCTTGCCAACACCCACATTTCTTATGACAATCTCTTTAATGCTTAAGGCTCAAAAATCATTTCTCTGATGCAAAGGAGTTATGCAATGCAATGTTCATTGGCCATCTCTTGCCTTGGACACATGTCCTCATATTTCTCCATCACTTATTATAAATAGAGGACCCACCGTGCTTTACAACACATATCACAAGTTTTCCGTATACCTTAAGGATGAAAAATGTGAAGCAAAGGAACTGAGCAATGTAATCACTTCTTACTGTATGTCCTTTGAGGACACTTGTCAGTATACTACACTCCTATAGGGCTAAGCTGAGGACCCACAATATTTTTCTTAAAAAAACGAGACACTACCATCCATCCTTTCTAACGTCATACTCCAATAAAATCACATATAAGATGTTTCCTTACACGAGGTAATTAACAACAATGATGTGAATTACTTATGTGATGTAATCATAAACTACCACTTCTCTTTGTGGCATCACCTTCCACCACCATCTCACATTCCAATTAGCTTATGTCAAGGTGAACTTCAAAATATGATGCAAAGGACCAATGTGATTGAATTTTAAGCTGACATGTACCCTTTGATCTTCATTGCACCATCATAAATATAACCCTATCAATGTAAACACAAACCATAATGTGAATAACTCTTGTGATATTTGTTCGATCATATCCTTTATTACTCAGCATCTGGTCTCCCAACCACATGTCATATTCACATAATCCTACATGAAACTGATGATATCACCTCCTATGTAGTGCAAGCATGTCGGAGCCACCCAATTGCTAATCACTTGTCTCAACCATTAATTTTCTTTAAGAAAATATTTGATGTCAGACTTGGAAATAATAAATCCCATCAAAATCCTAGTAAACACTAGATGAAGGGGCCAGTGATTGTCATGACTAAAAGGGCTTAAGTTATAACTTAAGCAACCAGTGCCAACTTATATCCTATAAATGATTAGTTATAAAATATTTTCACCACATGACCTAAGACCTTTAGGGGTGTTGGCCTTTGGGCTTCCTCCTTTTTGCATACTCCATGTTGGTAAAATGTGTCTTAACCTTACAAATACATAAGGTACTATCGATATATTAGTTCAAGTGGGGTGTAGGGGGAGGGTACCCCGCTATCATGTTTTGGGGGCTCATCTCCCCAGTGTGGGGACTAAAGTTCATGCACCCCAGCAGGGGTTAGGGTGTAGCACCTATAAAATTCATTTTTTATGTATATTTTATTGTTTTAAATCTATATTGTTCGTCATTAGGTCTCAGATTTGATGATTGATATTTTTTTGGCTTAATTTCTCTAGAAGGTAAGCATATTTTATGAGGGTGTTGTAATATGACTATGTATTGGGATGTATTCTAAGATTCTGATAGAAGTCATGCTACCTTTGGATATCTAGTTGGTGATAATCATGTGAGAAGCTTTATCTGCAAGTATGATGTAATATTTGTGATTTCTAAATAATATTTTGGGTGGATTTTGGAGTGTGGTTTTTTTCCTCCCAAAAGAGTTTTCCCCTCATAGATCACTATGTTGTGGTATGCATGATATTTGTGTTTTTTTTTTTAGTTTCTATAACTATTACAGATCTATAAAAGTTTTCAATTATCCTCCTCTCGCTATTTTGTGGTATGCATGATATTTGTGTTTTTTTGTTTTTGTTTTTTCTATAACTATTACAGATCTGTAAAAGTTTTCAATTATCCTCGTTATCTTTCTTACACTTCATCAAATTGTTAAGGCATAAGCCTTAAGCCTGATCTATGATTCCCAATCCTTTTTGGGTGTTGGGGTCCATCATTCCACCATAGTCCTTTCTTACAAACATAAATGTAAGGCATAATCCTTAGCTTCGACCTATGAAACCCAAAAATCTTCAACACTTTAAGGAATCCTTATTAAGCCTTTTGACATCAATGACAATCAAATTTCCAATAATTTGTTCACAAGGATATTGGCCTGATAAATTTCAGCTGGAACCATTTCAGCAAAGAAAATGGATTATTTTATTTAGACATGTTTTAAGGGATGAAAGATGTAAGACATAATTGAATAGTACTTCATACCTTTTTTTCCATATTCACCCAATCATCTTGATTTTTTACATCAAGTTTATTTTTTTAGTAACCACCAATTGATCTATTTCTTCAAGGAGAAATTTTTAACTTCCACATCTTGCAATTAGATCCGTTAAAATTTTGAATGTCCAACCAAGATCTAGATGTAGTCATGATTCCTACATACACAAATCTAAAAAATAAGACTCCCACTACAACACAAAAAACTTCACAAATCCACCCAATAAATAGAGTTGGCTTTAGAATCTAATACCAAATGTAAGAAATGAAGGCAACCACTGCAATATGGAAATTTTATTTAACTTAAAATTTTAAAAAATAAAATGTAAAATATCAATAGAGAAATGATTTAAACAAAAAAAAAAATTAACACAACTCAAGATCCATGCACATAACACAAGGATTTACCTGGAGAAAACCCTTTTGATTGAAAAACTCCACCAAGGAAAGAGGGAAAATATGTATTATTATTTAAAGAGATTAAAACACATAGGACTTCCTTAATCTTGCATATAATCTAGTAGCATTTGTATACCTATAAAATATTTCATAATGTCTCCATCTCAACCTCTGAATATATAGACTCATGTGGGCTTAAAATACCACCATAAAACATTATCATGGGCCAAAAAATTATTCTAAAATACCATGGTAAAAATCCATACAACCCTTACATGCTAAACTTGGTCACTTGCATGACTTTACACCGTCTTGCAAGATGTGATAAAAATCCCTATAAAATAGGAGATGCTCTTACATGTACATCATAGACCATTAATAAATTATGCAAAGTCTCTCTTATGTATGTCATAACTGATTCTCACATCCAAAATGATATTCCCTACTTTTATCCTTTATAGTTTTCATAGAATCCATGATAACATCCTTACAAATAGGATTTTCATGTTAGACCACTAATTCAGAATCTTTTGACAATTAATAACTTATTTTCAATCTACCAACATGTGGAAAATGTACCAACTCAAAATCACACACCCCTTTTGATGGAGTATAAATATTTAATAATATAAATGATAATATCTATGGGAAAATATAAAATAAGAACAAATAAATAACTTGGGAAAATTGCCGAGGTCAAGAGACACCTTAATTCACAACATCTTTATTTTTATAGAGATTATTATTTTTAAATTAAAAGTTGGACCATCAAATAGAGTCATGGCTCCATTAAATTCAAAAATATTGTTGGTCTTAAGAGTAATATTTATAAAAATATTATAATTTATAATATACTTCATTTAAGTATTATACTTATTCTGATTTTTTAGTGAACATATTCTTTCAATAAAACATATGGTTCTTGTTCAACATTCATGATTTTTTTTAAATGAAAGATATTTTTACGTTCTATATTGATGTTCTTGTTTCAAATTAAATAGTAATAATTTTCATAGATACAAAAATATTATTCATTATGGAATGAAATATAATATATATTAAAAATTGATAATAAATAAATCATAAAGCAAAAAAATATTACTTAAACCATTATAATACTTCGAATAAAAATTATTATTTATGAAATAAACACCACTTATGAAAATACTATAAGGATGAAAAATAAGCTATTAGAAAATTGTAAGAAATAACACATATTATTTTTAAATTAAAATATACATTAACTATTCATAAAGAAAATCTAAAAGATCGCTAGTTCACATCCTTTTCAAACTTAGAGTTTTTATTTCTATAATTTATAAAAATAAAGAAGCATGGTTTAAAATGTTACTTTCAATGTCTCACATAGGCAAAAACATGGGGCACGTTATTGTTGAACCGCCTAATTTAAGTAGATATAAATTTTAAAATGATCATTTAAATAAAAAATAAGGTGTAACAAAAATGACAAGACTCAATTTATGTAATGGGGAAACACATGACAACTATAAAATATAGAATATATTTGTATTTTCTATAATTATTCTCATGTATCACTAAATAGACATTAATGAGTTAACTTCATCCAAAGGATCATAATCATCTTCTAAAAAATAATCATCCCAAAAAAAATAATCAATTTTATGTTCATTTGCCTTTACTTTGTATTCCTCTTTAAATTTTCCTTTGTTTCTTTATATTTCTTTAATTTAGGTACTAATATGTGATCACATGTAACACTAAGAATATTTTTTCTTAATCATTTTTCTTCATTCTTTATTGATAGTTGTGTTGGAATGATTATCATTTCATGCATCACAAAATATTTTTGCACTCTCCAAATAATACTTTGTGCATAAAATTATAATTCTTGTATTACTTTTCCTTTTGTATCTATCTTTTACTCTTTCTTTTTAGCCTTACTTGGTACATGAGTGATTTTTTGTTAATAAGAATCACTAAAGGCATGCATATACCAAGGCCTTTATGTTTATTACTCTTTTGTTATGTATCTTGAGGCTCTGCTAGTTTTAAATAATCTTAATCTAATTATTTTTAATCATTTCCAACTCATCTAAATATGTCTTATATAAGTCATTCACAAGATCATCTCTCTCATATGGTGCATATTGCTGTATTTTTAAAAATGTATCTAATTTAAAAAGGATGGCATCATTTATCATCACATAAAAAATTATTTCAACATCAATAAATTGTCCATGTATAAATTTAGCACATTAATGCAAAACTAAAGGAACAACTTTACATTATTCTATCCAAGTTATACCAAATATAACACCAAACCTATGTGAAGATGGCATCACATAACATAAAACCTATAATTATTTAAGAACTACTCTATCTATAGATGGTATCACATAACATAAAAAAAAAATCTTTAGGAACTACTCTCAATCATAGGAAAATTCATACCAATGTATTAATCAACATTCAACTAGTCATCTCGAATGAAATACTTGAATGTGCAAATTATTAATGTGTATCATATTTGTTGAATATTGCTTCTTATGTATATGTGTTATGTCAGTATATAATATCAATAATAAATTAAGTAGGTGATTGTCATAAATATTACCATTTACATACAATAGACCATAATAACTATCTTGTGAGAATTCCTAATAATTTTCATGTGATGTATCCTCACTTCAACACTATTTTTATGTGCATCATATATGTTAACATTATTTGAATTATTTGAAAAATAATTTTTGGATATTTGTAATAGATTATTGCTAGGGACAAATAATAGATATATATTGTCATTGATCCTTTGAAATTTGATCATTTATTATTAGTAATATCTTATATGTTATGATTAAGATGCATCCATGATTGAGTGTAATGTAATTTGACCATATATGAATTAAAAAAAATGATTCACCATTTTATGTCTTAGGAAGTGGTTTATTAGGATCCAATAAATGAAAGATAGGATGGGTGATCAATTTAGAACTCAAATTTTTTTTAACAACACCATCCATGTATTCTAAAAGTTTAGTAAACTTCATTATGGTATACTTTTATTTGATTGAAGGAAAAGTAGATGCAAATTAGCAACCTTGTGAATATTTTCCTTTATGTCAATACCCTTTCAAAATTTATTGAATTTAAATTAACATTGAAGAGTATATATTTTTTGAAACTGGTGATTAATATTTGAAAATATTTATTTTTAAAATTTGGAATCCATAGTTTTAAATATTTGCATAAAATTCAAAAAAAGATGCATATTTATCCATAATTAGCTTAAGAAATATCTTAATAAATATTATTTTCAACTTGAAATCATGAGAGGGACTAATCATTTTATAGAATTAATAAACAATACAATCATACTTAAGCACATTCATTTATATCAAAAAATGTAAAGGTCTCATATTACGATTGGATTTCTTTCTTAAGAACACTTTTTTCTGAAAATCATCATTTTTTAATAGATCCTTGAAGAGGTGAATTTTTTTTTTTTATCTCATATCAAATAAGATCCCTTAGAAATAATTTATCCAATAGTCATTTCTCATAAAGAATATGTGTTAAGATCAACTTTCCCATCATATATTAAAAAAAGTGGTGTCACAAAGCCAATAGGTAGAGGATGTAATAAAATTAATCATTGAATTTCATATTGTATTTCCTATTAGGTCTTGCATCCACTCTTTTCTCTAATTTACCTATCTTATGAATTAATGCATCTAGAGTGGAGGATGGAAGAGTAAGAAGGGAGTTTTGAGTAAAACTATGATGTGTATGAGAGTGTTGTGGGAAGCATGGGATATGAAAGACGTGATAGGGTAGGTAAGAGGCCTATAAACACAAACATGATTAAGTGAATGCATTGAGGTGGATGGAGATGTGAAATGATGGATATATAGAGATGAAATGAGTAGGAGTGGTTATAAGTTGGGTAGTTGTGGATGAGATATGAATGGAAGTGTAGTGTATCATGTAAGAGGTAAGAATCTTATGAGGAGTAAATTTTAGAGGAAGACCATATTAAGGAGGAAAAGTGAAAAATACATAAGAACTATGTGGCATAACACTAGTATAATAAATAGTATGAGGATGAATGGTGGTGGAAGAGGTGATACTAGAGAATAGATCAATGGTAGAAGTGGGATAGAAGAGAGATACAATAATAATATAGCTAAATAAATATTGGAATTAACCATTTGCAAGATCTATTAACCATATGGATTTTTGATGAACACATTGTGAAATATATGGACTAGTTATGTAGGATTTGTATCAATAAACAAATTATCCAACTCATTAGAAAAATATTTGTTGGGAATACAAAAATCATGGCTATAATATCAATTATTCTCTAAGTTATACTCCACTGACAATCCACACATGCATCAATATATAGATTTTAGACTTATTTGATTTGTGGCCTAGTGTTTAGACAAAAATTCCTTCCCAAGAGAAGTTTAGGATCGAAAGTATCTCATATAATAAATAAAAGTTAGAAAGATAAAGCTCAATAATTAATTATTAAATTTTAAAGTAGAAAAATTTAGTCATGTATCAGATCTAAAAATGAAACACTAATGGGGTAGCCAAGACTCAGTAGATGAGTAAAAGAGTTATCACAACAAAATGCAAAACCTAAAAACAGAAGATGCAAGATTAAAATAAAAATGAATCGAAAAATAAAAAGAGCTTTAGATGTAAAAATTATAAATTTATAGATCTGAAAATCCTTTTAGGAGAAAAATTTAAGGGTGAAGTATCTTTTTAGGAGAAAAAATTACGGGGAAATAGGTCATGTAAGAGTGAATAGACTCACCAAAATTTAAAGATATAACTAATCTAAGTAAATTAAATAAGATGCATACACTTAAACATAAACAAACTTAAAGTAAATAATTTAGATTCATAAAAATAATAACTAACAATAAATTATATTTAAAAAAAAAAAATTAAGTATACATATGCATAGCCCTAGTCATGAATATGGATGAATTTGATGTAACTTTCTACTTCAGATTATCTTTGGATTGAAAATGGCCCTAAACTTTATGTTTGTGTAATATCTTGAATTCTAGGTGTGCTATCATCTCCCAAAGAGGTATCTTGAGAAAGTCGCTAAACTTGCTTCAATACTAAGGCAGAGTCAAATTTTCAGAGAGGACAGTGATAGAGGACGGTGATAAATACCACATGACATGACATGGGTTAATAGGCATCATGACAGTCATTTGGATGGTGCAAAGAATTCAAGAGAGATAAAATTATAAGGGACTTGTTCAGGGTAGTGAGCGAGTTCGAATGTCAATTCCATGCTAATATGCAATTGAACAATTCAATTAAAGTATGAGCAGGTCTAAGTATTGGTGGTGGATTGAAAAATTCAGGTAGAGGGATGTGAATTCCACCCGAATAATATGAGCATCTTTGTCATAGAAAGCATTTGTTGTTAGCAAGAAAATAACAAGTTTAAGGTACATAAAAGCTTTGTACTATTGTTTCAGACTTTGAAGATCCTAAGGATGGTTTCCTAAATGCAATTTCAAATAAAACGTTGGGTGGATTTTTAAGTGAGGGATGAATATCTAATTAGCATAGATGGTAAAGATCAACATCTAGATTCATCAAGCCACTGGGAGACCTTTTTCCTATATAAACGATAGTGTTGAGGAAGCTCAAAACAATTTGACTGACATTTTTGTTATAGCTTCACTGGGTTTTTTAGATGATGCTTCTGTTGAAGTGGCCAGAAATCCAACTTCAAAACATGTCATGCATGAGGGGCAAAAGAGTTGGTTCAAGGAGGAGCTAGTAGATGCCAACCTTGAAGGGGACAAGATTGATTGAATTGGTATGTCAGATGAAAGTAAGAGCCGTATAGATTGGAGACACTACTATCAATTCAAGAATAGCCTGTGGAAAATACAAGACAGTCATGATCAAAAGAGTGATCATGCTAGTGAGAAAGTGTTGAAGATGATAGGGTAGTCTAAAAGCTCATAAATTTGTGTTGACAAGTTACCTATTCCATCAACCATGACATTGTGCAATAAGGATGGTAGGGTTTTTTTTGAGATTTAAGTTAAAATATTCAAAGTAGTCACACTGCCTCTATTGATTCAAAATAGTTTGGAAAACCCTCGACTAAATTCATGTTTAGTCTCTGGGGGGAATATTACTACATAAGAGTTTGATAAACTAAAAACAGTTGAAAAAACTCACAATCTCCTACAAAAAGTGAGGAACTATTGGCCATGTTTTGAAGCAGAGGCTACTATGATTGGCTAAGCAATGAATATCGTACTTCCAGATGTTGTGGGGTTAAATTTAATGGGAAAGATAAACAATGGAGTGACAACCACCGTCTTGGTTTTAACTATGACTCAAATGCTGCAAAAGCATGGTGTTGGAAAATCTGCCGAATTTTATGGTGATGATATAGGTAAATTGTCACTTACTGATCGAGAAATTATTGCGAATCTTGTATCTCAGGTCAAGAATGATCACATGATCGAGTTCCTTTGAAGGATCCGAAGGCAGACTGGCACGCATGCTTGGATAACAAGGTTGGATTTTAGGATTTTTTCATCCCTAAAGATGCTCACAGTTGACATAAAATGGCATGCCTACTGAGACAAGCATGGTGATGTAATAGAAATTGCCTATAACACCCCTCCGTTTTGCTTTATGGACTGGATAGTGTGTCCTTATTTTACGTTGATTTATACTTCTGGATATTCAGATACTTTATCTTGTGTGTGTATTTGATCGCTATTTATTGTGCGATAGACTATTCTATGTGATGTGACTTGAGTTATCTGATGATTTATGTTACAAATTTTAATGGTATAATGATGTTAGTGATATAACATGTTAGTGCATATAAGAATATTCCATGTATTGTGGAAGTGTTAGTTTTGTTGAGTGTATTGGTGAAGGGGACGGATTCGCATCACTCACTTGCGAGCGCCTTACGAATCTAAGATTTCTTCTTCACGGTGTATATTATATGCTGTTATATTTTATGATGTTGGTTACTATGTTTTCAGGATTGCAGGTACATGACACCAACTCCACCTGGTTTCACAGCTCTGAGCGTGTCGATCCAACGGTTAAGTTGAAGGGAGATAGTAACTAGGTAACATGTGTCAAGTCTACACCCTAGCCTTAGTGTGTCGTCAGTCATCTGTGTCGAGTCGTTGTTTGCCTTACTTTAATGTTATTTAATTTTGAAAGATTCTTGTTTTGGAAATAGATGTTTAGAATAATTGCATTATATCATGTTGATGATTATTTAATTTAAATTATGCAATGTGGATAAAAGTTTATATTTAAATTAATTAATTATATTTAATTTATTTAATTGATTAAATTTAATCCAAGGGGTTGAATCTAATTATTAAATAATTAAATTAATTAATTAAATGTGATGCAAGAAAATTAAAAAAAATAAAAGAATTAAAATTAATTTGGAATTTAATTTCAATTTGTGGAAATTTAATTATTTTGGAATTTCATTTCAATTAAGTTGAAATTAATTTAGAAATTGAAATTGGATTTTAAAAGCAAAGCTGGTTTTCAATTTTTGGAGATAATTGATATTTAGATATTTTAAGTTTCAGATTTGCATGCAAAATCAGATTTTGGTTGTGCAAGATATTTTTAATTAGGCATGCATGTGTGAGGGAGATTTAGGAAGGAAGGATGGATTGCAAAAAAAAAAAATAGAGGGATAGAGAGAATGCTGGTAGAGGAAAAAAAACTTCTTCTGGTGTGAGAGGATAATTTTGGGAAAATTGCACAGAGGAAGGGTTGAAGCAACTTTTGGTTTTGGAAGTGATTTGAGGAAAGTCGGTTTGCATTTGTTGAAGTTTCTGGGATTGGATCCGTTGCACATTTAAGGAAAATACAGGGAATCCTTGGAGAAGGCTTGAATCAGAAATTTCATTCTTTTCCTGTAACTTCGAATTCCAGGTTTTGTTTTGTGGTTTTCTTGTTCTAGTTTGTGCAAAACAAATATATATATTGTTCTTGAAATCTATTTGTTGAATTCATTGAGAATTAGGATTTGATAATTGAAACTAGATTTAAATTAAACCAAAACTGTGGGGAAAATTGTGTAATTCTCTGTAGGAGTTAATTTAATTGAGAAAATTGATTGTTCTGTTGTTTAAATCGAACTTTGAGGTCAGACAAAATAGTAGATTGTTTTTAGAAAATTTAAACCTCTGTGGGAAAACAAGTTTGTTTTGAAAAACTTCTGATTTTAATTTAGATCCATTTGATTTTTCTTCTAATTGTTCATAAATTTGAGAAAATAGTTTAAAAGAATTAATTCTTAAGATCTCTGTAAATTTGGATTTTCTGGAAAATGGTTTTACAATTTCACCTTGTAGGTGAATATTTCTTACAAAATCTCCCTATTTATCTATTGTGGAAATTCATTTATATATATATATATATATATATATATATATATATATATATTATATATACATATATATATATATATATGTTTATATATATATAATATATATATATATATATATATATATATATATATATATAATATATATATATATATATAATTTACATATATTAAAATACTGGTTTATGTTCTTTTCCACTCTTCGTACGACATCCTTTATTATGTGGAAAATCGTGAGTAATTTTGAATCGCCGCACATTTTGTTTACACAGGGTTTTTTTTTACATTTATGTTGGGGGAGGCTTGGGAGGCGCTACCTCCACCGCCGCCTCCATAAGGGGATGACTATGGAGGAAGGGCCTTCGCAGCCCCCTCCACACCCCGCTTTTCATAGCACGCGACGCCCTTTGTTTGGGGTTCGGCTGTGCTATGCACAGCTGCCCCCCAAACATAGGGACCAGCTATGTTTGTTAAGGAATGGCGGACTGGTAAGGTTCATCCACCCCTTCCCATTGCCCCGGTTCAGTTTTAGCCGCCAAATCCTTAAGGATATTTAGGGCTTTTCTAGTTTAGTGGTTAGTGTTATAAAATTAGATATTTGTTAATTAAATCTAATGAATATTAAGCAATATGTAATATTAAATATATTTATTTAATTCAATGAATAATAAAATATAGTGTGTTAGTAGTGTGATATATTTATATATCATTTGTTTAAAATGGATTGATGAAATAAATAATAAAATTAATTTAATTAATTGAGGATGAGATTTCTGTGTAGTTTTAAATGAAAATATATTATATAGAATGCATATGTTTATTTAAGGGTAAATATAATATTAGAGATTAATTCAATTTGAAGCATGCAATGTTGCATTGAGTGGAGATTTAAAAGAAAAGACTTGTAGGCATAGGTAAATTTATAGAGAAAAGATATCTTATTTAAATGGAAGTAATTATTTGATGCAAAGGAAATTATTTGTTGAAATTTAATATGTTTTATTAAATAATGTATTATTTAATAAAATATATTAATATATACATATGATGTATATTTACATGTTGTTTACAATCAGGAGTACAATTAATATTTAATTTGTTTTATTTAAGTGCATGTATTTGAATTTGCATGGAGATTTTTAAAAGATAAGGTTGAATGCATGGGAAATTAGATAAGGAAAAGATATTGTATAAATGACATGTTTTTAAATGGAAAGTTAAGAGATATAGGTTTTGGATAGAAACTTGGAAAGATTATTTGCAATAATTTTATATTGTATTAAAAGTAAATTTAGGAAATGATTATATTGAAAAGGGCAAATATTTATTTTAGTTTATTTAGAGCGATTTAATCGTTGTGATTGGAATATTTAAGAGATATGGATTTAGTATATCCAAAACAATAACATCTTCGTGATTGCCTTTTATAATTATTTTTCTCGTATTTGGAAGGGTTGTGAGCTTAAATAGTTTAAATTCTCTATTGTGGAAATGGCAAATGGGTATATAGTTATTCGAGTAAACCCCGTTATTGTGCCCTTACCTTTGTAAATGTTACTTATTGCTTGAGTACAGATTTAGGAAATCCAAATATATTAGATTGATTAATGACTTGATTGCTTTTGTAGCTATGTCATCATATTGTATTTTGGGATATGGGATTATGTGTTAGTCCAATATTGTAAGTCTTCCAGAGAACTATAGAGGATCTTAGAGGGTTGTTGATTCATGATGTCAACTAGTGTTTTCCCTTGGGTAGTGCATGGTGTCTTATTAGTATTTAGCCGGTTTTCACGTACGGGGATGTTTTGTACCTCCTGTGAAAGGAGTAGACTATGTGTTTAGGTTGCCTCCATTTGTTGGAGTGGATTCCTTTATTTTGTTTCCTCCTTGTGATGGAGTGGTTTTGGATACCTAGGTTGTATGCACTTGTGATTCCCTTGGTGATTAGTTTGTTTGTGTGTTGTCGAATAGAAGAGTGGCTTCTATTAGGGGCTAGAGCCCGGAAGAGGTAGGATTTGGGTAACCTATGGAAGTGAGTTTAATCAAGTGATAACTAAAATTGAAATGAATATTGGGGAGTACCACACACTAAAAAGATAAGTTCTAGCTTCACTCATAGTCAAGTGCTAGTTAAGGCTTGGAATAAGTGGAAAGGCCTGGAATGCCATAGTCATTTATCTCGTCTGTACAAGAGGTATTTGATTCTGCACTAGTAAGTATGAGGGCTGAGGGTTAGTAGAGGCCACCACGATTACCAGAGCCTATGAAGATCTGCTGAGGGTAACTTATTATGAGTTGTGTGATGACACTCTGTCTAGGACAACTATCTGTTTGTTGTTAGTATTTATGTTATGAGTATGGTTCTCTGAACATACTTGATCTATTTTATGTCTGGAAGCAATGTGACCTATGTCAGTGATGTGAGAGTTGTGCTAGTATTGTACTTATGTTGTACTTTTGTTTGGTTGAGTCAGTATGAGTCTACCTTTGGTTACAAGTTGTAGATCTTTGTCCATGTTACTTTGTTACTATCTCCTAGCATGGGGGTTGGTCCTTCATGTACCACTAGGTTGGGTGGAACATGCACCAAAACCATTGGGTCCCGATTTATCTTGAGTACTTGGTGGCGAGACATCCAGTTGGACAGCTCGCGATTCTTGAGTTATTCTTGCATTGTAATATTTCAGAATGTATAAGTTATTTATCCCTCTTATGTTATGAGGTGGAATTCTGTAATTGTAATACTTATGTACTATTGTTTCATTCTGGGAATGAGTGATGTAACTATTGGATTATGTAAATGAATATGAAATGCTTTCTTGGATGTTTATCTTATTATGTTTGTGGTATCCTTATTGCATGAGGTTTATTTCATAAAGTATTAATGCTATGGTCATTTTTTATATGTATGTGTGGGTTTTAGTAATCCCAACCTTGTAGCCTTAGAGGTTGTTGTTAATTAGTAAGTGAATGTGTATGTTAATTGCACTTTAAAAAAAAAAATTGGTTCACTTTAATTGTTAATTACAACTTCCTTTAGGGTTACTTGGTGGGGCATTACATTGCCAATTCATTTTTTATAAAGAAGGCTCAGAATCATGATAAAGTGACAAAGTTCTCTAACACAAGATCCAACTTTTTGGATATGGTGTGGCGGTGTTTACCATAAAACTTAAGATGTTAGAAAGTGTTCTCTAAGCAAGCCTCATAAGAGGATTGAATGGTTTCCTTTCATTTTCAACTTCAGATTTGTACTTTCTAGAAAGTTAGCAAAATGAACCCCAACTCTTCTTTCATGACATAAATGACTAGTACGAATTGGAGATAGCTTTAGTTCCCACCAATACTATATGCAGTAGTAATGGAGTTGGAAAATGTGACTGATTCTTTGTTATACTTAGGGGACTGAGCTCAGAGGAATGATTTGCAGGTTGTCTTCTTAAGTGTATCATGAAAACCATAATGTCAAAATTGTTGGCGGACATGTCTTCTAGCTGGGCATGCTTAATCTTCCCTGCCTTAGTAGTCCAACTACCTCACCTACTACATTTACTTCCTCTCTTTGTTCTCGCTCCTATCTTCTTCTTCATTCTTCTCTAAGTTTCTAGACTATTCTTTCCTCAAGGCGTATTCTGGAAGCTTCTTGTGTATAACTCTATTTTGGCAGAAGAAAAAGAACTCTATTTTGAAAACCAAAGGGCATGACTGTAAGAGCATCGATAACTCTGTTCTTCAAAAGGCATTAATATAAAAATCCCTGTTTCTATTTTTAAACAAAATTTTGTCTTCTTTTTAATATTTTAAGTTGTATGCTGTGTGTTTTTTGTTTCTCTCTGTCTCCAATAGAGTGGTATTAGAGCATGGACGATTGGGAAGGAGTTTTGTGAAGCAGCTCACAGTATTGGAGTAGAAAGGAAAGAGGATAGCCCATGAGAGGTGTGTGCAGAGAGGAGGAAAGGTAGCACCAGCCAAAGGAATTAAGGGAAGGCATGAGAAAGAGCAAATAGTTATTTCTGAATACCATATCAAAAGGCAGAGAGGAATTTGAAAGAAGAGGCTACGCTAACAAAAGAGATCTTGCAAAAATCAAAGAGAAAGTTGTCACATGTGAAAAAGACTATTGATCAAACCACAAGGAGAATTAAAGGCATTGCAGACTGCAGAAAAGGTAATCCATAATATACAAAGTTTGTATGAATCACAATTTATTTTAAATTTCAAATATTGGAAAAGGAAACAGAAGAATAGCAAGCAACAAGGAGAGGCAATTTTTTTAGAAAATCATGGCAGGAACAAGTGGAAGCATTGCACAACCTCATATTCCAATCTTTAATGGTAAAAATTATGATTATTGGAGCATAAAATTGAAAACCCTATTTTGCTCCTAGGATGTTTGGGACTTGGTTGAAAATGGGTTTCCTAAACCAGCAGACCAACAAGCATATCAGGCACTTTCACAAGCTGAAAATGATCTTTTGAAGGAAAACAAGAAGAAGGATGCTAAAGCATTGTTTATCATTCAGCAAGCAATGGAGGAATCAATTTTTCCAAAAGTTCAAACTACCACAAGATCAAAAGAGGCATGACAAATTTTGCAAACATCTTACTAATGCATAGACAAGGTGAAAATAGAAAAATTACAAATTCTTAGAACGGATTTTGAAAAGATGCTAATGAAAGATTCAGACTCAATAGACTCATTCTTCACTCATTCAATGAAAATAGTAAATTAGATCAGATCTTATGGAGACACCATTGAAGATCAAAAGGTTGTAGAGAAATTACTCAGAAGCTTATCAGCATAGTTCGATCTAGTTGTAGTAACTATTTTGGAGGTCAGAGACCTTACTCAGCTATCAGTAGAAGAATTAATGGGATCACTCTTAGTACATGAGAAAAAATTAAATCGATTAGGGTCATCATCATTGGAGAATGCATTTAAGACTTAGCTCTCATTTGGCAGAACAAGAGGAAGATCAAGTTATAGCATAGGTAGAGGATGTTTTACACCAAGAGGAGGAAGAGAAAATACACAGTTTGAGAGAAGAAGACCAACATCAAGCCCACATGAACATTCTTCACCAACAATAGGGAGGGGGAGCAGCGATACTCATAGCCATCATCAAGGAGAAAGGTATGACAAATCCAACATCCAATGTCATTATTGCAATAAATTTGGGCATTATGCATCTGAATGTAGAAAAAGGCAATCTGACATGAATAAACAAAAGGAACATTTTACAAATGAAAACAAGCCCAACACTAGTGAAGAAAACACTATATTGATAACATGTAATGTAGCATAAGAGAGCTTCAAAGAAGTGTGGTTCTTAGATAGTGGTTGTAGTAATCATATGAGTGGGAGAAAAGAGATGTTTGCAACAATGGATGACTCAATAAAATTAGAAGTAAAATTGGAGAATGATCAATGAGTTTCAGTCATGGGCAAAGGGTCAATTAACATAAAAACTAAACAAGGTGAGGAAAAACATATTTCTGATGTATACTATGTCTCTGGATTGCAACACAATCTAATAAGCATTTGAAAATTAGTGCAAAAAGGATATAAAATATACTTTGAAAATGGTGAATGTGTGATTCTAGACAAGAAACCAAGCAATAGGCTGATTGCAAAAGTTGAGATGACAAAAAATAGGATGTTTCCACTTAGAATCCAAAGTCATCTATTTTTGTAGCCACAAGGATTTGAAAAAGTTTCTGAGTTAGCTTTCAAAGCTTCATACAAAAATGAATCTTGGCTATGGCATTTAAGACTTGGGCATTTGAACTTCAAAGGATTACAACTATTATATAAGAAAAGAATGGTACATGGATTACCACCAATAGAGTCACTTAAGACAACATGTGAGACCTGCATACTGGAAAAGCAACATAGGAAAACATTTCCAGTTGGGGAGTCTTATAGGGAAAAACATCCACTTAAAATAGTGAATTCAAACCTTTGTGGACCTATGCAAACACCATCTATAAGTGAAAACTTTACTTCTTGACATTTATTAATGATTTCAGTAGAAAAGTATGGGTTTATTTCTTGAAATACAAATCAGATGCATTTGCTATTTTTAAGGAGTTCAAGGCAAAATTTGAGAAAGAAAGTGGATGCTACATCAAAACATTGAGAACCGACCAAGGTGGAGAGTACATATCAAATGATTTTCAGAATTTCTGCAAAGAAAATGGCATAAGAAAACAATTTACAGCAAGGTATACTCCTCAACAAAATTGAGTAGCTAAGAGAAAGAATAGAACAATCATGGAAATGGCATGAAGTATGATAAAAGAAAAGCATCTACCAAATAAGTATTGTGCTGAAAAAATTGCATGTCTAATATACATATTGAATAGATGTCCAACAAAGGCAGTGATAAACAAAACATCAGAAGAATCTTGGAGTAAAAGGAAGCATAATATAGCACATTTGAGAGTCTTTGGATGTGTGGAATACTCATTGATACCTCAATATTTGGGAAAGAAATTAGATGATAGAGGAGAGAAGTGCATATTTGTGGGATATAGTGAACAATCCAAGGCATATAAGCTATACAATCCTATCACAAAGAAGTTCATAATAAGTCATGATGTTGAGTTTGTTGAAGAAGAAGCATGGGATGACAGCATAGACCAACCAACTATAGTTGCAGCTAGTGTTCCACAAGAGAATGAAGAGAATGAGACTCAAGGTGTAAATCCTACTACACAAGAAAATGTTCCTACAACACCTTCAAGGGCGGCAACCACTCCAAATCCAACTACTCCATCCAATAATAACAGCAGTGAGTCCTATAATCCAACACTTGCATCACTAAGGTCAAGGTCCATAAACACTTCAAATAAGACACATAGTTTAAGAGACATTTATGATGAAATACAAGAGGCTGAAAATGATGATCTATGCACTAATTTTGCATTCTTAGCACAAGCTAATCCAATTTATTTTGAAGAGGCAATTAAGGATGACAAATGGATTGCAGCCATGGATGAAGAAATTCAGTCAATAGAAAAGAATCAAACTTGGGATCTAGTAGAGCTTCCTAAAGGCAAGGATGTGATTGGAGTTAAATAGGTTTACAAAACAAAGTATAATGTTGATGGAAAAGTTGAGAAACACAAGGAAAGACTAGTAGCTAAAGATTTCACACAACAATCAGGCATAGACTACAATGAAACATTTGCACCCATGGCAAGATTGGATACCATTAGAATGGTCGTATCTATTGCAGCTCAAAACAATTGAAGGGTTTATCAAATGGACGTTAAATCAACATTTTTGAATGGATTATTAGAAGAAGAAGTTTATATAAAAAAACCATTGGGTTATGAAGTTTTTGGAGAAGAACATAAGGTATACAAATTGAAAAAGGCATTATATGGTTTGAAGCAAGCTCCTAGAGCTTGGTACAACAAAATAGATTCTTATTTTGTGAACAATGGTTTTTACACGTGTGGCAATGAACCAACTTTGTATGTCAAAGTGAATTAAGGAGAAATCTTGATACTGTGCTTGTATGTAGATGATTTGATTTTCACAGGCAATATGTCAATTGATCCATTCAAGGTAGTCATGAAAAGAGAATTTGATATGACTGATTTGGGGTTCATGAGATATTTTCTTGGGATAGAGGTGAGTCAAAATGAGCAAGGAATTTTTATATGTCAAAAGTAAGTATGCTAATGACTCGTTGAAGAGATTTAAGATGGAAAATGTGAATCTAGCACCTACACCCATTGCATTGGGTTTAAAACTTAGCAAGGATGACAAAATTCCTAGTGTTAATGCAACTTTATTCAAAAGATTAGTTGGTAGTCTTATGTATCTAACTTCCACAAGACTGGATATCATGTATGAGGTTAGTCTCATTTCTAGATTCATGGTCAAACCAAAGGAATCACATTTGAAAGCTACAAATTATTTTTTAAGGTATATAGCTAGAACAAAGAGCTTTGGGATTTTGTATACATTTTTAGATGATTACAAACTGATTGGATTTAGAGATAATGATTGGGGAGGTAGCATGGATGATAGAGAAAGAACTTCAGGGTATATCTTCCATCTAGGATCAGGCGCTATCTCTTGGGCATCAAAGAAACAACCTATTGTAACACTCTCATCAGCTGAAGAAGAATATATTGCAGCCACATCAGCAGCTTGCTAGGCAGTATGGATGAGAAGAGTTCTTTCATATTTCAGGCATCCACAAGAAGAACCTACATAAAAAATTTGTGATAATAATTCAGCAATTTCTTTATCTAAAAATCATGTTTTTCATAAACGGAGCAAGCATATTGATACGCGATATCATTTCATCCGAGAATTGGTTAACAATGGTGACATATATCTTGAGTTTTACAGGTCCGAAGAACAACTAGTAGATATCTTTACAAAATCGCTTGCAAAGAACGTCTTTGAGCATCTTCGGGAAGGAATTGGAATTGGAGACCTACATGGTAGTGAAGATTAAGGGGGAGTGTTGACAAACGTGTCTTCCAGTTGGGCATGCTTAATCTTCCCTACCTCCATAGTCCAACTACCTAACCTACCTCATTTACTTCCTCTCTTTCTTCCCGCTCCTATCTTCTTCTTCATTCTGCTCTAAGTTTCTAGACTCTTCTTTCCTCAAGGCATATTCTGGAAGCTTCTCGTGTATAACTCTATTTTGAAAAAGGCTTATGATACTCTGTTTTGGCAAAAGAAAAAGAACTTTTTTTTGAAAAGCAAAGGGCATGACTATAAGAGCATCAGTAGCTCTATTCTTCAAAAGGCATTAATATAAAAATCCCTATTTATGTTTTTAAATAAAATTTTGTCCTCTTTTTAATATTTTAAGTTGTATGTTGTGTGTTTTTTGTTTCTCTTTGTCTCTAATAAAAATGTGTAAGGTGGTTGTATTATGAGAGAGTAGTCTTAGAATGTGTCGTGGTTTCTTATGGAATGGAATGGGTGGAAAATTAGATCTATTTTTTAGATTTACTACCATTAAAGTGGTTTGATGATGAAGTGCAAGGTGTTCTTGTGAAAAACATAGAAAATAGGGGTGTCAACATTAAGGATTTCATTGATCATGGTGATGAATCCATAGTAGATTTTGTGTTGTTTTCTATTGGTAGAGTACCAAACATAAAGAATTTGAAGCAATGAAAGTTGAAATTGATGATATAGGAGCTTTGAAATTTAAAAGTTCTCTCAAATCACGTTGCCTAATATTTGGGTAGTGGATGATGTAACAAATCAAATTAACCTTACACCTGTGGCACTAATGGAGAATACTTGCTTTAATAAAATTGTTTTTGTAGACAACCTACGAATCCTAATTACAAGCCTGTTCCATGTTAATTTTTATGTATGCATCCTCTCTCTATGGTTGGACTTACAAATAAACAAGCAATAGAGCAAGCTAAGAATGATATTGTGAAATTATGATCACCTTAGCATTGATAATGATGAAAAATACCATTTCAGCTAAGAAAGAAAGATTAATATGAATCTTATTGTTGATTGTGAGACAAAAATAATCTTTGGAGAATCAATGTATGGTCCTAATTCTCCTAAAAATATGCAAAATCACAAGACAACCTAAGGAAACATCAAGTGTTTGGAAAGAAGATGCATTCGAGAAAGGACAAACCAGATGTAATTGTTCTTTTCAAAGCTCATAGGTGTGAAGAATCATCAAAGTCCAATGTGGGAAAGCAACTTTGAATCATAATAAAAGAAGTGAATGGTGTCAAAGACAGGTTCAAAGTCATAGGAAACATGTCCTTATTTTAATGGAAAAGGAAGCTGAAGATGAACTGTTTTAGTTCATTTCACTATCTATAATGATAGCTCAATGAAGGAACAAAATATAGTAAAGTGGGGAAGATTTCAGCGACATCTAAGGGCTCTATGGATTGTACCAATTTAGCATCATCCACTAGAAAAGATGGGACTATTGGATTATGGATAGACACTGAGAAGAGGGGAGTGAATCGGTGTCTCATAGACATACCAAAACTTTAAACCTTTTAAACTTTGACAAAAACTTTTAGATCAGATATCCCTTTCTATTAATAATAGAGAAGAGTTGTTACTTTGAGAGAATTCATGAAAAGGGGTAAGAAAAGGTTAGCTCGGTTCATTTAGACAACTTATATCAATATATAATTTGTGTGAGATATCTTGCACTTTGCAAAAGATGTGACTAACATTGTTTAATGATCGGAGCATGATGATGGGATAGGTGCAACTCATAAAACTATGTATAGGAATACCAACATCATTAAATCATTTTAAGACCACCAAATTTCAATGCATCTTTATGAGACACTGCAATAATTGTGCAATCGAATGACATATGGTGAGCATTGAAACAACAGAGAACTTTAGTACATTGAATAGATTGTAGCATAACACTCTTGAATGGAAGAACATGTGATGTGATAGACTAAATTTTTTTCATCACAATATGAAAAATATGTTTTCTTAATCAGAGCTTTTAAACAAGTTTGCAACATATGACTATGAAAGTACTTGTAATGGCATAATACATTAACATTGTAGAAATAAGAACTGATAATAGACATTGATGCATATGATAACTTATGAAAAATAGATACACATGAAAAAAACCGCACAAGGACTCATCACATAATATATTATCACATCAAAGCAATGAGACTGTAAAACAAAGAATTTGACGAGTGGAAAACCACTCCAAAAATGATGCTTCACTAGCTTAAACTCAAAAAGTCACTATTTACAATGTCTCACTAGAAAATTTAAAAATAATATCACTGATTACAAGCCTCACTGGCAAAGGTCATTTTTCATCTCACTAACTTGACCTTTCTATTACATGTTCCAATCATAAAGAAAACAGATTCAATACAGGGGGTTGCTCTCTTTTACTGCACAACTAGCCTTTTACAAACAATGCATTAATACTTGAAAAATCATTATGGAGTCTTCATATTATTAAACATTTTTACAATTTATCTTGCATTGTGATTCTTGATATGTTCTTAGTAAAAAAATTGTCTCTCTTTTCTTAAAACAAAAAACCAAAAAATCGCAGTGTCAAAACACACACTATATATATTGCCTTTAAATCATCATTCTCTGCCTTTAAAAAAAAAATTAGTTACCAACTACTCTAATTAATACTTGAAAAATCATTATGGAGTCTTCATAATATTAAACATTTTTACAATTTATCTTGCATTGTGATTCTTGATATGTTCTTAGTAAAAAAAAATGTCTCTCTTTTCTTAAAACAAAAAACCAAAAAATCACAGTGTCAAAACACACACTATATATAGTGCCTTTAAATCATCATACTCTGCCTTTAAAAAAAAAATTAGTTACCAACTGCTCTAAAAGAAACATTGTTTTTCTTTAACTAAATGTAATAACCCTTTATTTGTTTGCAAAGGATTAACGAAGGGTTTCAAAAATCATTAGCCACTGAATCTTCATAACTAATGTCTTAATAAAAATTCTCAAAGCCCGTAAATAATGTTTTTTTTAATACCTATTTATGGAGGAATGAAAATAAAAATATACCAAATGAACCATTTCGAAATTGTCCAATTGAAGTCCTCCATTTACAAGCTATGCCTCTTCTTTTTCAACTTCCTCAGTCAAGAATTTTACTAGAAATCTACAACCACAACTCCATGCTGGTGGCTAGGGTTTCATATGTTTACATAAAAAGAGAAACAAAATGAATATTCCCTATTCTTTCCTTCAATGCTTTCAAAGATTTCAACCAAAAATATAATCATTTAAAATCTGATGACAAGTCTTCACCCATGTATGTTGACACATTTATTCCACATCATAATCAATCATTCACTGTCAGTGTCGAGTCACCAATCAACTAAAGAGTGAAGCGAAGCCACATGTATGATGTGTTTCATACAACTCGATATAAACATTAGGCTCAAATCATTATGGAAAACAATATCGATATCAACATGTACATGTATCAAAATCCAAAACTTGTAACTGCATGCCATGTAAAGACCATGTAAATCAACTGTAATCATCATGTAAATGTGCCATGTGTCAGCCATGAATCATGTGAATCACCATGTGAACCAACTGTAACATGTAACTACAAATCATATATCAATCTGCATCCTAAAAACATCTAGCAAGCATATCGTCACAATCCTTTAACTTCATATTACCAACCATGTGAATTTGCATATCATGCATTCATCAAACTAAGAATCCAAAGAATAAAACTAGTGATAACACAAACCCCATAAAACAGTTTTGGCATCAAGGATAAACTAACACATAAACAACTGAAAGCCAACAAAATCCCCATTTTTCCTCGATGGCATAACACATATTATCTCTCCCCCTTTTTGCCTCAATGACAAAGAATGAAAGAAGAGAATGTGAGATTACATAAATATAAACAAGTGAAAGCAACCAACATAGTACCCATTTGGAAGGAGAAATCAAGAATCAAATACTATCAACATATAATTACTTAGTCAAAAAATCTATGCCATATATCTCCTTATGTTAATCACATGAGCAATCACAATATTTTTGCATCCACAACAGTCAAAGAACTTGTCTGCACCAAATACCAACTGTATAAACAATGTTACCAACATAAATAACCATGAACCAAGGCATCAACTATGACAGCATGAAAGATATTATGAGCTTCTCCCCCTAATTGAGATAACAAAGAAAACAATATCCTCACTGGAAATCTCTTTCAAGCACAATATTGTCATAAAAAATTATACTATCACAATGTCACAAGAATTTACACAAGCTTAAAATAAAATCTCAAGATACTCTTACCGAATAGCCTTGCTCCCCCTTTGTCACTTACTTAGTATGAAAATACCATAAAGTTGACCCACTATCAATTTTTTTTGCCTTATTGTATTAGCACTGACTTCATACAACTTGCAAAATTTTCAAACTTACCTTATTGAAACGTTTAACTCATAAAAAAAAACTTCTTCATAAGTTCCACCTACATCCTTTGAAGCTTCAATTTTTGTTTCAATACACTTGACTATCTTGCAAGGCCTTATGATAAATTTTAAAACAAGCTAGACTCTTTCTAACTTCTGTAAGTAACATTTTCATTAACTCATGATTAACAATGCTGCTAGAAAATTATCTAATTTGCACTTCTATATTAACTGTCAAGAGATGTCACTGTACTTTCTAGACCTAAATTCCTACAAATAATGTGTCAGTGGAAACACATACAATATGCTGAGAAAAACTTTAGACTATCACAATACACAAAATATTCATTAGCTTAATCCTTCATGTTGCCTGAATGATATATGAAATGAAAGGCTCCATCAAATCAGCACATAAACATTAACAACTTGCTACAAAAAAAAATTATGCATGATGATCTATGTCATGTCCAAAACTGTCAATATTTGAGACCTCTTGTTTAGCAAGTTGGCTATTTACTTCTTAGACCACCAATAGTAGATGCATGTTGTCATACCTCATTCTTGACTTCATAGGGGTAAAATGCTTTACCATAATAGACTCCCTCTGAGTCTTTTCTTCTTCTTAGAACCTAGATGGCATCACATGTGCAAGGAGTGCACTAGAAGTTTTCACAAATTCATATTTATTTCTCTTCTTGTAATCTTGATTGCTCTTTCTTCTCCACACAAAAGTGCTTATCTTTCTATTAAATTTGCATTGTTTTACTTTATGCCCAATGTTATTAAATTTGAAACAAATGCTCCTCTGACTGATCTGAGGAACAAAATACTTCCTATAGAAATTTCCAATTTTGTTCCCTAGATAATTATCACTTGTATTCATTCTACAATCTCTTCTTAAATGACAAAAAATGTTACAATTGTAACACACTACATTCTGATTTCTAGAGACATTAGAATGATTTTTTTTTACCATCTCATGCAATAAATTGCCTTATGAAAAATTCTTTAGAAGCATAGCAATCTGCTTGAAAAGAATTATTACACCTAAATGACTGATCATCTGAGGGATTTAAAGATATGAAAACACTTCTCCTTTCTTTGTGAATGCCTTTAAATTATCTTCTATCATCAGTGTCATCCTTCGGTGCAACAATATGGTAACCAAGATCAACCTTCATTCTTGGTGTTTTCTTGAATGTAAGCCTATTTCCATCTATAGTAACAAACACTAACTGATGTTTAGATTCTTCAATAGAACTTTGTCCAACCTCATATCCCAATCCTATAGGATCCTTAGAATGTTTTTTCCTATTCAACATTTCATTCAATAGATCAGTACTACAATCAAATTTTTGATTTTTACTTGATTGAAGCTTGACACTTTCAATATCTTCCCTTAATGCAACTAATTCTCCTTCAAGTTTTAGACATTCAATATTTTTAACCTCCAAATCAGACCTTACAACATCTACTATCCTCTTACATTCTTCAATTTCAATTTTCTGACTTATAATCATATCATCTCTAAGAGTTAGTTCTTTTAATAACGAATCATTATTTGATCATTTATTTAATGAAGCAACCTCATTTTCTAGTTTATTGCACAATTCATCCTTGTATTTTAACTTGACTTCCAATCCCTCTTCAGTCCTTTTTCTATCAACCAATTCAACTTTCATAAATTCAATAATATTTTTAGATTTATCATAGTTTTGGTTTAATACCTTATTAGTATCAATACTCTTTTGAAGTTGTACCTTAAGTTTCAGATTTTCTCATTTAAGCCTTTTAAGTTCATCTAAGGCAGTAAGCAGTTCTCCTTCCAAATCAACCTCAAACTCATCACCTTCACATTCTTTTTCCCCAAATTCTTGTTCAAAGTCACTTACTAAGTGATCTTGTTCTTCACCAACTACATGATCACTTTTAGTATCAACTGACAGGGGTAAATCCTGAGACAAAACTTCACTAGAATTGATAGGGGTTGGTTGATCAACTGTTTTCTTGACACTAGTGGCTTTCTTTTGATCTTCAATGTTTCTTTTCGACTTAGCCATAATGAATACTCCATGACCAAGAAACCCTATGTTGGCTAGAATTATGTACGAGTATGGCTCTGATACCACTTTTTGGAGTATGGATAGACACTAAGAGGGGTGGGGGTGAATCAGTGTTTGATAAAAAAACCAAAAATTTAAACATTGTAAACTTTGACAAAGACTATTAGTTCAAATATCCCTTTTTATTGATAATAGATAAGATTCATTACTTTGAGAGAATTCATGAAAATGGGGAAGCAAAGGTTCACTCAGTTCATTTAGACAACTTATATCAATATAATTTGTGTGAGATATCTTGCACTTTGCAAAAGATGTGACAGACATTGTTTAATGATGAGAGCATGATAACAGGACAGGTGCAACTTATAGAACTATGTACATGAAGACCAACATCATTCAATCCCTTTAAGACCACCAGATTTCAATGCATCTTTATGAGACACTGAAATAATTGTGCAACTGAATGACATATGGTGAGCATTGAAACAACAAAGAACTTTAGGACATTGAACACATTGTAACATAACACTCTTGAATGGAAGAACATGTGATGTTATAGACTAAATTTTTTTCATCACAATATGCAAAACATTTTTTCTTAATTAGATATTTTAAGCCAGTTTGTAGCATATGACTGTGAAAGTACTTGTAACAGTAGAATACATTAACATTACAGAAATAAGAACTGATTTTAGACATTAATGTAGCTAATAACTTATGAAAAAATGATAGACATGAAAAATAATCATACAAGGACTCGTCACATAATACATTATCACATCAAAGTAATGAAACCAAAAAACAAATAATTTGACGAGTGGAAAACCCTCTAGCGATAGAAAAACCACTCCAAAAATGATGCCTCACTAGCTTAAACTCAAAAACTCATTGTTTACAATGCCTCATTGGCAAAATTTAAAAAGAATCTCACTAATTATAGACCTCACTAGCAAAGGTCATTTTTCATCTCACTAACTTGACCTTTCTATTGCATGTTCCAATCATAAATAAAATACATTCAATACAAAGGGTTGCTATGTTTCACTGCACAACCAACCTTTTACAAACAATCCAGTAATACCTAAAAACTCATTATGGAGTCTTCAAAATATTAAATACATTTTTACAATTTATCTTGCATTGTGATGCTTGATATGTTCTTAGTATAAAAATGTCTGTCTTTTCTTAAAACGAAAAAAACAAATAGTCACAGTGTAAAAACACACTGTATATATATTGCCTTTAAATCATCATACTCTGCCTTTAAAAAAATATTTTCAGTTACCAACTACTCTAAAAGAAAAACTATTTTTCTTCAACTGAATGCAATAACCCTTTATTTGTTTGCAAAGGAATAACTAAGCATTTTGAAAATCATTAACCACTGAATCTTCCTAACTAATATCTTAACAAAAATGCTCAAAGCTTGTAAATAATGTTTACTTTAATACCTATTTATGGAGGAATGAAAATAAAAAAATACCAGAAGAGCTGTTTCAAAATTGTCCAACTGAAGTCCTCCATTTATGAGCTCTGCCTCTTCTTTTTCAACTTCCTCAGTCAAGAATTTTACCAGAAATTTCCAAACATAACTGCATGGTGGTGGTTAGGGTTTCATATGTTTACATACAAAGAGAAACATAATGATTTTTCCCTATTCTTTCTTTCAACAATTTCAAAGATTTCAACCAAAAAGATAATAATTTGAAATCCGAGGACAAGTCTTCAGCCATGTATGCTGACACATTTATTCCACATAATAATCAATCATTCACTATCGGTGCCAAGTCACCAATCAACTAAAGAGTGAAGTGAAGTCACATGTATGTTGTGTCTTATACAACCCGATATAAAAATTAGGCTCAAATCATTATGGAAAACAATAATGATACCTTATTACCACCAAACAAAACCTTTAAGATACCGACATTCAAAGCTTCTTATTCAAAACAAAACCTTCTCTAATTTTGATGTCACATACAACATGACTATTCAAGTTTCTCAAAACATTATAAACCATGAAGAAAAATATTTGCACACTAAATATTAGGAAGATATTATATATACAAGTTTAAAACTTGTAATTTGCATTCCTATGCATTTCATAATCTTGGATTTTTTTGTGGAAACATGAAACATGGTATTCATATATCATGTGAAGACAACTTGGAAAAGATCAAGTTGAATATATCACATCTAGAAAGTGGTCAACCTGAATATAACCTGAATAACCATGGCATATACCTGAAATTTTAAAGTGCATGCCATGAAGCAAATGCATGCCCTATCATAATGAACACCATGTCAAATATCAGTATCAACATGTACATGTATGAAAAACCAAAAATTGTAACTACATGTCATGTAAAGACCATGTAAATCAACTGTAATCATCATGTGCCACCAACATCATCATGTAAAAGTGTCATGTGTTGGCCATGAACCATGTGAATCACCATGTGAACCAACTGTAACATGTTACTACAAATCATATATCAATTTGCATCTTGTTAACATCCATCAATCATATCATCACAATACTTTAACTACATATTACCAACCATGTGAATCTGCATATCATGCATTCATTAGACTGAGAATTCAAATCTTAGAACCAGTGATAACATGAATGCCATAAAACAATTTTGGTATCAAGGAAAAACTAACACATAAACAACTGAAAGCCAATAGGGACATTAGAAACACTGAGAATGGTTCTAGAAGGTTAAAAGGTGTTCGAGCAGTCCATATTCCATAAGAGAACATAAGGTAGTTCAAGCCGAATGATGATTTATGATAATCAGTGTTCAAAAGGATAGCCATAGAAAAATATCATACAGTTCGTAAATGACAGCCCTATATAGAAAAATATAGTGAACAATATCAAGAAAATGAATATAAAATATCATGTAACCAAGCCTTTCTATGAAGGTAGATATGAAACATCATCCCATGGGCAGTAATAATGACAAAAGATTAATTCAGGAATTATTTTCAAACCTACAGTGACAGTGAGTTAGTGAAGACAAGAAAGGAAAAATAAAGGATCAGTACATAGTGCCAACATGATAGTGACAAACTTAGAGGCAAAGATCTTCAAGCTAATCAAAGGTTTGCAAATCACATGAATAATCAAATAGGATAATTTACAGGTCTAGAGGCAGATCTAGTATTGTATGAAGCATTCATGACCTTATTCTATGCCTCATGGAGTCATTTTCCATTTCAAAACTCATAAAACACATGTCCTATTTTCATGTTGGGGCAGTTTTGAGAAGTTTTATGGTCATTATGGATCAGTGAGAAATTCCAAGCATCCAGGGAGTAGTTTGGGAATTTTGAACTAGTCAATGTTGACTATAGAAGCAATTAGAGGACTCAAAGAAGATGGAGTTGAAAATTCAAGGATTTAACATTATCCAACGCCACCTAAGGGATTTTCAGCAGTCAAACAAGGAGGAAAAATTTACCTACGCCTAAGGAAGGTTTGACTCAACAACTAATGCAAAGACTTGTCATCATTCCTTAAAACATGTGCCTAAATAATAGGAAACTATTGAGGCAATATAAGGGGATGCCTAGGGTTGGATTTTCTCACTATCCAAACTAAGCATTGTAACTAATATGAAGTTCTTTCTATTGCAAAGACAATTTTCATTGCATCGAAAGATCGATGTGTTAGTGCCCAATAGAACCATTAGAGTTAATGAATCCACAAGAGACAGTTAAGTCATGTAACATACCCAAGCACTATGGAGCACATCGTAAGGAGACCAAGGTCACACACCTTCCAACAATCCCCCCTAATGCAAGCGAGGGGTTCAAACCCGTGACCCAAGCTTTGATACCAATTGTTGCAAAGACTATTGTCGTTGCACCAAAAGATCGACTTGTTAATGCTTGATACAACTTCCAGAGTTAATGAATCCATAGGAGATGGTTAAGTCATGTCACTAACGTGAGCATTGCACTCCACAACACAAAGAGACCAAGGGTGCACACCTTGCAAGACTTTCTAGTTTATAGGCTAAGTTTTGTAACTCAAATTCGGTTTCCATAACAAGGAAAGTATTGTATTTCACATTTACAACACCCTTGAATAGAAATCACATACATTCATGTAGGTTGCTAGTTGCATAATGAATATAATTAGTTGTTAGTTGTGAAAAAATACGATTTTCCTTCTCAAAAGTATATAAATTCAAACCTTCTTACAAAACAATTTTTCTTGATCATGTGAAACACTTGAGTTGTGTAAAAACCTAGCTGAGACATTTATTTTTTTCATGTCAAAATAGTGGTATAAGTCTTAGTAGAAATTGGGTGCATCACCTTATTAGGATTTAGGTTTTACCTTATGTCTTTTTCTCCCCTTTTCCTCAGCAACCAACAACAACACATGTTAGTCTAGGCAAAGTACCAAGGGAACCAACCCTCATTTGAGGTTGATCTCAATTTTATCTAAGCCTGCACTCTATGAGATCATCCCAATGTTTATTAGATAGCTAAGTTGATAACTCAACAAGGGTGCATATCAAGTTAATAACAAGTAGATAATTCCCATGTTTATAGATATGTCCTCTAACAAATAGATCTAATTTGAAAATTTATGTCCCTTTACTCTATGTCTTGATAAGCTTATTAATGTTTCTTTCTATTAAGACATGGGTGATCCCACAATAGTGGTTTACATTTTTTGGCCAAATTGGACACTGAAATTATTATTTTTAACTAAATCTTCACATTGGAGCACCTATAGCGACTAAACCGGGAGGAATTTGAAGATGATTCGAACTAGAATCTCATCAATTTTTTTCTATAGATTCTAAAAATACTTTTTTCAAATTTTTTTGAATAAGATTGCATTTATTTTTCCATCTCCCACGAAAACTGGTTTTTTTCAAAAAATAATATTTTTAAAAAGTGACGCTTACTGTATACAACATAACTTTTTTTGAAGGAAGGATAAAAATATAATATTTTTAAATTTAGATTTTTAACTACGATATCTAGCACTTTCATTTAGTCTCATATTTTTTTATTGCATATTTTTTCCTTAATAGAGTTTCGAATTCAAACCAATTGCAATTAAGACATAGGTGGACTATATACAACATAACATTTTTTGTATGTATCGAAATTCAATTTTATTTTTTTTAATGGATCAAGGATATAAATACCCAGCACAAACATATTTTAAAAAAATATATTTTGATAATTTGTTATTTTTCCACATGTGCAAAACAAAGAGCTTGATTTTCGGTGAAAATCCTATGTTTAATAAAACTAAAAAAACACATACATAATAAAACCAAAACATATTAGAATTATATTCATGGGATAGCTCATTTTGAGGACTACCATAATAATTTCAAATAATTTTTAAATGAATTCATTTGATCCCCCAAAAGGCAAATCAAAAGTGATTTTTATCGGCATTTTGATAGGTGTAAAGGAGACTCATTTATAGGTATGGTTTAAAACTAGTGAGGTTCTCTCCAAGGGGGTTTGATATAAGGTGGTTTGATCAAACCCTCTTCAATTGGAATCCTTAAAATGGAAATTTTAAAGGCTTAAATCATTATATTTTCTAAAAATATGTGATTTCAGCAAAAATCAGTTCCTCTCAGAAATTGTAAATGAGCTTTGTGGGATCACCCACATGTGATAATTTAGAATATATTTAGAGGGTTTATAGATCCCTAGGGAAAGAAAATTTCTACGATCAACCCTAGGAAAAAACTACTATTACAACCATGCTAAGGATCAAAGATACCAATCAATGTGTGCAAGCTATCTAATATGATTATGCTAATTTAGATTTCTATTCAATGTGTCAATTGAAGTGTTCATAGGATGTTTCTTCCTGAAATGTAAATGGCATTTGAATGATTCTTGCAAATGTATTATCTAAATACAATTAAGTACATTTAAATACAAGCACATAGTCATAAATCATGTAAATGTGCGTTTAGTCATCTCACAAGGACTAGTGGAATAATAATGAGGTAATTAAAATTAATTTTGAATATTTGAAATTCTAGGGGTTATAATTCAAAGAGATTGCAAGATTTCATGAACAAGTCAAATCACAGAAACATGCTTTACTATTGTATTACTTTACAATCATCATAGAAAGCATAGAATATTACTACACTTATCATGAGCTCAAATGAATTTAAAAATTCAATAAACAAAAAATGGAATGGGAGGGGGAACACCATATAAAGAAGGGACAACTAATAACAAGTGGGCACGATAGAGAAATAAATGTGACATGCAAGAATTATAGAGAGATCACATTGTTAGGATAAATATTCTATGATCAATATAGCTTTATCATACCTACATAATATTAGACATTATTTTTATATTCTAACTAATATTTTTCTCTAAAATTAGAGAACAATAAGTCAATTAAAAATACATAGTTGTAAATGATAACCCTACAATTAATCAATTGACTTTTAATAAATTTAAATAGTTAAAAATAGTATAAATGGGCATTAATGGAAATAACTCATTGCAGAATTGTTGGCAACTCTAACACATCAAGGACAGGCTATATCAGGTATGTAGGGAATGCAAGGTTGGCTGTGATGTCAGTGACGTGTGTGAAATCTTGTTATGGCAAAGTAAATATTTTTTTTAAGTCATAGATACTTTTGTGATTTGAGATGCACTGAATGATGATAATAGACTGGAAGGATCAGCCAATAGTAATGACAGGCGAGAAAAAAAAAATTAATAGTTTTTTTCTTGTTCAGGAAGTTTTTGCTTGGTATAGGAAGCAGGTGGCAATGGAGGCTATGCGAGGGTTTTCGACAACACTGCAACAGAAAGTTTTCTTCGAGCCGTCATCATGGAAACAGTTGAAACAACTGTTGAAATGCCGGAAGGATGAGATAGTGGAAGCGGTGCTAGAGATACTGGGACTAGAGTTCTTAACAGTGACACACATAGGGTGTTTGAATGCGGATATTGCCTCTATGATCTTTGCCTGGGCCTTACAGCTGGGTGAGGATGAAAAGGAGATAAAATGGGATATGCTGAAACTATTCGTGGTAGAGTTGCTGGGGAATTTAGATTTCTTTCTAGAATGGGTGGTGCCTAGCATTGGCTTTGGCGTCTCGGAAGGCATTGAGGATATGGACGAAGCGACGGAAGAAGGGCTTATCCCTTTCATTCACTGGCATAGGAGTATTGACAAGGAGGTCTATAAGTTGGAGAGGTTAGTGGCGTGGGAGAACCTGAAATTGTTCCTTAAGCATTAGGAGGGATTTGAATGAGAGGAGATAGTTGTAATCACTGGTCCAATTCCGAAGAAGCAGCAGTTGAAGAGGTGTGGCGGAAGAAGGCCTGGAAAAACCAGGTGAATTGATGTGAAATCTTCAATTTTGGTAAGAGCTCAAAGAATTTTTTTCCTAGATTGGGGACATTCGGAACTATGGTGCGAACGTGGTCTATGGTGGAACTAAAAGGCGAGGCAGCGAAGATTTGATGGAAGCATTAGGTGAAGAAAGAGGAGGTGGTTGACAGAACACAATGGGCTGGCATAAACACGAAAACTGTGGAGGGGACCAAATTTTGTGAAGAAAACTAGAAGGCAAGATGCCATTAATGACTGCTTTTTTGGTGATTAAAGATGCCTGTAAACAACTCGAATCATAGCAAGCAAAGAAAAAATACCGAGGAGTTGTCCCTTTGTAAGGAATTTCACTGTAATAGAAGGTGCCACATAATGTTGGGCCTCGGATGAAAAATTGCAATACTTATGTAATCCTTTACTTATATCAATAAAAATAATATAACCTTTTACCGATAAAAAAAAAAAAATAGTTAAAAAAATAAATTGTTTAAATCAAACATTATAAACTTGAGTAAATACAATTGATTTGAAATTTTAGTTGATTAGCCATAGAAAACTAAAAATCTAACATGAATTTTTATAGGAACTAATAATAAGAAGTGTAAATGAAATATAGAAAAATTTATTACTTAAGGCTTTAGTGAGGATGAATGGTCCTAAATGAGTCCACTACATATCTAAGCCTTGTTGAGTGTAACATACTTGATACTATTGATGATGGGATTGAAAACATCCATTAGAAAGCATTGATAGAATGTATACCCCTCAATTACTTATAAAATAAGAAATTTGAAATATTTATATGATAAAGAATTCAGATAAAATTTAATCTAATAAAATTAAAACCAAGAAACATAAAAAGTGATATTATATTTCTAAGACTTTGTTAATATATCAAAAATAATTTACAATTAAAATTCAATAGACATATAATATTTTTATTTTACAAATGCCTAATAGTATAAAATATTGAACACAAAATGATTTAGCATGACATCTTTATAGGTAGATAGGTCTTAGATACTGAAAAACTGATTTATTTTTTTATATTGAACAAAGCAATTAAATTACAAGAATGCAGCTACAATAAAAAATGATATTTTAATTAACATGAAAAATAAAATGTGAATAATTTTAATAAATGGTTCTTAAATAATATTTTAAATTAGCATGAAAACAAGTTTGGAATAAATCTATGGGATAGACTTTGAGGTATTTTGATCAAGCACGACTCCTCTGTCTAAAGTATTATAAAAACAATGCTCCCAATATAAAATATTAGAGAAAAAAAATTGTAATATTATAAAAATTCGTCAACTATTGCAACTTGCAAAAGATTCCTTCCTTCCTCAAACCTTACAGGCTGGGACCCCTTCACGCGGCTTCATATGCAAGCACAGGTAAGGAACTTATTATATATTTTTGGATGCATTATTTTATTTGTGAATTGTGGGGTTTGAGGATAATGGAATAGTTATTTAATCTAATTTGACGGTAATTTTGTCGTTGAGGTTTAAAACTATTGTCTTCCTCCTCTATTTCCGATCTTCAACATCGTCTTTGTATAAATAAATCATATAAAATAACTAAATTATTTTTATAGAATTTCACGTTAAAATAGGAGTTTAATAATATGAATTTTATTGTAATGATGACTTTTGTATATTCCTATAATTTTTTATCTAATATTATTTTTGATTTAAGAAAATAATTTAAATCTTAAATTAAAAAGGGTTGAAAGTCTTTTTATAATTTTTAGTTTTTATATTATAATTTATGTATTTTTAAAATTTTATAATTAAAATAAATAAATTTATTTTTATATTATAGTTTTAATATTAAATTATTTATTCTGATTTAGTTTTTCATAATATTTTTGAATTGTTTATTATTATTTGAAAAATTTAATACAAATTGATTTTTTGTTAAAATAAATTTTTTAAAATATTTTTTAATTTTATAAATGTTTAATAACAATTTAAAAAGGATATTTCTTTTTCTTTTCTTTTTTAAATAAGGGGTAAACATGGAGCTATGAATCAATGAGGTCACAAATAGGGGACCTAATCCCTAGATTAAACATTCAAGAATAACACCCGAGTGGGGTTTGAATCTTGATGGAAATAACAACACCGCAACTTAACCATCACACCATGCCACTATTTTTTTTATTAAGGGTAAACAACATCACAAGAACTTAACCATCACACTATGCCACTATTTTTTTCTTTATTAAGAGGGGTAAACAACACCACAACAACTTAACCATCACACCATACCACTAATTTTTTTTTGTTAAGAGGGGTTAACAATTTTGACCTAGAGCCATGAATCGACGAGGTGATAAATGGGGGAGCTCATCCCAATATAAATTCTCAACAATTTCACCCCAAAGGGAGTTTGGACCTTGATGGTAAGAATAACAACACAACAACTCAACCATCACACCATGCCACTATTGACCACAACATACCACTATTCACAAAAATGATACTTCTTAATTTTTATTAACATCTACTACTAAATATTGATTTAGTTTTACATTTTTTATTATTTTTTTATAATTTTCAATTTAATTAATTATTTAATTTACTTAATCTTTTATAAATTATTTTTCAATACATTATTTAATTTCAAAATATTTATTAAAAAATAAAATATTTTTAATTTAACTAATTCTATAATTGTTGAATATTAGATCACATTTATATTTTTTCTTTTATCCATTAAATTTTCATTCAATTATATATTTAATTTTTAAATTGTCCAAAATTAAGAAATCAATAAATATATTTTTTATTGGTCAAAATAATTCTTGAATAAATAATTTGAAACATTGCTAAAGTTTTGTTAAGTACCTTCCATTTAATAAATTAAAAAAGTTTCAAATATCAAACTTGATCTTTCTTTCTTTCTACTCTTTGGAAAGGAGGAGACTTGATAATAATTAGTAGTACCTTTACCACTCTAATTATGAAAGAAATTGGCTAGAGTGCCATTACAAGTTGTAAGCATCGAGTGGGATTGGACAATATCTAGAAATAAAATCTCAATTTAGTAGAAGAGGTAGTTATATTTGGAATATGGGGTATTGTCCGTATTGCTGGTTAATTTTTATTTAAAAAATAAAATAAGAGAGCTTCTTTAATATTTTTAAAGGAATAAAAATCTTTTTTTTTATTATATTTTATTTGATAAAGAAAATATAATAATATTCATTATTATTTTTATTTCAAGTTAAATCTATTTCTCGCTTGTAATTTTAGAGGGTTGAGTCTTTGCATCTAACAAGAATTGAGTCTTATTGAATTCTTTGCAGACCATTCATTTTAACCATTAAAAAAAGGGTCACGTGATGTCTTTAGATCAATTAATTTTTTTACATGCATAGAAGTCTTAGAATTTTTTGCATTCTTGTACATTATGTTTAATCATTGTTTGTACCATTGAATTATTTGATCATGGATCAATCTTCAATTCCATTTCTAACACCTTATAAATATCTTAAATAGAAATAAGAAATGAACAAACTATTAAGTGTTAAGAGGTTGTATAGGAAATTTCATGGGCTTGATAGTGAACCAACTAATAATCAAGTTAAAAAGAATAAGCAGTTAAATAGTTGTGAGAAAATCCATTTGCTATTTGTGCTTGTATGTCTCTCTTGAATTATTTCACACTGAGCATTTGGCTACACCTATAGCTATGTAGAATACATTTTCAAAATTGTTTGTGGGTATGTGCAAGATCATGGGGGGCAAACATTGATGATGCAACAAAAAAAGTGTGACATGAGGAAGTGAAAATCATAGAATTCACATTTGACTTTTTGGTCGAGTTGGTAAAAAGTACATTTTGGTAAGGTAAAGAACATAGAAAAATGGATATTCCTTATTAAATGATATCCACCTTTTAAAAAGTAAATATCCATTAATAATATATCGGAGAATAACAATAAAAATCGAAATCTAATTTATAAATAACGGATATTGGATAATCACAATAAAAATGGATATCTAAGTTATAAATAATGGATATCTTTACTTATTTTTAACAACGAATGTTCATTATATATCAAATATTTGTTATTGAAAACATACAATGTTTTGAGACTCAGTAATATAATTTATTATTACACATATTATATAATATTATATATATTATATGATTAATATTAATATATTATATTTAATATATCAATATATTATTAATATATTAATACTAAAAATAATGTCATATTAATACATATCATTAATATATTAATATTACCTATCATGTCATATATTAAAAAATTAAAGTTCTCTTGAATTGGATATCCATTTTTAATGTTATAAATAAAAAAGGGTTGTTAACTATCTTTAATATATATTAATATATTGTTAGTATATTAATTATATATTAATATATTAATAAATATATGATTAATATATCTTGTATTGATTAATATTAATATCATATATTATTTTATTTTAAAAGGGGTAAAAACTTTATTCAAAATCAAAAAAGAGCATTACAACAAAGCAAAGGGCATAAGCCCCAAGAACCCAAAAAATGCAAATAAACAAAGCAAGAACCAACATCATCTATCACCAATCTCATCTCCATCCTCCACAATAATTATTTCCAAATCATAGTGGAGCTCCTGGGGAATTTGCTCCCATCCCTTAATCTTCCAGTCATCGAGATGCTCCAAAGCCCATTTTGCTAAGCAATCTGCTACCCTATTCCACTCCCTTGAAATATGGACAAAAGAAACCACCTCCATCAAGGAACTAATTTGTGGAATCTGCTACACCATCCTAGCCAACTGCCAACTAACATCAGTGACCTTTTGAGCATTAAGAAAATTAAACAAAACTTGTGAATCAGAATCACAAATAACCTTTCTCCATCCCAAAGCATAGGCCCGTTCAAGACTAGAGATGATCGTCATAAACAAAAAAGAAGAAAACCATCATCACTGAAGAATCCCTACCAACTCCACCAGTTCCAACAGGCCCAAGATTTCCCCTTGAGGAACCATCAGTATTAATCTTCAGAATTCCATCTGGAGGGGGAATCCATTTACCCACTCTCATGACTTTCTTTTTCGCCCACCTTCCCCTTCAAAAACAAGCTGAATCCATCAACATCTCCCGAACTCCTAGTCTCTCCACTTTCTCAACATCCTCTTTCTCCAAGGGTTAAACCACCTCACACTTCGCTTCCACCATCTCCTGAACCATACCCATAATTGTCTACCCAATTTGTTGAATAACCATCTTTTCACCGTGGAAGATTCTACGATTCCGCTCTAGCCAAATTTGCTAGATAATGAAGGTAGGCCCAACATACCACACGTCTTGTAAGAAAGATGCCATAGCGGGAGGTTTGCCCAGGCTACTCTATAAATCCACCAAGGAGGAAGCATGAACACAAGGACTTTTCCAAACTTCCCACCAAAAATTCCACAGCCTCAAGGCAAAGGAGCAACAAAAAAAAAATGGGCAGAATCCTCCCCATTCCTACACAAAACGCACATGGATGGGCCCTAAAATCCCCTATTTTGAATATTATTCCAAGTCAATCACTTGTTCTAGACCAAATTCCATATGAAACAACTACACTTTGGCCAAGAAAACTTATTCCAAACTCTCTTCCACCATTGAACCTCCACCCAATCCAGCTTGTGAGATAAAAGCACCTGATAACCAGAGGGGATAGTATAAACACCCTTATGGCTGGGAAACCAAGATAAAAAGTCTCAATCCAAGAGGGAGCTACAACTCTTACTAGAAAGGATGCTTCACAATTCTATACACTCCTCCTCCATACCAACCACAAGCCACTCCTTAGGAATCCTCCACCTAGCCATCCTCATTGGACCATGAGAAGACACAAATTTAAAGTCCCTCACCCTATCCCAACCAGCCTCAATGAATCATTGACAAAGATGCAATGATTTAGGAAAATGAGAAATAATGGAAGAAAAACCATCCCAAGAATGAGACCAAAAATTGTCCTCTAACCCACTTTTGTAAATCCAAAAAAAGCCATCCTTGACTAGAGGAGCCCCTTTCTTGAGCGTACCCTAAATCATCAAACCTTTCCCCACCAAGGGATAATGGGGAATGTCCACCTGAGGGAACCTCAGGAAATATTTATGGGATAACATCTTGGCCCAAGTCAGATCTCGCTCCACACACCACCTCCAGTACAGTTTAGCAGCAAGCACAATCCCAGACAAAGAGGACTGCCTTAATCCAAGACCACCATATTGCTTTGAGCTACAAACAATCTCCCATCTAGCCAGACTCCATTTGGAGGACAATAGATTACAAGACCATAAAAACTATCTAGCTAAAGCATCAAGTTACTGAATAAAACCAACCATGGCCACTTGGAGCATACATCTATAAACATACATCTATAAATGGGGAGATCTTGAGCCATAGATTTGATCAGCTGAACAAGACCAAAAAAGGACAACCATCTATGGGTCCAATGGTTAGCCTTTGTCCGAAACTTATCAAGAATATTTTTCCAAGATTCCCTAGGCATCCTTTTGACAAAGATAGAAATACCAAGATAGGTCAAAGGAAGGGACCCAATCCGAAACCTCAATATATTAGCAATCCTCCTTTGGATAGGACCAGGAGTATTGAAGAAGAAGATGGATAACTTTTCTTCATTAATCAACTAACCCAAGGCAATCTGATAAACATCCAACACCGTACACAAGTTTGTAGCCTCCCTAATTGTAGCCATACCCATCAACGCAGTATCATCCACAAACTACAAATGAGACTGTGGGGGAATATTATCTCCCAATCATCACCCTTGAATGAGACCCATCTCAAAATTCCTTCTCAACAGTCAGCCCAGACCTTCAACTAGAAGCAAAAATAGATATGGGAATAACGGGTCAGCTTGACACAGTCCTCGAGAAGCACCAAAAAGCTTTGAGGGCTCACCATTAATTAAAATAGAGAAGGATACTAAAGTAGCACAACTCATGACCCATTGAATCCACTCATCCCCAAAACCAAAAGCACCAAGAATATTCTAAAGGAAGGACCATTGAACTCTATCATATGCCTTTGCCATGTCCAACTTGATGAACATTTCCTTATCCTTGGAAATGGCCAGAAAATGAATGGTTTTCGTGGCTATAGATTAAGAGATTCTAGATGAAGACAAAATTGACATTTTATAGAAAATGTAATTTTGTATGGAAGGATGAGATTAAAGATTGATAAGTGTCCTAGAATCTATGGTCAAGATTCAAAATAACAACCCCTTAATTAGGGTTAGGGCAACTCTAGGATGAAATTCAAATTGAGTGCACAAGATTTAATTTAAGAAATTAAATCAAAGAATGAGATTAGTTGTGACAGTGAGATGAGAATTAGCAAGTAGAAAAAGGATGAGATAGAAAATCAAGTCATTTTAGAAATAACTTACTTTGTGGAGAGAAATGCTATTTTGAAATTAATATTTTAAATTAATTTCAAAATGGTGAATTCATGTGACAATAAATAATAATAATAATTTAAATTTATTTACTTGGAAAGAGGGAAATTGCCAATTTAAATAAAACACTTTTATTTAAATTTAGAAAGAAAATCAATAAGACAATTTAATAATTTAAAGAGGAAATTAGAAAGTGGGTAATTTTAAATATGATTTTATTTAAAATTAGAAAGAAAGTTGGAGAGGACAATAATTAAATAAATAATAGGAATTTATTTAATTATGAGTAGATATAAATAATTAATGACATATTAAATAAATAAATAAAGTTTATTTATTTAAATAATCATGAGGAAGTAATGGACTAATAATAATTAAATAAATTTAGGAATTTATTTATTTATAGCGTGACATAAGAAATTAGCGACATATTTTTTTTTTTGTATTGATAATAAGGTGTTCACCACAAAATTGTTGGAGTTGAGAAGATACAACACCACAGAAGCCCAAAAGATCTTTGCAAGCAAATAACCTGTTACAAGGAGAAACAAAGAGAAGCAACAAAAGAAATGCTCAAGAATGTGGAGCAATGTATTCACCTGAAAATGTAAAATGAATTAATGATACAAAAGATAGTTTTCAACTACATATAGATGAAAACCCTAAAAATGAAAACCCTAGGCTTGCACAATAATAATTAATAAAGTAATTAATTATTATGCACCTAATGTTAGCTTAAGTGAAAAGAGGTAAAAGGGAACTTTACGTAATTAAACAAATATTGTTTAATTAATAAAGTAAATACCCAATTACTCTAACACCCCCCCTTAAGATAGAAATAGGGAGAAGCTAAAACCTAGAAGAAGCTACTGAAAGCAAAAGCAGTGGGTCCCGGCAACAAGGTCAGATCAGGTACCCATGTACAAAAACAATGCAAACTAAATGAAATGGGGTAAAGGAGAAAACCCAATGGGAACAAAACTCCTCCCCAAAATAGAATGCAAGGAAGAAATGCAATGCACTAATGAAAGAAGGATAGGAGGTGGATAACATAATACCCCCCATAGACAACTTCTATCATATAAATACATATACAATGATCTCCATACGAGATATAGAAAGAGAGAAGAAGGCCCCCCCACAATGAAGAAACTCCTGTCACAATGGTAGATGCCTGATGTAGAATCCAAAAAGAGATTTTGAAGCGGCAAATGATATTCCTCCCCTTGGGAAGAAACGGATCCATGGACCTATACCGAAAAAACCCTATGAAGAAGGATGAACCAATCTGTCTCAAGATGTGTGCCATGATAGGATGCTGAAGAGTCTCACTGTCTGAATGGACACAAATAATGCCAAATCCAAACTGATGTGGAGAATACTAAAATGCAACCTTTGAATGCACAGATAATGGTGGGCGAACAGTGAAAACCTGACTATCAAGGTAGAGGAGATGAATGTCCTCAAAGTAATCCTCCAAATCTGCAATATAGGACTCAACAAACAAGAAAGATATGTCTACAACATAAGATTCCAAAGTAGCTATGTCTGGAAGATGTATGATTCCTTGTTGTACTGAATCAAGAACAACAAGAGATGTTGATGAAGTCTTAGTCTGAAGAGTAGGAACTGTGAGACAAACCTCTGATCCATCGGAATATGTAAGGGTGTCTAAATACTCAAGCTCCTCTAAAGTATCATGATCAAATGGTGTATTCTCTCTCCAAGCAATGGGTATGAGACAATCTGAAGCAAGATCCTCTGGGAATGGAGATAGAATAGGGTCTCCATAGATCTCCCAAAGATGTGTCCAAAGTGGGTGAGGACAATCAATGTCCGATATAACCAACACGGTGTCATGATCAACATTAGATAATATAACTCCTGAAATGTGATTTCTAATAATATCCCATGCTAATCTGCCTTCTAAAGTTGTTGGTTCAAGTATGAGATCATACAAATAAGGCAAAATATTAAGCCACCTACAATGTGTAAGTATACCCTTTGCCCATGACTCATAATTACCCCGTTCCAGAAGAACAACTGAAGGGTGAGTAGAGAAACCCATGATAACTCTTCAAATGAAAAAATTCAAAGACTAATAATCTCAGCCATGATAAAACATATCAAGATAACCCATCCAATGCAAACAAACCCCATGTAGGAGCCAAGATGACCAAGTAATTGAGCAAAGTGTAAAAACACACAAAGCTGAATAAAAAATACCTGGTAAATATTCTGGTAAAATAGACTGTGGATCTAGAAAGAGCACTGTAACACCTTTCTAATGCCTATTTGTTTGCGTAAAACGGACACCATGACCAAAAGTTATGAATTTTTCAAAAACTGAATTTTGCTTGCAGGAAATGAATTTTCTAACAAAAAACGTTTATTTCTAACTTGATTTCTGGAAAATCTATTCACTGTTTGTAGACAAAATTAAAAACCCAGAAATATTTTGATGCTAGAAACAAAACTCAAAAATCGTTTCTTGATCCAACAAGCAGAATATGAGAAAATGATTTTTTTTTTACTTTCAGCTAGGAGAAAAATGACGCACACCGTTTTTTCAATAGTAATTTTCTCTAGATTTGTGCAAGATATGCAAAATCTAAAAGATACCCAGTTCAGATTTCGACGTTGGCTACAAAACCCAGAAATCATTTTTTCTGCAAATGAGTGAAAACTGAATTTTTGAAGCAAAAATGATGACGGCTCCAATAAAAAACGGTTTGCAACAAACCCTTGTAGCTCCAAAAATCTTCAAAACAAGAACAAGCAGTTGCAAATCTGAAGCTCTGATACCATGTTGGAGTTGAGAAGATACAACACCACAGAAGCGCAAAAGATCTTTGCAAGCAGATAACCTGTTACAAGGAGAAACAAAGAGAAGCAACAAAAGAAATGCTCAAGAATGTGGAGCAATGTATTCACCTGAAAATATAAAATGAATTAATGATACAAAAGATAGTTTTCAACTACATATAGATGAAAACCCTAAAAAGGAAAACCCTAGGCTTGCACAATAATAATTAATAAAGTAATTAATTATTATGCACCTAATGTTAGCTTAAGTGAAAAGAGGTAAAAGGGAACTTTACGTAATTAAACAAATATTGTTTAATTAATAAAGTAAATACCCAATTACTCTAACAAAAATCATAGTATCAAGTTCACGAATTCACAGAAAAAGTTCACACAACAGAGGCATCGCCTCAAACCGAGAGTCTAAAAAATACTAAAGTTTGACTACATCATTGACGAGGTACAGAAACTCAGTAAAAGAGATCATGAAAGACATCCACCCATGTAGTCCAACCCATGGTGCCCTCCATCCAAACAATATTCTTCTTTATCTAAATCTGGTGGAGTAGGAAGATCATGTTATCTGAAGCACCCTTGCTATTCCTTTTAAGCTCCAAGTTGATTTGTTTTATAGTTATTTCAAATGTGTTCAAGTTGTCCATATGACTCCTCCAAGCCTGTCCATCCTTAAGCTCGTAGGCGAAGAATGCGGCGTACCCGTTTTTCAGAAGTCTTTTGAATTTTTCCTTTTCCACCCTCATGGTAATTTGCAACTGTAATTTTTTTTTTAAAAAGGTGAGACTTTTGAAAGACTCAGTAAGAATCTTGGGATTGCTTTGAAACCTTTCCTCATTCTTGCATTTCCAGATCTGCCATAATATGTTAGACGAAAGAATATCCCAAAACAAATTAGTATCCTTTTTAACCGTATCAATATGTCGAGTAATGACTTCAAAAATATTAATGTCTTTAGGAAGGGTAATACCAAACATGCCCCAGATTTCTTTGGCAAAACTGCAATAAAAGAAAATATGTCTACCAGATTCAAGAACTCTACAGATATTACAACATTGGGTCATAGAGAAATCCTTTCTAATAAGGAGTCTGTCAAGAGTCAAAAGCCATCTAAAACATTTGATCTTAGGATCTATCGGGCTTTTCCATAACCTCCCAAAGTTTTTCTTCCAGGAGGGGATATCAAGATTAGAGTACCAGAGATTATTGACATGGTCAATGATGGAGTCATTATACCCAATCACACCATAAATGTTTTTGGCTTTGATTTTGGTCATAATGGTTCCATCGGGCCATTTAGCTTTCAGTATTCTATCTAAATCACTATGACAACAAGAGGGAAGATCTCTGCAGGATTTACTGATCAGATTATACGTTCTTTTTTGAGATAAAGGGATGTTAAATTTGAGCCTTAACTCATCCCAGCTAATAATAGAGTCATGTTCAAAAAGATCCATGATTTGAGTGATACCCAGCTTATGCCAATACCTAGTAGAACAACCTTGGGAGAGGGCAAGGGGCTTACCAGAAAAGTGCAAGTTCCACCAAATGGACCTTTCACCAAAGAGCTGATTATCATCATGGAAAGACTTGTTAGAGGCATAAATTCTGACTTTGCTCCAGGCCTTCCAAATGGATTTGAAAACAGCCGAGCCTTGAACCACAACCGAAAAACTCCCAAAGATCAAGTCACTAAAGGGTAATTTTTTCTAGGACTTAGCATTCTTGGGGAATCCTCTTTCAATATTGCTCCTAACAAGAATTTTCGAAGGATCATCCCTAGCTAAGGAGTGCAAGATCCATTTGGCCGCCAGGGCAATCCCCATCGTTTTAAAGTCCTTCAAACCAAGCCCCCCAAGGAGTTTGTCCATATGGCACCATTCCCATTTAACAACATGGATTTTTTTGTTTCCTTTGCCATCCGACCAAAGATAATTCCTTATAACCTTTTGGATTTCTAAGATTTCGTAACTGCTAAACATCCAGGCAAAGGAATAATAATGTTGTAAGATGAAATAATTTTTTGGTAGACTTGCACTCTACCAGCTAGGGATAGAGATCTGTTGTGCCATTTATTCAATTTTTTAGTAATTTTCTCCTAAACCCAAAGCCACATATCCTTGAGAGAAGGATCAACAGAGAAAGGTATACCTAGATATCTGACAATGTTGTGAGGCCCACCCCACTGATAGTCAAATTTATTAAACTAGGCTAGCGGCTCCTCATCCCAACCAAAACATATCGATTTGGTATAAGAGAGACGAGCCCTATAAATAGTACAAAAGATCTTGAGTTTCTCTTGCAGAACTTCAAAATTATCTTCAGAAGATTCATGAAAAATGGCAGTGTCATCCACAAACTGACAGTTAATAAGGTCAGAGCCATTAGGAAGGGAAATACCCTTAACCAAAGGGGAAAGGGTGTTGTCTCTAAGAATGTAGAACAGGGCATCCGCAACAATATCAATTTGTTTATTTATTTATTTAAATAGCCAGAAAGAATAAAAAATGTGAATTAATTAAATAATTAAGAATTATTTAATTAATAGTTGACATTCGACTATAGGACATAATTAAATATTTTAATTATGTTGAGACAAAACATGATATAGAAAAATGTGGTTTGTGGGTCTAGGCCATTTTTATGTGTCTACACAATCATCAAAATCTAGGAGTGGGTATGTGTAGGATCATCATGGAAAAAACAGGTCCTTAAGTGGCAAAAAATCCAGAAAAATCAAAGTCAAGCAACTTGACATAAAAATTTGAATAAGTTATCTATATTATTTTAAAAATATGTAAGAATAGAATTTGTAGAAAATTGAATGTAGTTTCTAAATTACTAGGTTTATTTACAAACAAATAAAATTTATTTGGTGAAAATTTGAAATTTCAATACAATAGTACTTAAATTTTAGGGAAAAAATAAGAAGTAGGTGTCTGTCTAACCACCCTAACCACATTAAAATGATAATATTTTTTCATAATATTTTAATAATAAATAGAGGACCTATGTCCCGATGTGATGCATATTTTTTTATAATTTTTTTCTAAATAAATAATTGATTATAATTTTTTTATGACAAATTTTAAAAAATATAAAGACTCATATGTCTGACCACCTTAACTTGATCAAAACTTTATGAAATTATTTTTTTTATATTTTAATATTATAGTCTTTGAAGCATAGAATGTGACACATGTTTTGGATTCAAAAAATATGATATCGTTTGAAATCTATAGATATTTTTCAATCAGCCTAAAAATTAGGACTTTAGTCGTAATTCAATAGAAAATGAATATTAATTATTTATTAAATTCAAAGTAAGGGTATGTGTAGGATCATGATGGGCCAAAAAGTGGCGATATCTAAGTGATATGATGACCCATGTGGCTGATGACTTTATTTTTACCCAAAATTGACGAAATGAAAAGGGTTTTTAAAGGAGATTCTCAACTTTCCACCAATATAAATTATGCTTTACTTTGAATTTAATAAATAATTATTATTCATTTTCTATTTGAATTACAACTAAATTTCTGATTGATAGGCTGATTGAAAAACATCTATAACTTTCGAATGGTATCACATTTTTGGAATCTGAAATATGCGTCACATTCTATGCTTTGCATACTATAATATTAAAAAAAAAAAAATGAATTTCATGAAGTTTTGACCGAGTTAAGGTTGTTATACATATGAGTTTTTATATTTTTTAAAATTTGTAATAAAAAATCATAATTAATTATTTACTTGGACAAAAAATACAAAAAAATATGCATCACATCCATACATGAGTCCCCTACTTATATCTAAAATATTATAAAAAAATGTTATCATTTGATTGTAGTTAGGGTGGTTAGACAGACACCTACTTCTTATTTTTTCCCTGAAATTAAAGTACTAATACATTGAAATTTTAAAATTTCACCAAATAGATTTAAAAATAAATAAAATAAACCCAGTAGTTTAGAAACTACATTCAATTTTCTACAGATTATATCCTTACATATTTTTCAAATAATATAGATAACTTATTCAAATTTTTAAGTCAAGTTGCCTAACTCTGATTTTCTAAATTTTATTGCCACTTAAGGGCCTGTTTTTTCCATGATGATCCTGCACATACCCGTAAAGCATAATTTATATTGGTGGAAAGTTGAGAATCTCCTTTAAAAACCCTTTTCGTTTCATCAATTTTGGGTGAAAAAAATTCATCAGCCACATACCCATCATGATCCTACACATACCCAAGGAATTTATCAAAATCATCAATTTTGGCTGAATGTGCTAACATAGGTTTTGTATGCATTGATTCACCAGATGCGCTAGAAAAACTACTGGATGTGCCAGAATAGAGTCCTTATGTGCCACTTCATCAGTGCACTAGAAAATAGATTCTATGCATCAGAACAAAGTCCCGATGCGCCATTTCCTGGATGTGCTACTTTATCTTGAACCTATGTGCGACTCTACCCTTTCAATGCACAACTTGACGGATGTGCTAATCTACTGACCCAATGCGCTCTATCAGGTTCCAAATGCGCTACTCTAATCTTGGGCCTAACCTAATGGGATGCGCTATTACAGGCTTCCTATGTGTTGAAGCAGGTGCCCTATGCGCTAATTCGCCTACCCTATGTGCTAAAATGTGGAAAACTAAAATTTTCAAAAGGAAATTAAAGCGGTAAAATTTAAATTTCAAAATTCAAAAATCGGTTTTTCGGGGTACCTATTGGAGGTCCATATGTCGCCGGATGCTGGTGGTGGTGAACTCGCTCGAATCAGTGTGTGTGGCATGGAATTATGTCCATCTTTTTCTTTGCAGGCTCTCAGTCTTCAAAATGCTTAGGTTACAATTGAACTTATCTTTTAACCTTTTACCCTTTTAAAGGTTAATTGAGGGTAGCATTTTATTTAATTTTTCAAAGGGGTCTTTTCATCAACTAATCAACAGTGTGGCAAAAATCTTCTAATTTTCGGGAGATAAATCAAGTCATCCTTATCAAATCTATTAATCATCAACACATCATCGAAATATCATTAAAAATTCACAAATCCCTGATTTACCTCCCAAGGGGCATCCTTTCATGATCATTGTAAAATCAAAATCTGGGGCATGTCAAAAAAAAATTTATCTTCATGGTCTAGGAAAATTTATTCTTTGAAGCAATGCGGCTATGCACATCAATTCAAAAGAGGGGAAAAACTCTTTGGAGCACTATATTAATTAAATACTCGCTATTTGATTAATATTCTTAATTCCTCTACTATTATAGATAAATTATTAAATTTATTTATATGGTTCATATTCTATTTCTCCTTTTCCAAAATTCACTTTTTTTTTCTAAATTAATTAAATAGAAAAATTAATCAATTTGTTATTTAATTGGTTTTCCCTCTTCCTATTAAATTTGAATTTTTTGAATTCAAATTGACATATTCTTCTCAAATTGGTTAAAATGTACAAATGAATTAATTTCAAGGCATCTTGCTAATTTACCATTTTCTTTTAAATTGAATTTTTAATTCAATTTAGGCACATTTCTACATATTTCCTCTAACTACCCTCCAAATCACCTGCCACCTCATCATGTGTCTCACAAAATGAATTTTTATAAATTGGAAAATATGAAATATCTTCAACAAATTTGCAACCAATTTGGAACTAACTGCGACACATGGCTCCTCTTTCTCTATGATTCCCTTTAAAACTTGGAAATTTGTCTTCCTGAAGGGAACCATCTCCCTGATTCTCTCCGACCTCCTTGTGCTTGACCATTGATGCCACAGGATCACAATCCTGACTGCCCATTGTTGCCACATCACTTTGAGCCTGAGAAAATCTATAAATAGGACCCTTTTCTACAACTTTTCAACATGAATAATTTGATAAGTTTATGATGCTAAATTGTATTGCATTTGTGAGAGAATTTGGAGACTTGTTAGCTTAGTTTTTTCATTTTTAGTTCATAATGGAAATTTTATTTTGGATAGTTTAGTTTTTTCATTTTTAGTTCATAATGGAAATTTTATTTTGGATAGCTTAGTTTATTCCATCCTTCATTTAGAATTTCCAATATACTATCATCCTTCATCTTAGCATCTAGATTTTTCTATCATCTCATCATAGGATCATTTAATCTTCAAGGATCTAACATCAAAAATCCAAAAACATAGGCATGCAGACTTTCAATAGTAGCATCTTGTAGCTTAAGTTGTCAATCTTATGTAGGTTCATGTGTAGGATTAATAAGATCTGAGAGCATGATTTTGTAGGATTCCTTTGGTTTAGAGAACCATGGAATGAATTAAGAGAATAATCATAGTTGTCACTTCTATCATTTCAATTTCATTTTATATAATACATTTCATGAAGGTGTGTTTGATTTGTTATAACTAACGTTGCACAATGTATTTCATACCACACATGTATATCTCATATATATCATCTTCAAAAAAGGAGAATTCCATAATACATCATCATCATGGAAATAAGTGTGAGAGGATAATACAAAATAATACATATATACAAGGCCTCGAGTAGGCCAATAAATATAGATGTACAAAATCATGCCTATAATATAAGTCTCTGAATAAGAACATCATAAAGATCAAAGTACAAATATGTCACTCCCCAACAAGAAGACGAGGTCTCTAATGACAAGGTTGCGGATCACCCTCTAGATCTGGTTATCTGATAGAATGACCACTTGGCTTGACACCACCCCCTATAACACTAGGCTCTCCAAACTATGGACATCATTTTTCTCTAGAAACAAAGGCATCATACAGAGTCTGATAATATATTGACATCTATAGCAACCAATCTCTCTTAGCTTGTATACTATCACGCTTTGTCCTTAGACTATCCCTCTTAATTGTAATAGCCTACAACTATGTCTCAACAATGAGACAATTCCCAAACTCTATGTATCACTCTACCCAAAAACCTTATCTCTCCTATCGAGCAAAGTCTCTCTCTACTATCAATTTGGTAATTTGTGCCTCTGTGACCTATCGCTACACTATCTTTGCAGCTAATTTTATACCTTCGTCCCTAGGTGGTGGAGGAGGACTTGGAACCTATCATGTATCCTACATCTAATAACCCTGGGCACCATCCTAGCAAGTCATGCCAAGATGCTCTGCTAAGATCTCCAGTTGCTATATCTCTCCTCGCCAACCTGTGTTGCCTAATCTACCCACTACAGGATCACCACTTGGATCTATGAATCTCAAAGGGACATGTTGTACCCACCACTAATCATAATCAAGATTAGTACCCAGTTCCACTAAGCCTAGTAGCCAACCCAATTTGAATAGGGAAAGAGATCTGAATGAAGCAACAATAGCATCTCGATCGGCCTATAAACCTTAGACATGGACCTCTCTAGTGTTATGACCAAACTAAGCCTCATAAGTATCTGAAAAGTGACCCTATCTCTCTCCAAAATTTTTGTAAACCCTATCTGGAAGATACCTCTCTAAAAGAGAGTGAATGCAACCGATTAACCATCTAGTCTATCTACAATACACCAAATGCTCTTGATCATCAAGCTACATCTCATAGTCCATATACAGTCTCCACATAATACTTGGCATATCATGGAATACATAACACTAGTATTAAAACTGTCGAGGCAACGTATAATGCATAAAATATCCATATTGATAAGAGTATGAATCCTTAGTAGTACGATCCAATATACCATTAAGCCATGTAATTGAGATGTGCTCCCAGGCCCATACATGAAGAAGAGACACATCGAGAGAAATAGATCTCCCACCTCGATATGCGACCTCATGCATATCTCTATATGGGTGGGAAAGAAGATATGGACCCCATGTGTATCTGGTCCCATGCTCAATCATCTTTTCAATGTATATACAACATCACATAGGAATCTGATGGCCTCTCCTATCAAGAACAACCAACCCCGACACCAAACCATAGAACAAGAGAAATGGGATCTGCACTACCAACAAAATATGATAAATCTATCTCCGATTGTCGAACCTCCATACATCTCACACCAAGAACATTATACATACCATAGGTGCCCCATCGAACAAAGTATGTACAACAAGCTCACCATGAATAAGAATGTAGAGGATCCTCCATACATCCTCAAGAGTAATGGTGGCCTCCCCTATGGGTAAATGAAATGTAAAGATCTCTAAGTGCCACCTCTTTGCGAGTGTAGTCATCACTGTGTTGTGACATCAAATGGTGGGCATGTAACAAATGTACAGCAACCTGACAAAATCTAGGAAATATCGCTCTAGCTCATGAAACCTAATGATCAAGTTAAATAGATCATTCGATTGTCACTCCCTCAACTAGAGTTGATTAAGGACCACCTACAATCATTAAACCCATTATTTTAACGATTCGCAATAAAAATGCAAAATGAACAAAAAACAATGAAAATTTTGACTTAAGGTTACAAAAATTCAAAGGAAAAATTTGTGTCAAAAGCGTGATATTTTTTAGAAAAAGTGATGCGAAAAGGAAAAAGAAATGAATTCTATATCAAAAGCGATGAGATCTTTCAAAGGTGCAAAAATTCGAAAGTGAATATTTTTTTCAGAGGCAAAAATTGATCATAGAAGTGACCAAAATGATGAAAAGCATTCAAAAGCGCAAAATTTTAGCAAGTACAAAAATAAAAAGAAATAAAATAGGTCAAAAGCACAAAATGATGTCAAGTGTGCAAAAATTTAGCAAGTGCGACCATTTTGTAGGGTTAAAAGCATGAAAAACTTAAAACTCATGCTATCACCTAAGTTGACTTTGTGCATTAATTACGGAAACATGAAATGACAAAAATAAAAAATTGATAGGGTACATACTAGGGCACCAATGCTTGTAGGCTATCAAAACTCTCAAACTATGTTCGCATGACGTGGGGCTCCCAAAATCCCTGGCATAGCTCCTTGACAACTGACAAATTGAGAAAATTAGAGGCAACAAATCACTATAGAATAAAAGTGAAAATGAAGTAATTAGAACCCTAATTACCTATTTTAACCCTCAAAACCCTAATTTTTGCTTAAGAAACCTTCCTAGGTTAAAATTAGGAGCTTTTGAGAACATTTGAATGAGCAACGAAAGACCTAGAGACTTAATTTTTCATCCTGTATGCATCAAAACTAAAATTAAATAGTATCGTGAGCCTGACCTCAAAATTGAAAATTTTAGCCAACCTCTCGAGGGGGTAGCCCAGAGTTCTACCATCATTCTGCTAACTATTGGGGCATAGTGGGGAATATAATTTTTTTCAAAATACTTGATTTTAACATCGAATCTTTGAGACAAAGCAACCAATACTTTGTCTTAAAGAGGGGAAAAATATAGACATGTAAAATTGACCTAACACTTATCACACATCTTAAATGACATTCAGAGAATGGGCTAAGAATTGCAAGGCATGGTTTGGATCTTATGTGAAATATTACAAAGTGAATGGTAATTGGGTGGACTTGTGCAATGTCAGTCAGGCTTTGGCTCCCATCCAGTCTTCACTGATGGGTGTTAGACTTAGTTCTGAGCAATTGGATGATCATGTGGTTTGGATCGATGAACCCTCCTGCAACTTCTCTGTGTCAGCTGCTTTTGCCAGGATCACTTCTCCTCTGGATCATCCTCCCTTCTGGTCTAAAGCTTGGTTCAAATATCTGATACCTAAAATTAATATTTTCTTCTAGATCCTGCTCCAAAATAAGGTGCTCATGATTGACAACCTATGTAAATGCGGATTTCAAATTCCAAATAGATATTTTCTTTGTAAGTTGGAGGCTAAATCTATGCATCATTTATTCCTTCATTGCTCTTTTGCTGCTTCTCTTTGGGAAAAATCCATCAGGTTATGGAACCTTTCTTGGGTCTTCCCTTTGTCCATTGAAGATCTCTTCTCTCAATGGAAAGCCTCGACAAGGAATCCCTTGCTCAGGTTTTTTTGGGATTTATCCTTTCCTCATATTGCTTGGGGCCTTTGGAAAGAACACAACAACAAAATTTTTAGGGGCAAAGAAGCCTCTGTGGATATTGTCTTTGATAAAATTGTCAGATCCCTAAAGGAAAATTTCAATGCTATGGCCCAGAAGGACAAGAAGACCATGAATGTGGAGCATTCGTACTATGATATAATTGTTGCTAAGGAATGGAACATCAGTCTAAATTTTTCTAATCCTATTATGAAAGCTAAAAAGGACAGAGAGGGAGTGTGCTGGTCTTTTCTGCCAAATGGGTGGATCAAAGCTAACTTTGATGGTGCGGCTAAAGGCAATCTAAGGGCGGTGGGCTATGGAGGAGTTATAAGGGACCCCTATGGAAATTTCATTGGAGCGATTGCCTCGCCTCTTGGCTCTCAAACTAATCATTTGGCAGAGGCAGCTGGCGCTTATCATATCATAAATTTAGCTCAAAGCTTTAACATTAAAAATCTGTGGCTTGAAGGAGATTCCAAAAACATAATTGACTGCCTTCATGGCAAGTCTCCCCCCTCGTGGACCATCAACTCATGGATTGAGGAAGCCAGATTGAACTTGTCTATTTTTTGAAAAAGTTAAAATATCACACACTTATAGAGAAGCCAATGTCATTGTAGACTTTTTCGCTAATGAAGGAGTTAGGAGTAAAGAAGTGAGCACTTGGCTAAATATTAGCGATCTTAACTCTAATGTTTGTGCCCTATTAAATTATGATAAATCACATGGAAAAGCGATGTGCTATCCCTTTAATGAGGACAAGTTGGATCTATCACATCACAATAATTAGAATGCATAGGACCGAGCACAATGGAGTAATCTGCAAGCAAACTCTACATGCTTTGTGGGTTCTTAGATTTGGCGGGGCCAATTTTAGTAAATTTTGTGTTTGGGGAAACCTCACTGTGTTTGTCGATATGGGAGGAGATAGAAAGCGAACTGAGTCGAACAACTACGAAATACACATGAAAAATGCCAAGGTTTGGAACAAGATTAAAAGCGGAGGGCTGATCCCTTTCTTGGAGAAGCTTCATGGCTCTAACCAGGAGGCTACGGATCTCTTTGCCAAAAAATGGAATGATGGTAAATTAACCCTGTTTGGTAGGAATGTGGAACTCAGGAAAAATCTTATTGCTGATGTTACTAGATTATCCATTGAAGGAAAGAAGTTCTTTAGGGACAGGGCTTTTTCTAATGAAGCAGTGATCAGATTTCCTAAAAAGGACAAGGAAAGGCTAAGTATGGTTAAAATTGCTAACAGCTACTTTGATGTTGATACCATAAAGGCTATTTGGAGAAAGGTTTTGCGGGTCATCATGGAGCACATTACAGTGGACAGGCGCTTCACAAAAGTCTATGGCTACCACTTTGCTCTTCTCAACCATTTCTGTCACAAGGTAAGGGTCTCTATCCCCTATTATCTTTACTGCTCCTTGAAGAAAAGCTTGGAGTACAATAAGGAAAACCCTAAAAGATTCTCCATTCTACATACTGGGTTAATAAGGTTGATTGTGGAATATCTCCATGTGCCCACCCTTGCTATTCTAGAAACCAACCCTGATTCTAAGAGTGACGATACTGAGCCCAGTGGCTCGGAGTATTTTCTTAACTCTAGTCCAGCTAGAAATATCCCTAGCTTGCATGTTGTTCCTTCTAGGAATTCTGGTAAAACCCGCGTTGAGCTTGAGCCTGATAGCCCCTCCCTTAAGATATGCTCTTTTGATTAGAAAACCTAGGCCAAAAGCCTTGTTTCCTACTCTGAAGAGACCTCTGAGTTGGAGAAGTCTGATGCCAACAAAACTGAACTTTGTGTTGATCCTCTGCCGAACATACACTTTAATGATAAATCCCTTGTTACTCCTAACCCTGACAATTCATGCCCTAATACTGGAAAAGAGCCCTCTCTGGATTATCTTAACCTTGCCAAAACCAACTTTGAGTCCCACTCCAAACTCTTGGATTGGACTTTCTCTGAAATTAATGAGTTGAAAATTAAAAAATGGGCCCTGCAAAGCAAGATTGATGAGATGGGCGCTAAGATTGCTGAGATGGAAATGAAAGAAGAGGATCATAGTAACAGATATATTGACTCCAAAGCTGACAATTTATGGAATACCATCAAAACCATTGCCGAGCAAAATAACCGCATGGCAAGACACAATGCCATAATCATTAATGCGATGACTGAAAAGCTTGATAAAGCCCAACAGGGGTCTTTGGTGGTGGATCTAGAGGAACCTGAGGATAAAAGGTAGGATACAGAAGCTAGCATTTCCAGAAGAACCAGAGCCAATCTGAAGCACAAGGCCCCTCTTACTCTGAATATGATTCAAACTTTCAAAAAGGGGGTTAAAGATATGCAGAATCTGGAGGCGGAGACAGAGTCTGTCCTCAAGAAGCTGAATTAATGGCTAGGGCTTTCATGGTGCTTTCAATGTTGTCCCTGTCTTCTTGACCTTTCTGGTCCTTTTTGTTTAGTTGTTGCTGGTCTTTCCTTGGGCAGCTATTTTTTTGGTGGGACTTTAGTGTCCATTTTTCTACTTTGTAAACTTTGTGGTTTCGGGTCCCTGTAAAACCCATTTTACCTTTTTATCAAAAACACCATTATCATTAAATATCACTGCATTTCACATCAAAAGCTTTAAAAACCCTAAATTCTCCTATTAATTGAATAACATGACATTGTTTAATTAATTCACATTTTCACCATTTTTGATGAATTAAATAAATTTCATTTATTTAATAAACTCCTACAAACCTAATTTCAACTATTAATTGAATAATACGACATTATTTAATTAATTCACTTTTTAATCAAATTCGACAAATTAAATAAATTTCATTTATTTAATAAAATCCTAATCTAACTTTATTCCTCTTTATTAATTAAATAACATCAATTATTTAATTATGTCACTAATGAACTTTATTCCCCTAAGTCGATTAACTTATTTAAAACATAAAAATTTAATTGTCACTTTCCCAAAAATTTTAATAAATTGAATAAAACTATTCAAAACATCATAAAAAATCAAATCAAACTAATGCAACTTTGTTTGTAAAAGTAAAACTTGATTTTCACATTCAACTCCAAAAATAATTAATTAATTAAATCAATTAATTAATTATTCTCACCCACTTTCCTTATTGAGTAAATTACAAACCACTAATTTCTCAATCTATTTCCTGACTTATCAATCTATTTCCTAGCTTATCAATATATATTCCTCATAGATGAATCTATTCCTCAATCACACTAATTACATAATCTATTTTCATAGATTATTCCCATCTAAATCCTCTCAACATCTTTCAATCATCGATCAAGATATTCTACTATGCGATCTAGAGCATTCATTCGAAATCATAAATTATATATAATAAACCTCTTTCCTCACAAAAAAGGATCAAAAAATTAACCTATTTTTCATAATGAAGTACTACTAAAATCATAATCAACATTGAAAAAGCTTCAACACACCTCTTTGATCAAAAAACACATCCTTCTTCAAGCTCTTGCACACAACAATGGAGGCCTCACATTGATATGAACAACCCAACACATCTTCATGAACACACTTCGACATTGGATGATAACCTTTCTTTTGCTTTTGAATTCATTTTGATATCATAGGGTTTCATTGTTTGTTTTCAATAACTTAGAAATCTTCATTCCATGAGTGAAGGAATGAATCTTGATTGTTGTTTTTGATTTAGATTAGTTTCCATTCAATACAATTATCTTGTTTACACTTACAATTTCCACCTCACATAGTAATATTAAAAAAACTATTAAAAAGTAAAAAAAACACTACGTAAAAGTGATTGAATAGTGAAAGCAACATGAACTCCAATGCTATATGCATTGCCATCAAATCTGTTGTAAGTATGGTGTTTTCATTGATGTCAACTATATGCAAGTTTGGTGTTGTCAACAGTAGTAGGAGATTATTTCAAGGATGAGTAGTGGGTATTGAGTTGGTGTTGTCATTGATGTACCTATGTTGGAATTTTATGTTGATGTTTTGATTAGTTGCATTATGTTGTCATTAGTAAGTGTTACTCATGTCAACCTCTAGTCTAGCTTGGATAAGTCTTTGTTTATGGATGTATGGACGACTTTCTATGTTACATTTGGTTTAGTATGATGAATATGATGAGAAAGTGTCTATATTGCTTGGTTTCCATGTTCTTTTGAGAAAATTTAAATAAAAGAGGAAATAATGTATTGAAGAAGTGTTCTGTGTTGTAGCTCGTAGTGTTCTAATTTTTCTCCACATTTCTTTTGTGTTGAGGATATGCTTGTGTGGTTTTGATATATTCATCAACGGTGTTCAAAGTGTTATATCCATAAATTAGTTTATTGTATTATGGCGCAAAGGAAGTTGTGTTCACCAATGTGTGAACTATTTATTGCAGAGGTGATCGGGAGAAATGCCTTTGTTTCGTATTTCTCCACAATTTTCTTTTTGGTCTTGTGGATCTAGAATTTTGTTGATATTGCTAGTATCTATCCGCAGTTGAAGTTTTTCATGGTTTGGTGCTCTAGAATTTGGTTTCTTGAGTTATATATTGTGAGAAAGATTGTCTAAGTGTATTGGGTGTGTACAGTTTTCAAGTGAACATTGCTGTAATCAATTTGTTTGATTTCAAGTTGTTCATGGAATATTCCAAATTTTGTTCAAGTGATATTTTTTTCTACGAGTTGTATTTCGATCAAAGCAATAATGTACTTAAATATTTAATGGTGTTTACATGGCTTCAACCAACCTTGGGTGTTTACACTAATTGTCGATTCACTTTTTTTCTTGTGGGAGTGTGGTGTGGTGTGTTTGCGTGGATCTAGGTATGAGTTAAGGTGTGTGGTGATCCGGTTTAATTCCTTTAGATCACAAGAATGTTTTAGTATTGACTTAAATTTTATTTACATGGTTGAGGTGCATAGCCAATCTTGGAGAATATTTTTAAGGTTGAATATGGTATAAATAAGTGTTTGGTTGTTGAAGGATGTATGTACAGAGAAGTATAATGCAAGTGATGTGAATTTTAGAATTGTAAAGTGTAAATTTGTGAAGTGCAGTGTGAGCTTTCATGTGTTAGACTATTGGAAGTTGTGAGAAGGTTTCTAACATCTTTAGTAAGACTATGAATGAGTTGGTAATGTTGTGGTAGAATTTTCTATTGTATTGTGATGGATTTCTCACTATAAAATTATTCTCTATCTTTTTTGATATAATCTAGTAGTAATCCCTTCTTTATTTTGGGTAGTGAGCCCTCTTGAAATCACCCCTTTGAAAGTGAGCCTTTTGTAATTGGTGTTGCTATTTGAAATATCCCCTATAGATTTTTCATAAATTTTAGCACACAAAAATTCACCCGTTAATGTTAGTCTAAGAAAGATAAGAAACTAAAAGCAACCCTTCATATGTTTTGATCACCTAGATCCTAGAGTGGGAAAGGTGAGAGTATACAGTGTAAGCGGATCTGATAAAAATAATATTAAATGTTGGAAGTACAATTCTATTTGTGGCAAGCCAACCAATAAATAAAATGTAAATTCTTAGGTGGTAAGCTAGCCTCTTCCACTTTTCAGCAGGCTACACAAAAAGAAAATGAAAGTAAATAACTTGGTGACATAGCCCACCACTACAAAATTTTAGTGGATCAAGAGTGGAAATAAAAAGTACAAAAATTAAAGTTTGATTAGTAGTACTAGATGATTTATTTCAAAATGATATATAACACAATATATGATGTAAGAAATAAACAACAATAAAGCCCAAGTCTTATGTATTTATCTCTGAAACATTATACAGATGAGGAATCATGAAATTATGATAAAATATTAAAAATAATAGGTTTGGTATGTTGCAACAACAGTCTGATATGATAGGGTAGTGAAATAGAAACTTCAATCAGCCATCAAGTAAACTTCATAGCTCTCTCCAGACACCTTGAAATGAACCCAAATTAGTTTCAATAAGTGAATAAAATCTAGGTGTCTAACATCATACTTAAAAATTCCTAAAATTGACAACCAAACTTTAACATGAATCCTAAAGCACCATTGACATATTTTATGACCTCCCAATAAGGGTGACCAACTAGTAAAAATCAAATACTCTACCAAAAATCATGAAACTATAGGAAAAGGGGTGCCTAGGAGTTAGGAAGATAATGTGCTTAAAAAAAATTATCAACTCTTTAGGACAATGTGATCATAAATGTGCTTCAACCCTTCACAAACCAACAATAAGTAAACTAATATAAATTATTCAAAATGATATATCAAATTGAAATTCTAACTCGCACCCACATCAAAATATCAAAGAAAGTCAAAAACCACAAGATGAAAAAACTTGAAAGTATCCATCACCATTGAATCTCAACTACAACATCTAAATGAAGAAGTACCCAATGTTCAACTAGCAGTTATCTTTCAAAATTGAAACTAATGAAGAAACTAGGAGGTATACCAACCTGAAAGCAAGATTCTGAAATCAAATCTACTTTTCCCTCCAAAAGGGACACAGGAATGAAAGGAGAATAAAATATTCTTTTTAATTTCCAACTTTGACTTGACTTTGGGCACCACACTTCATTTAGCCAAATAAAATTTATAAAATTTAATAATATATCCAACTTGGATTTCCTCATGAGAAAACACAAGTTAAAAATAAGTTAAGTCAATGAGCCTAGCTGTGGGGGCAGAAAAGCACATTAAAAATATCAAATAATATAACTTAAGTTATCAACTTCCAATTTTGACTCCAAGAAGGTTGGAGAAGCTTTTGTGCATACTGCACTTCTAAAAATAGAAATTGAATGTTGAACCACTACCTAAACCATACTACCAAAAATAACACTTACTAAAAATAGCATATTGCTAAAATAGTGACTCGAAACACCATTTGAGCACATTTTGGATAGTGTTCATAACTTATTAGTCTAGAAATGGTCACTAATCAAAATGCATGTGACACTCCCCTGAAACTCTCTAAAAACCCAGAAAGACCCTAGAAAACATATTGGCAAACTCCTACATGCATCACCTGAAAACTCAAAAAGATACCTCCTAGAAAATAGGAAACCCTAATTTTACATTTGAGTGGCCCATGGAACTCTAGAAATGGGCTATTTATCACTGAAAAACATAGGGCAAAAAATGGGACATTATTGTAAATAGCCTGTTGTTCTTATTATGTTTTAACCACAAGTGAAAGTGTATTCTATGAACATAATGTATAATAAAATTTATTCCTTTCAAATAAATAAATGATGCACATTTGAAGTACAAGCATTTCAAATTTATTCTTTCAAAACGAATAAACATTTCAATGATTCAAGTAACGATTTCACATTATATAATTTCATCATGATGATATTTCTTATTTTATAATTCTCAATAAGAGTAGAGATACATGCATTTATTTATGGCTTCCATGAGCTCAATGATATAGAAATACAAATAGAGTATATTGGTCTAGATGTCTCCAACATTGGTGCATACCTCCTAGATGTCCCCATCACTTGGTGCATACATTCTAGGTTTCCCCAACTGACACTACATCCTCAAATCATCGACAACTATATGAGGGAGAGAATCACTCAAGTGTTCTTTTTCCAACCATGGACTTATTGTGGTACCTCACACATATACCTAACTAGTAAAATGGCCTTCCCTTGGACAAATATATTGATTTGATGACCCCATAATCCTTACCATCCTGAGCATAGTGTTGTTTCCTACATATCCAAAGCTAGCAAGCCTTGGTTTCCATACCTAGAATGCAATTATGCATCACACTAAATAGATAGTGTAAACAATGGTTATTTACACTACTTTGGCCAAATAATTCATCACCCAATACTTTGAGTGAGATTCATCTATCCACCCCTCTTTTGCTTGATTTGGTATTGACCATAACATAAAACAATATCACTTTATGGTGATGGTATAATATAAAGTACATCAAGGTTTATTCCCTTAACCATGGATTCCACTTACCCTACGAATAACCAAGTCCATAATAAATTGATTAATAGGTTATACCATTTCCCATAGCTTACCCTAACCCCAGGTATAACCATAGTATTCAGACATTTTCACATAATAATGGTAAATACGGTTATCCCCTTTCCCATGGATTACCCTAACCCTAGGAATAACCCTACTAATATCTTATGTTGTAATTGACATACTCATAAAAGAAAGTCTATAGGATAAAAAGTTATTCTATTTTTCCCTTTTACTTGCAATATGCATATAGACTAATGAACCAAGTATAGTTCTAATAGAATTTAAACCATACATGCATTAACATTATATAAATGTATCCCAAATAATAGGGTTTTCCTAAATTGAGACTCGATCAAGAATCATACAAGAATAGTCCATACTAGGAACTAGCTATGTTCATAAGAATATGCATACCATGCATTCAAAGATTATTCAAAAAACAAGGAAATAACTCAGTTCAAAGAACATGCAAATCATGCATTCAATAGACAATCTTTCCCAAACAAAAGTGTTTGCAATCAAATAATTTTTCAAAGTAAAGATAATGGAGTAAAAGAATTCAGCATGTCTGTATATAGGTTCCAACTTTATAATGCCACATTCCAACATTAGCTTTCTCTACCATGAATGCTACTTCTCCAAAGATCAACTATTCTCCAGCCTAGCCTTCTATTAAGGATTCTCGACCAACTAAACTCACTAAAAAGTCACTCTCTTGCACTAAAAACTATCACTATAATCTTGCATAAAAAGTGTAGTAGAGTAATAGCAAAGAAATCAAAATGAAAAGTGAATCAAATGAACAAGAGAAAACCTCTATTTATAATTAAATTTGAATTTCCAAAGGCTTCAAAAAAGCTAACATCATTGCCACCTTCCTATGCCAATGAATCAACTTAGATAACTAAAATGAGAGGTGGCAGATTTAAAACAATGACTCAATACATATGCATAGCCAATCGCTCTTCCCTACATGATAACAGAGTGTTTTACTAAAAAAAACAAGCTTTATCGTTTCCCAAATTGGCTTATACTAGTCAGCCTACAATTTGACTCATTCAACTATTCATTCTTTGCCTTATATGTTGGTAAAAAGACTTAGAATAGACTTCTATTGTTTGCAGATTACTTACAATGGCACCACATAAACCACACACTCGATCCTTTTGTTTATATCGTTTGAAGAATAGGTCAAAATTCATATTCACATGTTTTATTTTCCGCTCAGCATTCTAATTCATTGATTTAGTCATAATGCATTGAATTTTTAGCTTATAAACTCGATTCATTTACATCTATGTGCTACATATAATGTGTTGCCTTTGGAACATATAAACAGTCCTTTATATTCATATGCAATGTTATTAAAAATTTGCTATCATATATACAATGCACAATAAAATCTTATTACGCACTATGAACAATGATATATATATTCATTATTATATATATAATATATATAATCTCTTTCATATATTTATAAAATGCATAAATTGCAAATTAATAAATATATAAATATTCATCGAAAGAATAATCATATATATACAAAAATATATAAGTATATTAATATATTTTTTATGCATTATTATATGCATATATATTAATATATATATTATGTATGTACATAATTTTGTTTTAATATCTTTATATAAACACATTTATTCTCATTTACATCGATCATCTTATATATGTGAACTGTATATATACCTATACATATATATATGTCACCTTTCTCCAATTGATATTCCAATGCATATGTGTAATCCATCCATAAGCATGTGTAGATACTTCGGTCTACATATACTCATCCATTCATTTACTCATGTGTATGAGTTTATCAACAAAATGTACATATATACATATATATATATATATATCTCATCGATTATCATATATAAATATAAACATAAATAGAATTCTCACCTGATAAAGAGACTCAATCACAATACCCCAATCGAGAACATTCACAGAATAAGATCATAACCTTGCCTAAATCATGCACAAAAAAGGCTGAAGGTTACTTACTATTTCCAAACTATATCTATCAACTAGCCCAACTAGGAAGTGAGTGTGTGTATGCTCAATTAGGTTCATCAAGGTTAATAGACCAAGTTCTTTTCTCGAGTGATACTCTCCCTCTCTTTTGGAGGCTCCAATATGTTCCTGCATTAAGCTAAGTACATTGCAAAAGTAGTTAGCCGATAACAATACATTCATAAGCATCATATATATTTCCATATTCATAAGATTATAAAATAACAAATTGAATTAAATATTCATTCATCATATACCATAAAAAATCATTTACAAAAATAATCATAAATATATTAAAGCATTTTAACCCATTAAGGTAAAAGTAAATAGGTAGAAACACAATGAAGTATAACATATTCTTCCCCTTTTGAATCATCGTCTTTGATTATTATTAAGTATCAAACATAGAGATAACATAAAACATAACATAGAATCACAAAACATCATTGTTTTTTAGATTTTTCAAAATATAGCATGACTTGAGGAAACTTTTTCTTTATCTCAGCATAATCTTCCCAAGTAGTAGAATATTTTGCATATTGATGCCACTAGACCTTGCATTTCAGAACATCTCTATTATATAAGTCAATCTTACGTGTTTTGAGCACCTTCAGAGGCTCAATTGATACCAATCTTAGGTCATATACATTTAATGCATTTCAATCAATATCATGGTTATCCTATGGCGTGTACTTCTTAAGTTACAACATATGGAAGACTTTAGCATTCTGGAAAGATCCAAGGACAAAGGAATTCTATGCGCAATAGGGTTGACTCCCTCGAGAACCTCAAAAGTACCAACATAACGTGGAGATATTTTGGGTGAATTTTCAAACTTGATAAAACTCTTGTGAGGTTTGAATCTTAAGAAAAACTTTTCCCCTACTAAGAAACATTTGGGTACTAGCCTGGAATATACATAACTCTTTTGCCTATCATTATATTTTTCTAACCTCTGCTTAATAATACCAACTTTCTCCTCCATTTCCAATAACATTTTTGGCCCAATTGTTACCCTATCCGCTAGCTAATTACAACTTATAAGGGTTCGCCACTTTCTTCCATACAGTGCTTCGAATAGAACCATATCAATTGTAAAATGATAGGAGTTATTGTATGGAGACTCCACCAAAGGTAGGTAGTCTTCCCACTTGTATTTCTGATCCATGTAATACATCCTTAGTAGATCCTCTAAAAAATGGTTTACTATTTCAGTTTGACCATCCATTTTTAGATGATATGCTAAACTTATGCTCAACTAAGTTCCAAGTGAAGAAAACATGGTTTTCCAAAGCCTAGATGTCACATGAGCATCCCTATCCAAGATAATATTCTCGAAAATTTGATGCAACCTAAACACCTCTTGAATAAATTTTAATGCTATAGCATAATATCCATCAATCAGATTCCCTGTTATAAAGTGATCCACCTTTGTAAGCCTATCCATCACAACTAGAATGGAATTTTTCTTATTCCTTAACATCAAAATACTCTACACAAAATACATGCTAATAATTTTCCTTTTTCTTTCTGGAACATCATGAGGATACAAAATACGTACAAGGTAATGGTGTTCCACCTTTAGTCTCTAACATTCTAAACAACTTGCTACAAATCTTGCAGGATCCCCTTTCATTCCTTTCCAAAAATACAATGGCTTCACATCATCCAACATCTTATTAACTCTAGGATGTCTAACATATAGTGTTGTATGAACTTCTTTCCACACTAGATTCCTTAATTCTATAGAATTAGGTACGCAAATTCTCCTCTTAAATCATAGAAAACAATTAGGTTCAAATTGAAATCCCTCGTACCTTTGATGTTGTGGATTAATCAAGAGCTCTTTCTTGGCTTTATCGTAAAATTCATCACCTTTGGACTCTCGCAACACTCAATCCTTGAGATTGGTTTGAATTGATATCATGGAGGGGATATGCCTCATTTTAATTATGGCGTTTGCAACCCAATTCTCCTTTACCTTGATGTAGTTTATGTTGAAATCATAGTCAGATATCAATTCCAACCACCTTCTTTTCCTTGCATTCAGATTTGGTTGAGTAAACAAGTACTTTAGACCATGATGATCGGTCTTATATTCAAACGGTTCTCCCAATAGATATTTTATCCACATTTGGAATGGGTGAACAACAACTACTAAGTCCAAATATTACAGTATAATTTTTTTCATAAGGATTTAGCTTCCTTTATTCATAGGTTATGACTCTCCCATATTGCATCAACATGCCACCCAAACCTTCTTCTGACACATCGATGATAACAATTCACAATTTGGATTTGGTACCTTTAATATTAAAGTTGTTGTCAATTTCTCTTTGGTTTGATTAAATGCCACTTGGCATTTATCCATCCATTAAAAATTCTTCCCTTTTCTCTATAAAGAGGTAATAGGAAAAGATATCCTACAAAACTTTGCAATAAACTTCCTATAGTAATGAGCCAGACCCATAAAACTTCTAACATTTGGCATATTCCTAGGTACTAGCCACTCAAGCACCACTTTTATTTTGGCTAGATCAACTACATTTCCTTTAGCTGAAGTCACATGACCCAGATACTATACTTATTTCTAAAATAAAGTACACTTAGAGAGCTTCCCGTACAACTTATGCTCTCTCAATCATTGGAGAATAATCTCTAGATTCTTGAGATGTTCCTCTTTATATTTGGAATAGATAAGAATATCATCCAAAAATACCAGCACAAATTTATCCAAACAGTTTGAAAACATTATTCATCACGCTCATGAATGGTGCAAGTGTATTCATCAGTCCAAAAGGTAGGACTTTGAAATCATAATTGTGGACATCAAAATCTGCAAATGGTTAGCACAACTCTAACATCCTCATAGAATAATACAAAATTCTTCTAAACAAATGATAAAACTAATCCAAGCGTGTAAAGAAGACATGAAATATACCTATTCTATGATGGATTGGTGCTCCTTGAATATGTGAAGGAGCCCTTTCCCAACCCTTGCAAAGCTAATGAGATGATAGACAATGAGATACTAAGTGAGCTCAAGTTGCCTATAGTGAGGATGCTCTAAATTGTAGATGAAAAATGAGAGAAAAGGCATTGAATTTATAGGAAAGATTGAGAGAGGAGAGGCCAAGATTGAGAAATGTGGGACTAAAACCCAACAAATAGGAGAGAGGCACTTGTCACAATGGGATTGGCCCATGATTGCGCAAGTTTTGGCTAATGTTCCCATTTAAAATTTGAAAATGGCATAAAATGAATGTGGTTGAGGGTTTTTTGGGGATAATTGTGTTTGGCCAAAAAAGTCAAATAGGAGAGTTAATGAGGGCATAATCCTTGGGAATATGCCTTTGTGAGGAAAAATAGGTGTTTTAATAAATCAATTTAAATGATTTATTGTGCAAGTGGATGAATCTAGAGGATTCACGTGATTAGGATTAAATTAATCAGGGTTTGATTAATCTAACAGGAGGTTAGGTGATATGACATTTGATTTGAATTTTTGTTTTTGTTTTAAATCAAATGAGAGGAATATTCATATGAGTGATTTAATTAAATATATGTGATTTAATTAAACTGGGAACTATAGGAGATAATTAAATAATTTGATTTATTTAATTAAAGAGATAAGCTTAGTGAATTAATTAAATTGGTTTATTTAATTAATAGATTAAATAACGTTGAATGAAGTATGATTAGATGAGGAAGTGTCATGTTTCACTAACTTCAAAAACATCACCTTGTGAACAATCGAGGGTTGAATGCAGGGGCTGCATCGGAACAATATGTCCTGGTAAATCCATTGCACCCATACGTCCCTCTCACATTTCATGATCATAGAAATTCATCCTCATTTCACGCAACGCCGGATTATCCTCCTGACATACAAACTTCTCTCCCTATCTCACAAGGAGAAGATGACTTGTTTGGAGTAGGGAGAATCTTAGATCCATCATCATCACTTTCAGGGATTGTACCACCCGTCTTCCAACCATTTCCACCCTTACTGCTCACATCCACATTATCACTTAGGTTGGGTTTTCCTCCTCTTCCCACCATTAACTATTCAAATTAGAGCACCTTATCAAATCCACCAACTGTGTCATCTGTACCACAACAACAGATGGCAACAATCTAGGCATCCACAACAATCAATATGTCTGCCATTCCTCAAAGCATGGTTTCATAGGGACCAGGCACCTCAATCGCACCTTCCGTTACTCAAACTCTGATCATTAACACAAATGTTCTACTCATCATGACAGTTGGCATTCTTCTTGATCCACTGCCATTACCACCAAGGCACAACACCACCAATTCATTCACCATGAAGTTGCAAGCTGCTCAACAAGCTGCCCAACAAAAAGCACTCCAAAATCAACAAGCCATGCAACTAGCCGCTCATCAAGCGCAAGCACAACTAGCTGCACAATCCCAAGCCTTGTTGCAACAACAACAAGCCAAAAAAGCTCCACATGAAGCTCAAGCCACTCAAGCTGCTCAATCCGCACAAGTTGCGCAAGCCGCACATGCTGCTCAGATTGTGCAAGCAATCGAACAACCACACACTCAAGCACGAAAGAAATTCCAAGCTCAGTAAGCACAAGCTCAGGAAAAGTACCAAGCACAATTACAAGCACAACAAGAAGCATATCAACAAGCCTTGCATGAATACCAATTACAATAGCAATACAACCAACAACAACATGTCCAACAACAAGCATTGTTGGTGCAACAACAACATGACCTACAACAAGCATTGTTGGCACAATAGCAGTAGCAGGACCAACAACAAGCGTTGTTGGCTCAACAACAAAAATAGGCGTCACTTGCTCAACAAATCTTGCAAAAAAACCATGTCAACATCCCACCTTTCAATCCCACACTTCAGAACCTATTCACTCCACCTCCTAATCTGTAGGGTGATGTGACAACACAAATCAAACTGCTTTCATGGCAAGTGCTAGATCTTCAATCTAGGAAGATAGTTAGGACACCGAGAAACTTGTGTCCCTATCCATTTTATAGAAGCTTGGCAATGGTACCATTCCCAAAGGGATTCAAAATCCCCAAATTTGATAAATATCGTGGGATAGGAAACCCTGAAGATCACATCAAGGAATTCTAAGTACATTGCATGTAAGTCTCCTACAATGACACATATGTAATGCGGCTATTTCCTCAAATCTTGGTCGGTGACACTATGCAATGGTTTTCTTGTCTACCTATGGGAATCAAAACCTTTCAAGAAATCAAAGATGCTTTCCTCCAAAATTACGCATTCAACATTTATATGGATGTTAGTTTGGAAGAACTCTCAGTACTCAAAAAAGAGTAATGGAGAATCATTCACTTCCTTTCTCCAACGATGGCGAGTGAATGCTAATCGAAGTAAGTGGGCCATACTAGAAGAGCAACAAGTCTTTACCATCATCGCCAATATAGAAAAAACCTTGGCATTCTATTTGAAGATGCAATGCATTACTATGTATGATCAACTCATCCCCAAGGTGCTCACTATTGAATGAGCTCTCATTACACAATGTGGCACACCCACTTATCATGAACATCGGGACAGTCGCCCATCCACTAGTTTCAATGAAAAACCTCGCACATGGGTGAAGAATCAAAATATCACCAATGATGGCATAGTGGATGCCAAAGTTGTCATCAATGCCCCCAAGCAAAATAATCAAACACAACATCGCCAATAGTAGAACAACAATCGGAATAATGTGCAAATAAATGTGGTAAACCAACAACCACTCCAAAACTAAATCAATAATATCAATAATCAAGGAGGACCACCTCCACGAAACAAGTTCCCCCCAAACTGAAATTCATAGCCCTTGGGGAGTCAATCGAGTCCATCATGAAAAAGCTGGTCAATGAGAACATCATTAAGGTCCCCACCCATGATAATTATAGGGAACCCCTAGTGAAACTACCATGGTATAATGAAAACCTCCTTTGTGACTTTCACAAATTCAAGGGACACACAACTGCCAACTGTATGAAGTTGAAAAACATCATCCAGGATCTCATTGAGGACAAGATCATCAATGTCGAACAACTGGCCAGTAATCAAGACCTCAAGATATACACCAATCTGATGCCAAATCATAATCAAGGGAATATTCAAGGAAATAACAAAGGGAAGCAAAATATGCTAGTGCAAACCTTGTTTATGAAGACATTGTCACATGTGTAGATGAAATGGTCATTTTCATTAACTTCAGAGGAGCTGACACTGATTGTGGAGTCACCACACACAGCAGAAAGCTTACTATTACAGGGCATCACAACCATCTAAGACCCCCTTTTCAAATACAAGAGTCATTCCCTATGATTATAATGTTATTGACCAGCTGAAGAGAACTCCCGCACAAATATCCATCATGGAACTGTTAAAAATTTCTGCTGCCAATAGGAAAATTCTTGATGAAGCATTAGCAACATCCACCATCTCCACCACCCTTGAAACAAATTAGTTTCAAGCTATGGTTGAAAATATATCATCACCCAAAATCTCCTAACATTCTCTAATCAAGACTCCCCCCTACAACCATCTCATAACCGCACACTTCACCTTCAAGTGCTGGTACACAAAAAGAATGTTAAAAGAGTCATGGTGGATGGAGGTGTAGGCCTTAATATTTTCTTTCTCAAGCTTATAAATAACTTGAGGTTTTTCGAGGATTCCATTAATAGGAACAAGAGTATCACAATAAGGGCATATGATGATCAGAAAGAGTGTCTCAAGGCACTATTAAAAGCCTAATCCAAGTGGAACAAGCAACCATCAAGACTACCTATCAGGTCCTCGACCTCAACTTACCATATAACATCCTCTTAGGAAATTCATGGATCCATAGAATGAAAGCAGTGGCCTCGACATATCACCAATGCATCAAGTTCTTGCACCAAAATGAGGAGGTCACTATACACGGGGATCCCGAACCATTCACCTACTGCAAAAACTTGGAATCCAAGTTTTATAAAATCCCCCAAGTTCCAAAAAATGATGAAGGCCTATCCACTACATACATCAACCCAGCTAACCTCGCCTCCACTTCTATGATAGAGACACCCACCATCCCTAACATATTTGACATCAAAAACATGATCCAGGACAATGGATGCGGAGACTAAAAAATGAAGAAGAATTCATTTGTTGTAGGAGAGTTACCACAATCTCCTAGGTCGCATGGGCAATCGCAACTAGTTGAAACACCTGTCCACACTGTTAGGGCAGACCCTTCTGGATTTTTCCATTGGGGGAATCTCAGTCAAGAAAATGTGGATGAGGGAGACATCTCAAACACATTATACCAAGATGAAAGGTCCACCCCCACCCTACCCATGGATGAAACTAACAAAGGGATGCAAATGATGTTTGGTATGGGCTATAACAGGAATGAAAGCCTTGGAAGGAATAGTGGTGGACGGTTGGAGCCCATCATTGCAGAAAGAAGAATGCAAAACCTTGGCCTTGGATGTACTCCCCAAAGTATAACCGTACGTGGCACTCCCAGTAGGGCAGTCAGGTTCTCCCCTTAGGTACTGGTAACCACCCTTAGACCACTCATATGCATAGGTATCCTGCTTGACAACTTCACCTTTGACGTCACTGATGTCTACGCCAGTAGTGACGATGATGATACCATAATAGGCCTACCCATGCTTTTTGAGGATTCTGCCTTACTTATGATTAGTGCCTCACCTGCTGAGTCAAACCAACAAACCCACCAAATCACCTTAGTATACCCTCAACTCATTGCTCATGACCAATGAGGACCGCCAATTCTAGACTCATTCAAAAACAATGAGGACCTCTTGGAATTCATGGGACTAAGGGATACAATTTCATGTGGGGATCACAAAGTCAGTTTCAACATCACATTAGACACGCAAGCATATTACGAGGAGACGATTGAGTCCTTCAGTCACAAAAGAAAAATATTGAGAATAAGCTCAGGGTTATTGAGTGAAAACCACACTGTGGCACTCTCTAACCATAGATCAATAAAAATAAAGGACACATCCAATGGTGAAAACCTCTCTGAGGCTCTGGAGGATGAACGATTGAATCTCCCCCCTACCGCACTACATCAAGAAAAATCATCAGTCCTAGCAGAGCAGTGTATTCCTATTAACTTGGGAACAGAGATGGAACCACATAACACCTTTTGTGCTAAGTCTCTACTGACAGAGGAACAAGAACTGTTGGCAGCATTTCTGAAAGAAAGGAAGGCAAACTTTGCATGGACCTATGCTGACATGCCAGGTCTAGATCCTGAAGTGGTGGTTCATCATTTAGTTGTTTACCCTGGAGCGAAGACGGTTAGACAAAAGTTAAGAAAAATTCATCCATAGATAGCCTTGCTAGTCAAGGTAGAATTACATAAGCTCTTGGATGTTGTCTTCATATGCCCGATTGACTATCTAGAATGGGTATCCAACATTGTACCAATTTTAGAACCAAATGGGGGCATCTGCATCTGCATAGATTTCAGAGACCTAAACAAAGCATGTCCTAAGGATGACTTTCCACTACCCAACATTGATATGATAGTGGACATGACGGTCGGACATGAGATGTTATCCCTAATGGATGGATTTTTGAGGTACAATCAGATAATGATCACAAAAGAAGACCAGCATAAGATGGCCTTTACATGTCCTTGGTAGGTTGGAATGTGATGCCATTTGGGTTAAAAAATGTAGGGGCTACATATCAGAGAGCCATGACACTAATCTTTGATGACATGATACACAAAATAGTCAAAGATTATGTGGATGACATTTTGGCTAAATCAAAGAAGAGGCAGAATCACATACAAGGTTAGGCTCAACCCAAAGAAATGTGTCTTTGGGGTACAATCCAGAAAGGTGTTGGGGTACATAGTGTCAATGAGAGGGATATAAGTGGATCCTACAAAGGTAAAAGAAATCCTTGATATGGGAGGGCCAATAACACTGAAACAACTCAGAGGATTACAAGGGAGACTCCAGTCCATCTGAAGGTTCATAGCACAACTCGCAGACAAACAGATTGTGTATTCACATCTACTCCACAAAGGGGTAGCATTCAAGTGGGACGACGAGTGCAAACAGGCATTCAACAAAATCAAATAATATCTACTTACACCACTTGTGTTAATGCCACCCATTGCAGGAAAACCATTGATCCTATACATCTTAGCAATAATAGTAGCTTTGGGTGCTCTTCTAGCTCAACATGATGAAAATGGAACAGACTGGGCTATCTATTACATAAGCAGGACAATGGTTGGCCACGAGTTAAATGACACATTCATTGACAAAGCTTGCATAGTAGTAGTTTTTACTTCACATAAATTTTGACACTACATGCTGGCACATAAAATCGAGCTCATTGCCAAAATAGATCCCCTAAAATATCTATTATCAAAAGCTATGCTCATGGGAAGGATGGCTAAGTGGGTAATGATATTGTCAGAGTGTGACATTGAGTATGTGGAGTGAAAGTAAATTGAAGGAAAAGTTATTGTGGACCAGCTGGCAGAAGCTCCCATCTATGCAAAGAACCCACTCATATCAGAATTTCCAGATGAGTCCTTTAGTGAAAACCACTTCGGTGGCGCTTTGGACAAGTATCTTGGTGAAAACCTGGAAAACAGGTGCCAAGTGTAAATAAAGCACTCCCCATCCACCAGGGTCTACATAACTCACTCATCCATTCCATCACATTTCATTAATCATCCATACACCCATCCACTCGCATCCATACCATAGCCTGAGATGATTCCCATATCATATTCCACCATAGTACTACTTGGCACATTCCTAAGGTCATTTTGTCCTGCCTTCACCGAAGTAGTCTATCGCACCACGTTGGGGGCATGTTCATATACCTGCATTGGATCAGATTCGTGTATATTCTCGTGATCTTCCTAAACATCAAAAAATCCAAAAACATTCAAAAAATCATCAAAAATGTAAAAAATTCAAAAAATCCATCAAAAAAATTCAAAAACATAAGAAAAAATCAAAAATCAAAAATATCCAAATCATTCAAAATCCAAAACATGTTGAAAATCTCAAAAAATCTTTTAAAAAAATAAAAAAATAAAAATCATCATTGAGTCTTGTCAGTCTTTCACCTTGTCTGAACTACGTCGTCTATGAGCTTGAACATAGGCAAGGTTGATCTTTGATCATCCCCTGAGATAATTAGGTCATTCCTTTAGGTGTCCATCGAAATGGCAATCTGTTTGCCCATCTATTTACATTTTAGGTCAGTCCTTTAGGCATCCATCGCATTGGAAATCCATTTGCCCATCTATCTTTTCATTGAGTCAAGTTTGTCGTTAGTCGGACTACGTGGTCTCTGCATGTATAACGTAGGCAAGTCTAATCTATGGATCAGATCTTGAGACCCCTAGGATAGTTCTTTAAGTTAGTCTCTTTGTCATAAATCTCGAAAATACCAAAAACATTTGTAAAAAATCTCAAAATTCCAAAAAATAACCTCAAAATATTTGAAAAACCCAAAATGGTGCATTTGTCTCATCTCGCTTTCACCCACAACAATCACCATTCCTAATAAAGCATCATCACTTTCATCCTTTGGTAAGTCAGTCAGAAGCAAGTCTAGCAGGTTTAAAAGTGAATGCTCAATCGTCAAAGTCTCAAGTCTAGATGAGTGAGTCAGCAAGTTGATCAACTCAGAGTATCAATAGCTTATCATCAAATCAATCTCATCAAAACCCTGATCAAAACATTTCTTAGGAATACGACCTTCCTACGATGGACATCAGCATCAGGTAATCCCGCAGTTTAGCCTTGGCTAGCGGTACAAAGAACATTAGCTTGTTTATTTACTTTATCTTGGTCTTTTTGACTTATCTTATTTTGTGCTCATTCCAAGGACCTCTCGATGATGCCTAAACAAAATAGGTTTAGAGAGAAAGGAATGGGGCAATGATCATTATCTTTTTATCTGCTGTGCTTGTTGGATATTTTTGTAAAATAACTTCGTCATGTGTGCTTTGTTTTGTTTGTAGGGAGGATGTTTTAGGTGTCTTGTTGACCACATAAGAAGGCTTGGATTTTTATGTTTTGGCCCGAGATGTTTAGAATATTTGAACTACATTCCGAATAAGGTTTCGTTTGTCAAGTGTGAACAAAAGTACTCCTATATGATTATTGAGTCAAAGTCGATCACACTAGGTGCAACGCCATCCTAGTTCTTAATACCTTGATGCATCGCACCTATGTGTGTTATCAAACATAAAGAAGGGTATGCTCTTTATCTCTCCCATCCTTGGATAAGCAATACATCATCATAATTCATCATCATATCCAATAAATTCTCGATGATTAGTGGACTTGTTGGACTTCTACATCTTCTTGGATTTAAGGGTTGATCCCTCTCATTCTTCTATCCTCTTTCGCGCTAACAATGCATCCATCCTGCATCCTACATAATCATGTCATATCATCATAGGACAACATCATCCATCACATTTATCTCACATGCATTGCATGATCATTCAAGTTGTTTAGGATAATATAAATTTGTTATTCTAAGCATCTTCCAAACATCTCATTTTCATCATCATTATCATATAGATCATATAGTCTAACCATCCATACATTTATTTAGAACCTCTTTGTCACGAGATCGACCTCAATATTTTTTGTCAATCTCTCGAGGGGGCAATGTACTAATGTACTTCTTTTCGCTGGGGCATCTGAAGAAAAAAAAAATCAGATTTTTTTTAATTTTGATGTCTATGGCATCATTCTTTGAACCAATGCAATGAGTACATTGCTTCAAAGACGGAAAAAATGTAGACATGCGAAATATACACATCCATCTAATCATACTTCATTCAATGTTATTTCATATATTAATTAAATAAACCAATTTAATTAATTCACTAAGCTTATCTCTTTAGTTAAATAAATCAAATTATTTAATTATCTCCTATAGTTCTTGATTTAATTAAATCACATATATTTAATTAAATCACTCATATGCATTTTCCTCTCATTTGATTTAAAACAAAAACAAAAAGTCAAATAAAATTTCATATCACCTAACCTCCTATTAGATTCGCTAATTAATTTAATCCTAATCACTTTAATCCTCTAGATTCATCCACTTGCACAATGAATCATTTAAATTGATCTATTAAAATACCTATTTTTCCTCACAAAAGCATATTCCCAAGGAATATTCCCTCATTAACGAGCTCATGTTTGAATTTTTTGGCCAAACATAATTCCCCCCAAAAAACCCTCAACCACATTCATTTAATTCTATTTTCAAAATTTAAATGGGCACATTAGCCAAAACTTACACAATCATCGGCCAATCCCATTGTGACAAGTGGCTCTCTCCTATTTGTCGGGTTTTAGTCCTACATTTCTCAATCTTGGCCTCTCCTCTATCAATCTTTCCTATGAATTCAATGCCTTTTCTCTCATTTTTCATCTACAATTTAGAGCATCCTCACTATAGGCAACTTGAGTTCACTTAGCATCTCATTGTCTATCATCTCATTAGCTTGTCAAGGGTTGGGAAAGGGCTCTTTCACATATTCAAGGAGCACCAATCCATCATAGAATAGGTATATTTCATGTCTTCTTTACATGCTTGGATTAGTTTTGTCATTTGTTTTGAAGAATGTTGTATTATTCTATGAGGATGTTAGAGTTGTGCTAACCATTTGCAGATTTTGATGTCCACAATAATGACCATATATTTTCTTAAAAGAAGATTTTAAATATATTCATCCTTGATCATTAGTTGATGATAACCTAGTCACAAATAAATTTTTAAAAATATATCCATCCCTCACATTTGATCAAAAATATCATTGATACGTTGCAATGGATACTTATTATTTATTATTGTCTTGTTAAGAAAACAATAATTAGTTCATAAGCACAGTGTTTCATACTTCTTCTTTACAAAGATTACAAGTTCTCCCTAGGGTGAAACACTGGGTCTAATTAGTCCCTTGGACAATAATTCTTCTAGTTGAGCTTTGAAATCCATTAATTCCATTATGGTCATCCTATATGGTAGTTTAGACATAGGATCCGCCCCTAGAACTATGTTGATAGAGAAATTGAATACTCTTTTGGGAGGCAATCCAAGTAGTTCATTTGGAAATACATCCACAAATTTTTGAAGGATAAGATATTTTTCCATATCCATCTTTCTAGATTCTAGCACCTCACCTTCTTCAGCATCTTGGGGGTCTTGAGTTCCATAATATACAACATAATCTTGAGAAATTAACTCATTGCATTCCTAAATTTTCTCCATTTTCACCACAAAGAGTTGACATTCTTTCTTCTTCACCCTATGCATTTGTATAAAAAAGATCTATTGCAGCTTAATTTCTCTTGGAATTCCTTGCAAGAACACCTAGTTACCTAGATCATCTAAAAATTCCATTTTTTTTGAATGAAAATCTACTTTGTCTTTGTGATTCCACAACCAATTCATCCCTAATAGATATCATATAAACCTAGGGGTGATACATATAAATTCACTTTCAAGGAAAAACTCGAAATTTCAACCCTTGCTTCGAATAGGCATTGCTCCACCTTAGCTCTTGTCTAGTTTTGATAGTCAACCATCCATGATTTTTTTATATAGCTAGCTTTTATAGAAATTTTACAAGATATTCTAGGTGAAACAAGTATACCAAATAAAGTACCTGGTATTTCAACTATAGTGATATAGTACTCAACTTGTTAGTTATCTAGTGCAACATGGATCCTTTGTTGGAATGCTTCTTATTGTGGAGGAAGAGGGTTCCCATGTGATTCTGACCATGAAGTATTGCTAGGACACTAATTGGAGAAGTGATCCTCTCCACAACTATAACATCCCTTCAAGGGTCCAACCCTTGATACAAGCCTTCCAAAGTCACTTTCATTCCTTCCAAAAAATTTGTTGTTGTTTCCCCTATGGTCCCTTCTTGAATCATTCCTTCTATTATGGGATCTTTTATCCCCCTTATTTTTAAATTCCTGCCCTTTACTAGGCTTATTTGATGCTTGATTTATTGGAGTCCAATTAGACTTATTTGTATTCTTATCATGATAGTTTGAGATAGACTTAAGCCATTTTTCTTGCTTTATGACTTTCTCATACACCAAATCCATGGTAGTTGGACCATGCATATCTACCTCACCACCTATTTGGGAATTGAGGCCCATGATGACGTTACTTATTTGAAACCACTCATCATTTTGGTACATAGAATCCCCTTGCCTTAGATTCTAGAATTCGGTGAGATTTTTATCATAGAAAACTTGGGGCAACCACCTCTTCCAAAAAATCTCAATGAAATCACTCCAAGTAAGCCTTAAATAATTGAGCGCAAGTCCCATCTTTTTATCCATCCACCAATTTTAGCGTTCTCTAACCAACTAGAAGGCTCTACAAACAACTTTAGTGACCTCTAAATAATTACTAATTTCAAATTACTTCTCGATTTCTATAAGCCAAGGCTCTGTCTCATCTCTGCTAGTGCTTCCTTCAAATTTTGGAGGGGTAATTTTTCTCATATCTTTGGATAACTCTATTGCCATACATTTCCTCTTTCTACTTTCTAACGTAGACTTAGACTCATCATCCTAATTTTGACTTGACTAAATATGGTCATGGGAATTTTCCCCTTCTTCATCATTAGGAACTTCCTCCTCTTTATCAACTCCCCTTACCTCTTTCTCGAGGTTCCCAAGTAATTCCCTGGTTTTATTCATCATTTCCAGAATGTGATCAGATTTAGCTTCAACATTTTTTGGACCTTGATCAACTTCTCAACTTCCCATAGGGTTAGTTCTAGTTCTAACCATTTTCAACAAGAAATTTTACACATGGAGGTTTCCATTTTCAATTATATTCTAGGAATTTTTTACATATCATTTAAATTTTTTCCAAAGAACATCCATTTATATAAATGAAGTTTAAAAGAACTCAACACAATATTTTTGAAAAAATGAATTTTCATTTATTTCATTAGGATTTCAATATCCTATCATTTACATAGAATGGCTATTCAGATAGTTAAGAGGAGACGATCACTCAAATTCACTCTCAGATACATAATTCAATGGGGTATATCCCTTAGATTTGTGTTCATATACATTGTCAAAAGGGTAATAACCCTCACACCTATCCTCATATACATAGTTATGGGGGACATATCCCTTTGATTTGTCTCTTGAGGCTAATACAATAAGTTTTGACATAAGAGGAACATGAGGGCCTCTAAATATCAATGTAGGGCTAACACTCCATTTTGAGAGCATATCCTTGGAAACTGATAATAAATCCATTTTTACAATAGAGACAAGAGGTAAAAACTTTATAGCCTCTCGCATTGTCTTTCTCTCTTGGCTGATATGCAAAAGAGCATGAATGATAGTCTATGTGTCACTCAGCCAGATAGCATAGTCATAGCTAGTACCCTCTATGGTTCAAACAAATTTTGGAGGGGCAATTTTTTTCATATCTTTGGATAACTCTATTTCCATACATTTCCTCTTGCTACTTTTTGACTTAGACTTAGACTCATCATCCTCATTTTGACTTGACTAAATATGGTCATCGGAATTTTCCCCTTCTTAATCATCAGGAACTTCTTCCTCTTTATCAGCTCCCCTTACCTCTTTCTCGAGGTTCCCAAGTCATTCCCTAGTTTTATTCATCATTTCTAGAATGCGATCAGATTTAGCTTCAACATTTTTTGGACCTTGATCAACTTCTCAAGTTCCCACAAGGTTAGTTCTAGTTCTAACCATTTTCAAAAAGAAATTTTACACATGGAGGTTTCCATTTTCAATTATATTCTAGGAATGCTTACATCTCATTTAAATTTTTTCCAAAGAACAACGATTAATATAAATGAAGTTTAAAAGAAGAAATCAACACAATATTTTTGAAAAAATGAATTTTCATTTATTTCATTAGGATTTCAATATCCTAGCATTTACAGAGAATGACTATTCAGATAGTTAAGAGGAGACTATCCCTCAAATTCACTCTCAGATACATAACTCAATGGGGTATACCCCTTAGATTTGTGTTCATATACATTGTCAAAATGGTAATAAGCCTCACACCTATCCTCATATACATAGTTATGTGGAACATATCCCTATGATTTGTTGCTTGAGGCTATTACAATAAGTTTTGACATAAGAGGAACATGAGGGTCTCTAAATATCAATGTAGGGCTAACACTCCATTCTGAGAGCATATCCTTGGAAAGTGATAAGAAGTCCAATTTTACAAGAGAGACAAGAGGTAAAAACTTTATAGCCTCTTGCATTGTCTTTCTCCCTTGGCCTATATGCAAAAGAGCATGACTGATAGTCTATGTGTCACTCAGCAAAATAGCATAGTCATAGTTAGTACCCTGTTCAAACAATGGCTTCTCTCTCCTTCTTGGCCCTTAGGTAGCATTTTCTCCCAATTACTGACTTCCTTCCAGTCATTTTGAGATGCACCATAATACCACAATAATTTAAAACATTAGACTCAAATAATGTTGGAGAGAAAGCATAGTGAGCACATAGGTTCCAATGTTAAACCTGGCAGCTTTGATATCACGTGTAGCAAGCCTATTGTTCTACCAATTATTTTTACTATGTTTTACCCACAAGTGAAATTATATTCTATGATCATAATGTGATAAACAAAAATTCATTTCAAATAAATAAATGATGCACATCTAAAAGATAAACATTTCAAATTTCCTCTTCAAAATAAAGAAATGTTTCAATTATTCAAGTAATAATTTCACATTACATAATTTCATCATGATGATATTTCTCATTTTACAATTCTTAATAAGAGTAGAGATACATTAATCCATTCATATATTTGATGAGTGTAATGATATATAAATACAAATAGAGTACATTGGTCTATATGTCCCCAATATTGGTGCATACCTCCTAGATGTCACCATCACTTGGTGCATACATTCTAGTTGTCCCCAACTAGTGTTGCATCCTCAAGTCTTGGTAACAAACTATATGAGGGAGAGCATCACTTGGGAAATTTTTCACACATGAAAAACTTAATACAGTCCCCCACACATCTACCTAACTAGTAAGATGGCCCTCCCTTTGATGAAGATACTAGTTTGGCAACCCCATAATCTTGACCTTCCTGAGAATATTATTGTTTCCTATGTATCTAAAGCTATCAAATCTTGGTTTCCTTTCCTAGAATGCAATCATGAATCATAATTAAATGACACTATAAAAAATGGCTAGTTACACTAATTTGGCCAAATAATTTATCTCCTATTACTTTGAATGAGATTCAACTATCCACCCACTCTTTTGCTCCATTTGATATTGATCATAACATAACATAAAACCATTGTATGATGATGGTATAATATGAATTTCATCAAATTTTATTACCTTAATCATGGATTCCACTAACACCAAGAATATCCAAGTCCATAATAAATTGATTACTAGGTTATACCCTTTCCCATAGATTACCCTAACCCCGGGTATAACCATACTAATAATGCATGTTCACATACTAATGGTCAATAAGGTTATCATGTTTCTCATGGTTTACCCTAACCTAAATAATAACACTACTAACCTCTCATGTTATAATTGACACATTCATAAAAGCACTATAGGATAACAACTTATTCCATTTTTCCCTTTTAATTGCAATATCCATATACACTAATGAGCTAAGTATAGTTCTAACAATTAAGCCATGCATAATTCAAACTTATAAAAATATATTCCAAATAATAGGGTTTTCCTAATTCGAGACTCAATCAAGAATCATACAAGAATAGTACATACTAGAAATTAGCTAAGTTCATAAGAACAAGCATATCATGCCTTCAAAGATTATTCAAAAAACTAGGAGATAACTGAGTTCATAAGAAAAATCATATCATGTATTCAATAGACAACCTCTCCCAAAAAAAATAATTTGCAATCAAATCACTTTTCCTAAGAAAGATAATGGAGTAAAATAATTCAGCGTGCTTGGATATAAGTTCCAAATTGATAATGTTTCTCTCCAACCATAGATTTCTCTACCTCGAATGCTACTTCTCTAAAGATCAACTATTCTCCAACCCACCCTTCTCTCAAGAATTATCAACCAACTAAACTCACAAACAACTCACTCTTGCACTAAAAACTCTCACTATAAGCTTGCACAAAAATTGGAGTAGAGTAACAACAAAGAAATAAAAATGAAAAGTGTATCGAATGAAGAAGATAGCACCTCTATATATACTTAAATTTGAGCTTCCAAAGGCTATAAAAAATCTTACATAGTTTCCACCTTCTTATGCCATTGAATCAACTCAGCTAGTGAAGAAGAGAGGTGGGAGATTTAAAGCAAAGAATCAATATATATTCACAACCAACCGCTCTTCCCTACATGACACCATAGCATTTTACTGATAAAAACAAGTTTTATTGTTTCCCAAATCAACTTATACTAGCCATCTTACAATTTGACTCATTCACTTATTCATTATCTATCTTATATGCTAGTAAAAAGACTCATAATAGGCTTCTATTGTTTGCATATTACTTACCATGGCATCACATAAACCACACACCCTATTCTTTTTTTTATACCATTTAAAGACCAAGTCAAAATGTCTATTTTCATGTTTTATTTTCCACTCAATATTCTAAGTCATTCACTTACTCATAATGCATTGAGTTTGTAGCTTATAAACCTGTTTCACATTTTCTTTCATGTGTTTATATAGTGTGCAACCTTTGGAACATATAAACAATTCTTTATATTCATATTCAATATTGTTAACAATATGCTATCATATGTAAAATGCACTGGCATATTCAATTTTCTATAACATATACAATGTGCTATAAAAGCTTATTACATGCTATGAACAATGATATATATATATAATATATATAATATATATTATCTCTTTCATATGTTTATAAAATGAATTACTTTCAAATTAATAAATATATAAACATGCATCAAAATAATAATCATATATATATACACACACACACACACATATATATATATATAAGTATATTAATATATATGTTTATGAATTATTATATGCATATATGCATATATGTATAAATATATATATTATGTATGTATATAACCTTGTTTTAATATCTTTATATAAACGCATATATTCTCATTTCCATCAAACGACTTATATACATGAAGTGTATACACACATGCACACAGACACATATATATATATCATCTCCATCCAATTGATATTCCCATAGATATGGGTAATATATCCATGAGAATATGTAGATATGTCTATCTATGCATACTCATGCACATATTTACTCATGTGTATGATTTTTTTGTAGAAACATACATATACACATATATATATTATGTATATATCTCATTGATTATCATATACAAATATGAGCATACAAAGAAGAACTCTCACTCGATAAAGAGACAAAATCATAAAACTGTACTTGAAAACATTCATAGAAGAAGATCATAATCTCATCTAAATCATGCATAGACAAGACTTAAGATTACTTACCATTTCCCAACTATCTCTATCAACTAGACCAACAAAGAAGTGAGTGTGTGTATGCTCAATTAGGTTCATCAAGGTTACTAGACTAGTTTATTCTCCTGAGTTACACTCCCTCTCTCTTCTAGAGGCTTGAATCTATTCCTTGATTCAGCTTAGTACATTGTAAAATTAGTTAGATAATAACAATACAATCATAAGAATCATATATATATATATATATATTCCATCTTCATAACATTATAAAATAATAAATTGAATTTGACATTTTTTCATCATATTCCATCAAAATTCATTAACAAACATAATCATAAATATATTAAAGAATTTTAACACGTGAAGGTAAAAGTAAATAGGTAGCAACACAACAGGGTGTAACAATTACAATCCGCACTTCAAAAATATTTCTTGACCCTAAGAAATGCCACCACGACTCTATAAATATTAGACTGATCCACATAAAACCATGTAGGATCCCAGGGTCCCATGTCCATTTCAAGAAGGACCCACCTTTCCAATGCTACACCACTTTGGTCAAACCTATGAAACCATTGTACAAAAATTGTACTAACCTCTTCTATGACCCTGAAATGTTACCATCCACGAGACTCAATCTAAAATTCTTGGGGGGCCTAAAATTGATACCATGCAAAATCTCTTTCCCCAATAATTCTAAGAAGTCCATATCTACAATGCCATTTACTATCACAATCTTCACCAATAGGAATGAAAGTATGCTCAATTCAAAATTGTACCCTTCAACATATCTCTTCATGGTGTCAAGAAAAGCCACGACTACATATGTGACTCCCCCAAATCTACTTGCTAAAAGGAAATCCATCCATAATACCTCACACAAACATAAAGAATCCTAAAAATTCTTATTGTTCCAACTCCAAGAGTCTTAGAATAATGAACCAAAGAAAGTGGATTTTTGTGATCCTAAACTAACAATGTGAGTAAACTATCAAAATTTTCTTCATAAAAATTCATGAGATGAAATCTTTGAGTTTTAAACGTTTGGAGAAATAAAAAATAATTGCTATTCAAAGCTAGGATCAGCAAGGTACAATCATATTTATGCACTCTACTCAAGGGATAACAACAGTTCCAAAATAATTCCCAAGTATGAGTGTATGAAATGAGCATTTTTTTGCACCCAAAAAACTCATAAGTGACTAGAAAACACTCCAAAGAAATATCAAACTGAAATCTTTCACCTCCTTGAAAATAAATAATGAGCCAACTCTCCTAAACAAGAGTAAATCCCAATGTGAGGTGGTTGGTCTGCAACCAATCAGCAAGCTCAAGACTCAAAATCTGCCCCTTTCTATTCCAACGAACACTCCCAAGAGTAACCATCCACTAACTTATCCAACCCTTAAAATTTATCTCCAATCCATTTGTTGATGAGAAAATGGATCATCAAATGGTTGGCAAGGAAGGGGACAACACTATAGATTCTGAAATTTTGATTTGTATCCCTCTAAGTTCCTTCTTACTATACCCAATAAGATCCTTCAAACCATTTTAAGGATTTCAAACATGGATACCCAACCAATAATGATCTCCAACACACCGGAAAAAGTAGTCAACACATCCCTAAGTGTCAATTAGAACAAATGCATACTCATGAAACTAGTGACTTTTTTAGTAAACCTCTTATTATGCCTTGCATAGCTAACCCATCTTAACTTTAGTCAAAATGGATCCCCCTTATTTCTTGTCCTTGGTGTTTTCATTTGGGACTTAGGAGTTGTTCTTTTCTCCTAAGTCTTTGTCTTTTCTTTTTGCTCTACCAGAACTGGAATCGGGATGGAAAATGTATTTGGAACTTGCATAGGTTTCATGTCCTGATTTCATCCAGACTCTGCTTCCATTTTGTTTCCTTTTGCTTTCTTGTTTTTCATTGCTTCATTTTCAGACAAGCTTAATCTTGCTCCTAATTTTTTTGTTTGTTTGTTTGTTGTCTCATCATGTCTATGTCATTTTTTTTGTCGAGATCAGATTTGAAATGGATTCTGAACTTGGAATTTATCAAACTTTCATGTTTGATTCTCATCCCACCTTTGCCTCCACTTTTGCTTTTTGTTTGTCTCATTTTCTTTTGGGCTCATTTCTCTTGATCCTGACCCCACTTGTGTCCTTTTGTTTTTCATGTTATCTTTGTATTTTTGCAGAACTAGAACTGGGACTGGAACCAAAATGAGAACATTGCAAAATTTCCTTGACCCATTCTGATCCCGATCCCACCCCCGCTTTCTTGTTTTCTCCACTTTACTTCAGTCGCACAGTCGTTATGTGCTTGTTCCCATCGTGATCCTGCACTCGAACTACCACATTAATGGCATTAACTACAAGCTCCTTACATGTGCAAAATCAAGTTTTAAAACTTAATCAAGGTTAATTTGGCACATCATTATTGCCTAAGTTAATTTTTGTGAACTAGAACCAAAATAAAGGAGCAAGATTTGGTCAAGGATCAAACATCTGCATGTAGATTTCGATCAAGTTTTATTCTATTTCGTTGCAATTGAGGTAGGTGGTTCTTTTCTCCCACTTCATTTTTATTTTCGTGGTTTTTGTTTGCCACCTCATGAGATTTCTCATGGATCTTCACTTGTTTTGGTGGTGTTTTGTTCGTTCTCCTTTTGGTTTTCTTTTTTTGTTGTTTTTGGTTTTCTTTTGTGTCTTTTCCATTTTTTTTGCTCATTGCGGCCATTTTCGTGTTTGGTCACAACTGTACTTCCCTTCCCTAGATTTGTTTAGGCTATCATTTTTTAAAATATTTGGGGGTTCTTAAAGGGTCTTTGGTATGATGAATGACTATCCCAAATATTTTTTGTATGTCAGCTAAATGATTTTTGCATGGGGTTTTGATGCCCTAATTTTCTAATCCAACTAGTTGAGTAAGCTAGGGTTTGTGCGCCAATTCAATTTAAAATTGTGCCCTAGCTGATGGTTTCCCCTTGATCATATGAGGGATTGATTTATGTTGTTATTTTAAGCCTCCTTGGCTCATCATATGACCTTGTTTTAAATCCTTATGGGTGCTTAAGTCAGGTGATGTCATGCTTAATGATAAGGGGTAGAGTCGGATCCAGGAATGGATTTTATCCATAAATCTGTGTTTGAAATGCTCCAGATCCGATCCCGAGCCCGCTCCTAATAAGATTTTCATTATCAATCTTCCTTTACTCCGATGGAAGCAGAGTCAGAATGGAGGCAGGATTTGAAACTATGTGATGGTTCCATGTTTGGTTTCCATTTCGGTCTCAATTTTGACATCCATTCCGGTCACGATCCCGATTACAACTCCGGTCCTAGTTCCGAAATCCATTATGATCCCAGTCCCAGTTCTAATGATGGTGCCCACCCCAATCCCACCAGTATTAGAAGCTTTCCAATGATGTTCCTTTCCTGGATTCACCTTTGATGAATGATAAATTTTACTAAGTGTAAAAGGATATCTAGCAAAGGACAAAGCAACATGAAGCGTATCTCTGCTTGTGATGATTTCCATACTTTTGATAGATCTAATCCAAGTTTTTCTTACAGAAATAAACAATGTTAGGAGTATCTGCAGGAGGTTCACAAGTGGGAGGCCAAGCTACTACGAGTTCAAAACATTTGAAGCCAAACAAGATAAAGGTAGAAAAAATACCTTATACTTTGAGATATAGGCATCAAAATGCCACTCCCACAGCTAGCAAGCTTGATTCAGGATGCTCAGACATTACAAATACTAACCTGGGATCCTTCAATTGTGAGGAATTGATTCTAGAAACCTTTGCAGAGGAAGTAACTGGAAGGACATAAAGGATAGTCCAACCTAGTATTTTTCATGTTACACTCTTCCCTCTATCAGTCTAATGCCTAGAGCTCATCTTGGCTACAATAGGGGCTTACAATGCAATGTCAAGGAAATGCTTGGATCAGTAGGGGAATTTCATAATTGATTTGTCTCCCTAGATGATGAGACTTATGTTTAATGCACCTAATCCAAAGAACCCTAGGTAGTTGACTAAGGCAGATACATTGTAAAGATTCAATGAAAATAAATATGTCAATAAGAACCAAATGAATAAGAAGTGGTTGATAATTGCAAAGAAGTCCCTAGTCAAAGTGTGTGACCAGCCCAAAAGGGGGGATTTTAAGAAGGAAGTAGATGACTTAGTCCTGATGCTTTCCAAGGTATTTGGGAAGAAGGACTCATCATGCTTGAAGGAGTGGATGTTCTCATTCGTCCAAGCTATTTTTGATGGAAAGAAACAATTTGATTGGTGAATGATCCTATTTGATAGTCTACACAGTCAAATGTTGAATGTAAGGGAAAAAAAGATATTATTTATGACTTCTTATGCCATATATGCTATTGCGAGGATGGGTATCTTCCCTGGGTTAAATGCAGTAGGAGTGTTGGGAGAAGCTACAAAACAATAGAAGGTGTGGAATCACTATGATCAATTAACTTTGCAAACATCAAAGCAACACCATAGGAGAGTCAATGATGCATTTCTTTACTTCATTATCGATTGATTGACTGGAGATGTTGGTTTCAGATTGAGTAGGGATGCCATGGCATTTTTTGTTGAATGGGTACATTGGTATATCCAATATCCTAAGTTCTCATACATAAAATTGGTTGGATTTTATGGCCATCCTCACCCACTACCAAGGTGTTGCACAGATAGAATAGTCCTCATGGAATTTATATATCAAGCAATGGGAGTTAATGCAAAGTTTTCCAACAAGCACAACACTATGTGCCACAAGTTTCCCATAAAGTTGGGATAATATTGGTGTCTTCATAATGTGGTTGCAAGGGTATTATGTGAAGAGTTGAGCTACTTCAATTTGGGACTGTATACATGTCAAAAACACTTTGATCCAGAAAAGAAGATGCATACCTTGAATCCCACTATTGTTGATAAACATTATAACCTATTGGAGGATTTTTGGGTTGATCTCCAAGATGAATTTGATGTGAGGAGGAGGAATTACTAATGGCTAACTATCCCTGAAATGATTGAGTACGGGGTAAAAGAAGACATCCCTTACACACTATCAGATGATGGTGTAACTCTGGACCCAGGATACAAAGTGGAAAAAATAGGCATCAAAGGCTTAGATCCAATAAACTAGGATGAGGAGGAGTCCATTGACATTAGGCATATTTTGAGGATAATAATGGATAAAAGTATCCAATGGGTAGTTATACGGGTCAAGGATCCACTGGATCAAACTTAAAAAAAGAGGAAAGCAAGGGAAACCAAAGGTGATCAAAGAACCAAAAGGAGAGCAGCCCCTAAAGAAAAATTGGAGTTTCTTCCTCCCTCTTTTGGATGGGATGATGTCCTTGAAATACTTGCAAAAGAAACTCATGGGTCATTGGGATTAGAGACTACCACGGTTGGAGAAGCATCTTCATCTAATCCTCCATTTTTTGAGGAATCTATGGAAGAATTACCTATTGGCATATGGCTAGGGATATTATTGGCATATGGATTATAAGTGTTTTCATTGATGGAAACCTAAGCAACCTAATAATATTTGTTCTATAGTGTAGTTTTGGTTTCTATTGGCAGAACAAAGTAATGAACAAGGCATCCGGTTACAGACATAAAAGTTGATTTTAACACCTTACCAGACAGGTCTTTTGAGTTGAGGATCTCTAAGGAAGGTCTATTGATGTTGATACTACCTTAGTGGAATTTTTTTTTCATGCCGACTCACTAGTACGTGATCTAGAATATCTAGTGCACTGTTTTGTTGGTTATCTATGCTAGAAGGCTAACCCAATGAGTATAGTAATCAAAGATATATAGAATGTAATTAATTAAAAGTATTCATGCTCGATTAAGTTTTGTTTGGGTCCTCTCTTTGTCTTAACAAAATTTGGAGGATGCACATAAATATTTAGTGGTGGATCTAGCTGACAAGATGAAAGTAACCTAATACTTTGTGGAGCAGACTGATGGATGAATAAATCCTTAATTATGGTAATATATATGAGTTCAGTTTTGATCATTTAAAATTCAATGAAAGTGTAAAAATATGTGAGTAAGAAGTGTGAATGTGTAATACATCTTTGTGTAGTGAAAAATCCAATAGAGCGGTAGTGTGAATCATTCTATAAGTGGTGTGAAGAGTAGAAAGGAGAAAAGCAGAGCAAAGAAAAGTACAGTATCAAAAAGTAGCTCCAAAATCAAATCTATGAGCTTCACTGAAACTGTAACTTGGCATAAATAGATGCTACTATCTTAGTTCACCCTTCAGATGGTTTTAATCTAAACTTTTGTAGGGAAGTCACCCTTCCCTTTGAACAGTGAGCTCTAGGCGGTGTGCCTAAATCCAAGTGCATTCCCTTTTATAAACAATTATATTTTGAGTACTCAAAATTGTGGATTAACCTCCATCGTGGTTTTTCCCCTAACAATGTTTCCACACAAAAATCTATGTGTCATGGTGTTATGAATGTTTCCTTTGAATGCTTGCATCTTTCTTTAATGTAATGAAAGAATGGTTTAATTTTTTAAATTAATAAAAGTTAAGATTTGTTGAACATTGATTCACCCCCCTCTCAGTGTTCCCTTGAGCCCAACAATTGGTATCAAAGCCTTTGGTTCCTCTGAAGGAGTTTAGCAGCTTGAGGTGATCTTGGAATGTAATGGACTCTAGTAGTCTTCAAAAACAAATTTTGGTGGCACTCGATGACCTTGATCAGTCTAAAGTAGAATTTCAGGAATTAAGAGGAAATCTGGATGATGCTAAGAAGTTCATTCAGTCATTGAAGGATCTCTATGATCAGATTAAGCAGAAAGAAAATGAAAAAACATGGATGATGCTCACCAAAATCATACCTTGAAGGAAATAACTAAAGAATGTGAAAAGCTTGCCAAAGATAATGCTACTCTAAAGGTTGAAATGGAATCCATGGTGATAAAGTTGACTAAGGAAATTGAAGAAAGCAAGAAGAATGAGGAAAGTATTGCCCAGTCCCTAAAAGAAAGATCTGAAGAATGCAAAAGAGTAAATGGAGAATTCATTCATTTAGAAGGAGACTTGCAACAATCTAGAAGAATCGAAGAAGAACTTGGAAAGTAGCCTATTATTCTCCAAAATGAACTCACTACTACAAATGAATACCATGAGAAATTTAAGATTAGTTATGTTAAGCTTGATGAGTTGACCCACGGATAGAATAATTCCAAAGAAAAGCAAGGCCTTGGATATAAGGAGAAATTTCTGGATCTGGACAGAAGAATTTCAGATAGAGAAATCAGATGAACAAAGGTGGAAAGTATCCTGTAAGACAACCTAATGCTCAAAAATTTAAAGGATACTATTTTTATTGCAATAAGCTTGGCCATATGGCTGCTCAGTGAAGAAGAAAAATGAGATCAAGTAAATTATCATTCTTTGGTCAGTGTTTCAATTGCAAAAAGTTTGGTCATAAATCAGCTAAATGTAGGAATGCCGAATTTTATACATGTGGAAGATTTGGGCATATTTCTAATCAATGCAGATCTAGAAGAAATCAATGGAATGATTGGTATAGACAAGGAACTACAATGTGTTACAATTGCAATAAACATGGTCACATTGCAAGATTTTGCAGAAACAAAAATGTTGACACAAGAGGTTTGGTACACAAAGACAAAAATGTGTAGAAAGATGCCAAAGAAAAACAAAAAATGGTTATCGATGAAATGAGAGATCAAATGAAGAATAAATGGGTGAAGAAGAGTGAATCTGAAGCTAATAATGGCTTTGCACTGAAACCTGCTTCTGGTAACTCTCTCGGTAATTGATTTTAGGCCACTAGCCTAGGGGGAGTCTTTCAAGAAAATCCTTCCCTCCCATGTCTATGGATGGTACCAAAATGAAGAAAATAATCAAGAGAATGTATTTATGGTGTACAAAATTTTTGGATATCTTTTGCAAAATAACTCAAGAAATTCATAGGTCCGTAGAAGAATTCTTCAGTTGCTGTATGTGAAAATAGAGTCTTTAGAAATATTAGGGAAAACACATTTATTGCAAGTGTGTGAACTATAAGAGTGAATTTTTGACTCTCATTTTCCACTTTGCATCGAAGGAGAAAAGGAGGAGAGCACCTCGTAGTATAATTTCAAAGCATAAAATCTAATTCATCGGCACAACTCAAAACTCATCAAGTATTTTAATTACTTTCAGAATTTTCATACAATTTGGTGTGCAGTGACAAACCCTAAGAAAAAAAAAAGAAAATGGATCAAATCAAAGGGTTGATTGTTCTAGATGAATATAATAGTGCAAAGATTAGGTCTATGAGGAATTTTTTGTTTCCCGGTGAATTAAAGCATTTGAGCGAAGCTAATCATAAGAATTTGGATATGTGGAGTTAGTTTCCATACTTTGAGAATGCGAAATTCATGAAATTCATATTGAGCAGATTACATGATGATGTTTTAACTTTGGACAAGCCTTACATAATTTCAAAGGAGGTAATTAAGAATTTAACTGTATTTTGCAAAGTCAGAGATGTTCTTAGAAATAAATCTATATGATACAAAAAGGTTGAAATCCTAACTAGAATAATTAGAGATCAGAGAGCCTTGGTGATTGCAACTATCAAGAATTCTGTAACAAAGTAAATTGCACACAAAATAACATACAAAATAGTGTTTAGAAACTGAGAAGGAGCAACCTCGGTTGGAATATTCTATATTATTCACAAGATGATAATTGGAGGTCAGGACTTTGATCTATGCGGCTTGTTAAAGGATCAACTTATGGATATTATTAAACTTACAAAGGAATTAGGTTACCCCTTCAAGTTCGGCACTTTGATTACATGTCTGGTAATATATTTCTTAAATTGCTTGCTGAAAATCGACAATGTGGTATGGAAATCAAACGAACTAGTATGCAAATAGATATACTCTTTTTCTAAGAGCTTAGCTAATTGGGATTTAGAATTTAAAAAATTCTTTAAGAATGTGTTTGAAAAGTGTGGTTCAGTCAATATTTCCCTTCTGGTGAGATTAGTTGAAGTTTGTTCCTCTTTCGGTAGCATTCATAAAGGACATAAAAGAGGAAAGGAATTTATTGAATACAACCCTCCAGAAAGCAAAGTTCTGAGAATTGAGGGAAAAGGAAAAGAAAAATAAATTGTGGACATTCCGGATGAAGAATTAGATGAAGAAACTGAGGATCCACTAAAAAATGAATCTGAATTAGAAACTCTAGTGAGGAAGAAGAAGATCTAACAAAATAAAATCTATAGAAGCTTATTCAAGGTGAAGGTGGAATGCAGAAAATAGCTAAGTTATGGTCTATTAGACCATCATATGATCAAGACATGATTCTAAGTGTGTTAAATGATCATGTTGATCAATGAAAAATTAGATTTGAAAGCTTGTAGAACATTCTTCCTGATGAAATGATTGAATGTAGCAAAGGAAAATTGAATTCTAAAGCTCAAGAAAAGGAAGCTAGTGAAGTTATCTCTCACTTGAAGGAGAAATTCAGACTACCCCTTTCCAAACTAAAGAAGAAAATGAATGAGTTAAGGAAATGCATAAACTCAGCCATAAGCATCTACAACTATTGCATCTATTGGTCCCATGATTTCAGCAATTACAAAGGGAAGTTGGATCAAATTAAAAAAAAATTGAATGTCATTGGTAAAATATTTGACATATCTCAGGATCTAGATGGCATCATCAGGAAAAGAATCTGAGAGCTATAGTTAGAAAACACAAAAAATCAACTTTGCAAGAACACTCTTGTGGATAATTTTTGGAAGGTAAAGGATATAATTGAATGTAGGTTGGAGCAAATGGCAAAAATGTTGAGGAATGGTGAGAAACTGGAAGAAGCAATTACAATCCCTAAATCTCTAACTGAAATTGTTAACAAGACTTCCAAGAAAAATAGCTTGGTAATTATCATTGGAATTAAAATTAATGGTTTGAAGAAATTCCTTCCAGAAGTGAAGGAAAACCATAAGATAATCTTCTGAAGTTAGTAGTTAACTATTTGCAAGTTTTTTGAAGTTTTGGAGATTTTGAACACATGTTTTGTCTTTTTGGCATATGGCATCTATGCTTTGTCATTGATGTCAAAGGGGGAGAGAATGCAGTGAAAAATTACCTTTAGAGGAAGAAAAGAATGTAGTATAGGAGGATAAAATTCCTTATAAGATCTCAGGGGGAGAAAGTGCAACTAAAAGTTTGGTAGTATACCTATAATGATTCTGACACTTAATTTTTCACTAAGTGTTGCCATCAATGCCAAAGGGGGAGATTGTTGGCATATGGATTATAAGTTTTTTCATTGATGGCAACCCAAGAAACCTAATGATATCTGGTTTGTAGTATAGTTTTGCTTTCCACTGCCAGAACAAAATAATGAACAGGGCATCCGATTACAGACATAAAAGCTGATCTGAACACCTTATTGGACATGTATTTTGAGTTGAGGATCTCTAAGGAAGGTTTTTTGATGTTGATAATACCTTAGTGGACAATTTTTTTGATGTGCACTCACTAGTGCATGATCTAGAAGATCTGGTGCACTATTTTGTTGGTTATTTGTGTTAGAAGGCCGACTCGGTGAGTATAGTAATCGCAAATGTATAAGATGTAATTAATTAAAAGTCTTCATCCTCGATTAAGTTCTTTTGGGTCCTCTCTTTGTCTTAATCAACTTTGAAGGATGCACATAAAGATTTAGTGGTCAATCTAGCTAACAAGATGAAAGTAACCTAATACTTTATGGAGCCGACTGATGGATGAATGAATCCTTGATTGCAGATATATATATGAGTTTGGTTTTCATCATTTAAAATGCAATGAAAGTGTAATAATTTGTGAGTAAGAATTGTGAATGTGTAATACATCTTTATGTAGTGTGAAATCTAGTAGAGCAATAGTGTGAATCAGTATATAAGTGGTGCGAAGAGCAGAAAGGAGAAAAGAAGAGCAGAGCGAAGTATAGTATCAAAAAGAAGATCTAGAATTGAATCTATGAGCTTCATCAGAATTGTAACTTGGCATAGATAGATGCTACTGTCTTAGTTCAAAATTCAGATGGTTTTAATCTTAACTTTTGCAAGGAAGTGAGCCCTTCCTTTGATTAGTGAGCTCTAGGTAGTGTGCCTAAATGCAAGTGCATTCCCTTTTGTAAACAATTATATTTTGAGTACTCAAAATTGTGGATTAACCTCCACGATGGTTTTTCCCCTACCAGGGTTTCCACAAAAAAATATATGTGTCATGGTGTTATGAATGTTTCCTTTGAATGCTTACATCTTTCTTTAATATAATGACATAATAGTTTGAAGTTTCAGATTAATAAAAGTTAATATTTTTTTAACACTAACTAACCCCCCTCTCAGTGTTCCCTTGAGTCCAACATTACCTGTCGGAACCTTGCATGATCGAGTTGAGACTATAAAGGGGAAATAAAAGGAGATCAAAATACATGATATTGACAATGACTCAAAGGTCTCTCAATCTGATATTGAGCCTCTCGCATCTAAATCAATTGATAACACTAAAGAGATTGGCATTGAGCATGTTCTAACTCTTGAAGACAAATGGAAGTTGTTTGAGGATGCAAAGAAGGAAGCTAATGCAAAATAAAAAGTTGAGGCAATTGCAAAAGCACAAGTTGAAGAATTAGCAAAACAATAAGAAGTGGAAACCAAATCCAGAGAAAATGCACTTTCCAAACAACAAGAATTGGAAGCTTTAGCAAAAGCTAAAGAATTGGCAAGGCAACAAAAGAAGAAGGAAGATTTTCTATTACAAAAAAAGGAAACATAGCAGAAAACTAAGGAAGAATGTGATAAATTGGCTCTGTTGCAAAAAATTCATGAGATAGAAGAAGAGAAGGCTCGATAGAGGAGAGAAAAAGAAGCTCTTGAAGCTAAATTTAAAGAAGTTGAAGAGGCTTGGAGGAAGAAAGAAGAAGAGGAACTGGAGCTATGGCAGAAGGAGGCAGAGGAGTAATCCAAGATTGATCAAGAGGCAACCAAGGCACGGGTGAGGCTAGAAGAATTGGAGAAACAAAGAGATCAACTACTGGAAGAGAGGAGAAAGGAAGAAGAGAAAATAGCTAAACTAGAGCGAGAAATGAAAGAAAAGGCTGAGGCTAACAAATTGGTTAAGAAAAAGGCAGAGAAGGAGAAACAACAAGATGTTGATTCTCAACCCAAGGCATCACTTTGGAAGCCACTCTCTCTTGCTAAATCTTCCTCTACATAGGTAATAACTGCCCATGCTACTCATACATAGCTAAAGCTCAATCTTGAGAAGAAACAAATAGTGCAACCAAAGCCCCTTAATTGGGGTGATGTTAGAAAGGAAATTGAAAAGAGGAGTTTGAAGAAGAGAGCCAGAGTTCTTGATTTTACAAGGCTAAAAGATGTTGGGAAATTTATTTCTAAATGTGCTATCCCCATGGTTGACAAGGATAAGCAAGATATTCAATTAAGTGATTACCAATTGGGCACTGTCAATCTAGGAAGGCCCACAAGAAATCAACAGATGAAAATTGATATTCCAGCTTCTTCTACCAAGTCAAGAATGATCCAAAACAAGCAAAAGAAAGATGAGATTAAGTCACAAGTGGATCAATTACATAAGTTCTTGAAGGAATTATCTTCCCCTATCTCTTATTAGTCTGCTTCTCTTGAGATGCTTGTTTTTCTAAGAAAGAAAGATGTTGATAACTTGATTAAAATGAGGAATAAAGTTGGAATGATGGATAAATGGATTAATAGACTGGACCAAGAAGTGGAGGATTTTCTTCTGGAAAGTTTCAAAGCTCATGAAGGAGAATTAGAACTAATTAATGACATGGTCACACATGTTGAAACTCTTGGGAAACAAAGGGAAGAGTATTCACAGCATGCAAGGAGACTAAAAGACATCAATAAGTTACCCAAGCAAACCTTGTTAGAACAATCCATTCTCGAATAAGACAATGCTGATTTTGTTGAGAAGACTATTAGTATCATCAAGTTCAGGTATTCATTCATCTATACGTATAGAAATGAGCTGCAAATGGCTGGGAAAGATCTTAATGAATAGGCTGAAGAATTAGGAGCAAGAATTAACATACTTGTTGATGAAGAAATCCCTATGGAAGATGGCCTCATCCTTGATAAACTCAAGAAAAAATGGAGTAGAAGATTTGAAGAAATGATGAAAAAAGGAGATGATGATGATGAACTCTTGATGGATAGGCTAATGGATGTTAAAGGAGAGGTAAAGGCTGCTAGGAGGGAGCTCATTAAACTTAAAGATATGAAATATTTTACCTCCTCTGAACTAGGAAGAATAAAGTTTGAAGATAGTTGGATAGATGAGCCAAATACAAAAATACTTCAATAGGTGATCACTAGTTATGATGAGTATATGTTGGAGTAGGAAACACAAGGTTAAGGCACCTATACATCTAATCCTTGGACAAATTAGGATCAAGAAGGTATGATTTTTTGGAGGTGTCAATTTCTTATTTTGTAGGAAGGTAACATAGAATCAACTAAAGATCTCAACATCTCTACTCTCCTCCTTTTGGATTGTAGGTTTTAACAAGAAGTCTTCCATCAACAATTGAAAGATCAAAATGGACATCAACAGAACTGGCACTAGAAGGAGGGCCTTAAGGAAGAAATTGGAGCAAATAGGGTCATTTTCACTAGAAAGGTTCAGAAGAATTCTCAAATCCTCTACCAATCCAGACCCATTTATTGAACTCTGAATACCCACTAGGCCTAAAACTCATAGGGCCTTGACACCACCACCTAATCAACCTAGATTCCCAGTGATTGTAACATTGTCACAACCATCTCCACTGCGACCCATGGCGTTCTTTGCCAATAACCCTTCGCCATTGGGAGTCATTCCTGGTGGTATCCATGAGATGCCTAAGAATCCTTAAAAAAATTGTCCTAGGTACTCCCATGGAGAGTCTAGAAGTGTTGAAGAGCACATATAGGCATTCAAAGATGCTTGTACACAGGCTCAAATAGCCCATCATGATGTTGCATGCAGATTGTTTCCATATTCCTTAGGGGATATGACCTAAAATTGGTACCTAAACTTACCCACTAGATCTATTCTGAGTTGGGAAAACTTAAAGGATGCCTTTATCATTCAATTTTCGGTTTATGTATATCCAACTATCCTGTACCACCAATTTTCCATAATAAGGAAGGAGCCAGACGATCCTTTCCCACTCTTTAACACCCATTTTCAATAGATGTATAGAAGGTTGTAGGTTCCGTATCTTGTGGCAAAGAATATGGCCATTCGGTCTTACCGAAAAGCCATAGATCCATTGTTTGGCTTGTTTATCTAGATAACATACCTTGAAGTGAAAATTTATTCATTGTCCAAGGTTTATAACCTTGCCATCCAATTGCAACAAAAAATCAACTCACAATGAAGTAGCATTGGAGCAGTTTTTCCTCCCTTAGGCTACCCTCCAATACAAAATCCACCTCGACTGTTTAATAGAGTTACAGGGATGTCTCACTCATCTTATGGACTGTTAGCTAAGTTATAGACCCCTTCCCCACAACCATGGGTTAATGTTGGGATTCTAGATCCATCCCAAAAAGATCACAACCCTCAACATTTTACTAGAGGATCTAATTCTGTAGAAAATGAGCGTACTACCCACTTGACTTCTGAGGTAGAGACTTTGAAGAAAACCCTGTCTCAAGTGACAAATAAAATGGCCCAACTTAAGCTAAACCCCTCCCAAGGCCCAAACCAAAATCAAGGAAACCAAAACCAAGGTTACCAAAACCAAGGTTATCAGAACCAGAGGGGATTTTCAAATCAAAACAATTATGTTAATAAAAACTCCAATCAAAACAAGAGGAATTACCAAGGCAAAAAATCCCCTAATCAGAACTACCAAAATAAAAAAAAGGAATACAATCAGAGGTCAAAAAAAAATAGGCAATGGAATACTAGACCGAATAATGGGGTTGTCCCACAATTATCAATCTAATGAGGACAAGCCTCACACTGCAAATGTTGTAGATTTGAACCTGATGAAAAATTTGTGTAGGTTGCATGATACGGCTTCACATTCTAAAGTAAATTGCCCTGAAATGGAGAAGGTAGTCAAGATAGCACAAGCTAATTCCTACCCACCACAAGGAAAAAATAATCAGAGTGGTGGGTTAGAGGATGCAACCATGAATTTTGGAACCATTGACGAAGCATACTAGTTCGCCATGCAAGGAGATAATGAACCAGAAGAGGATAGCTATGATGCTCAGGCCTTCTAGACTAAGGGAGGTCATTTCCTGAGGAATCAGAATAAAGGCCCATTCACCACATCTGCCCTCCAAATACTATAAATTTAGACAACCAGAACATGGACAATAATCCGCCTCCACCCAAAGGTCCACCAAAATTCCAAAATAAAGGTAATTCATCTTTTGTTCTAAAATATCAGATGAAAAATGATGTGGAATTTTTATTTTTTTCAGAGATGTTGAAGAAAATGACCTCAATGTCATTCTTTGACATCTTGAAGTGGTGCTCTGCCCAATGCGACATTATTTTGAGGGATTTAGAGGAAGTAGATTGGTCAAAAGGAAAAAGCAAGGTGACTCCAATAAATGAGATTAATGCGGCCATGTACAAAGTAAAGGTAGGAACTCCACTATTCTTGTTAAGCTTGAGGATATTTAGAAAGAATCTACACAATTTCCTCTTAGATTCTAGAGCCTCAGGTAACATCATGCCATTTTCCATTTGTAAAAATTTAGGATTAAGTCCAATTCAAACCCATAAAAAGGTAATACAACTAGAAAAAATTGAGGTTAACATATTAGGGGAATTAAAAAATATTCATGTACATGCTAGATTAGACCCACAGATTCAAACTTGTATGGATATCCATGTAGATGATATCCCCAAGACATACGACATGCTTCTAAGCCAAGATTTAATGAAGATTATTGGGGGTTACTCATCCTTAGACTTTTCACATATGTGGTTGCCATGGAACGGAGTAGCAACACAAAGTAGGATTCAAAGTGAGCCTCATCTCAAACACATGATCACTGAATACGATTGTCCTAATGAGGTAGCCTATTTTGAAAGAGAGATAGGAGTATATAAGAGTGTGGAGATCATGACCTTTTCAATATCCAATCCTAATACCCTACGCCCTCTAGACCATAGTGATCCAATGAACACTATTAACCAATAGGTTTTGATTAGAAGGTTACAACATGATAGGTTGGTTTTGGGAGAAGAGGTTGGTCTATGGAGTTTGTTACCTCCAAACTGGTGCAAAGTCCACTATGAAGGTTATTTTGAGTGGACATGCCAACCTTGTGTGGATATTCTTAATTATGTTTATGGGTCAGAAGAGACTTGTGAACCTCATCCAGTAACACCTCTGAACCAATTCCCATTCCAAGTCAGAGATGCAACTATCTTGACAAGAACCAATATCACCCATGAGGAAGAATCTTCTCAAGTTGAACAGGTTCTGGTTTTATGTTTTGATCTTCAGAAAAAAAATTGAGCAATCTTAGAAATTGTATGTCACACCTGCCCCTAATAATCTTTCGATGTCTAAGGGGTTGCTTGAAAAGATACCCAATCCCAAAACCATCCAAGAAGAGGTACAGGAAGTAGTTTATACACCAGTCTTAAATACAAATGGACTTGTTGATGAACATCATGAACATCAGTCTCCAAATCTAGATAGCCTAAACCAGTCCAAGCCGCCACCCATTCCTTGTAAAAAATCACCTATATTACCCAAAAAGAAGGAAATCCTAGCTCCAGATCAGCTATGGATCCTTAAGTTTGACAGTTCTAAGTCCAAACTAGGGAGTGGAGAAGAAATTGAACTAACCAACCTGAAAGGGAAGACATACTTTGCATCTTACAAGTTATAGTTCAACTGTACAAATAATGTAGTGGAGTATGAAGTAGTCGCTAGAGGTCTAATGTTTTCACATCAGAAGAAGGTGACAACCCTCATGATTATGGGAGATCTAGAAGTGATTTTCAAATAGGTATGTAGTCAATACACCTGTCACAATAAGAGACTGGCTGCTTATCGAAATTGAATATGGAATTTAATAGAAGAATTTGATTCTTTTTGTATCAAGTTGATCCCTAGAGAGAGAAATCATATTGCAGATGATCTCATTGTTGTTGCAAGTACTTTGGAGCCTATACATGATTCAAAGCTCAAGATATTCTCAATAGAACTAGTCTTGATCCCAACCATCCCTGATAATGTCCACAATTTCCAGGTCTTTGATGATTACCAACATATACTTTCCTTTTTGGAAAGTTCACATGTCTTTGAGGGACAAATAATTGATGAATCGGATAGGGATCAAGGAGACTAGAACCCAAAAATATGTGATGCAGAAGGGATCATGAACCTTAAAATGAATAGTATTCCTAAGGGAATGGTTGCACTGGAGAGGATATTTGACTTTGATCCTCGTGCTCGTGAGAAACTGCCCACAACTACTAATGGGGGAAAATATGAATCAGTTAACTTGGCAGATTCAGGCCTAGGAAAAAATGTATTTATTGGTAAAGATTGCCCAAAACATAACCATGAAAAAATCATAAAAGCACTGAAGGAGGATATTACAGTGATTTCTTGGGGGTATGAGGACCTGAAAAAGTTTGACACCTCAGTAATAACTCACACTATTCCCTTGAAGCCTAATGTGAAGCCTTTTCGTCAGAAGTAGTGCACTGTCAACGCCCTGATTGAACCATTAATTCAACAAGACATGAAAAAGCTTCTGTTGTCCAAAATAATATTTCCTATAAGGAATTCCACTTGGGTCACCAATTTAGTCCTTGTACTAAATAAGAGTGGGGAGATCAGGTTATGTGTTGACTTTTGGAACCTCAACAAAGCATCAAAGAAGGATAACTACCCACTCCCTTCTCCTGACGAGGTACTACAGATCGTAAATGGTTCTAAAATGATGTCATTCCTTGATGGTTACTCAGGATATAACCAAGTCCTGGTTAACTATGAGGATAGAATGAAAACTTCCTTCACTACCAAGTGGGGGACATTTGCGTATCGAAGGATACCATTTGGCCTCATCAACACTGGAGCTACCTTTCAGTGTACGATGGATTTGGCATTCAAAGACATGGTAGATAAGTGTATAATCATATATATGGATGATTTAACTATATTTTCTAAAGATAGGGAAAATCATGTAGTGTATTTATCAAAGGTTCTTAAGAAGTGTGTTAGTTATGCTTTATCTTTAAATCCGAAAAAGTGTGTGTTTGGGGTTTCTGAAGGGAAACTTCTAGGACACATAATATCTAAGAGAAGAGTTTCAATTGACCCCAACAGAGTCGAATCCATTTTGAAATTGACTATGCCAGGTAGTAAGAAGGAGATGAGGTCCTTTTTTGGGAAAATAAATTTTGTGCAGAAATTCATAACTGGATCTGTAGAAATTGTTAAGCCTCTCAATGAAATGATGAAGAAAGAGGCTAAGATCGAGTGGAGAAATGGGGCCAAATCTAACTTTTTGCAGATCAAACAATCTATATCAAAGTGACCAGTCCTAACTAGCCCTGATTATCTAAGGTCTTTTTATATTTACTCTTTCACTTCTGATCATTCTAGTGCTATTGTCTTAACCTAGAGAAAAGGCGAAGGAGATGAAAGGCCCATTGCCTTTATGATTTCTCCACTCAAGAATGTTGAAGTTAGATATTTGACTTTGGAAAAATAGGCTTTTGCATTAGTATGGGCGGTCAAGAAATTTCATCATTATATTCTCCGCAGCCAAATTACTGCAATAGTTCTAGACCCTGTTGTAAAGTCCCTTCTTATGCAAAGTGAACTAGGGGAGAGAAGAGGAAAATTGATGGCCATTCTTCAAGAATATGATCTCAAAATTCATCCAATGAAGTTAGTCTGAGGACAAGGCTTGTCCAAAGAAATGGCGGATGTTGACACTAAGATTACCTATCAACAATACATGGTACAATCATTAATAGGTAATCCTTGGTACTCATATTTGATCTTTTTATTTCTTAATAAAAAATTTCTAGATGGAATGAATGCCACCCAGAGGAGAGCACTAAGGCTAAAGAGTTCTTACTACAGGCTAAAAGGAGGAGCTTTGTATTGAAGAAACTTTCAAGGTGTTTATTTGTGCTACCTTGATCAGCAATAAGCGAAGCATGCCATTACAAAATTTCATGGCAGACATGGTATTGGACATGGATCCATTGATTATATGGCACACCAGATCTTGAGATCAGGCTATTATTGGTTCATGTGTTCCAAGATGCACACCAACACATGAGGACATGTCGTACATGTTAGACTTTTGCATCATGGGAACACAATCGGATGATGCCCCTACAACCGTTAGATGAGGTAAAACCATTTAACCAATGGGCATTAGATTTTGGAGGGGTAATTAACCCAAATTTTTCTATAGGACATAAATTCATTTTGACATCAACCGACTATTGTACACGCTGGATGGAAGCCCAGCCTTGAAAGAACAACACCACTAAGGTGGTTATCAAATTTCTCAATGAATACATTGTTACCAAGTTTGGAATACCCTTTTCCCTGGTATGTGACAATGGCCCTTCTTTTTCTACTACAAAATTTATACAACGGGCATATGAACATAAGATAGTGCTGAAATATTCTTCTAATTATTACCCAGAGGGGAATGGAGTAGTAGAGTCTACTAACAGATTTTTTTTGGAAGTGATTAAGAAGTTGTTAGAAAGTAACAATAGGGATTTGCACACACAACTAAAATATGTCCTATGGTAAGATAGAAATCATATTAAAGCCACCTTAGGGAACTCCCCATTTAAGTTGGTATATGGCCAAGACCTAGTATTTCATATGCACTTATAGATACCTGTTCTCAAGTTCATGCAAGAGTTTTACTCGAATAATGATAGGATAAAAGTCAGGCTTAATAAATTACCGAATTTGGAGGAACAAAGAGACATTGCTTTACAATAGTTTTCCAAATATCAGGATCTTGTCAAACGTTGGTTTAACAAGAGAGAAAAAATAAAATATTTATGAATATTAGACTTAGTATGGTTGTGGGATAAAGCCAAGGAAAGAAAAGGCGATCACCAAAAATTTGAACGACTTTGGTTAGGTCCGTATCAGATTGCTTATATCCTGGGTGAGAATGTTTTTCATTTGAATACTTTAATGGGAGAACTTGTTCCTTTTCCCATCAACAAGAAATTTCTAAAACATTATTTTGGCCCATGAAGGGGCTGGTGATAAATTTTTCTATAAGTATGTAATTAGTTGCTTTCCATTTTTGGTGTGTTTGTTTATGGTTTGCGTTTTCGTTGTCCTCATTTTGTTTTTTTCTTTCTTTCATTCATTCTTTATTTTTTTTGTTTATGGGGAATTCATTTTTATCTAATTCTAGTGATGGGTAAGGTTATTTGAAGCATACTGAGGGTACTAGGAGAGAATTTGGTTTAGTTTTTTTCAGGTATGTCTATTGAACCTTTTTTTTTCATAAATTTTGACTTGTGTTCCTTTTGTAGAATAGTATGATTGGTTCAGCACAAACAAGTATATTGTAAGAGATCACATGAACCACATTTGAATCTGTAAAAAAATAGATAAAAAAATTTGTTCTACATAGAAACTCATTTGTCTCTAGCTGGCTGTATTTTTTATTTGAGTGAAAATTCCGAACCTTGACATTGTCATGAAATCCATGGTAGGTCTCAACCCCAAATTTTAGGCTGATATATCTGAGTATTGAGAAAAGCTAATAAAGAATTTCTTCAAGAAAATCCTATAAAATGAGAAAGAAAAGAGAATCATTGAAAGATGAAAAACTCAATACAAGAAGGGTAATTCAAGTATCTCTACTAGGGCTATGGATGTTGGACCAATAGTAGAACAATGCTTTGAGAGAACTAGAGGTATCTTTGTCGGGGCTATAGATGCTTGACTAGAAATGGTGCAATGCCTAAGATATCATTGCATGACAGTTAAGAGGATTCAACTCACATAGCTTGAATCTTGAATATAGGGTATGTGCAGGATCATCATGGAAAAAACAAGCCCTTAAGTGGCAATAAAATTCAAAAAATCAGAGTTAGGCAACTTGATGTAAAAATTTGAATAATTTATCTATATTACTTCAAAAATATGTAAAAATAGAATCTATAGAAAATTGAATGTAGTTTCTAAACTACTAGGTTTATTTATTTTTTTAAAATCTTTTTGGTGAAAATTTGAAATTTCAGTGTAGTAGTACTTAAATTTTAGGGAAAATATAAGATGTAGGTGTTTTTCTGACCACCCTGACCACAATAAAATGATACTATTTTTTTATAATATTTTAGATATAAGTAGGGGACTCATGTCTAGATGTGATGCATATTTTTTTGTAATTTTTTTCCAAGTAAATAATTAATTATGAATTTTTTGTTACAACTTTTAAAAAATATAAAAACTCGTATGTCTAACCACCTTAACTTGGTCAAAAATTCATGAAATTCAATTCTTTCTTTTTTAATCCTTTAGTATGTGAAGCATAGAATGTGGTGCATATTTTGGATTCAAAAAATGTGATACCATTTGAAAGCTATAGATTTTTTCAATCAGCCTATCAATCAATACTTTAGTCGTAATTGAAATAGAAAATGAATTATAATTATTTATTAAAAATTCAAAGTTTTAAAGCATAATTTATATTGGTGGAAAGCTGAGAATCTCCTTTAAAACCCCTTTTTGTTTCATCAATTTTGGGTAAAACAAATTCGTCAGCCACATGGGCCATCATATCACTTAGGTATCGCCACTTTTTGGCCCATCATGACCCTGCACATACCCTATAGTTGTTTATGAATGGAGGTAATTATTACTAAAAAATATAGATGCACCATACATACAAACACTAAGATTCAAAGTAGTCAATGTTCATTTACATTTCAGATTCTAGCTCAACCTTGTTTTCTATGACTAATCACACTTAAGTGTAAAACGTTCATGAACCAGAGGTTCTAGAAGATTGAATTCTTTAGTGTCTTGAAAATGGGAAAACCATTTTCCTAGCTGAGTCACCATTTTTTATGCCTTGCATAACCACCCCATCTTAACTTTGGTCAAAATGGGCCCCCTTTGTTTCTTGTCCTTGGTGTTTTCATTTGGGACTTCGGAGTTGTTCTTTTCTCCTAAGTATTTGTCTTTTCTTTTTTCTCTATCAGAACCAGAATCGGGATGGAACCTTAATTTTTAACTTGCATAGGTTTCATGTCCTGATTTCATCCCGACTCTGCTTTCATTTTGTTTCCTTTTGCTTTCTCATTTTTCATTGCTTTGTTTTGGGACAAGCTTGGTCTTGGTCCCACTTTCTTTGTTTGTTGTTTCGTCATGTCGGTGTCCTTTTTTTTTTGTCGAGATCGGATCTGAAACGGATTCTAAAGTTAAAATTTACCAAACTTTCAAGTTTAATTCTCATGGGTATGTGCAATATGATCACGGAAAAAACAGGCCCTTAAGTGGCAATTAAATTCAAAAAATCAGAGTTAGGCAACTTGACGTAAAAATTTGAATAAGTTATCTATATTATTTCAAAAATATGGAAGAATTGAATCTGTAGAAAATTGAATGTAGTTTCTAAACTACTAGGTTTATTTTTATTTTTTTAAATCCATTTGGTGAAAATTTAAAATTTCAATGCAATACTACTTAAATTTCAGGGAAAAAATAAGAAGTAGGTGTTTGTCTTACCACCCTAACCACAATAAAATGATAATATATTTTTATAATATTTTAGATATAAGTAGGGGACCCATGTCCTGATGTGCTACATATATTTTTTGTAATTTTTTTCCAAGTAAATAATTAATTATGAATTTTTTATTACAAATTTTAAAAAATATAAAAACTCGTATTTCTGACCACAACTTGGTCAAAACTTCATGAAATTCAATTTTATTTTTTTAATCCTATATTATGTGAAGCATAGAATGTGACGCATGTTTCAGATTCAAAAAATGTACTACCATTTGAAAGCTATAGATTTTTTTCAATCAACCTATCAATATGGACTTTAGTCATATTTCAAATAGAAAATGAATAATAATTATTTATTAAATTCAAAGTAAAGAATAATTTATATTGGTGGAAAGATGAGAATCTCCTTTAAAAACCCTTTTCATTTCATCAAATTTGGGTAAAAAAAAGTCATCAGCCACATGGGCCATCATATCACTTAGATATCGCCACTTGTTGGCCCATCATGATCCTGCACATACCCTCATCCCGCCGCCGACTCTACTTTTTCTTTTTGTCTATTTCATTTTATTTTGGGACCAATTATCTTGGTCCTTACCTCACTTGTGTCCTTTTGTTTTTCTTTTGGAAGAATTAGAACTGGGACTAGAACCAAACCGAGAATGTTGTAAAAGTTCCTTGACCCATTCCGATCCTGATCCAGCCGCCGCTTTCTTGTTTTCTTCACTTTACTTTAGTCACATGGTAGTTATGTGCTTGTTCCCACAATGATCTCATTCCCAACCTACCACATTAATGGCATTAATTATAGGCTCCTTACATGCACGAAATCAAGTTTTAAAACTTAATCAAGATTAATTTGACACATCACTATTGCCTAAGTTATTTTCATGAAACATAACCGAAATAGAGAAGAAAGAGCATGATTTGGTCGAGGATCAAACATCTGTGCATGGATTTGGATCAATTTTTATTCTATTTGGTTGTGATTGAGGTAGGTGGTTCTTTTCTCTCACTTCATTTTTCTTTTTGTGGTTTTTTTTTTCACCTCGTGTTCTTCACGTGTTCATGAGATTTCTCATGGATCTTCGCTTGTTTTCCCAGTGTCATGTTTTTTCTCCTTTTGGTTTTCTTTTTCTGTTGTTTCTATGTTTCTTTTGTGTATTTTCCATTTTGTTTTGCTCACTGCAATTGTTTTCGTGTTTGGTCACATCTGTACTGCCTTGCCCTAGCCTTGTTTAGGGTGTCATTTTTAAAAATATTTGTGAGGTCTTAAAGGGTCTCTGATCTGATGAATGACTCTCCCAAAATCTTTTTTGTATGTCGAATCAATGATTTTTGCATGGGTTTTTGATGCCCTAATTTTCTAAGTTGACTGGTTAAGTAAGCTAGGGTTTGTATGCCATTTCAATTTAAAATTGTGCCCTAGCTGATGGTTTCCCCATAGGAGGGATTGAGTTATGCTACTATTTTAAGCCTTCTCAGCTCATCATATGACCTTATTTTAAATTGTTATAGGTGCAAAGGGTGGATTCGGATCCAGGAATGGATTTTATCCATAAACCTATGTTTGAAATGCTCTGGATCTGATCCCAAGCTCGCTCCTAATAAGATTTTGGCTATCAAACTTATTTTACTCCACCAAAAGCAGAGCCGAAATGGAGGCCAAAATGGAGGCAGGATTTGAAACTATGCGATGGTTCCATGTTTGGTTTCGATTCTAGTCCCAATTCTGAAATCCATTCCGGTCCTGAGCCTGATACCAACTCTAGTCCTAGTCCCAGTTCTAACGATGGTCCCCACCCTAATCCCGCCAGTATTAAAATCTTTCCAATGATGTTCCTTCCCTAGATCTGCCTCTAATGAATGGTAAATTTTACTAAGTGTAAAAGGCTACCTAGGGAAGGACAAAGCAACATGAAGGTTATCTCTGCTAGTGATGATTTACATGTTTTTTATAGATCTAATCCAAGGTTTTCTTGTAGAAATAAATGTGAATGTTTATTCACACACCACTTTTCACTTCCTAGTTTCTTTTCTTATCACAGTTTCACTTGATTTCATATCGCTCGTAGCTTCACGATGTTTGCCACATGGCTTCTTATCAGAGCTTTCTATTGGGCCATATGGTTTTCCTTTTGCCGAGCTTCATTTTCTTTATGCATGGTGCTCACTTGTCTCTTTCTAAGTTGGGCCCACACTACGAATTCTTTTGTTGAGAGTTGGAACACGTGGCTTCCTATCAGAGCTTTCTATTGAGCTGTCTCACCTTTCTTTTGTCGGACTATGTGTGGTTGACACGTGGTGCTCATTCGTGCATCCATTATCTTGGGTTTGACAATTACCCTTCAATATCCTTTGAGTTGTCGTGTGTTCCCTTTTGCTGCCACATGTTCTCTTCTACTGCTGCATAGTCTAGGTTTCTCAGGGTATGGGCTTGTTGGCGCAATGATGGATGATTTTTTTGTTGGTGTTGGCTCGAGAAGATTTGGAGCGTTGATGGCTTCCCTTTGTTATCTTTCTAATGAGGGCTTTCACGTAGTGGGTTGGCTTATATAAGAAGCCTCTTTCCTCATTGTATGGTTGCTGTTAGATAGATTTAAAAATCTTCCCGAGCACTAGGAATGAGCCTTTTGTAGTGTTTTCTATTAAATTTGAACATCCAGACTGTGCCAGTCATTCAACCTTTCTATTTTCATGCATTTAATGTGACATTAAACTGTGCTTGTATTTTCTGGAGTATATGAACATCTGTCTTAGGCTTTTGTAATCTTGATGCAACTTAATAAAATGCAAATCATGTTGCTACTCTTCTTTGTTGATTTATGTTGTATGAGTAATATTATGCAAAGAGTGTGATGTTCTTATGTTTGGAGTGTTGGGAAGCATATATTTGATAAACAACAATTACTATTTGAGCCTTTGTCTCATCATTGTGCTTAGTTATCTCTCTTATGATTTGGTGCATCGCCTTAGTTTAGGTTTGATTATTTCATGTTAATTTTCTCACCCTTTACCTCTCCCCCATAAAAAATGAAGATTCGGCTTCGATAAAACCTAGAGGTCACTTAGCTATGTGCATAGTTCCCCCAATAGCTAAGTTTCTCATAAGGTTGTTGCCCCTACAATTTCTTGCATCAACAGTTCTTTTATTGGCATGCCCGCTAGGACATGAACTAGTACATTCGCTTGATCAATAGGACTGTATGAGCCATAGGCCCATCACTAGCTCTCAAACTGCAATATTTCCTGGCCTTCTTGCACCACCATTAGTTTCAGTCTAGGCGAGAGTTCGGCAAGCTAATACTTCACCTCCCTCTTCTCCTCTGTCTCCTGCGCCAATGGCTGCTAGAAATTATGTAGCCTGGGATGCTGGTAGTCCTTTGATAGCGCATGTGCCTCCTATAATATGGGCTCCAATCCTAACTTCCGCTTTCAAGGCTATCCCTAAGTTCCCGAGGATGATTCAAAAACTCCGACGAAGCACTTTCAAGATGTAGCTGATGTATGTCTGGTGCATGGTGTTACTAATGAGATTGTGGCTTTAAGATTACTTTCTACCTCTTCTAGAGGCAAGGTGTTGAACTGGTATCATACTCTTCCGGCTAATACAATTGCCACTTGGGATGATCTCGGAGATCCTTTTTATGAACACTTGTCAAATGTTGGTGATAAGTCTTTGCTATATCACCAGTTGGCTCATATAAAGCAATCTCCCCATGAAGCTCTGGTTGATTTCAATGCTCTGTTTCATTCAACTTGACGGAGAGTTCTTGTTGGTAGTCGACAGCCTTCAGACCTGGCATTCATGTTTTATTTAAAGTCTATAAATGTTGATATTTCTATGATGCTACAAGGTCTCTGTGGAAATACTCTTCCTAATGCATACAACCTTGATGTCACTATAGACAAAAATATTATTGTTTCTAGAAAATTGGCACCAAGACCCATCATGCCATTATTCTCAAAGTTCAACACTGTAGAAGTAGAGGTAGCTTCAACTAGCATTTCTGCAACTCCTCCTCAGTCTATGTATGTGTACCCAAGAATGACTCTGATTGTGGCTCTGGTGCCTAACCCCCTGATGGCTGAAATGAATCAGATAAAGGAGCATATGTGAACCATGACAAATGAATTGACCGGTATGAAGTGGCAATAGTATAGCTACCAAAAGCCTTCTTACCAAAACTATCAAGGTGGGAAGGCTCCTTTCTAGTAGAACTAGTGGTAGGATAGATCAGGTGGCAATACCCAAGCTCAACAGAATAACCAGGTCATCCCTATGACTATACCGATGTAGACCATCTATCATAGTTCAAGCAAGGAGCTAGTATTAGGATAAAATAATATTGTTGAGGAAACTAATTCATGGTGCTTCCCTTGCAATGATACACATATGCCCCAAAATTGTCTACGAGGGAATTTACAATAGAAGATAGGAGAGCAACATAGCCAAACCAGCATGCCTAATACTAGAGGCCATACATATGGCTCTTAGCAAATGGATAATGCATTTCTCACTGCTCAAATGCAAGGAATGTCTATAGAGAAGGAGCTAGAAATAGCTCCAGACCAGGCACTCTTTTCTTGGATGGAAGGAGAGGATTCAGTATTCCCGAGTGATATTCTAGTAGCCCAAGTGCCACAAGTGCAATCAGATTACAATACTCATTCCAAGTGGAGGCTCACTAGAGAATTCACATATTTTCTGACTGAAGGTTCACCTAAGTCAATGCCCAGTCTATCAGTAAATTTGTCATCCATTCCATAGTAGTCCAAGGAAGCCGTTCTGTATCTACCTCCTCCAAAAGAAAAATCTCCCATGGTCACCCCAGCAGTTGCCAAATAGCCGGATGCACCAACTACAAGGCAAAAGGAGAAAGCTACTATAACTCATCAGTCATGAACAACTTTCAACATGGTGGAGCAGCTAAATAAATCCTCTGCTAATGTTTCTTTGTGGGATATCTTGGCCATCCCAGAGAAAAAAAATTTATTGCATAAGGCATTATCGGGAGAAGAAGACATGAAGATGTTGGAGCAACCCTCTGAAGATAAAAAAATCCAAGCTAGACTTGGATAGATTTTTAGAAAATCAACAAGAAGAAAAGAAAACCAAAAAAGAGAGTAAGCCTAAACCCAAGCCTTTCTTTCTAACACTTATCATTTGTAACAAGTTGTTGCATAGTTGTATGATTGACTCTGGTGCTAGCACCACTATCATGCCTAAGTAAGTAGTTGATGCTATAGGGCTCAAATACAAGCCTCTTAATAAGGGAGTCATGCAACTCAATGGGAACAAGATTGAAACTGCCGAGGTAATCAAAGGATTTCTTATGACATTATTTGTCTATCCCAGCACTATCATGAATAAATATACTGTGCTCATTGATGTTTGTCCCAAGAATTCACTGCAAATGTTGGAGGCTATGTGGCATTAGACTGGTTGCACTTGATTCTAAGAATGAAGCATGGAGCCAAGATGAATTTATTTTTAGAATCCGTGCATTCCAAACATGTAGCTGATGAAGCCATGATCAATTTTGAGCCAACACATACCTCAATCACTTCCAGAGAGATGCTCAATGTCAAACTCCTTGAGGAAGAAGAAGCAAGCAACTCCCGAATAGAGGTAGAGGAGGCTCTTTTGAATGAGCTTATAGATGTAGACCCTTTTGGAAACTATCATGAAACTAGGCTAGGAACATACGTCATACATGAAGAGGACTAGATTATGCCCAAAGTAACTCAAGAGTTTGGAGGTGAAGCATCCTCTGAGTTATGGACCTTTCATTTTCACGAAGCAAGATGTAGAGTAGGAGTCGGTGCAGGAATATGTTTGGTGTCTCCATCCAAGGATAAGACCTTGAGGTCTTACAAATTCCAATTTTCATGATCAAACAACGAAGCAAAATATGAAGGCCTTGTCCACTGTTTGAGCTTGGCAAAGAGAATGGGCGCAAAGAAAATATGGGTGTTCGAAGATTCAGAATTGGTGGTCAACCAAATCCAAGGGCTATCTGCTGTAAATAATGTTCGTATGCAATCATACCGAGATAGGGTCTGGGATCTGATTGAAGGCTTTGAGGCATTCAATATCCAAGTTGTACCTAGAGAGCAGAACTCTAAAGTTGATTGAATGGAAACTGACAGAGCTTAGTTTGAGCCAACTTCCAAGTTGATTAAAGACTGTAAAAGACATGCAAATATCTGGCAAGAAATCAGAAGTGTCATATGATTTATCCGTATATCCCTTTGACATAAAATTTTACATGCCACCATTTCCTTTGGGATATGTGTCACCTAATTTTACCAAATATAGAGGAAAGACAAACCCTATCGAATATGTCCGAGAATTTGTGACCAACTGTATGGACGTCACCTATGAACAAACTTACTTGATGAGACTCTTTTCTAAAATTCTTGTAGGTCCCACCCTTGAATGGTTCTTGACTCAAAAGGATATACAAACATGGGATGAACTTAGCCACAAATTCATAAAAAATTACACTTACAACATTGACACAGACACCTCTATTACTAGATTATGCAATCTCACGCAAGAGGACACTAGTGAAAAATTCATCCCATTCTTCCAAAGATGGAGAAGTCTAGCTAGTCGTTGTCACATAGACATACCGGTAATAGAAAAGGTTGGCATGGTTTTACAAACACTTCTAGGTCCTCTAAATTATGCAGTGCAGGTGCATTGTTGCACAAATTTCGCAGACCTAGTTGAAAAAGATGTCTAGATTGAGAAAGCCTTATTGCATAGGGAGAACTAAAATACGGTCCTAAAAACACAAACACAAATCCTCCAATTGACAAAAATAATTATTGGGTCAAAAACAATTACATCACCAATGACGATGTGGTCGATGCCAAAATTGTTAATGCAACATGTCATGTCCTCACCATCAAAGGAGTTCAAAATCAAAATACACCTGTGACCACACCCACACCAACTGCCAATGCTATTCAAAATAATCCTACTCAATTTAATCAAAGGCAGCCGTGTCAACTACGACAATTTCAAAAATGCACATACATTCCCTTGGGTGAGCCTATCGAACTTGTCATAAAGAAGCTTATCCAAAACATGGTCATAACTTTGGAAGACCCTAGACCATATGACCTTGGTGAGTTCAAGCCATCACGGTGGGATGATAATGCACTTTGTGATTACCATCATGTCAAAGGGCATAAAACTTCCTCTTGCCGCCAGTTACGAAATCTTGTGCAAGACCTTATTGAAAACCACACCATTGAGTTAGGAGGTCAACCATTTGCATCTAATGTGGATCATATGATCCACAAGAACCCACTGCAGGATCATGGTTCTGGTAACCCCTCCTCATCTGGCATGAAGAATAACAATAAACAAGCCAATCACGTTTTTCCTACCTATAATAACGTTTTTCATGCCTATAATTATTCTGATAGCCCCATCATTAACAATTTTCATGCTATTGTTGAAGATAAGTGTGTCAATACTATTACCATTAAAAAGACCCCAAAATGCAATGTCCCTCTACTTGTCAGCCTAAAATTACCATACCTGGTATGTCTACCAAACCATCAAACCCTAAACTAGAGTTCAACCTTATTGAGAAATTGAATAAAACACCCGCTCAAATATCCATTCTTGAGTTGCTCCGCATCTCACCCGCACATAAGGCCATCTTGGATAAAAATCTGCAAGAGTCTTCCATCCCAAACAAAATTGATGTCAATAATTTTGAAACCATGGTTGGTTATTTGACTGCACCTCACCACATTTCCTTTTTGGACACTGACTATTCCTCACCTAAACCATCTCATAATGACACCCTTCATATCGAATTTTTTTTCCATAAACATAAGCTTAGACGAGTCTTAGTAGATGGCAGGGTAGGATTGAACATCTTCTCTTTAAAATTCGTTAAAGCTCTCGGATTCTTTGATGCATGTGTGGATGCTACCAAGAGCATTGCCATCAAGGCATATGATGATGAAGAACGTGCTTCTAAAGGCATCATTACAATTCCACTTCGTGTAGGACCAGTTATTGTCGATACAACATGCAAGGTCTTGGATCATGACATACATTACAATATCTTACTTGGTCACCCATGGATTCATGCCCTAAAGGCCATTCCTTCCATATACCACCAATGTCTGAAATTCCCTTTTGATGGTACTGAAATTACTATTCCAGGAGATCCTAATCCATTCCAATACTGTACTAATCTGACAGCCACTGCTGAGCACCAGGTACCCATTAATTGAGAGGCCTCAACTTCCACCTCTTCCAAATATATTGAATCGTCTGCACTCACCAAATCATCCATATCCATTCCACCAAATTCCTCCACACCATCCTCCTCGGCCTCAATACCAAATAATGACCTAAAGATCCAAGACATTGGATGTGGAGAATTCAAACTAAATACAACTTATTGCATCGCCACAATACCTAAGGTGCCTAAAGTCTATGGTAGGTCATTTTTTGTAGTCGATTCTAAAACAACTTTCAATGTTTCACCAAAAATAGTATTCATCCTATGGGGAGATTTGGGTAATGAAGTCATTATCGACATAGCTAATTGGATCTACACAAACCCAGAAGAATTAACTCCACTACCAGTGCATCTCTATCGAAAAGGCTATGACATATGCAAGGCACTAGGTTTTAACAACACAAGTGGCCTCAGAAAAGCCACCAATGGAAGGCTAGAACTTGCTATTATTTTTGCATGACCACGATACATCGGACTAGGGTTTGACCAACTCAGAACCAACGATCAACGTATCTATGAGCTTTCAAGTGAGGACGTAATGACTACAAAAAGTTTCGAGACACGCAAAGAATCCCTTAGTGAAACTAACACTAATGAATGGGAATGAGGATCTGAGAAAACCTTTAGCAACTATGATATTGATGAACTATTCCTGGCACCTGGCCAACCCCCCTTTGAAGAAATATTCCAATAAGAATACAACATTGATCCTATTGAACGTCAATCTAAAGATAAGGAATGGGTAAGTATTCCTTTGGATCCAGAAGAACATAAATTATTATTGGCAACATTTGAATCATCGCGCCCCATTCCCGAGCCCACCCAAGAACCTAAAATGTCTAAATATATTGTGCATGCCTCTAAAATGCCAACCACTAGTCATGATGCTGATAATTTTATCCCTATTATGACTTTGAATTCGACTCATCTAAATCTGAATATGGTCCATCCATTGCATCTGACACAGAAGTTGAAATTGACAACTTTTCCTTCACACTTGAGGCTTCAATTTGTACACTTTCCGTATCTTCCCCATATTTTACCAACACTGATGATGGGATTTCCCTTGTTTACCTGCAACTAATTGACTGGGACCAACAAGAACCACCAGTGATGGATATCTTTCAGAATGATGAGGCAATAGAAGAATTCATGGGACTCCAAGAAGGCATACCATGGGGTGATCACAAAGTCAGATTCTCTATTGACCTAGATTGTACAGCTTACTTCAAGGAGACTTTTCAATCTTCCAGTCACAAGAGAACAAAGAATAAAATAACAAAAGAAATGTCTTTAGGTGAAAACTGCAAGGAACCTTCTAACAACAAAATAGTAAAAACAAAGGACATATCCGAAGGTGAAAACCTCTCTGAGGCGCCTAAGGATGGAGGATTGGAATTTCTTCCAGTCACAAAGGAAAAATCAGCTATGATTATCAAAGATACAATGGAAGTTAACATAGCTACGCCAGAGAATCCTAAAATGGTTCTCTTGACCACATCATTGTCAGAGCAAGGAAAACCTAAATTTCAACAATTTTTCATAGACAAGAAAATTAACTTTTCATGGTCATATATTGAAATGTCGGGCCTTGATCTAGAATTGGTGTTGCATCATCTTCCTCTAATCCTGAGAATCAAGCCACTCAAACAAAAATTACGGAAAATGCATCCACAGATTGTACTACTTGTAAAGGTCGAATTAAAGAAATTACTAGATGCTGGATTCATAAGATCAATAGATTATGCTAACTAGATATCCAACATTATCCCTATCACAAAGCCAAATAGACAAATTCATATATATACGGATTTCAGATATTTAAATAAGGCTTGTCCAAAAGATGATTTCCCCTTGCCGAACATAGACATGATTCTGGATCTCACAGCTGGATACAAGATGTTGTCTCTCATGGATGGTTTCTTGGGTTATAACAAAATTCGCATTGCGACTAAAGATCAACACAATACATCATTCACATGCCCATGCGGAACATACTGTTGGAGTGTCACACCTTTTGGCTTAAAGAATCCAGATGCCACATACAAGAGAGCTATGACAACAATATTTCATGACATGATGCATATCCTCATGGAGAATTATGTAGATGACCTTTTGGAAAAATATTTGACACGGAAAGACCATCTTAGGGTCCTGGACAAAAATTTTAGATGGCTAGAAGATTACAAGGTTCATCTGAACCCAAACCCAAAAAAATGTGTCTTTGGGGTCACTTCGGGCAAACTGTTGGGCTACATAGTTTCACGAAGAGGCATCGAAGTTGATCCTACTAAAGTGAAATAAATTCTAGAAATTCCACCACTAAAAGGAATCAATGAGTTGAGAACACCTCAGGGCAAACTGTAGTCCATCTGATGCTTCATCGCATAGTTGGCAAACAAGTGTCAACCATTTCAATATCTATTACGCAAAAGTATTCCCTTTGTATGGACAAAAAAATTCCTTTGAACAAATTAAAGAATATCTATTGAAACCACCAATCCGAATGCCGCCCATTGAAGGCAAGCCATTGATCATGTATGTCTCGGCAACTAAAAATGCACTAGGGGAATTATTAGCACAAAATGACCATGAGGAAAAAGAAAGAGCCATATACTATATCACTCGCACACTGATAGGATATGAATTGAACTATACAACCATTGAACACGCATGTCTGGCAGTTGTCTTTGTAGCATAAAAACTCAGAAATTACATGCTGAATCACTAAATACACCTGGTGGGTAAGATTGATCCATTAAAGTATCTTCTAAGTTGAGCAACATTGATAGGTCATTTAGCAAAGTGGGTCATGATATCAAGTGAATATGACATAAAATATGTTGAGCGCAAGGCAATAAAAGGGTAGGTAATAGCATATCAGCTTGCAGATGCACCCATCAAGGATACTCATCCACTGATAACTGATTTTCCCGATGAGTCTATCTTTCATGTAGAACCTATCTTACCTTGCAAGCTGTATTTTGATAGGTCCCACACTAGTCAAGGTTCTAGAGCTAACATTTTGTTCGTCACACCACAAGGGGATTCCATTCCTAAGGCATTTAAGACCACCTTCCCTTGTACTAATAACATTGCAGAATATGAAGCACTGGTCATAGGACTCGAAATTGCAATTAAATGGAAAATTTAGACATTGCTAGTATTCAGGGATTCTCAATTAATTATCGACCAAGTGAATGATAATTATGACATGAAAGATGAAAATTTTCTCCCTTACAAGCGAATGGTGGATAGCTTCATGAGATATTTAAAAATGATTGATTTTGAACAAATCCCAAGAACATGGAATAAGGCAGCCAATGCAATGGCTACTATTGGATCTCTCTTAGAAATCTACAACAATGTGTCACAATTTGATTTCTTAGTGGAACAGCTCTTGATGCCTGCATACGACATCCCAGAGTTAGAAATGGTCTATGAAATTGTTGGTCCTAGTTCGCCTTGGTATCAGGACATCTATGATTATCTTAAGTCCCAAACCCTACCACCCAACCTTTCCAATAACCAAAGAAAGTTCTTTATCCGAAAAGCCGCCCAACACACCATCATCAGTGACACCCTATGTCGTTGTGGCTTTGATAACACCCTTCTTCTCTATCTCGACGTTGATGAAGCCCAAACAAATTTACGAGAAGTACATGAGGGTATATGTGGATCTCATTCGAGTGGTCTAACTTTAGCTATGAAACTCACCAGACTTGGATACTACTGGCCGACACTAGAAAAATATTCTCTTCAGTTTGTCAAAACATGTCGAAAATGCCAAATGCATAGTGACCTAATCCACGCACCTGCACAAGAGTTGAGATTGATCACTTCTCCATGGCCCTTCATACAATGGGGACTCGACCTCATGGGAAAGATCCATCCATCCTCCTCTAATGGCCATAAATTCATAATCACCGCCACTGAGTACTTTACTGAGTGGATCGAAGCCATCCCCCTCACTTACATTACCGGAAAGCAAATATCAAAATTTATCCTCAATTACATCATTTGCTGGTATGGTGTTCCACAGTCCATCAACAAGGATAATGGAAGTCCATTAAAAAATTAGGATGTTTGTGAACTCTGTGAGTGATTCCACATCCAACATCATTTCTCCACCCCATATTATCCACAAGGTAACCGTCAAGTTGAGGCATCAGATAAAACAATTCTTCACTTTCTTAAGAAGACCGTCAATGACACTAGCCATGATTGGCATTTACAACTCAATCGTGCCTTATGGACCTATCGTACCAAAATTCGTATACCCAATAGAGTCACTCCATTTTCCCTTGTCTATGAATCTGAGGCCATATTTCCCATTGAGTATCCTTGAAAGGAATGATTGATGATGAAGAGTACAAATAGTCTTGCCTACATGAGTTAGAAATCTTACAAGAAAGATGACAAAATGCCTTGAATCACTTACAGGCATATCAAAATTGTCTCTACTCGAGCTATAACAAAAGAGTGATGGTGAGAAAATTTGAAATTGGTGACTTGGTCCTCATGCAGAACCCAAGAAATCAAGTTGACCGTGAAAAACCTAGAAATTTTGAGAAAATTGGCTCAATCCTTATATTATTACTGCAACATTTGGTTCTAGAGCTTATCGGTTGGCTACACTTGATGGAGAAGAGTTGACAACACCCATCAACAACCTACATCTGCAAAAATTTTACACATAGCATAAGAAAGCTTGGGCTAAAAACCTAAAAATACAAAAACACTCAAAAATAAAGAAAAACTCATCCCTTGATGAAAATTTGGCAAACAAGCATCTTGGTGACACCAAAACAATAAAAAAATGGCAAAACCAGTAAAAAGAAATGAATTCGTCCAATAGTGAAAACCTAGCAAATAGGCACTTTAGATAGATACCATGGTGAAAACGTAGCAAACAGGCGCCATGCGTGGTTGATCATTGCTCCACCATCTACTGTTACTCTCATCGACCCTTATCCACTTTCCATAATCACAATGGTCTGACACATTCATGCACTTTGTCATTCATCTTGTCAATTCCGACCATGGCTAACATCGGTTGACATCACCCCTTGCATATCCTTTCCTTTTTCCTTATGTCTTCCTATCTCCATATCATTGGACTTGGGTAATCCTCAACCTATATGGGGGCAAGACCTTTATCATGTAACTGCAGTGGGTGTCGCACATGATCCTACATTCATTAGAAGTCCTAAAAAAAGTCCTAAAATTTTGAAAAAGTCCTGAAAAAAGTCCTAAATATTTTAAAAAGTCCTGAAAAAGGACCTAAACAATCAAAAATGTCTAGAGAAAATACAAAACCATTTAAATCAATATCAAAATCCCAAAAACAGAGTCAAATTTAATGTCTGTCTGGTCAATCCAATCAGTCTCGTCAATCAATATCTTTTGTCCTTATCTAAACTACGTTGTCTCTACGCATTTGCTATGTAGGGAAGATTCATGTTTGAATCCCTGAGACATTAGGTCAGTCTTTCTAGGTTTTTCCAAATAAAATCATGATTCAAAATTCTGTCATTTGGACAAGGTCATTGGTCATGTCGAACTACGAGATCTCTGAGTGCATGACGTAGGCAAGGCCATCTGTCGATGAGCCCTCGAGGCCACACTAGGTCAGTCCATTAGGGTTCATGGCACTACACTGGCACACAGATAAAAAGTCTTGAAGTAAGGACAAGTCATTTTCAAACAAGGAAAACTCCTAAAATGAATTACCACAGTCACTTATTCAAACACATCAACATTGACATGTAGTCACCACAAATTAACTTTAGTCAAAATTTACTTAGAACAAGTCAAATTGTCACAACCGGCCAAACTATCCATTTTTGGTTATCTTTCAGATGTGTCCTTCTAAAACATAGCCTCCGTCATTTATTCCTTAGGATTTTTCCTTCCTAAGCATTGTCACTATCACCTGGCATTTCAAGGGATCAATCCTCTTGACATCAACATTATTCAAAATGTGTCCTTCCTAAATTTGGCAATCTTCGACACTCGTCATCTTGGCATCATCAAAATAAAACACTTGGCATTCAAACACACTTGAAAAACACTTGGCCCTTGTCTTTGGCCTTCTCTTATCATGTTACTAGTTTTTCAGTGAGATCCCGACAACAGGATTTAGAAAAATAGGGACGTCTCATGATTTTTGTCTTGTCTTTTGACACTCATGTTACTAGTTTTTCAGCGAGATCATGGGAGTAGGATTTAGAAAAATAGCGACGTATCATGATAGTGTCTTTTTCATCATGTTACTAGTTTTTTAGTGAGATCCCGACAAACAAGATTTAGAAAAACAGTGACGTATCATGATAATGGCTTTATTTTTGTTGTTTTGGAAAACAATTTGCTAGTTTCTCAAGGATGTCCTAGAAATAGGATTTAGAGAAGCAATGACATTTCATGGCTTGTCCTTTTTTCATGTCTTTTGTTCTTTGGCTTTTTCATCATGTTACTAGTTTTTCAGTGAGATCCTGATGATAAGATTTAGAAAAATAGTGACGTCTCATGATGATGGTTTTATTTTTGAGCTTTTGGCAATCATGTTTCTAGTTTCTCGAGGATGTCTTGTAAACCGGATTTAGAGAAGCAACGATGTTTCATGATTTGTCCTTCTTGTCTTCTTCTACTTGCGTTTGGTTATGACAAAAGGATTGGGGCAATTGCACTCTTAGTATGAGTCATGATCATCCTTGTTTGTGACTACTTGTCTTATGTGTCGGTACGACCTTGCACATCTTGATTTATGTCATATCATGGTGTTTGTTGGCCATCACAACAATCTACTCAATGATGATTAAACAACAATAAATATTAAAGTCCTATGGTAATGTGTTGAAGGATTTGGTCTAGGAACTTACATGCATCTCTTTTCTATCTTGTCATCTTCTCTCGCTCATCTCATATAGGAATTGCATCCGTTTCATCATCCATATCTTTTGCACAAACACTTTTTGGTCATGTCGTCTTCTAGTCTTCTCATCAATTTAGAGAGCACACCCATGTTCTTGGAACCCGTCTGTCCTCTCGAGGGCCCATACCGCAACCCTCCTTATCATTCTTCCTCATCCTATTTTGCACTGGGCCACATTTTTGACTTGTTTTCTTTGCCACAATGTGACAGGCTGCATTATGACAAAGAGGGGCAAATGTAGACACATAAAAATGACCTAGGCCTACAAGCTCTATAATTATGACATTTAATTATGTCCTTGGTCCACATTCGACTATTAATTAAGTAATTCATTATTATTTATTTAATTCATGTCTATTATATTCTTCATGATTATTAAATAAATAAATTATATTTATTTATTCAATATGTCATTAATTGTCTATTTTCTTCTTAAAAATAAATTAATTTACTAATTTATTTAATTATCTTTATTCATTTATTCTTCCTAATTATTACATAAATGAATTTTATTTGTTTATTTAATATGTCACTAATTCTCATAATTAAATGAATTTATTAATTTATTTAATTATTAGTCATAATACTCTAAATTAAATAATTATGTTTAATTATTTAATTAACTAATTTCACATTCCTCTCTTTTTAAATAAATGAAATTATTTAAAATCATTTTGTTTTATTTTGTTTTATTAACTATCTCTCCATTTTAGTAAATAATCTGAAAAAGATTTTTTATTGTCACATAAAAACATTATTTTGAATTAAATCAATTCAAAATGGTAATATTCTTCCAAAAATCAAGTAATTGAGCAAAGTCTTGATTTTTCCAAATCTGCTTTTTAGTTCAACTCTTTATCTTCTTGATTTTCTAAAATCTTTATCTTTTTGACTAATTATCACATTTATTCTCGATCGTCGATTTGATTTTATCAAATGACATCTTGACCACTCATTTGACAATCTTTCCCTAACCCTAATTAGGGATTGTCACATGAAATCTCATCCATTTATTTTAGGTTTTGTCTACTTGCAATCTCGTCCGTTCGTGCAAAATTGCATTATTTATAAAATGTAATTTTTCTCACAATTAGGGCATCATTTTTTATCATTATTATAGAACCACTTCATTATTTTTACTTTGAATTTTAGGAATAGTCATTTATAATAGTATTTTGGTCATTCAAATCCTTCAAAACTTGCATAGGACAATGGCATAGTCAATTTTCTCACACAGATCTGAGGGCAACAATCATACACTAAAAGCTAGAAGGTGCTATGGAGGTGAATCAATGGTAGCATGAAGATTTGGTAATATTGTTTTATGCTTTATGTCTTTATGCTCATTTGTGCTTCATTGTTTATTAGGGTTTGATTTATATGCTTTATTATATTCACCTTAATATTTCATCCCTGATTACAGTTTCGGCCCTATGAAAAGAGATTGAGCAATGCCGAGTTAATGAAGCAGCCCTTCGTGATGAATTGAAGCTGACGAATGATGGCCTGAAACAGTTCTGAAAGAGCACTAATGAGGAAGTAAATGAGATGAATTCTGCATTGGAGCAAGAAACTAAGAAGTAGAGGTAGATCAAATTGGCCTTGGGAGAGAAGGAGAGAGAAGTTTCTACTCTAAGGAATCAGTTGTCCATCCTGGAGGGAAGCATGGCAGAGTTGAAGGTGGAGCTGAGCAACAAAACTATAGAATTAGATCTTTTGAGATCCCAACCTACTGCACCCCAAATGAACTCGCTGGAGATCACCAAGGAGCTACATGCATCATACTAGGATAGGGTCAAAGCATTATGCCTTACATTGTAGCCCACTCTAAAATTTATGGCATAGGAAACCAATTTATGCGGGGTGGTTAGAAAAACGATGCAACAGGTGTAGGAGATGACTTCTGATAAAGTTTCAGAGGCCAAGGGATTATTGGTAAAATTATATACAGCTTCCAATGAAGCATTGAGCAGTGTGGTAATCGAGGATCGAATAGTGGTGGCCATGGGTGTAAATATTCTCATCTCTATGCATGAGGTCATCAAGCATGTGGGAGAGTGACAAGCCAAGCTAACCCAGATTACTAGTGATATGGGGGAAATTTTTTCCTTCTTATTTCAGTGAGGCTTCCATTTCCCTTCATCATGGATCAAACGGTGGCAGGTATTGACCACATCATTGCAAAGATCGAGGAGAAGAAGTGGGATCTATCCATTTTCCAATCCTTTGATCAATCTCTAACTGCCGAAAATATTGAAAACATAGTGCATCAGCTGGTGCAACTATTTTTCCAACTTGAGTTGGAGGCAAAGGTATCTAGCAAATTACCTTTTAAGGAAATAATTGATCTTAACATGGCACACAAAAATTAGCGCACTCTCTCTGCACCATCAAATGAAGTCTAGACCGGCCTTCAAATTGCCCTCTCTTAGATGTGAGGAATTGTAGTGGGTTAGACTGGTCGGCGAGACCAGAGTTTCTGGGTTTCTCCATTTTGTAGGTGAAATGCCCTCATGAGTCACCAAAGTGTGAGTTTTTAGTCATGCACCACTTTTTACTTCATGATTTCTTTTCATTGATTTGCTTAATTCCATATCACTCGCAGCTTCACGATGTTCACCATGTGGCTTCCTATCGAAGCTTTATGTTGGTTCGTATGGTTTTTCTTTTGTTGAGCTCTGTTTGCTTTATGCATGGCACTTGCATCCCACACTACGGTTTCTTTTGTTGAGAGTTGGAACATGTGGCTTCCTATCGGAGATTTCTCTTGAGTCATCTATCCTTTATTTTGTTGGGCTTTGTGTATTCGATGCGTGGCACTTGTTTGTGCATCCATTATCTTGGGTTCGACGCCTGTGCTTTAGTATCCTTTCAGCTATTGCATGTTCCCTTCTACTGCCACATGTTCTCTTCTGCTACTGTGTAGTCCATTTTTCTCAAGGGACGTGCTTTTTGGCACAATGCTAGATGATTTTTCTATTGGTGTCAGCTTGAGAAAATCTGGATCGTTGATGGCTTCCCTCTGGCATCTTTCTCATGAGGTATTTCAGGATGTGGCCCGGCTTATTTAAGTATCCTTTTTCCTCATTGTATGGTTGTTGTTAAATAGATTTAAAAATCTTCCCAAGCATTGGAAATGAGCCTTTTGTAGTGTTTGTTATTAAATTTGAACGTAGACTGTACTAGTCATTCGACCTTTCTATTTTCATGCATTTAATGTGACATTAAACTATGCTTGTATTTTATGGAGTATAGGAATGTTTGTCTTACGCTTTTGTAATATTGATGTAGCTTAATAAAATGCAGATCATGTTGCTACTCTTCTATGTTGATTTATGTTGTATGAGTAAAATTATACAAAGAGTGTGGTGTTCTTATGTTTGCAGTTTTTGGAAGCATCTATTTGATAAACAATAATTACTATTCAATCCTTCATCTTAGCATTGTTCTTATTTATCTCTCTTATGATTTGGTGCATCACCTTAGTTTAGAATTGATTATTTCATGTTAATTTCCTCACCCTTTACCTCCCCCAAACAAAAAACAAAGAGTCAGCTTCGATAAAACCCGGAGGTCACTTAGCTATGCGCATAGGTCCCCCAATAGCTAAGTTTCCCATATGGTTGTTTCCATAGATGATGAGACTTATGTTTAATGCACCTACTCCAAATAACCCTAGGTAGCTGACTGAGGTAGATGCATTGCAAAGATTCAATGAAAATAAAGATGTCAATAGGAACCACATGAATAATAAGTGGTTGAGAACTGAAAAGAAGTCCTTAGTCAAAGTGCCTGACCAACCCAAAATGAGGGATTATAACAAGAAAGTAGATGACTTAATCCTGGTGCTTTCTAGGGTATTCAGGAAGAAGGAATCATCATGTTTCAAGGAGTGGATGTTCCCATTCATCCAAACTATTTTTGATGGAAAGAAACAATTTGATTGGTGCATGACCCTATCTAATAGTCTACAAAGTCAAATGTTGAATGTAAGGGAAACAAAGACATTCTTTATGACTTCTTATGTCATATATGTTGCTGCCAGGATGGGTATCTTCCTTGGGTTGAATGCAATAAGAGTGTTGGGAGAAGATATAAGATAACAGAAGGTGTGGAATCAATATGGCCAATTAACTTTGCAAACATCAGAGCAACACCATAGGAGATTCAATGATCCATTTCTTTACATCATTATCAATCTATTGACTAGAGACATTGGATTTAGATTAAGTAGGGATATCATGGTGTTTATTTCTCAATGGGGACGTTGGTATATCCAATATCCTAAGTTCTCATACATCAGATTGGTTGGCTTTGATGGCCATCCTCACCTACTACCAAGGTTTTGAATGGATAGAATAGTCCTCATGGAATTTATATATCAAGCTCTAGGAGTTAATGTGAAGTTTTGCAACAAGCACAAGACAGGGTACCACAAGTTTCCTATGAAGTTTGGAGAATATTGTTGTCTTAATAATGTGGTTGGAAGGGCAGTATGTGAAGAGTTGAGCTACTTCAATTTGGGACTATATACATCTAAAAAAGACTTTGATCCAAACAAGAAGATGCATACCTTGAATCCCACTATTTTTGATAAACATTATAACCTGTTGGAGGATTTTTCAATTGATCTCCAGGATGAATTACAAATGGCTAACTATCCCTCAAATGATTCAGTATGGGGTAAAAGATGACATCCCTAACACACTATCAGATGATGTTGTAACTCTGAACCTAGGATATGAAGTGGAAAAAATAGGCATGAAAGGCTTAGATCAAATAAACTAGGATGAGGAGGAGTCCATTGATATTAGGAATATTTCAAGGACACTAATGGATAGAAGTATCCAATGGGTAGTTATGAGGATGAAGGATCCACCAACTCAAACTTCAAAAAAGGGGAAAGTAGGGGAAACCAAAGGTTATCAAAGAACCAAAAGGAGAGCAGCCCCTAAAGAACAATTGGAGTATCTTCCTCCCCCTTCTAGAGGCGATGTTGTCCCTGAAATACCTATATAAGAAACTCATGAGTCATTAGGATTAGATACTACCATGGTTGGAGAAGGTTCTTCATCTCATCCTCCATTTTTTGAGGAATCTATGGAAGAATTACCTATTGGAACCTTGCATGGTCAAGCTGATACTATAAAGGGAAAGAAAAGGAGATTGAAATACATGATGTTGACACAGACTCAGAGGCCACTCAATTTGATACTGAGCGTCTTGCACCTAAATCTACTAATAACACTAAAGAGATTGACATTGATCACGTTCTAACTCTTGAAGACCAATGAAAGTTGTTTCAGGATGTAAAGAAGGAAGCTGATGCAAAAGAACAAGCCGAGGCAATTGTAAAAGTCCAAGCTGAAGAATTAACAAAAGAATAGTAAGTGGAAGCAAAATCCAAAGAATATGCACTTGCCAAACAACAAGAATTGGAAGCTTTATAAAAAGCTAAAGAATTGGCAAGGCAACAATAGGAGAAGGAAGATATTTTGTTACAACAAAAGGAAACAGTGCAAAAAACTAAGGAAGAAAGTGATAAATTGGCTCTGTTGCAAAAGATTCATGATCTGGAAGAAGAGAAGGCTTAGTAGAGGAGAGAAAAAGAAGCTCTTGAAGCTAAATTTAAATCAATTGAAGAGGCTCAGAGGAAGAAAGAAGAAGAATAACTAGAGCTGAGGCTGAAGGAGGTAGATGAGCAAGCCAAGACTAATCAAGAGGAAACCAAGGAATGGGTGAGGCTAGAAGAATTGGAGGAACAAAGAGATCAATTGTTGGAAGAGAAGAGAAAGGAAGAAGAGAAACTAGCTAAACTAGAGTGATCAATGAAAGAAAAGGATAAGGTAGAAAAATTGGCTAAGGAAAAGGCAGAGAAGGAGAAACAACAAGAAGTTGATTTTTGACCCAAGGTAGCACTTTGGCAGCCACTCTCTCCTACTACATATTCCTCTACATAGGTAATAACTACCCCTACTACTCCTACATGGATAAAGCTCAATCTTGAGAAGAATCAAATAGTGCGACCAAAGCCCCTTAATTCGGATGATGTCAGAAAGAAAATTGAATAGGAGAGGCCGAAAAAGATATCCAAAGTTCTTCATTCTACAAGGGTAAAAGATGTTGGAAAAATTGTTGTTGAATGTGTTATCCCCATGTTTTAAAAGGATAAGAAAGATATGCAATTAAGTGATTACCAATTGGGCACTGTCAATTTAGGAAGGCCCACAAGAAATCAATAGATAAACTTAATTGATATTGTAGCTTCTTCTACCAAATCAAGAATGATCCACGAGAAGCAAAAGAAAGATGAGCTTAAGTCACAAGTGGATCAATTACATAGGTTCTTGAAGGACTTATCTTCCCCTATCTCTTCACAGTCTGCTTCTCCTGAGATGCCTGTTTTGTTGAGAAAGAAATATGTTGATAACTTGATTTAAATGAGGAATAAAGTCAGAATGATGGATAAATGGATTAATAGACTGAACCAAGAAGTGGAGGAGTTGCTTGTAGAAATTTTCAAAGCTCATGAAGGAGCATTAGAATTGATTAATGACATGATCACAAATGTTAAAACTCTTGGGAAATAAGAGGAAGAGTATTCAAAGCATGCAAGGAAACTGAAAGACATCAATAAGTTACACAATAAAACCTTGCTAGAAAAATCCATTCTTGAAGAAGATAATGTTGATTTTGTTCATCAGACTATTAGTATCATCATATTCAGGTCTTCATTCATCTATACGCACAAAAATGAGATGCAACAGGACGGGAACGATCTTAATGGATAGGCTAAAGAATTAGGAGAAAGTATTGCCATACTTGTTGATGAATACATCCCTATGGAAGATGACCTCATCCTTGATAAACTCAAGCAAAAACAGAGTAGAAGATTTGAAGAAATGATGCAAAAAGGAGATGATGATGATGATGATGATGACCTCTTAATGGATAGGATGGTGGATGTTAAAGGCGAGGTAAAGGCTGCAAGAAGGGAACTCATTAAACTTAAAGATATGAAAGAGTTTACCTCCTTTGAACTAGGAAGAATAAAGTTTGAAGATAGTTGGGTAGATGGGCCAGACACAAAAATGCTTCAACAAGTGATCGCTAGTTATGATGAGTATATGTTGGATCATAAAATGCAAGGTTTATGCACCCATACATTTGTTCCTTAGCCATATCAGGATCAAGAAGGCATGATTTTCTAGAGGTATCAATTTCCTATTTTGTAGGAAGGTAAAATAGAATCAACTGAAGATCTCAGCATGTGTACTCTCCTCCTTTTAGAATGCATATTTTAACAAGATGTCTTCCATCAAAAGTTGAAAGATCAAAATGGACATCTATTCTACATTGCCCAGTCACCCCATAATTTGTGGATCTAGATTTTTTATGAGAGAAATTAGTGCTAAATAGGTTTATATATACAATTTCTCTCCATTTTGTAAAGTTTGGCTCATTGAAGCAAGATTAGGCACCTAAAGGAGACTTAAGATAGTTTACATTTTTAGAAGCCTTTTTTTTAACAATCTATGCAAGATACTTGGATACATTTTCTTTACAATTTTTCAATATAGTTATGCTATTTTTTGAATTGGTCAATGATAAGGTTGATGAATCATAGGTATTCATATGCTAGTGAATTTTGTGCATAAATTTTTCTCATTTGATGAGAATCAATAGAAGACTCTGAATTTAAGACTATTTCATTGAATTATTTGTGAATGGAATTCTTTTATGTTTGTTGATCTATGAATTTTGGTTACGAGCTTGTGATGTGTTACTGTTTGATTTTAAATTTTAGTACTAGTGAATGGTTTTACATCCTAAATTATCACTGTGAATAAATATAATGGTGCAAAATAGTCTATGGATTGTATCGTTTTATAGTTTCTTAGTTACTTGAAAGGCTCATTGTGAGATTTATATGTCTGAATTGGAAGGAGTTTACATTTATGATTTTTTGTTCTATGCTTTGATCTATATTTTTATATTTATTTTACACCCCCCAAATGTTAGATTAGTTCATATCATGTAGTTTGTGTCCTTTTACCAACAAGCCGCTTGAATATTACGGTTGCATGGACTACTAAATGAAACAACACAATTGAGAACCAACTATAGAGACCTTGGAAGATAGGTGGTTTTAGATCAGTTATCTTTTCTAGGGGAAATAGAGTAGAAATATTTTGTTTAATGTTGTTGTGGTATTTTGACCATCAAAACCTGTGTAACCCATCTATGAAAGTTTCAACAACTATGGAGAATGGAATATTTTTTGTCTTGAAACCCAATCCACCAAAAGTATTGGTATAAGCTAAAGAATTACTCAACCCATTGGATGGATTTTCAAATAAGTAGGCATCCTACTTTGGTCCTTATTTATCTCAAGCTTCATAGGTAACAATTCTAAAATATCCTTTTCTTATTGATGTAATGAAACATTCAACAACTACCAAACTATGTCTGTACAACACCTCGATGACAAAGATGTTGAATTCACCATGATTCAAAGCTTCCTATATGGAGACTTTATCCTCTAACCCATTTATGCATTCACTAACAAGCAGCCTCAAAATATTACCACTTACAAAGTGTGACAGATCCTCATGGTTTGATATCAAGTCATCAATAAACTAGACACTATACTTAGTCTCATTCTTGGTCACTTCAGTACATGTCTCATCTTCTATCACAAAGAGGGGGTTACCATATGTTCCCTTTGCACCTACTTAAAAGAGAGGATTATAAAGAATTTGAAAATAATTTCTTTCATCTTGCTCCAATCCAACTTCATGGTCCAAATTTTCACTTGCAACTTATGATTTTTTTTTTTAAATATTATATGTTAAACTCCTCTTGAAGACTATCAATCTCACCAATTACTTTCTTGATTTCTTTAGCTCTTTTTTCATTCTCTTTCTCCTTGAAACATTTAAAATAAGAAAGTTGATCTTTTACCTCCTTTAGTACCACCTAAGTATCTTATAACATACCCTTTGTTTATTCAATATCAAGGTTAGACTTATCAACCTTTCTCTCTTTTTCTTGGAATTCTCCAATTGTCTTCTTTGTTGTTTCAAAGGCATAATTTCAATCTCTAATCAAGTGTAAATATTTTGATTTCATTATCTCCAAAGAGTGTTTAATAATTTGCAAATTAGGGAGAGGGACTCCATCCCTAACTCCTTTTCAGTAGTCTTCAACTTGAGCCTTCCAATAGACTTCTTTAATCAAAATGTGTGTGCAATAAAATCTAGATAGAGATCACAGTTCATTTTCAATGGAAACCATGAATTGAACTTCCCACTCATAAGTACACAAAGATAGTGAACTATTGATAGGCTACATGTCAAAATCAGAAATTTCATTCTTGTCATCTATGACTCTATGGTTGTCCCTAGACTCTTGTCCCTCATCACCCACTTGATGACACTTCTCAAAATCAAGATGAGAATTAAAATCAAAAATTTCGCTAAACCTTTTCTTATAATCAGCTCCATGCATTGAAAATTAATTAGATTTGTGAAAAAGAACACCATTAAAGCCTTCATTATCAAGAGCCATATGGTCTTCTAAATCTACTTCCTCCTCACTATCACCTTGATCAAAGGTTAAGGCAGCCCCCAACTAAAGAAAAGAGTCACTACTGATTGTTGATATAAACTCCTCATCAGGACCCATTTCATCATCCTCATCTACTTGATTCATTGAGAAGTTGAACTCATGTCCTTTGTGTATAAGATTTTACCACTCAACATTAAGATTAATATTACTGTAAATATGAAGTTTCTCATGAAAATATGTTGTTCTAAAAATTTAAGTAGTAGGAAACTCTTTATTAGTGGCTGCAACCTTCTCAAAGAGGTCATTTTGAAGCTTCACCATACAAGCTTCTTTGTCAAAGACATATTTTTTTCCAATGGAAACCTCATAGCTTACATTGTGTTTTAAAATTTTAACATCACCCATTTCAATGGTAAATTCATCCCAAACAAGTTCCTTATCATACTTAGGTTTCATCACACCTAGATCCCAAGTGTAAAGGGTTAATTATTATAATCAAAAGAAATGTGCTCATTGTACTCCTCTTGGGGTGTTTTATCTTTAAATAAGTCACTTCCCAACTCACTAATAATGATATCAACACAAGTATCTCTCTCCAAATGCTTAATCTAGTAATCAAACTAAAAACCACCATGTCACCATCAATGCCAGCTATTTTGAAAACTCTATCCTTCTTGCCTTCAACAAGCCCAACCTATCCACCTTGGAACTTATGTCAACAACTTAATTAGATATCTCTATAGGTTCATTCAAGACTATCATTATTTTCCTTAACTCGTGCACAATCTCATCATTAGTGATCATATGCATACCTAAGAGGTCACCTTGGTTTCTTGTCATACATTCTTCATGTGATAACTCTTGAGAAGTCAGGTGAGTATCAAGAGGAAAATTATCCATCACCAAATGTTTAACATGATTAGGTGTGATCACAACCAATTAATTGTCAACCAAACCACCATTTTATTCCTTTCCAAGACAAGGTATGCTTGATAATGCAATGCTAGGTTCCTGGTGGAACCCCTAAAAGTGCTTTGTGTTCCCCTTGAAAATCCTACAAAATTTGGCTATCTTAATGTCCTATGGCTTAGGGTTTTTCCATTGTCATGCCTTAGGGTTTGTGTTTCTAAAACCATTTCTAATAACCCTTAACATTGCATCCTTGTAAATTTTATATTTTGGCATTAACCTCTTAGCATCAGTTCTTGGTCATGTTAAAAACCACTTGAGCCATTGGATTCCATGACGTAACTAGTCCCTCGTGCCTAGGTTGGAGAAATATTTTATTTTATAAGGTTAAATTATCAACCTTCTCTAGCCTTTACATCCTTTGAATAAAATGGTTTTTTTAAGTCTTTCGAGGCATTTTCTTACATTGGCCTAGGTGGTCCCCTTTTCAAAAAAAAATGTGAGCATGTCTAGAATGGATCCACTTATGCTCTTGTTCATCGCTTATCATAGATTTTCCTTTGACCGCTAGCCATGAATCTATGAAGTGTGATCAATTGTTCCCTTTTGTACTACTCATCGTGGATGGAGATTCAACCTTGGTTTTCAAAGTATCGATGAGCGATATAGGTAGTATCCTCTATATCTCTAACTTCTCTTGCTATCGCTGATTTCTTATGAGTTTTAAGCTATGAATGAGCGATGCATAATGAGGTCCTATGTTCAAATTAAATATTCCATTAGTGATATGAATTATTTCCAAGGGTGATGCTTTCTCAACCCTTGATCTTGTCTTATGGACACATGGCTTGATCTTGATCAGTCTCTTAGGGCTCTCCATCATTGATGTGTTGTGGTCGTTGCGAAGTAAATCTATGATGGGTATTAAAATTGTTATTCCTTGCACCCATTACATCATTTATGGCCATCGTGGTTTCAAATAGATTCCCAAAACATGTATTAGCAATGGGTGAGGGAATGTTTGCTAGAATATTCCCCTCATCATCGACTCTTAACACATCGCTAATTCAACTAAAGGTGCACAAACTAGAGTAGTGATACATGATGGTTGTTATATAGGAGGTGACTAATGTGATTAAATGGCACAACTTTCTAAGCTGTCATCACTATTTTCTTAAGTAGAAGTTGTATAAGCAAGGAGGGATGGTTGAGGAGTATTATTGATTGTGTTTTAAATCAAAATGGATCGATGGTTATGATTCAAAGATGGATGGATGGTTTTCATATCACTCACACAAGCCTCCTTTGAACATTAATGGATACACATGCCAGTTACTCTACTTAATGAGGTTTTTAAGCTATTTTACTTCACAATTTGCAACCATTGAAAGCTGAGGAATCGATTTTGAGCTAGAGAAGAAGAATGTGGGTCTCAAGCAAGAAGCTATAGAGATATTGAAGGTAGTTTTTCTTGGGTAAGTAGGTGTTTGTACCCGCTCTATTTCAACTGTGCATAATTGGCTAGTTTGGTGAATTCATGAAAACTTTCTACATTTTGAGTACTTTTGGTTTGCAAAGTTTGGTTGTGTAATTTCTTTTTGAATTGGTGGGGATTGTCTGTTGTCTGGGTGGTTCTATGTGCTATGATTTTTCTTCTAAGAGAATAGGCCTATGGAGCTTTCTTGCAATTTGAAGGTGTCTTGACTCTAGTGAAGTTTCTTTTCATTTAAAATTTTATAAGTCATAGCCTTGTTCTTCTATAAGAATGAGTGAATTTAAGCCTAGTGAGTCTACCCAACCTGTAAGGAGGTATAAGAGGATAAATATGCTTGAACCATAGGATGATACACCTGAAACTGAATAAGGCACACCGAGAGCTCCTACAAATCAAAAAGACAAGAGGAGAGCCCGTAATAAGTTTGTGGAGGGTGGCGTCAAGAACACTTACAAATTGAGAAGTAGGGTTTTTGTTCATACCCAAAGTGAACCTAGTGCTGTATCCTTAAAGAGACAAATTGCTAAGTCAAGGAAATTGGTTGTCTTGGGAGAAGAAGAAGAATAAGTAACACAAGGCTTATGATTCTTATATGGGGAAGCCTGACACTGCCATGGAGGATGGGGCTAGTCCTTTGAGCGATAAGGTGGATACTAACCCTGATTATGCCTAGTACCTTCTCACACTTGTAGGTCGAGAGGGTCCTGATGATGGCGAGATAAATTCTCTAGTTTCAACAAAATCATGAAGGGGACATGCATAATCTGATTCTAAAGATGACAAACCTTGATAGAGGTGGTGTCATGGTTTGATGTTTTTGTTTTTGTTGACCGGCATGAAGGAGAGGTGTTGGACACCATTGCCACAATGGCAAGTATGCTTTCTTCGATGAAATTTTGTGTTTTTTTTGTCTTAGGTGTTGATGGGGAGAACTTTTTTCTCCACGTGGACAAGATATTTCAGTATTACTGCAATGATGAATGATTCCTTTTGGAAGGCGGGTAAATCTTCAGTGATGGAAAAAAAATTGTCTTTTGCATTTTCCCCCTCTTTGCAAATGCAAATGTAAGCATTTTTGGAATTGAAAATAAATTGATAGTCAAATATAAATTTTATTAAAATTGTAATTGGTCCCGAATCTTGTTTCTCCCATGTTTCTATAAATGGGATTTCAAGGCCAATTACAAGGGCTCAAATTTTGGGTCTCAGGTGGTCTAGGTTGGAAAAATGAGCTCATGTGAGAGCATTTTGCAATTCATGTACAAATGAGTAGAATAATATGAAGTCTAGGGTACATTCTAATTTGTAATGGGCTTAATTAGTTTTATAATAGCAACAACATATGAATGCAAATGAAAATTTGGGAACAAACTCTCTCCTATGTATATTGTCTTCCAAATTAGCAGTTCGCTTAAGGGTCAGCCAAATCCTTAAGGGAATTTATCTATTAGTATTTGATAAGAATGTATCTATTTGTTTCAATGTTCATGATAAAATGGTAGAGGGGTATCATATGAACATTTTTAGGATCACCTTCCTGGGTTTTACAGAGCCCAAAGAGTAGAAGTAAGGGACTAGTAATCCTTACCTTTTTGTTGGCCAATCCTCACCACTATTTAGAATTGAATCATGGAAAGTTCATAGATAGTAAATGAGATTAAGTTTGGTTCTATAAAAATAACCAACAGTTCCCCTATAGGAAAAACTGATGAACTATAATCTCCCCTTTTTCTTGAGCATTAAAGTTGGTAAGATTAGCCTATCATTTGACCCACATAGGCTAGTGTTGTGGATTTGAGGGTCTAGTCTGGGCAATAATGAGCTCTTCAACTAGTAGTTGACGGTGTTTACCTCTCTAGATTGTTGGTGTATTATTAGACTAAGCTATTTTGAGGTTCCTAGTTCTATTTTGATGCACAAGTACTATTTCTAGTAATTCAGTTGACTGCCAGTGTTCAACCTTTCTATTTTGGGAAAGGGCACTCCGATTAGTAGTGGTTTTTCTGGTTGACCTCTTGGTTCTGACAAAATAAAAAATAATGAGAATTTTTGGAGATATGGCATTTTATTATTATAATTAAAGTGTAAATTTAATAATAATAATTTAATATTAAAAAAAGTGCATAATATATGGTTTATTTGACTTTATTTTTAAAAGGGGTCATAAGTGATATATAAGTAAAATAATAAAAAAATGATTTAGGCACCCAAACTGAGTTATAATATAGAGTCACATCAAAAATTAATTATTAAAGATATAAAATGATTAAAAGGTCTCTTGGAGAAATTGACCGAATTGTGGAGAGTATAAAAGACATCAAAAAGAAAATGAAAATCATTCTTTGATCATTCAACACTTGTATATTTTGAAGAAGATTTGTCTTTGGCAACCTAGGGTTTCGTTGTAATTTCAATCTTGGAGAATGTAGCCTCTCTTCGATTGTGCTACCTACAGGTGAAAAGATCACCTAGGGGTTGCAAGTTATTGGTTGCTTCACACATAGGTCACATCTGAGATTCATCAGAGTAAATTTCTGAAGTTTTCACAAGGGTTTCATAATCGATCAATAATTATTGAAGGCATTTATTATTGCTATTCATTATTGCTATTAAGGATCTCTTTATTGGCATGAGGGAAACTTATTGTGCATTGTTAAAGTGTTTTCCTTAAACATGATCAAGGGTTCCGAGACCATATGTAGTGAATTTTTTGAGTTTACTCTATCTTCTGGTAGCACCAATCTATACAATCACATAGGACATCTTAGGGGGCAAATTACATACATGTAGCAGGCCAAACATGGCCTCAAAGCTAGGATGTGTGAACCTAGAAGCTATAACACCTAGCTTAAAGTCTCTATCTCACCTTCACCATGGATGGTTGGGATTTTTCACTCATTCTAAGGCATTAAAAGGGTGGAGAAACTTGTTCTTCATGCTTCACATCCATTTTTTGAAGAGTTATAGCTACTATCATTCATTTCTAGGTAGCTATTACATATTTCCACATTTTTAATATTAGTTCTTGTAATTTGGGTATAATTTTTTGTATCATAATGATATTAAATACTAATTCAAACATATATGTACATTTCATTGCAAAGAGATGAAAGTCAAATTTGAATTAAATATATATTTTCATAGTTATCCTAATATGATTATAAGATTCTTAGCATTTACTTTAGGTAGCATTTACTTTAGGTATTCATTCCAAATGACATTGTAAATTTTATTTGTATTCACTGGCAATGTACTAGTAGCTTTAAATCAAAACCCCAAAAATTTGAAGGACAAACAATTTAAATAAGGCATAAATATTTTAGCAAGTGTCCACTTGGGGTGGGACATTTTAGTCGTATCAGAGTGATATCCTACCATCTTGTTGGGTTAAAAAAGAAAATCAGTGAATTAACATCTTCTATCATTTGAGTGAATGACACTCATATGTTTTCCAGTCAATTTGAGTTATGGCTTACTACAGTATTGAAGGAAAAACTAGGGAAAATTTTGAATAGGAATCCATCAAGCTCAGGGAAGGTTATGAACGGGAAGCACCACAACTCTTTGAGGACTAATAGAGCATACCAGATGATTTTAAAACAATACTCTTTTAATAATTATCTAAACTTTGTTGTCACCTTGAACCCTAGAAATATTGGATTAGTAAAGTATATTAGGAGAATTTTTAAGGAAATAATTTCATCTAAAGGTGAACAATTTAGTAATGGGAAAGATGTTACAATAGGAAACAAGGTCAATTTTTAGTATGATACACCCCATGGTTCAATGCATATTGACAGGCATAGTGTGAGAAAGTATAATGGAACTACTAAATCAGATAATGATGATGGTTCTACATTTAAACTGAATGATCAAGTTATAATAAATCCTATAATGAGAGAGAACCAAATGAGAAGACAAAGTATATGCTTCTCTTGCAAAACATTTCAAGAGCCTAACCACCAATGCACGGATAAAAAGGACTCACAACTTGATGATAGTTTGGTAGAATCTCTTGAAGTTACTTTCAATGCTCAAGAGGTTGTTATCAACCTTGATAACAATTATTATATTTATGACAATGAACATTCTTTTGAGCCTAGTCATGAATTAAATGTTATGGAATATGAGGAAGATGTTGTAGAAGAGAATTCTAATTATGGCACACAAGATATGAGTGTCAAACACAAGGAAAGAAAGGAGAATACACACCATAACAATTATGATTTGTGTGACAATAGTTTGATATATTTGCACCAGCATGAGGTTACCACCATTACACATGAGAATGATTTTTGTGTGGGGTCACCTAATGCAAAAACTCAAGTCTCAAGTGATATTGATGCAATAGGTGTTGTGGATTCAAGCCACAACAAGTTTGATTTTGTATATCAGACCTTGGAAGATGGGAACAAAACTAAAAATTTTCCTAATGGTGATGGTTCTGAGGAATGTTTGACAAATGTGCATGCATCTATTTTGATAGGGGAGGTGTGCATTGATATTGGAAAACTAGTAGCCTCTAGCATGTCATTTGAGCCATCCCTAGAGGTTCATAACAATAATACGCTTGATTAGGATGTGTGGGAAGTTGATATCACACATGAGGATGCTTATAAATCGGTGAGTGATGGTGACTCAACCTCTTACCATAGTGTTGATTAAAAATAAAAAATATTGTGTGGAAATGACTTGTCATAGGAGTCTCATCATTTGGTAGGGAAACTGAAGGTGAGTGAAGGAATGATTGCAACACCATATAACACTTTGCTGTTTCACAACAATTGTTGGAAAATTTCTTTTGGAAGACTCCACTAGCACATGAGCATATTGATAGTGAAATTTCCCTTGCAAATTTACAAGAACTTGGAGATGCATTGGGGGTAATTTTTTTTTTTATCTATAGCTAATTTCAGACAGAGATCATCATCTCATGCTTGATAGGATTTATTATGACGCTCTTAAGGGAAATTAAGAGAAGGTTGATGAGCTCACCTATGAGCTTGAGGTCACCACAGACTCTTTGAAGAGTGCTCAATCAACCCTTCAAGAGTCAAAGCTATGAATAGATGAGCTTACCGTGGAGTTGAGCTTCATGTAGTCTTCATCTCTAGAAGTTACAATCTTGATATCTATGATAGTTACTGGTGATGAGCATACACGCACAGATAGTGGTAAGGAGCACTTTGTGGATTTTCTACATTGGTTACAGTTGTAGGTGCAGGTGATATACATGGGATGTGTGCTTTGGTTGAGAGTAGTAGAGAACTAGATGTTGCATCAGAGGTCTATAAGGATAGTCCCATGATAGGTGATGTAGATCAAATTATTAATAGCTCATGTGATGAGTTGGTGGATTCTCTAGAAAATCGTGTGACAAATCACCACACTACTCCATCATTTTCATAAGAGATATGTAGGGCATCATCCAATGGGGATATTAGTTCTCATGTTGATTTTTTTCCGTCTCCTGGAAGAAAATAAGAGATTATATACCATCGAGATGATCTTGATCAATAATTTATTGAGCCACAAAGATGGAGATATCAGATGGAGGTTATAGCAGAGAAGCTTGATTCAACCTTATCTCACTTTCACTACACACATAAGTATGTTGAGTACCAAATTTGGAGAGAATTTTTTTAGGAGAGATAGTATGGGGTCTCGGATAGTACTCACATTCATGATTTTTGGTTCATCTGGAGTGCTTTAGAGGAGATAAAGTTAAAATATCTCTAGTTGTTTTATGATAGAGAGTATGCTATTAGGTACACAGAGAGACTTGGAAAATCATCTACCCAATTAGCTATCCGAGATTAGAAACATGAGCCACCTTCTAATTCTAGTGATGAGAGAGATGAGAGTGATGAAGAGTATGTTCCCCATAACTATCACCATCAACCATTGATAGAGATAGGAGCATTTTATCTTGAATCCATAGTAGGAGTGCTCATCATTTCTCCTTTAGTCCACACATTGATGAATCGATGAGGCATATGTTTGGATTGGCTTGGGATTCCTATTATCCTTTGTGGGATGAAGATTTTCCATCTTCAAAAGATGGAACTAAAGATTGAAAGTGTCTAACTCAATTGTTTTCAAGGGCTTACTTGCAAGGTTAGAGTTCAGATTACCTTCATGGTAAGGTGCACCAAGAAGAGTTTGCAACTTATTTTTCTCAAAAATCTCCATTAGAGACATGTTTTCAGAGAGGTTGCAATGGTAGTAGGCATGATGACGTGTGTTCTCCTAATAGAGGTGGTGGAGAGTTTTATTATTCCCTTGACTTGGGAGGATCTATTTCATATCTTCCAGCACCTATGTGGGTTAGTCAACACCTCCATAGGATTTTTGTAGAGGATGAGGGGGGATGTTTTCATTTCAAAACTTTGAGATATATTTACCTCTTCCTGATTGATAGATGTGAGTTTTGGTTGCATTAGGATCTAGGTGGTGACCAATTTGGCACATCAATTCGGTTGGATCCTAGAGATTTACTTCACCATTCTTAGCATGGTGAACATTATATGAGAGTACCACAATGGAGGTTAGTGGATGATATACACGGCAGACTTCCATTCTGGTTATGGGATCCAAAGATTTTTTTGTTTGGTAGATTACTCTACGTTCTAGTAGTTTTTCATAGCAGTTTTGAGCATGGGTCAATCTATATCCAATGGGTGTTGTGCACAAGTAGTTGAGAATTTTACAGAGTAATTTGGGATCCTGATGTTCATTTGAGCATTGATCATAGAGTTTGGGATCCTTCTGGTGCATCAATATTCTAGAAAGATCTTATTGGTCATCTATGTCGCATGTATAGTGTGTAGAGAGCATACAGTTTCATCTTTCATTTACTTATACATATTTTGATTTATGATGCATAACTTTTTTTCTCATGAGTTGAATAGTCGATATGATGTTTATCTTTGCACAATTGTGATTATGTTGGTGCTGCAAGAGTTGGTTAGAGATGTGTGGGACATTTTACAGTTCTTCTTTTGGACCTCCAATGGAGTTAAGTTACTTTGTAGCGGAGATTGCTTGGGGACAAGTGATTTAACTGAGGGTGGACTGTAATGTCCCTTTTTTGAGAGCATCAGAGTTTGTAAGATTAGCCTATCATTTGAACCTCATAGGCTAGTGTTGTGGATTTCAGGGTCCAGTTTGGGTGATAATGAACTCTTCAAGTGGAAATTGATAGTGTTTACCTCTCCATATTGTTGGTATATTTTGAGTTTAAGCTATTCCAAGGTTTTTGGTTCCATTTTGATTCATGTACTATTTATAGTAAGTCAGTTGAGTGCTAGTGGCCAACCTTTATATTTTGGGAAAGGGCACCCAGATGAGTAGTGGTTTTTGTGGTTAACCTCCTAGTTCTGATGAAATCAAAAAATAATGTGTATTTTTGGAGATAAGGCATTTTATTATTATTATTAAAGTGTAATTTAATATTTAGAAAATTGCATAATATATGGTTTATTTGAATTATTTTTAAAAGGGGTCATAAGTGATATATAAGTCAAATAATAATAAAATGACTTAGGTGCCGAAAGTGAGTTATAGTATAAAGTCACATAAAAAAGTAATTATTAATGATATTAAATGATTAAAAGGCCTCTTGGAGAAATTGACCTAATTGTGGAGAGTATAAAAGGCGTCAGAAAGGAAATGAAAATCATTCTTTGATCATTCAACACTTGTCTATTTTGAAGAAGCTTTTTCTTTCGAGAAGAAACCTAGGGTTTCACAATAATTTGAATCTTGGAGAACATAGCCTCTCTTTGATTGTGCTACCTATAGGTGAGAAGATCACCCAGGGGTTGTAGGTTATTGGTGGCTTCACACAGAGGTCACATTTGAGCATCATTGGAGGAAATTTTTGAAGCTTTCACAATGGTTTCATTGTTGTTCAGTAAGTATTCAAGACATTTATTATTGGTATTCCTTATTGTTGTTAAGGATATCTTCATTGGAATGAGGGAGACTTATTATGCATTATTGAAGTGTTTTCCTTAAGGAGGTTCAAGGATTTGAGGAGCATATGTTGTACCACATTGGAATTTACTCTATCTTCTGCTAGCACCATTCTATACAGTCATGTGGGACATATAAAGGGGTAGATTACATACCTATTATAGGTCGTATAGGGCCTCAAAGTTAGAATGTGTGAACCTAAAAGCTAGAACACCTATCTTAAATTCTTTATCTCACCCTCATCATGGGTGACTAGGCTTTGTAACTCATTCTAAGGCATTAAAAGGGTGGAGAAACTTGTTCATCATGCTTGGCATTCATTTGTTGAAGAGTTACAACTATTGTCATTCATTTCCAAGTAGTTATAAATTTCTAGATTTTAACTTAATAGTTCTTGTAATGTATGTATGATTATTACTATGATAATGATATTAAAAGTTGATTCAAACATATATGTACATTACATTACAAAGAGATGAAAGTCAGATTTGAATTAAATATATATTTTTGCATAGTTATCCTAATCTGATTAGAAGCTTCGTAGCATTTACTTTTAGTATTCATTCCAAATGGAATTGTATATTTTATTTGTATTCCCTAACAATGTATTACCAATTTTAAATCAAAACTCCAAAACTTTGAAAGACAAACAATTTTAACAAGGTAGAAATATTTTAGAAAGTTTCCACCTAGGCTGGGACATTTCATGAACTCGTAGCTCCTTGAAGATGGTCCATCATGGATGGTTTTTCAAATCCTATGGTAATATCTCCCTCAAACTTCATATGTTTCTTGCTTGCAACTTCATTACCTCTAAGACATAGAGTCCCATCATCAAATATTTTTGATTGATTTTTGTCTTCATCATGCCTACTTGTGGGCTATAAATCACAAGCGAGCACTTCTTCTTGATTCTCTAACCCTTCATCAATGCCACATTTTGATTTCTCTTCCATGCTTCTTATGATGTATTTCACCAATCCCATTTTACTAGGCTTCAATATTACAACACAACTCAAGAAAGAGTCAAAATAAATTGCATTTTCAACCATTTGAAATGCCTTGATACTATTCAAATAATTGTGGAGCCTCTTGCTCGTACCACCTATTGATTTTTTCTACAACTCTACTAAAATCCATTGTGATAAATCTAAATTTAACTATTCTCCCAATAGGCTAGCAAGAACTTTATCTCTCATACCACTAAAATATCCCTAATATTTTTCTCCCAAATTTTAGCACATAAAACTTCACCTATTAATGTTAGCCCAAGAAAGATAAAAAACTAAAAGAAACCTTCACATTTTGATCATCCAAATCCTAGAGTGTGAAAGGTGAGAGCATATACTGTAAGGGGATTTGATAACAATAATCTAGAATTTTGGAAGTTCAATGCTATTGGCAGTAAGCTAGTTGATAAAGAAAATATAAATGCTTAGGTGGTAAGCCAACCTCTTTCACTTTTCAGTAGGCTATAGGAAAAGTAATTGAAAATAAATATCTTGGTGACATAGCAACCACTTCCACTTTTCAATGAGAAATAAAATGTAAAGAATCTCAACCACTTTTTAGCAGAAGTGGAAATACAAACTACTAAAATGAAAGGCTAGTTAGTAAGTTACTAGATAAATGATTTAAAAATGATATCTAACACAATATATCATGTAAGAAATAAACAAAAATAAATCCCAGGTGTTAGGTATTCATCTTTGAAATAACATATAGATGAGGAATCATGAAATTATGAAAAAATTCTAAAAATACTAGGTTTGATATGCTAAAACAATAGTCTGCTATGACAAGGCAAAGAACTAGAAACTTCAATCAGCCATCAAGGAAACTTCATAACTTTCTCTATAAACCTCACATGACCCCAAATAAGTTGCAATGAGTGAAACAAAGTTAGGAATCCAACCTCCTATTGATAAACTTCCTTAAACTAACAACCAATCTTTGTCATGAATCCCAAGGCACTATTAGCAAATTGTACAACCTCCTACTGAGAGTGGCCATCTAGAGAAAATCCAACACCCCACAAAAATTCGTTAAACTCCATGAAAAGGGATGCATAGGAGTGGAGAAGCTAATGAACCAATTCCCACAAAATATTATCAACTCTTCAGGATAGCATGATCATAAACATGCTTTAACCCTTCATGAATCAACAACTAGTAAACTAATATAAACACTCTAAAATGATATCAAACTGAAAATCTAACTCAAACCCACATCAAAATATTTGAAAATGTCAAAACTGAAAAGATCAGAAAACCTGAAAGTAGCCATCACCATTGGAGCTCAACTGCAACCTTTGAATGAAGCACCTAATGTTCAACTAGGAGTTATATTTCAAACTCGAAACTAAAGAAGAAAGTAGGAGGTATAGGGTGATCCCACAATAATGGGTTACACTTTTTGGCTAAACTTGGCATTGAAATGAACATTTTTTACCAGATCGTCACTTTCTTACACCTATAGAAGCTAAACCATTAAGAATTTGAAGATGAAGTGAAATAGTGATTTGTGAGATTTTGTGTGTACATTCTATTTTTTTAATTTTTTTTAAATTAAAAATAAATTGTGAATCCTTCTATGTAATTTGTATTAACTTATTTTTTCTACTAAACAACATTTTAGAAAAAAGATGTTTACTTTTAGCTACATAACATTTTTTATAGAAAGGATGCAATTCTAAATTTTTAAATACAGTTTTTTCACACCAATATCTAGTGGATGGATATTTTTTCATATTTTTTTATTGCATGTATATTTTTTAATTAATTTTCTAAGTTAGAGTAATTATAATTTGGATATATTGTATTTTAAGCTGCATAACTTTTTTTGTATGCATTTGAATTAACTTATTATATTTTTTTTGGAATAAGGACATTAATAGCTAGAGTACATGTATTTTTTAGATTTTTTTTCACTATTTTCCTATTTTTCTGTATGTGTAAAACACAGACCTCGGTGTTCATTGAAAAACCTACAGTCACAAGAAATAAAAAATAAATATATTAATTAAATTAAATATATTTAAAATTATACTTTTTGGGAAACTTATAATAAGGAATACATGCTTGCAAAAGATAAATTTTAAATGAATTAATTTGATCCCAAAAAACTTAAATCAAAAGTGGTTTTTTATCAGCATTTTGATAGGTGTAGAGGAGACTCCATTATAGGTATGGTTTAAAACTAGTGGATTTCTATCCAAGGGGGATTGATTTAAGTGGGTTTGATCAATCCCTCTTCAATTAAAATCTTTTAAATGGAACCCTTTTAAGGCTTAAATCATTATATTTTCTAAAAATATGTGATTTTAGCAAAAATCAGGATGTTCCAGAAAGTGTAACCCGTTATGTGGCAGCATCCTATACCAACCTCAAAGCAAGAGCTTGAAATAATTTCAACAATATTTCATTATGAAAATATAATTTATACAAAAGGAGAGGGAGAGTGTGGTATGTATAGATTTCTAAACCCAAGAATTCAAATCTAATTTTCCATCCAAAAGGGACACCCAAGAATGGAGAATAAAATATCCCTTTTAATTTCTAGATTTGACTTGACTTTGCACACCCAACTTCATTTCTCCAAATAAAATTTATAAAATGTAACAATGTATCCAACTTGGACATCCTCATTAGAAAACAAAATTTAAAAACAACTTAATTCAATGACCATAGGTGTGGGGACCAAAAAGAACATTAGAAATATCAAATAATGACTTAATTTATCAACTTCCAATTCTGACTCCAAGAAGGTTGGAGAAGCATATTCCCATACTACACTACCAAAAATAGAATTTGAATGTTGAACTGTTGCCCAAACCATACTACTAAAAATAGCAAGTGACTTCGAATACCATTTGAGCACATTCTAAGTACACATTGTAACTTACTAAAAATAGTAAGTATAGAAATGGTCACTAATCAAAATGCATGTGACACTCCCCTGAAGCTCTCTAAAAACCCAAAAATACATAGAAAAAATAATGGAAAACTCCTACATGCATCACTTGAAAACTCAAAAAGATACCTCCTACAAAATATGAAACCCTAATTCTACCTCTGAGTAGCCCACAAAAATTTGAAAATGGGCTATCGGTCACTAAAAATCATAGGGCCAAAAATGGGACATGACACTATTACTTTATATTGTGAGATAATCCTCAACATGGTCTTTCCCTTATTGGGTTTTCCATGTAAATATAGTGTTCTATTGTGGATGGTGTTGATTTTTTTCAAAAAAATTATTTTCTTTCATGCTAAATCATTCTAACAGATTAAGGGTTAATTAAGTTGATGTGGATTTGAATGTTAATGAGAGTTTTGAAGTTTTAATCTACAATAGATTCACCCCTCATCTTAGTTGTCTTATGAATTCAAAAATTGGTATTAGAGAAATATTCCTTGGAGTAAAGCTTAACTAATTGAGGTAGATCTAGGATGTCACACAAGAAAGATGTTTCATTGTTTGATGGATTGGATTATGCATTCTTGAAGACATGGATGAAAGGTTTCCTAGTATCTCATAGATTTGTAGTTTCTAAGTCTGTTGATATTGGATACACTATTCCCAAAAATGGTCTAAGAACTAATGATGAGATCAAGGCCTATGAGAATAATGGTAAATAAAGGTATGCTCTCTTCATTGGTTTTCTAATTCTAAACTTGTAAAAGTTATGAATCGGAAAACTACTTAGAAAATCTAGACAAAGTTGGAAAGCATTTATGAAGGAGATTATAAGGTCAAGCAAGCTAAGATGCAAAACCTTGAGATCATATTTGTGAACCTGTTGATGTCTAAAGATGAAAACATTACAAGGTACATGAAAAAGGTGGATGAGGTTATCAAGTCCATTAGAGGTCTTGGTGGAAAACTTAAATAACAGGAAGTAAAGAAAATACTCAGAACTCTTCCTAAATCTTATAGTCATAATTTTTTTGTTATTTAGGAATCTCAAGATTTGAGAAAGTATTCTAGAGATAAATTGTATGGTTCTTTAACTACTTTTTAAATGAGAGAATTTCGTCCAAGTATTAGAGAAGACTAAGGTATCATATTAGGAGGATCGTGATGATGTGGAAGAAAAATTTGTGAGAAGAGTGAAAAAGGGTACTAATAAGTACAAAGGTAAGTTGTCTTTCAAATTTTCAATTGTAGAAATATAGGTCATTATGCTTCAAGATGTCCAAAAGAAGACTTTATGACAAAAATAAGGAGAACAAAGGTTAACCAATCAAGAAAATTGATTATATTAGAGAAGATGTCAGTATATCTGATGATGAATCTAATTATGTGGATGATGAGGATAGTGAATTCTTGTTCATGGCTTTAAAAGATGGAACTATTTTTTCTAACTCTAAGAGATATGTGAAGGAAACTGCTCTAAAAGTAGGTGATAATATTGAAGGCACTATGGTGACTGCTTTTCATGCTAGAGAGGAGAAGAACTACTGGATTATTAATAGTGGATGCTCAAATCATATTACCAATGACAAGAGTAAGTTTTTTGAGCTTGAAAAATATGAAGGAGGACTTGTTAATTTTTGTGATGATACATCTTCTAAGATACATGGAAAGGGTTAAGTCAGTTTTGATGGAAAGCATAATACTAATGATGTTAGATTTTTGTTAATGGTTTATGACATAACCTCTTGAGTGTTGGATGAATGTGTAGAAAATAACATAATATTATGTTTTAAGATGATGGATGGGAAATTAGAAAGGATTCAAAACTATGGTTGCTGTTGGAAGGACAAGTGGAAATGTTTATCAGTTTAAAGGTGTTGATGGTCATTCCTTCATCACTCAAATTAATAAAATTTGCCTATGAAAAACAAGAATATGTCACATCAATTTTGATAGCCTAGTAAGGATCAATTTAGTTTAGGTTGTGAGAGATTTTTCAAAGATTATAAATCCTATCAATGTTGTATGCAAGGAAAGTCAAATAGGGAACAAGCAAGAATAACTTTTAAAGTTAAAGAATAATCTACTATTGGACTATTTGAGCTAGTGCATATAGATCATTGTGGTCTTAGTAGAGTAATAAGTATTCAAGGTGGCAGGTATTTGATTCTATTAATTGATGATTATTCTAGAATGGCATGGGTTCCTTTTCTCAAAGAAAATCAAAAGCTCTAGATAAGTTCAAAGAATTTAAAGTTGCAGTTGAAATGAAATAGAAATGAAAATTAAATGTTTGAGTTCCGAAAAAGGTGGAGAGTTCACCTTGAATGAGTTTAACATTTTTTGTGAGAATCATGGAATAAAGAGGCATTTATTTTCCCCTAAGACTCCTCAATAGAATGGAGTGGTTGAAAGAAAGAATAGAACTATTCAAGAAATTGCAAGGACAATGATGAAAGAGGAAAATCTACCAAAAGTATACTAGAAATAATTAATTCATACTACTAGATACATTCTTAATTGAGTGAAAAAATAAGAAAATAGCACAAAGACTCTGTATGAGTTGTAGTATGGAAGGATTCTTACTATCAAATATTTTAGAGTATTTGGAATAAAATGCTATATCAAAAGAGATGAAGAAAACTTAAGAAATTTTGATACAAGATCTGATGAAGGTATCTTCCTCAAATATTCTACTAAAAGAAAAGCTTCTCGGTGCTACAACAAGAGGCTGGGAAATAGAGTTGAAAGTGGGTATGTGCAGGATCATGATGGGCCAAAAAGTGGTGATATGTAAGTGAAATGATGGCCCATGTGGCTAACAAAATTTTTTTAACCCAAAATTGATGAAACAAAAAGTGGTTTTAAACGAAATTTTTAGCTTTCCATCAATATAAATTATGCTTTACTTTGAATTTAATAAATTATTATTATTCATTTTCTATTTGAATTATGACTAGAGTCCTAATTGATAGGCTGATTGAAAAACGTCAATAGCTTTCAAAGGGTGTCACATTTTTTGAATCTGAAACATGTGTCACATTCTATTCTTCACACAGTATAGGATTAAATAAAAAATAATTTAATTTCATGAAGTTTTGACCAAGTTAAGGTGGTCAGACGTACAAGTTTTTATATTTTTTTAAAAGTTGTAATAAAAAAATAATAATTAATTATTTACTTGGAAAGAAATTACAAAAAAACATGCATCACATGGAGACATGAGTCTTCTATTTATATCTAAAATATTATAAAAAATATCATTTTATTGTGGTTATGGTGGTCAGACAGACACCTACTTCTTATTTTTTCCCTAAAATTGAAGTACTACTGCATTGAAATTTCAAATTTTCACCAAATATAATCTTTTTAAATAAAAACAAACCTAGTAGTTTAGAAACTACATTCAATTTGCAACAGATTCTATTCTTACATATTTTAAAAATAATATAGTTCTTATTCAAATTTTTACATCAAGTTGCCTAACTCTAATTTTTTTGAATTTTATTGCCACTTAAGGGCTTGTTTTTTCCATGATGATCCTGCACATGCCCAAGTGCAAGTTCAAGGTGGATGAAGACCTATAGAAGAACTCAGTGGTGATAGATGAATATGAATCAAATAAGTCCTCTTGCAAAGAAGAAGAAAAATCTAAATATAAACAAGTACAAATTGAATAGGAAAAAGATCTAAAAAGGATACCTAAGACTCCTAAGTATGTACAGAAGAATCATTGTGAAGAACAAATCATTGGTAATAAGAGAAAAAGGTGTACTAAAAAGAATAAAATTTGCTGAAGAATAGATAAATCTATGTTTACTTTCTAAAGTTGAACCCAAAATAGTGATTGAAGCATGCAAGGATAAATATTGGATCAAGGATATGGAAGAAGAACTATTCCAGATTGAGAAGGTTCGGACTTGGGAAGTTGTCCCAAGACCAGAAAACAAGAATGTGATTGGAAATAATTGGGTATTCTGAAAAGAAAATTGAATGAGAATGGAGAAGTGGTAAGAAATTAGGCAAGGATTGTGTGTAAAGGCTACTCACAACTAGAAGGAATTGATTTTGAGAAGATATTTTCTCTAGTGGAAAGAATGGAAGCTGTCAAAATTTTTTTCTTTTGCATCACATAAGGATTTCAAAGTTTATCAAATGGATGTGAAGTCTGCTTTCTTGAATAGTGAGTTGGAAGAAGAGGTATACATAGAACAACTAGAAGGATTTCAGCTGTCAAATAAATCGGATATGGTCTATAGATTGAAGAAGACATTGTATGGATTGAAATAAGCTCCTAGAGCTTGGTATGTAAGGTTAGATAGGTACTTATTACAACAAAGATTCAATAAAGGTACCACAAATAAAAATCTTTATTTCAAAGTTGAAAATGATCAAATCTTGATTGTGGTTTTGTATGTGGATGATATAATATTTGGAGGAAATGAAGCTATACATAAAAAAAATTTAGAAGAGATGCATAATGAGTCTGATATGTCAATGTTTGGGGAGATGAATTTATTTCATGGGTTACAAATCAATCAGATAGATAAAGGTATTTTAATTTCACAATAAAATATGTTAAGGAAATGTTGGAAAAGTTTGGAATGGAATATTCTAAACGAGTATGTTCTCTTATGGTTATTGGTTGCAAACTAACAAAGAATGATGGATCTCCTAAGACTAATCAAAGCTAGTATTGATCAATGATTGGAGGATTGCTATATCTAACTACTAATAGACCAAATATCATGCATGTAGTTGTTTTGTAGCTAGATTTCAAGAAAATCCCAAATAACCACATGTTGCAGTAGTGAAGAGGATATTAAGATACTTGAAGGGAAATCTGGAACATGGCTTGTGGTATCCAAAGGATACTAATTTTACTCTGATTGCTTATATATATATATATATATATATTGGGTAGGTTGTGTAGATGACAAGAAAAGTACAAGTGGTGGTGCATTATTTCATTAAAGTAGATTAGTGTCTTGGCTAAGCATGAAGAAAGATTCATTATCTTTATCTACTACAAAGGTCAAATAAACTGCAACAACATCTTGTTGCACACAAGTGTTGTGGATGAGGAAAACCTTGAAGGATATCAGAGTGGTATATGATGAACCAATTTCTATTTTTTGTGATAATACAAGTATTATTAATAAATTTTCAACAATTTGATAATGCATTCAAGGAAAAATCATATCTCAATCTAGTATCATTTTTTGAGAGAGAATGTTGTAGAGAATAAGGTGAAGTTTGAGTATCTACCTACAAAGGATAAGGTTTCTGACATATTTACTAAGGCTCTTACTAAGAATAATTTTTAGTATCTCTGGGAGAAGTTATGGGTTCTTGCCCCTCCTTCTTTGAACTAGATGCATAAGGATATGAATCACTTTGAAATATCTCAAGATTCATTCTTTGTTCTAGATTGATGTTGGTTGCTACTTCTCAAGGGGAGTAGGTAGTGGCATTATTGGTTGTGATAGTCACGGGGAGTGTGTTTTGTCATTCAAGGATATGTGTAGTGGTAATTTATTCGTGTAGTATGGTGTGTTCTCCTAAGGGGGGGTATGTAGAGCAATAAAGGAAAAGGAAGTTAAAAAATAGTGGTGAGTAGGTATAAGTATGTTTAATATCAATGGGGTAGAGATGCAAATAGTTTTTCCCTTTTCCATTTATCTCGACAGGGGAGAGAGTAATGTGAAAAAGAAGAGTTAATTATCAAATGGAGAGATAAAGAAAAGGGAAAAAGATAAGTTGCTAAGAAGGAGACAATAATGTGTTGGTTGAGAAAGGTAGAAAAAATAAGAGAGATGCAAAGAGTTGATAAGTGTGTTCATGATCATAGTTGTTGTGTTTGTTGTTGATGGTTTTTCACATCGAGTGTTGCCATCAATGACAAAGGGGGAGATTGTTGCAAGTATGGTGTTGTCATTGATGTCAATTAAATGCAGCTTTGGTAATATCAATTGTATGAGTACGAGATTGTTGGTATTAAGTTGGTGTTTTCAATTATGTCTATGTTGTTGGAACTTTTTGGCGATGATTTGATTAGTTGCATTATGTTGTCATTAGTAAGTTTTACTAGTGTCAACCTCTATTGTTTCTTTGATAAGTCTCTATTTATGGATGCATGGATGAGTTGCTATGTTACAGTTTCTCTAGTATGATGAATATGAGAATGTGTCTCTGGTGCTTGGTTTCCAAGTGTGCTTTTGATTAAATTTGAATAAAAAGGAAAAAAATTGTTGAAGAAGTGTTCTATGTTACAGAGTAGTTGTCTATTTTTTCTTCGTATTTCTTCTACGTTGAAGATCTACTTGTCCAATTTGGATATGTTTATTAGAAATGTTTAGATGTGTTATATCTAAATTTTGGTATGTTGGATCATTGTGCAGAGGAAGTTTTGTTCACCAATGTGTGAACTATGTTGGATTGTGGTGTAGAGAAATGGTTTTTCTTTAAATTTCTCTAAAGTTTAGCTTTTAGTCTTGAAGATTTTGAAGTGTTTTGCTATTGCCTATAACTATCTTGAGTTGAATTTGCTAATGGTTTGTTGCTCTGGAAGTTGGTTTGTTGAGTTACAGTGTGTGTTGAATATTTTCTGAGTGTACTAGGTGTGTATATTCTTCAAGTGAAAGTTATGGTGAGGGAATTTTTTAGATTTTAGGGTGTTTGTGAATATCCTATATTTTTTTCAACTGATATTTTCTATCGGTGAGTTTTCTTTAGATCAAATGTGTTGGTAGTTTTTCCCACATAGATATTGAAGTTCTCTAAGAGGTAGCCAACCCCTATTGTAGATGAATGCAAGAGGCTAGTGGCCAACTAATGAGAGTCAGTTAAAGACCGACCTATCCTACACTTTTGGCTCCATAGGACCAAGGTGGGTAAAACTAAATGTGTTCATAAAAATGTCTTATAATTGGTAAGAATGCTTTCTATATACAAATTACAATCCCTACACACTCAAGGGGGTAGTCATTATTCTAGGTTTTGGCAGACCGGAGAATAATTATAGGCACCAAAGAGCAATGAAATTGACCAAATCAAAGAAATAATTACTTCCCATAGGAAAACAAGGTCTAATATGTGGTTATGTTCAGCACTTGGATCACCATGCTTAGAACTACAGTCTTACACCTAAGAGAAAGGTTACAAACATTATTCAATGCCTCATCCATTGGGTGAAGGAGTCATACAAAGTATAATTCTGATATTGTAAACCTATCTTCATGTAGCCTTACTACCATGAGATATTTCAATATATTAAAACAATACTTCTTAGTGAATCCTGAGTATATACAACCATGAACATGTAATTTAGCTTTTCAATCATTTGATTAACCCATTAAGTTAAAGAAAGAAAACAAATTACAATTTCAATTAATCATTGAAACTGAAGAGAGAAACCCTTGATAAATCCATTCATAATCCATGGCACACACACAGGAGACAAAACCATCTTAATTTTGTAGATTTCTTTCGATATTAGTAATTAAAAAGCATAGAATACTAACTCTATACAAATCCCCACCTAGGATGATTTCCTAAACAATGTTCACAACATTTCAACATTAAAACTAACTGTACAGACTCCAAGGTTTCAGACCCAAAATTTTGACCCCACAATGAGCCATGAAATCTACTTTATAGAACAAGCGAGCAACAAGCATTAGGCTACATTGTCAGTACCAAAATTTAATTTCATCCCAAATTTAAATTCAAATTCACATTCCTCATCATTTGATAACATCGTGTATGATCAAAGGAATCAAAAAATGATTACATAATAACAAGTCAGAGAAAAAAATTTTGTGCAAAGACGTGCACGTCCATGTCCACACAATGAAATGGCAGGAAAAGAAACATCCAACATACCCACCACCGGTGACCATAAAGAAATCGCATGGCCCTAGTACAAATGACCGCTTCGAGTCCACGCCTTAGATAGCGACGGAACCACCTTCCCCTTACCAGCCTTGTTAGCACAACCCCTAACAACCGAACCTGGTGCCAATGTAGTTACAGGTTCAACTGTCAAGAGCTCCTCATTTACTCCCATGAGCTCTATTAAGGTGGCCAACTAACACCAGTAGTCTAAATCATTGTCAGATTCATTACCATCAGAATCGGATATGACCATAGGGGATGAACAACGTATTAGCTTCTTTCCAGTATTCCTCGTAGTACCCCTAAGCGCTATGGGAGTAATTTTCTCCATCATGATTGGAAACCTTCAGGCTCCCAGCCTCGCACTCCTATGTTCAGTCGATTTATCCATATAGAAAAACAAAGCCTTGCAATACACCGAAGAAGAAAACTTCCTGCACAAAAACAAAAGAAAATGCAATGCTAATTACACATAACTTAGTCAACATTTATAGAATGGTCTAGCATGCAGGATACAATTGCTTGAAAGCAATTCAAGCACTTGAAAAATTAGTGATTAATACATCCATGAGTGTTTTCAGCAGGATGGCATTATTCGCACGCCAGAGAAAATTAGCAGGAGATCCTCTAGAAAAGGAAAATCCATGCCATTAATGAAAATAGCAATAGAAAGGAAATATATGCCACACAAATGAATCACACACCCCTCCTTTGAATTTCAACCACTGATTCAGAGCACATCTAGCAAATCAGAGGGTTGAGATCAAGTCAACGAGTATTGACAATCCACTTTAGCGCCTTGGAAAAGATGTCCAATCAAAACCCACAAAAATAGGAGGTTTGAACCATACAATGGGGCCCACATAGCCCCATCGTAGACCTCATAGTACCATTAATAATATTTACTCCGATCGTGTGAGGTGTGCGAGAGGTCATAATTAACCCTGTTATTAAAGACCATCACCTGTGAAGAGATGACCATACGTCACCGCCAACACCTTAGGAAAAACACACACATCCGTTCATGCCAGATGGCGACATCTCACAAACCTCGCACCACTTTGGTGATGCTAGAAAGAAAACCTACGAGGTTGGTGAGAAATGGCCCAGATCAAAACCTACAATCGGACGGTTCGCCAGACTTTAGATGAAACATTTAGGTGGGACCGGCCAATGAAACCCCTAGCAGTATAAAACATAAGCCATCTTGGTAGAAAGACCGGAAAGCTAGGTGAAAGGGGTCGGTAAAGACATAACTCGAGAGGGATAAAACCTCACTTAAGTGACTGGTTACCCTCGGTAGTAAGTCACTGTTGAAACATAATAAGAGGGTTTTGAAAATTCGATAATTAAAAACACCATGGGTAACTTTGAAACCCCAAAACCCCAACTCGCATCACTTAAAATATTGAAAGTCCCATCAATATTACACAAGACCTTTAACAGATATATTACCTTGTTCTGTCAACTGGACTTGTGTGTACAAACTTGGTAGCCCTAGGCCACCAAATAAGAGAAATCAAGGTCTACCCCTATCAAAAACAAAATTCTTCATTTTCTAATGCAAAAAGAGCTTGTAACATTCACTATCTGATGTTTTGAAACTCATGGGATGACCAATACCTTTGAGAATACTATGGTGGCTACTTGTACTCTACCCCTATACTAATTTAATCAATGCTTTGCCCCACCATTTTAAGAGCAACACATGACCATGATAATAATTCACCTTATCCTACTCCTGGTCATATTTCATAGGATGTTGGCTTAATTGTACCAGGAAATGGAAAATTTCATAACTTACCTGGTCCGTAACATCATCCATTCTGGTATCATCAATTTTCACATTGAACTGAAAGTTATCATATAGAATAGTGTCCATGGTATCCTTACTCCCATTGCCTAACAAAGATGCTACATAGCTCCAGGAATTTCCCTCCTAGAATTTTCTATTCAAGTTTGGTTGCCACCCTATGAAATTTGTCAATTGGGAGTACACCAGGGCATTACAAAAGTTAGCAATATTGGCTACATCATTCTTTAGGGAATGCACAAACACATTCATCTCTGACCACTCCATATACATCTTTTCTTGTACCTCTTCATTCATTTCTATATGAAAACTCTCAAAGACAGATTTAAAAGCATTAATTTCACCTTGATCAGAAAAGACAGAACAATATGTACTGGCTTCCTTGTTCTCAACACTACCTGTTGAATATGTTGATTTATAAGTGAATATCTAAGCACAATCTAGAAACCTTTTACTGATCACATCAATGCAAGAAGGCAATAAAAAATCCATCTCCACTTCACATAGATATTCAGGAAAGACCATAGTACCAATGTGTTCATCACTATAATGGCTACCTCCAATTCTACTCTTCTGACCACACACATCATTGTCCTTAGATTTTTCAACATTTATACAGCGTCCCTATTCCATTGCTAATATATCTATAGATATACGTCATCTGATAATTGTTCCTTCACTTGGAAACAAACATGGGGCTCTTCATTCACACCCACTCCAATAAAAATAAAAACTCAGTTGCATTCTCAGTACTGCAATCATTACCCTTAAAATCATAATCACTAGCTTGCAATAGAATCTCAGTGACATGAGAATCACAATTAGGATTTGGAAACACAATAGGTGTATCATACAATCCTACATCATTTTTCCCCTCAATTTCTTCAATATTAATGCAAAATATTTGTAATGAATGAGCACTACCTTTATTTTGCATAGATGCATTCCTGTCCGATTCTTCAATCTCTATCCATTGAATCACTTGAGCCAAATTAGTAGGTTTCAATTCCTCTAGTAAAGAACTCGGTCCTGGTTCATATAGTTCACAAAATAAATCAATGCATTCATAATCATTAGGTCTTTGATCTATAGGAATTTGTATTAAGATTCCCAAAAATTTCAAGAAAAACTCATATGGTGATTCCTTCTCTTGCCTTCTCATATCATACAGTTCTAATACACAAGAAACTTGATCATCATCACTCAAAATGGAATGGGTTTCAACTTGGGTCTCATTATCATCAAACTGCATTAGTGGAGTTATAATAGTTCTAGTGAGAATTTTATCATCATCAGTTTTTTCAATAGCCGGCCCTGACATTCTATCAGTACTGGTTAGGCTAGGGTAATCAATACTTGCAGCCGGATACCTCTTCATCTTTGAATATTTCATCTTATTTTCAATTTCCATAGCTAGTTGGTATGCTTGGTGCAGAGTAGTAGGCTCTTTGTCCCTTAATAAAAAACTCATCCTCTTGTTGAAAGAACCAAGATAGACAACCAAGATTTCAGCCTCATTTGGTCTTATTTCTTTAGGGATTTCCCTTAAAGCTCTTGAAAACCTGATATTAAATTATAGGACTGATTGCTCCTCTTGTAAGTGAATTCCCATCAATCCTTTCCTCAATGTGTTGGGATTTATTCTTTCACCAAATTGTTCCATCAAAGCCATCACCAACTGATTCCATGAATTAACAGAAAAGGCAGGTAGATAGGAAAACCAATCCCTAGCATCACCTTTTAAGGATTGCACAAATAGTTTCATGACAACATCCTCATGAATGATTTCATAATCACCCATTACATCTACAAAATGTTGTAAATGCTTAGAAGCCGATTATGCAACTTGCCCTGTATATTGAGGCCAATACTTCCTAATTTTCTTAGGAATTGAATTAGGGTAATCACTGATACCACTAAACATAAAATGCATATACCTTTGAGTTACAAAACTCCCCAAAGGGCTTAATACAACGTGCTCTTTTTGCATATTTATGTCTGACCTTACACATGGGAGACTGCTCAACAACATATAATTATTAGACACATCATTTATTATCTCAACCAGGAGTTTATTAATGACTAACAATAGCATTCCTTGCTTTCCAAGATTTTATGCAATACAAACATGTTTCATAAATCCTTTTACATGGTGCACTAATAGAAGTATGGTAAAACCAATCATTGTTCCCATTTTTGATGTTGGACATCTAATTTGGAACCATTTTCATCCTTAATCACAAACACCCATTATCATTAGAAATAGTGAACTGTTTAGTTTTGATGAAATACATGGTAGTTGTTTGCAGCATGTATCAATATCTTTTCGAGACTGTAAATAGCACAAATCTAGGACTATTCCTTCTTATATTCACTGGTTCTTCAGATAGAGTTGCCACCTCATCAATAGAGAACAATATTTAAAAGAAATTTGACATTCTATTCTCTAAGTTATGCTAGATTATGTGTTTCACTACCCATTATAGAGTCACACCATACCATCCGCAATATCTTTCACAATCATAATCCATTACCATGGAAGTCTAACACTTATCTTTTCTTCAAACAAAATTTTCTGGATAAGCACCTCCAACCCCTATGGTTCCTCTATCTTCCTTCTCTCTCTCTTTTCTAAATTTCTAAGAAGTTCTCCTGAATAAAATCATCCTTCAATGAAAAACTCTAGAAATCCTGAATCCTTTGATTACAGGAAACCATAGACCACAAGATTATTAGGATTATTTTGAACTGCCTCCTTTCGCTTGGGTTGAAAATATTCACTATGTCAATTCAGAACAACATATCATTAAATATGAATCTATAAACATTTGTAACTTGTGATTCAAAAAATTTCCCTAATAGGAGAAATAATTCAAAAAAAATTGACCTCTGGTTACAAAAATAATTCAACATTTAATATGACTCTATACCAGCACCATCTGCACCCAAAACTATTGAGTTTATCCCCAGCGGAGTGGCCATTTTGTTGGTGTTTTTTCCCACATAGAGATTGAAGCTCTCTAAAAGGTACCCAACCCCTATTGTGGATGACTGCAAGAGGCTACTGGCCAACTAACAAGAGTCAGTTAAAGACTAACCTCTCCTACACCTTTGGCTCTATAGGATGAAGGTGGTTAAACCTAAATGTGTTCATAAAAATGTCATATAACTGGTAAGAACACTTTATGTATACAGATTACAATCCCTACACACTTAAGGGGATAGACATTATTCTTGGTATTGGAAGACCGAAGAATAATTACAGGCACCAAAGAGCAATGGTATTGACCAACTCAAAGAAATAATTACTTCCCATAGGAAGACAAGGTTTAATATGTGGTTATGTTCAGCACTTGGATCACCATGCTTAGAACTACAGTCTTACACCAAAGAGAAAAGTTGCAAACATTATTCATTACCTCATCCATTGGGTGACAGAGTCATACAAAGTATAGTTCTAATATTGTAAACCTATCTTCATGTAGCCTTACTACCATGAGATATTTTAATATATTAAAATAGTACTTCTTAGCGAATCCTGAGCATATACAACCATGAACATGTAATTTAGCTTTTCAACCATTTTATTAACCCATTAAGTTAAAGCAAGAAAAAAAATTACACTTTCAATTAATCATTAAAACTGAACAGAGAAACCCTTGATAAATCCATTCATAATCCATGGCACACACATAGGAGACAAAACCATCTTAATTTTATAGATTTCTTTTGATATCAGTAATTAAAAAGCATAGCATACTAACTTTATACAAATCCCCACCCGGGATGATTTCCTGAACAATGTTCACAACATTTCAACATTAAAACTAATTGTACAACCTCCAAGGTTTCGAACCCAAAATTTTGACCCCACAATGAGCCGTGAAATCTCCTTTATATAAAAAGAAAGCAACAAGCATTAGGCTAAATTATTAGTACTGAAATTGAATTTCATCCCAAAGTGAAATTCAAATTCACATTCCTCATCATTCAATAACATCGTGTATGATCAAAGAAATAAAAAAATGGTTACATAATAACAAGTCGGAGAAAAAAATTTCATGCAAAGCACGTGCACATCCACATCCAGACGATGAAACAGCAAGAAAAGAAACATCCAAAACACCCACCACCGGTAACCATCAAGAAAATACATAGCGCCAGTACAAGCGACTGTTCGAGTCCACGCCTGAGACAACGACAGAACCACCTTCCCCTTACCAGCCTTGTCAGCACAACCCCTAACAACCGAACCAAGTGCCAATGCAGTTATAGGTTCAACTGCCAGGACCTCCTCATTTACTCCCATGAGCTCTGTTAAGGTGGCCAAGTAACACCGGTAGTTCGAATCAGTGTCAGATTCATTACTATCAGAATCAAATATGACCATAGGAGACAAGCAACATATTAGCTTCTTTCCAGTATTCCTAGTAGTACCCCTGGGCGCTATGGGAGTAATTTTCTCCATCATGACCGAAAAACCTACGAGATTGACGAGAAATGGCCCAGATCAAAACTTGCAATCGGACGGTTCACCAGACTTTAGATGAAGCATTTAGGTGGGACCGGCCAGTGAAACCCCCAGCGGTACAAAACATTAGCCGTCTTGGCAGAAAGACTAGAAAACTAGGTGAAAGGGTCCGGTAAAGACACAACTCAAGAGGGATAAAAACCTCTCTTAAGTGACTAGTTACCCTCGATAGTAAGTCACTATTGAAACATAATAAGAGGGTTTTGAAAATTCGATAATTAAAAACACCATGGGTAACTTTGAAACCCCAAAACCCCAACTCGCATCACTTAAAAAATTGAAAGTCCCATCAATGGCTCTAACTGGGGATGTATGCCCCCTATGGGCATAACAAGAATCCAGAATCTTTGGTTTCGCAAACCTCATTATTGAATTACACAAGCCCTTTAACAGATATATTACCTTGTTCTTTCAACTGGACTTGTGTGTACAAACTTGGTAGCCCCAAGCCACAAAACAAGAGAAATCAAGGTCTACCCCTATCAAAAACAAAATTCTTCATTTTCTGACACAAAAAGAGCTTGTAACATTCACTATTTGATGTTTCTAAACTCATAGGATGACCAATACCTTTGAGAATACTATGGTGGCTACATGTACTCTACCCCTATACTAATTTAATCAATGCTTTGCCCCACCATTTTAAGAGTAACACATGACCATGATAATACTTCACCTTATCCTGCTCTTGGTCATATTTCATAGGATGTTGGCTTAATTGTACTAGGAAATGGAAACTTTCATAGCTTACCTGGTCTGTAACATCATCCATTCTAGTATCATCAGTTTTCACATTGAACTGAAATTCATCATATAGAGCAGTGTGCATGGTATCCTTACTCCCATTACCTAACAAAGATGGTACATAGCTCCAAGAATTTCCCTCCTGGAATTTTCTATTCATTTTGGTTGCCATCCTATGAAATCTGTCAATTGGGAGTACCCCAGGGCATTACAGAAGTTAGCAGTATTGGCTACATCATTCTTCAAGGAATGCACAAACACATTCATCTCTGACCACTCCATATACATATTTTCTTGTACCTCTTCATTCATTTCTATATGAAAACTCTCAGAGACAAATTTAAAAGCATCAATTTCACCTTGATCAGAAAAGAAAGAACAATATGTACTGGCTTCCTTGTTCTCATTACTACCTATTGAATATGTTGATTTATAAGTGAATATCTCAGCACAATCTGGAAACATTTTACTAACCACATCAATGCAAGAAGGCAATAACACATCCATCTCCACTTCACATAGATATTCAGGAAAGACCATAGTACTAATGTATTCATCACTATAATGGCTACCTCAAATTGTACTCTTCTGACCACACACATCATTGTCCTTAGATTTTTCAAACATTTATATAGCTTCCCTGTCCCACTACTAATATATCTGGGGCACACTCTAGATAAACGTCATCTGAAAATTGTTCCTTCACTTGGAAACAAACATGGGGCTCTTCATTCCCACCCAACTCCAATAAAAATAAAAACTCAGTTGCATTCTCAGTACTGCAATCATTACCCTTAAAATCATAATCACTAGCTTGCAATAGAATTTCAGTGACATGAGAATCACAATTAGGATTAGGAAACACAATAGGTGTCACATACAATCCTACATCATTTTTTCCCTCAAGTTTTTCCAATATTCATGCAAAAAAATTTGCAATGAATAAGCACTACCTTTATTTTGTGTAGATGCATTCCTGGTCGATTCTTCAATCTCTATCCATTGAATCACTTGAGTCAAATTAGTAGGTTTCAATTCCTCTAGTAAAGAACTCAGTCCTGGTTCATATAGTTCACAAAATAAATCAATGCATTCATAATCATTAGGTCTTTGATCTATAGGAATTTGTATTAATATTCCCAAAAATCTCAAGAAAAACTTATATGGTGATTCCTTATCTTGCCTTCTCATATCATACAGTTTTGATACACAAGAAACTTGATCATCATCACTCAAATTGAACTGGGTTTCAACTTGGGTCCCATTATCATCAAACTACATTGGTGGAGTTATAATAGTTCTAGTAAGAATTTTATCATCATCAGTTTTTTGAATAGCTGGCCCTAACATTCTATTAGTACTGGTTAGGCTAGGGTTATCAATACTTGCAACCAGATACCTCTTCATCATTGAATATTTCATATTATTTTCAATTTTCATAGCCAATTGGTATGCTTGGTGTAGAGTAGTAGGCTCTTTGTCCCTTAATAAAAAACTCATCCTCTTATTGAAAGCACCAAGATACACAACCAAGATTTCAGCCTCATTTGGTCTTATTTCATTAGGGATTTCCCTTAAAGCTCTTGTAAACCTGATATTCAAATACAGGACTAATTCCTCCTCTTGTATGTGAATTCCCATAAATCCTTTTCTCAATGTGTTGGGATTGATTCTTTCACCAAATTGTTCCATAAAAGCCATCACCAACTGATTCCATGAATTAATAGAAAAGGCAGGTAGATATGAAAACCAATCCCTAGCATCACCTTTTAAGGATTGCACAAATAGTTTCATGACAACATCCTAATGACTAGTTCCATAATCACCCATTACATCTACAAAACATTGTAAATGCTTAGAAGCCAATTCTGCAACTTGCCTTGTATATTGAGGCAAATACTTCCTAATTTTCTTAGGAATTGAATTAGGGTAAACACTGATACCACTAAACATAGAAGGCATATACCTTTGAGTTACAAAACTCCCCAAACGGGTAAATAAAATGTACTATTTTTTGCATATTTATGTCTGACCTTACACATGGGAGACTACTCAACAACATATAATTATTAGACACATCACTTATTATTTTAACCAGGAGTTTATTAATGACTGACAATAGCATTCCTTGCTTTCCAAGATTTTATGCAATACAAGCATGTTTCATAAATCCTTTAAAATGTTGCACTACTATAAGTATGGTAAAACCAATCATTGTTTCCATTTTTGATGCTGGACATCTAATTTGCAACTATTTTTATCCTTAATCACAAACACCCATTATCATTAGAAATAGTGAACTGTTTAGTTTTGATGAAATACGTGGTAGTTGTTTGCAACATGTATCAATATATTTTTGAGACTATAAATAGCACAAATATGGGACTATTCCTTCATTTAATTACTAGTTCTTCAAATAGAGTCACCACCTCATCAATAGAGGACAATATTTAAAAGAACTTTGACATTCTATTCTCTAAGTTCTCTTAGATTGTGGGTTTTACTACCCATTACAGAGTTGAACCATACCATCAACAATATATTTCACAATCATAATCCATTACCGTGGAAGTCTAAAACTTATCTTCATTTCGAACAAAAAGTTCCGGATAAGCACCTCCAACCCCTATGGTTCCTCTATCTTCCTTCTCTCTCTCTTTTTTAAATTTCTCTGGAGTTCTCCCCAATAAAATCATCCTTCAATGAATAACTCTAGAACTCCTGAATTCTTTTCTTACAGGAAACCATAGACCACAAGATTATCATGATTATTTTGAACTACCTCCTTCCGCTTGGGTTGAAAATATTCATTGTGTAAATTCAGAACAACATATCATTTAATATGACTCTATAACCATTTGCAACCGGTGATTCAGAAATTTTCCCCAATAGGAGAAATAATTCAAAAAAAATCGACCTCTGGTTACAGAAATAATTCAACATTTAATATGACTCTATACCAGCACCGTCTACACCCAAAACTGTTGAGTTTATCCCCAACGGAGTGGCCATTCTATTGGTGTTTCTTCCCACATAGAGATTGCAGTTCTCTAAGAGGTAGCCAACCCCTATTGTGGATGACTGCAAGAGGCTAGTGGCCAACTAACGAGATTCAATTAAAGACTAACCTCTCCTACACTTTTGGCTCTATAGGACCAAGGTGGGTAAACCTAAATTTGTTCGTAAAAATGTCTTATAACTGGTATGAACACTTTTTGTATACAGATTACAATCCCTACACACTCAAGGGGATAGTCATTATTCTTGGTATTGGCAGACCAGAGAATAATTATAGGCACCAAAGAGCAATAGAATTGACCAACTCAAAGCAAGAATTACTTCTCGTAGGAAGACAAGGTTTAATATGTGGTTATGTTCAGCACTTGGATCACCATGCTTAGAACTACAGTCTTACACCGAAGATAAAGGTTGCAAACATTATTCAGTGCCTCATCCATTAGGCGATGAAGTCATACAAAGTATAATTATGATACTGTGAGCCTATCTTCATGTAGCCTTACTACCATGAGATATTTCAATATATTAAAACAATAATTCTTAGTGAATCCTAAGTGTATACAACCATGAACATGTAATTTATCTTTTCAAGAATTTGATTAACCAATTAAGTTAAAGCAAGAAAAAATATTACACTTTCAATTAATCATTGAAACTGAAGAGAGAAACACTTGATAAATCCATTCATAATCCATGGCACACACATAGGAGACAAAACCATCTTAATTTTGTAGATTTATTTTGATATCAGTAATTAAAAAGCATAGCATACTAACTTTATACAAATCCCCACCCAGGATGATATCCTGAACAATGTTCACAACATTTCAACATTAAAACTAACTGTACAGACTCCAAGGTTTCGGACCCAAAATTCTGACCCCACAATGAGCCGTGAAATCTCCTTTATATAAAAAAGAGAGCAACAAGCATTAGGCTACACTATCATTACCAAAATTGAATTTCATCCCAAAGTGAAATTCAAATTCACATTCCTCATCATTCGATAACATCATGTATGATCAAAGGAATCAAAAAACGGTTACATAATAACAAGTTGGAGAACAAAATTTCATGCAAAGCATGCACACGTCCACGTCCACATGATGAAATAGCAGGAAAAGAAACATCCATCACACCCACCACTGGTAACCATCAAGAAAACACACGGCCGCGATACAAGCGACCGCTTCGAGTCTACACCTGAGACAACGAGGAAACCACCTTACCCTCACTAGCCTTGTCAGCACAACCCCTAACAACTGGACCCGGTGCCAATGTAGTTACAAGTTCAACTGCCAGGACCTCCTCATTTACTCCCATGAGCTCTGTTAAGGTGGCCAAGTAACACTGGTTGTCTAAATCGGTGTCAAATTCATTACCATCAGAATCAGATATGACCATAGGGGATGAGCAACGTATTAGCTTCTTTCCATTGTTCCTAGTAGTACCCCTGGGTGCCATAGGAGTAATTTTCTCCATCACGACTAGGAACCTTCGGGCTCCCAGCCTCGCACTCCTACGTTCAGTCAATTTGTCCATATAGAAAAACAAAGCCTTACAATACACTAGAGAAGAAACCTTCCTACACAAAAACAAAAGAAAATGCAATGCTAATTGCACGTAACTTAGTCAACATTTATAGAATGGCCTAGTGTGCAGGATACAATTGCTTGAACAAAATTCAAGCACTTGAAAAATTAGTGATTAATACAGCCATGAGTATTTTCAACAGGATGGCACTATTCGCACATCGGAGAAAATCAGGAGGAGATCCTCTAGAAAAGGAAAATTTCTGCCATTAATGAAATTAGCAACGGCAAGGCAATATATGCCACATAGATGAATTGCACACCCCTCCTTTGAATTTGAACCACTGATTCAGAACACATCTGGCAAATCAGAGGGTTGATATCAAGTCAATGAGTATTGACAATCCACTTCAGCGCCTGGGAAAAGATGTCCAATCAAAACCCACAAAATAGGAGGTTTGAACCATATAGTGGGGCCCACATACCCCCATTGGCCACAAAAGAAAGACCACATGTCACCCCCTCGTAGACCTCACAGAAACATTAAGAATATTTACTCCGATCGTGTGAGGATTGTGAGAGGCCATAATTAACCTCATTATTAAAGACCATCGCCAGTGAAGAGATGATCATACGTCACTGCCAAGACCTTGGGAAATACTCACACATCCATTCATGTCAGATGGGGACATCTCGCAAACCTCACACCACTTTGCTGACACCAGCAAGAAAACCTACAAGGTCGGTAAGAAACGGCCCAAATCAAAACCTGTGATCGAACGGTTCACCAGACTTTAGATGAAACATTTAGGTGGGACCGGCCAGTGAAACCCCCAATGGTAGAGAACATAAGTCATGTTGGCAGAAAGACCCGAAAGCCAGGTGAAAGGGGCCGGTAAAGACACAACCTGAGAGGGATAAAACCTCACTTAAGTGACCAGTTACCCTTGGTAGTAAGTCGTTGTTGAAACATAACAAGAGGGTTTTCAAAATTCGATAATTAAAAACATAATGGGTAACTTTGAAACCCCAAAACCCCAGCTCGCATCACTTAAAAAATTGAAAGTCCCATCAAAATGAAGCATGTACTTAAATTTATAATGTTGTTTACATGGGTTCAACTAACCTGTGTTGTTTACACTAATTGTGGATTTTCTTCAATGCTTGTGAAAGTGTGGTGTGATGTGTTTAAGTGGATTTAGGTTAGAATTAAGGTGTGTGGTGGTCCACCTTCATTTCTTTCCACTATGGGAATATTTTGGTGCTGACCTAATTTCAATTTGTAAGGTTGACGTGCATAGAAAACCTTGGAGAATGTTTTTTAGGTTAAAGGAAATATAAATAAGTGTTCAATTGTTGAAGGATGTATTTATAAAGAAGCATAATGCAAGTGATGTGAATTGTAGAATTAGGAAGTGTGAATGTGTAAGTGCAGTGTGAGATTTCATGTGTTATACAATTGGAAGTAGTGAGAAGAAGGTGTCTACAATCTTTAGTAAGGTTGCAAATGAGTTGGTGATGTTGTGGTGGACTTTTTTATTGTATTGAGATTGATATCTCACAATAAAATTCTTCTCTATCTTATTTTCTATAATTTGGAAATGAGTCATTGGTAGTGAGCACTCCAATAGTGAGCCTTTTGTAATTAGTGTTTCTATTACTTTTTATTGTGAGCTAATCCTCATGGTGGTTTTTCCATTATTCATTTTTCCACATAAATCTATTGTTATAGTGTGCATGGTGTTGATTTATTTTAGCTTTTTTAAGAAATTAAGGGTTCATTAAGTTGATGTGGATCTGAATGTTAATGAGTATTTTGAATTATTAAAGTACAACTAATTGACCCCCCTCTCAATTTTCTTATGAATTCAATCGAACCTCACATCCTACTCAAAATATTGTGTTGAGTAATGCCTACATATAAATATTGGCAAAGTATGGGTTATAAAACAACGTGAAAAACAAAGTAAATCTATCATTCTTTAAAATCAAAGCCAAAATTGTAACTCAAGAGATTAAAGTATATGAATAAGACACATCCTTATGAATTACATTGAATGTGTCCTCAATGTTCAATATTATTTTTGTAAAGTTTGTTTTGAATTGTTAAGAAACATAAACTTGAATCTATGTTGACTCAACAATGGTTAAAATTAAACATGGATATTGGAAGGTGCAAAAATTGTAATATTTTTAGTAATTTTGACAAAGGGGCAGTATGGAGATGTCGATGTACATAGGTAAATTCTAGGGAAGGTATCTTTTTCATTTCCCTAGTCACCTTATTATTCTGGGGTTCTCTTTTTAGGGTACTCTCTTAAGAGTCGTAAAAGCCAAAAAATTTCAAACTCTGATGAAGTCATTCTGAGAGCTCGTGGCACATAGGAATGTTTTTTCTAGACCTATAGGTGGATATTGAATCCCTTCAAAACAATATCTCTCAATTTGGGTCAACTCAAAACTATTTTTGTGTTGTAGTGTCAAATGCATTCTTGAAAAAATTATCAGTGGAAAGTAGTGCAAAAATTGGAAAGAAGTTAGTTTTTTATTTTTTGCATAATGGAGAAAAAAAAACTATACTAACATGTCAATATGAGTAGTCTAATGCTACAAAAGGCCTCATTTTTTTTCCAATTCCCCTTGTGATTCTGAAGTGCACTAATTTGGGAAAGTCTTGAAAGTGTCATAAGAGAAAGACAAATAAAATTGTTAAGTTTTCAATATGTTTGATAAATGTGTAGAATGGAAACATCGAGGTAGGCAGGTAAATATTGGGGAAGCTCTCTTTTCATTTCCCATGTCACTTGATTGTTTTGTGGTTCTCTTTTTGGGGAATTCTCTAAAAAAAGTTAAGAGCAAAAAATGAAAAAAATGTTATTTTTTTAGTAATTTTGACAATTGGGTAGTGTGGACACATCAAGTTAGGTGTTTAAACACTATGGAAGGTATGAATTTATTTCCCAAGTCACTCAATCTTTCTAAGGTGCTCTTTCTGAGGTAGTCTCTTAAGTGCCTTAAGAGAAAAAAATATTATTTTTTTAGTAATCTTGATGAATGGGCAGAATGGGCATTTGGAGGTAGGTAGGTAAGTACTAGGGAAGGCGTATTTTTTTTTCCATGTTACCTAATAATTTTGGGGTGCTCTTTATGAGGTAGGATCTTAAGAGCCCTAAAAGCCAAAAATTTTCAAAGTTTGACAAACTCATTCTGGGAGCTCGTGGCACATAGGAATATTTTTTCTACACCTACAGATGGATATCTAATCCCTTCAAATCATCCTTTCTCAATTTGGGTCAACTCAACACTTTTTGTATGTTCTAGTGTCAATGCATTCTTTCAAAAATTGTTAGTGGAAAGCAATGCAAAAAATGGAAAGAAGCATTTTTTGTTCTATGCATAATGGAAAAAAACCAACTATACTAACACATCAAGGTGGGCTATCCAATGCTAAAAAAGACATCTTTTGTACCTCTCTTATACCAACTATACTATTACATCTCTTGTAAACAACTTGGATAAAGAACCTTCACCTCCACTCTTCAAACTTATTTGATTGTCTCAAACCTCTTCTTTTCAACAATCTTGTTAGAAAAATCATGTTTGTTGTCCTCATGAAAAATGTTACAAACTTTTATAAACCACCGCATTGCATACACACTTCATTTAAACAATCATTCTATAAAAGAAAGAAACCAAGACCTCTAACACATAAAAATGAAACTAACAAGTCCTTGGATGACTTGGGAAGTTTCATTGCATGACACTCCTACAACATTTCATTGGTATGCATAGTAGAACAAATATAGCATAATAATTCATGATACATTGAAAATTCAATGTGGTATTTACAATAACATGTATTATGAATATTAATAGGTACATAATAAAATGGCTTACAAGACACAAAATACATGGGTATGTGCAGGACCATGATAGGCCAAAAAGTGGTGATATCTAAGTGATATTATGGCCCATGTGGCTGACAAAAAATTTTTTATCCAAAATTGATGAAACAAAAAGATTTTTTAAAGGAGATTATTTTCTTTTCACCAATATAAATTATGTTTTATTTTGAATTTAATGGATTATTATTATTTATTTTCTATTTGAATTACGACTAAAGTCCTGATTGATAGGCTAATTGAAAAAAATCTATAGCTTTCAAACGATATCACAGTTTTTTAATCCAAAACATGTTTCGCCTTCTATGCTTCACATACTATAGGATTAAAAAAAAAAAATTGAATTTCATGAATTTTTGACCAAGTTAAGGTGGTCAGACATACAAGTTTTTATATTTTTTTAAAATTGTAATAAAAAATTCATAATTAATTATTTACTTGGAAAACAAATACAAAAAAATATGCATCACATTAGGACATGAGTCCTCTGCATATATCTAAATTCTTATAAAAAATTATTATCATTTTATTGTGGTTAGGGTGGTTAGAAAGACACCTACTTCTTATTTTTTCCCTAAAATTTAAGTACTATTGCATTGAAATTTCAAATTTTCACCAAATAGATCTATTTAAAAAAAAAAAAAACCTAGTAGTTTAGAAACTACATTCAATTTTCTACAGATTCTATTCTTACATATTTTTGAAATAATATAGATAACTTATTCAAATTTTTACGTCAAGTTGCCTAACTCTGATTTTCTGAATTTTATTACCACTTAAGGGCTTATTTTTTCCATGATGATCCTACACATACCCACCTTTGTGAGATTTCCAAATTTGGATGTTCTTGAAAAATATTTTTGTACAAAATATTTTTTGGCTACATTCTAGGAAATGTTTTGGATGTGGTGTGTGATCTTGATTATAAATTCTTAACTTTAAAACATCATTCAGTGATACTCTAGATTGAGAGTGCCAAAATTATTCAATTTTATTCTTTACAGTATCAATTAGCTTCTTATCAACACATGGAAGCCTCCCAATAAAATCTCATGTATCATTTTGAAGAGGACTATCGATTTTTCCTCATGAGAGTGCTCCACGTGATTTTTTATGAATTATATTTAAATCAATACAACTTTGCCTCATTAAATGATCCTTTCTCAAATGATGGAGCTTACTAGTGAGGTTGTGATCACTCTACCAGCAACTCTTATATTTTTCATTAGTAATCTTTCCAATAGAAGTTAGAACATTAAAAATATTTTTTACAATAATACTATTTTTTACAAACCTTTTGGTGACATGAATCTTCAATTTATTTAATAATGGTATCATTTTATAAGACTTTCTAAATTGTACAAAAATATGAAATTGTTTGGTTAGTATTTTATTGGAAAATTATTTATTGAACATATTGGTAGCCAACAATCAAACTATTCGTAATGAAATTTTTCGATAAATATTATCTATTATGTTCTCATCTACTTAAAGTAACCATTTAGGGGTTCTTTAATGTTGAGAATTTTCATTTGATTCATTACAAATAGAGGGATTTAGGAATTTATTTTCTTCTTTACAAATATCCTCTCTTCTTGCATAATTAGGAGATAGATTGACATTCATTGTTTCATTTTCACTTATTCCATGTTCAACATTAATATTTTCAACCGAGTGTTCAACAAGTTTGAATTTCATTTTTATGTTTAACATTTTGAATTTCTTCATCAATATTTTCAAATTCAATATCATACTAACTTTGAATTTCACTTAAAGGTAAAGAGGAGCCTTCTCCTTGAAGATAATATGACATACCACTTCTTTCCAACCTCTTCCTTTCTCTATCTTTCCCTCTACTTGTATCAATTGGCTTCACTTGAAAATTCCTCTTCCTTTTTAATTATAGATAATTATTGCTTCCCATTATCCCAACCCAAAAAAGTACCAAATGACTGAAAGAATAATTTTTTTATGAAAAGGAGTGCTACAAAAGTAAATTATTGTCTATAATGCATAGAAATCATGATATACTTGATGAAGAAAAGAATGTGGGGGCTCTTGGAATGAAAAAACTGACTTATTCATTTTTTCCACTCTCACAAAACGAATATTTGTTTTGTTTATAAAAATAAATATCTATTTTAATAAGAAAAATGGATATCCATTTGGTTCAAAAAACAAATATCTATTCTAATTATAATTTTTCATGAACTTCCATAAAGTATGGGAGATGGTGTGCTAATTGAATATCTATTTTTCACACAAAAAAAGATATCTATTATTTTAAACTTGTTATATTAATATAAAAATTTAATATAATATATTCATATGGTATTTATTATAATACTAATTATAATATTAATATAAAATATTATATATTCGTGGTAGACCATCTCCCACAAATGACATCGATGGTGTGAAAAACCATGTCTCAGAGATTGGGATCCTCTTGTTGTGGGTGCTGCTCAATTGCTGCTCAGAAAGCAATATCTGGAGATGGCAGAGAGATATCACACAAATGCGGATATCACCTCTTGATTTGTGGCTGCTTTTCTTGATTTGGAGGTGTCGAAGGCGGTCACCCTACTAATGGCAAGGAAGTTGATCATGGAAAACCCACTGGAAGGGTTTGAGGATGCTATTATTATCACAAAACTTGGAGTTGGGCTACTGAGGCCAAGGGACCTGAAAAAAGATCTCATTCCAGGTGTGTACGTGCAGCACTATCCTTTCCTATTGGACCTCAAGAGGGAAGCACTAGAGGAGCATAGATGGAGTGTGAGGTGTGGCCTAATTTTCTTGAAACATCATCTTTACTTTGAGCCCTCTAGAGGAATTGATTCTCACTATCATTTTCATCATTATTTTCTCGTCGAGGGTGTGAAGTTTTACGAATGAAGGTGATATCTGTGCATATGCTAGTCCTTTTGGTGGTTTTAGTAATAGGTAGTGTCTAGTTTTCCTTCTAGCTTGATGGTGGTCTATCTTTTTCCTTCAGGTCTATGTCAAGATGGGTGTTGGTCAGGTGGCTTTTTTTTTGTGGGAAAATGGGTGTTCAGTCAGTCTCATGTCAAGTATGGTGGCTGCATCGAGAGCAACAAGGGTGGTCGATATCGTTCGGTTCATTTCATGTAGGGGCGCTTGAATTTAATGGAATTCTTTCTCAGGGACTAACACTTGGTGTCTAGATGCCATATCTATTTTGAATTTTGATCTTTAATATAATCCTTTTTATGTACCAAAAAAAATATATTATATATTATGTAGTATTATAATATTATATTATTTATATTGTATTATATTAATATATAAAGCAAAATAAATATTTCCACATCCATATTCCCACTAACTCATATATGTTATGCGCACCTCACAAGAGACTGAGCTTGTCTCAAAAATATGGGGAGGTCGTCCTACGCAAAATGGATATTCCTTTTATAAAAAATGGATATATGTTATGCACACCTTAGACCAAACTAGACTTGTTTCAAAAATATGGGGAAGTCGGCTTATCTAAAATAGATATCCATTATATCAAACTTAAAAATTCTATTATATATTAAATATTATACAGTATAACTTATATATTATATTATATAGTATGTATTATACGATAGATTATATATGTATTACATATTATTATTATATTTTAATATATATATTATACATTATATTTATGTATTAATGTATTTTAATAAATATTATATATTGTATTATTATTAAAAAATATAGACAAATAAATCAAGATAGGGAGAGATAGGTAGAGAGATTTAGGGAGGAAGGGAAGGGGTAGAGGGAGTTAGAGGGAGGGAGAGAACACCCTCAACCCTCATCTCAAACCCTAAAACATACAATCTCAACACTACCAATCCCTATCTCCTTATTTCTCTCTATTCCTCCATATCTCCCTCCTTCCCTCTTTATCTCCCTCCCTCCCACCCTACCACTCCCTATCTCCCTCCTTCCCTATTTATCTCCCTCAACCTATCCATCTCTCTCTCCCTCCCACCTTACAAATCCCTGTCTCCTTTTATTTCTCCTCCCCACCCTACCAATCCATATCTCCTTCTCCCTATCTCCCTCCTTCCCTCTTTCTCTCCCTCCCTATCTCCCTCCCATCCTTCACACTCTCTCTCCCTCCCACCCTAGGAATCCCTATCTCCTTTCTCTCTATTCCTCCATATCTCCCTCCTCTCTTTCTCTCCCTCCCTATTTGCCTCCCACCCTACCAATCCCCATCTCCCTCCTTCCCTCTATCTCTCCCTCCCTCTCTCCCTTCCACCTTCCCACACTACCAATCTCTATATCTTTCTCTCTCCCTCCCACACTAAAAATAATTATCTCCTTATCTCTCTCCCTCCCACCCTACCAACCTCTATCTCCTTCTCTCACTCTCTCCCTCTCACCCTACCAGTCCCTATGTCCTTCTCTCTCTCCCTCCCACTTTACCAATCCCTATCTCCTTCTTGTTGGAAGAATGGATAAGATCAGTCTTTTGTGTTTCCATTGATGTCACCATGTTGTTTAAGGTATCAGATGGGTCTGATACCCTAAATCAGTATGAAGAATAGGTTTACATCCTCCAGTGTTCTGGTCTGGTATTTTCGTCTGCATTTCCCCTCCGACGATCATCATTATTCAATATTTTGGGAAAAAATTTATGAATGTTGGAAGCGCATATGAATGTATTTTCAGTATGCTCATATGATTAGATGGCCAGTTGGCATCGATTTCATGTTGCATTTAGTCATTAGGTCTATCCATGGCCAACCTAATAATTAGCTAATGGCTTGACATGTATTGTGGATATATGTGAGACTTATTCTTCATCCTCTAAGTTGACATAAGATAGCATGCCACACGGTTGAATTATCCTTGGAGAATTTTTGTATGAAGCTAACAAATATCTTTCTGGAAAATATATGTTTCATCCAATTACATCGACCTAATTGATGCTTATGGATGTGTGAAGTATATATACAAGATTTTTTGGAGATTGTTGAGAGTGGAGTGCAATGTGTGCAAAATGGTAGACTAGCGGATAGTGGATGTGTGATGTGCGAGTAGTATGTGAATGTGAAGAAGAGTGAATATCCATTTGATGGCATGCAAACTCTCTAAGCATCAAAGTAAATAAATCTAAACTTGTGGTGTAACTCTTTCAGTTCATATTCTAGCTGAGAAGAAATTTTTGTTACTGTAATATTTTGTAGGAAGTGAGCCTCTTTATTTTGGATCGTGAGTCCTACCTATAAGTAGTGAGTTTTTGTATTTGGCAGTGAGCCTCTTTTGTATCTAGTATTTGGAACTACTATATATTGTGAGCTAATCCTCACCATGGTTTTTCCTATTGGATGTTGTGGTTGCATTGTTCATATGTGGTTTTCATTGATTTCAACACTATTAGCATTAATTTCTTTAAGACTGTATATGTCGAGGATATTGAGAAAACTGTAATAAAATAAGTTGCAAGTTTTCTGTGAAGTAGTGAAGTCTAGTAAGATGGAAAGTTTAGTATGTTGATGATCAAAAGTTGTGGATTAAAGGGTTTTTTTTTTAGCCTATATAGTTTATGCTCTAAAATTTTTAGAGGTGTGCATGAAGATTAGAGCAAGTTATGATTTATGTGTTCCTATAGATATTTTGTTCAGTTGTAGCTGGTGTTCCTGGAAGAAGAGTGCGTGATTCTGGTAATTTGAGTTGTTGTGTATGCTCATGTGATGTTTATTGATGTTTCTAGATCATTCTCTATTAGTATTCCATGTCTGCATTGATCATTGTGCTAGCGATCTGAGATTTTCTCTTACATGTTCATGTTCATGGCTGACAGGGTAATTGAAGCGTGTTGTGGATCTACGAGGAAAAATGTTTGACAGTTTTTCATGTTCAACGATATTATTTTGGGTCTCTATTATGTTGTAGCCAACTTTGGTGGGTGCACATTAAGAATTGATTATGAATTGAGCTGATAGTTTGTAAATGTTTTCATATTTTGTTGATGTTGACATAAAGTGATGTAATTACTTGTTGTGGATGTATATAAGAATTTTTTTATCTCATTTGGGAGATGTAGGAAGAAAAGTGTGCAAGTTCTATGTGTGAATAAAGATCAGATCATTTGAGAGAAGAGAAAAGTGTGAAGAAGAGTAAAGAAGAGTAAAGAAGAGTGAAGAAGTGTTCATGTGCTTGACTAGAATTGTAATCAAGCATTAACAGATGCTACTTTCTCAGTTGAATTTCTTTAGATGGATTTAATCTAAAAAAAAATTGTAAGATAGTGAGTCTTCCTTTGTATTTGATTAGTAAGCTCTAAGCAGTGTGATTGAATGCAAGTGCATTCCTCATTTATTCTTCTTGTACTTCTAACAAGTTATAACTTGTGGATTAACCTCCATCATGGTTTTCCCCTAATACGGTTTCCACGCAAAAATCTTGGTGTTATGTGTGTTTCTGATGTGTTGTTGATTTATGCTTTCATGGTTATTAATTAGATCAGAGAATAAGGGTTAACAAGTTTAATAATTTTGATATTTAGTGACAACTGATTTAGCCCCCCTCTTAGTTGTCTACCCTTGTGTTGCCAACAATTGGTATCAGAGCTAAGTTCCTTGAAAGAATTTTAATAGCTTGAGGTGATCTAGGATGGCGAAATATAAGAAGGATAGTCTGATATTTTATGGAACAAACTATTCTCTATGGAAAACTCAAATGGAGTGTCATCTAAGATGCATTAGTGAGTCCTACTGGCACATTACATATAATAGATATGTTATTCCTCAAAGTGGTCATACTGCTATTACTGAGATCAGGGATGTTGAATATAATATCAGGGCTAAGGAAGCATTGTTGAGTGCTTCGACTGATTCTAAGATGATGAATGTTATGGATTTGAAGACTAATTATGAGATCTAGAAAAATTTGGAAACTTTATATGAAGGTGATGCTAATGCGAAGATGGCTATGCTAAAAAGTCTAAAACAAAAATATGAATTGTTGAAAATGGGTAATGATGAGAATATTAATAGTTTCATGCAAAGAGTGAATGAACTTGTGTGTGGTATCATATGTGCTGGTGAACAAGTGGATGAATTGGAGATTGTTGCTAAAGTGTTTAGATCCTTTCCTGATGCATACAAAATAAAATTTGTAGCCATTAAGGAACTCCAAACTATGACAACTATAACCAGAGATATTTTGATTGGTAAACTTATTGTTTTTGAGTTGAGTGAATTTGGTGATTCCCTTCCTAAGATAGAATCTGAATTTAAAGCTACTACTTCCAGGAGAGACAAGAAAAGACATGATCTAGGTGAAAGTTCTTCTAGAAAGGTATCCAGGTATGAGG
>CM021100.1:519298061-519666787 GCA_007115665.2 Sequoiadendron giganteum | reverse complement strand
GAGAGAGAATTAGGAGGGGGAAGGAGAGGGGAAGACATGAAGAAGGGGATAGAGAGAGAGAGAGATAATTAAGAGGGAGAAGGGAGAGGAGAAGAGTGGAAGAAGGGGAGAGAGACAGTGAGAGGGAGAGATAGACAAAGAGGGAAAGATAGAGGGAAAGGGAGAGATATAGAGAGATAATTAGGAGTGGGGAGGTAGAGGGGAAGAAGGAGAGAGAGAGAGAGAGAGAGATGGAGGGAGGGAGTAGGGGAGAGGGAGAGAGAGGGTGGAGAGAGTGAGTGAGGGAAGAAAGAGAGAGAGAGGGGAAGAGAGAGAGGGAGATGGAGGAATGCAAATATGGAGAGGGGAAGGGAGAGGGAGATGGAGAGGGGGAGTGAGAGGGGGAGAGAGAGTGGGGGAGGGGTAGAGAGTGAGAGGGAAGGAGCGGGAGAGGAAGGGGAGGAGAGGGAAGGGAAGAGGAGAGAGAGTGAGGGGGAGGGGAGGGAAGGGAAGAGGGGGAGAAAGGGGAGAGAGAATGGAGGGGGGGAGAGGGGGTAGAGAGAGGGAAAGGGAGAGAGAGAATTAGGAGAGGGAAGGGATAGTGGAAGAGGGGAAGAAGGAGAGAGAGAGAGAGAGATAGAGAGAGGGAGGAGGGAGAGGGGAAGAGGGGAAGAAGGGGAGAGGAGAAATAGGAGGGAGAAGGGAGGGAAGAGGGAGAGAGACAGAGAGGGAAAGAGGGAAAGGGAGAGAGCAGGAAGGGGGAAGAGGGGAAGAGAGAGAGAGAGAGAGAGTTAGAGGGGAAGGAGAGGGAAGAGGGAAGAGAGAGGAGAGTGGAAAGAGAGAGGAAAAGATAGGAGAAAGAGAATTAGAGGGAAAGGATGAGAGAGAGAGAGAGAGAGAGAGAGAGAGAGAGAGAGAGAGATGGAAAGAGATAATATTTAAATATTTTATATATTAACTTAATATATATATATATATATATAAATATTTATACATCAACTAAAATATATATATAATATTTAAATATTATACATAATAATATAATATATTATATATTATACAAAATTTCGTAAGAGATTATCATAAATTATATGTTATATATTGAATTATAAACTATATTGTATATTCTCAACTAGATATATTAAAATAAACTATAAACTATTTATTGCAGTTTTTTAAATCATATATTAAAAATTATATTATTTTTTAAAAAATTATATATAAAACAAATCGGATATCTAATTTGGATATAGTAATTTTTTAAATCATATATTAAAAATTATATTAGATTTTTTTTAAATTATATATAAAAAAAATCGGATATCCGATATGTCTGACACAAATCCTACTACCTAGGGATTAGCCTCGGGTTTGCTTCGAAATTTGGCTAGGACATGCCAATCCTAAGAAGTAAACACAAAAAACATGTTTAACAGTTTACCTTGCTTTTTTAGACTTCGCCCATGTGGCTGACGACTTTTTTTTACCCTAAATTGATGAAACGAAAAGGGTTTTTAAAGGAGATTCTTAGCTTTCCACCAATATACATTATGCTTTACTTTGAATTCTATAGATAATTATTATTCATTTTCTATTTGAATTACGAGTAAAGTCTTGATTGATAGGTTGATTGAAAAACATCTATATCTTTCAAACTATATCACATTTTTTGAATCCAAAACATGCGTCACATTCTATGTTTCACATACTATAGGATTAAAAAATAAAATGAATTTCATGAAGTTTTGACCAAGTTAAGGTGGTCAGACATATGAGTTTTTATATTTTCATTGCCACTTAAGGGCCTGTTTTTTCCATGATGACCCTGCACATACCCATATGTGATGTATGCTTGAGACAATCACTGTGTGTGTGATCTTGAGATTATGGTATGATATGACCCTTATGTATTTGTGAATGTACACTAATGATTGGTAATGTTTAGTATGGAATCAACACTTAAGCAAATTATTATCATTCTATCATAATTGGACTAAGTTGATAGTTTAAGCTTAATTAATAGTATGAGTTAAAGGTGAAATTAGAAAATCTCATACAAAAGGAGAGAACGAACTCCCTCTAACATTGTTGGGAAAACTATGAAGCCTTTGATTTCCCACGAGGGGATACGCAGATAGGGTCATCATGAACCCTTGAGGTTTAGGTCTAGGTCTAGGGATGACCCTAATCATAGGATCTTAACACTTTTGAGTGTAAGCATATAAGTGTTGAAGTTAATTTGTCATCACCATGATGAATGAAAAACTTTTGAAATTAGCACTTCAAATTTAGTCACAAAATGCTTGGTCAATTAATTTGGTAGTTGAAGCTAATTGAACTTTAACAAAAAAAAATTGTAGTGTTCAAGAGGCAAATTTTAGAAGAGAAGGCAAGGTTTGGGTTTGCAAAGGGACCTAAGACCTCAACACTAAGTCCAATGATGCCAAGAACTATCCAAAAGCCCAACATCCCACAAAGACAGAGGGGACTCATCAAACACAAAATACCCCAAGAACAAACAAAAATGACATCACAACCAACCCCATAATAGATAATTTTCACCTTGGGCCCAAAATATGACCCCTAAACTAACTTTAGGGAGGATTTTGGATAAAAACACATTAACTAAGTGTTGTTAGGAAACATATTACAAGAGGTACCCAATAAAATGATTTCTCATATCGATTGTCAACAATCGGTAAACAAAGTCAAACACACAATGTAGGAGCAAAACGAGGCAAAACTAAAACACCAAAATGGGATGCCACCATTTCCAAATCCAAATAGCACCTCTTTTGATGTTCGCATGCTTGTTATTGAATTCTTTACTTCCTTCACGTTTGCTCTAGATCAATTGGTCTAGATGACCTATCATAGGGTATCATTTAAATATTCATTGTGTTTTATCTTAACTGCTATGCACAGCTCATTGGAGTTGCAATTTTTGTTGTTAATGTTTTCTTCTTGTCTCATATATACTTTTGTTCGTATAACTGTTAGTTTATTGTCATTCTTGGAATTGTTCCCATTGTAACTAAAGGAAGTTATGCTGCAGTGGCCTCATTACCTTTTTTAATCCAAACCTTCATATGGTATTTCTACAGATTGTGCCTGAAACCAATATATATTTCAATCTCTATCTCAAGTTATCAGCAATCTTGCCAGTCCATTGTACACCTCAGCTCTGAACAACTGGCAGATCATTGTCACGCAGTAGAAAACCATATTTAATTAGCTAAGACAGTGCAATATCTGATGAATTTAAACCTAACCATATCTTCTACATGCAATGTCTGTTAAAATATGTTCTAGACACGTAAAACTGTGAGAGAACAAATAGGCACTGCACAAACAGAAAAATTGGCCCTGAAACAGTGTTGTACATTCCCACCAACTAGAGTTGAATACCAGAGTGTAGAATGAAGAATTTACTTCATTTGAAATTTCATCTTCACGTTCTAATCAGAGATGATCTAATTACCCGTAATCAAGTTTTGTGGGTCATGGTTGTTTACCAAAATTAATATGTACTTGTCGGCTGGACATTTACAGCACTTAATATTGCCAGTACAGTAAAAGACAATATTGACAACATATTTAGTTGCCTTACCAGGAGAGAAGAGCTTTATCTTGCCTGTGCATTTCAGGTTCAGCTGACACCACACGCAGTTCAACACTTCAGTTTGACCTAAATTAATTTATAAGTTTATTTTCAATAAATGCAAATTTTATGTTTGCAGACCATAATAACAAAATATTTCTGCCATGCCAAGGGCAACAAAGATTAAATGTAAACTTCTAGTACTATACTAGCACAGGCTACAGCTGCTATAGTTTTTAGGTAGCAGTTTCAAGAAATGAATAACTGAAATCTTGTGATATTGCTAGCAGGATTCAATTGTGTAGTTTTATGAGTCAAATTCATTGACCCATGTTTCCTGAATAGTGGTTCACAAGAATCCATCTCGCATGATAGTGAATGTTCCATTTAGCACTCGTTGCATTTAGGTGATGCTCAGAGAGGTGAAGCATTGGGCCTTCTTGGGAGGTCACCCGTCCCAATACTACTCCAGCTCAAGCACGCTTGATCATGGAGTTTTCCAAAGTTAAATCCACTTAGCTTGTAACCCCATTTACAAAACCTTCAACAAATATTATACCTTATGAAATCTTCATTTCCTATTGAAAACATATTTGTCCCTCACCTTTCGTCCTGCGTCTTCAACATGTCCCCATTTTGTTTTCTGACAAACAGTAAACATAAACTTAAAAACAGTGATACATCCCCAGCAAAGAAAGAAAATCAAATCCCAATAAATATTTTTTCAAAATTCTAAAGATGAATGATCGATAAATATGCTCATGTTACAACATCCTCAAAGCATGGGAGCTATGATTTTATTGGCTTTTTGTCCTTGTCTTATTTTTTTATGTTCTTGTGTTAGTATTATATAATGTATTGTTGGAATATAGTTGGACAGTTAATAATTAATTGTGGGGTAGGTAGGTCATTAGACAGGTACTTCGACCAGGTTGGATTTATAAGCGCAAAAATGTAATCTCTTATACCATGTAAGTTAATATATTGAGTACTACTTGACATTTGTCAGTCGCGGTCTGGTTTTGCAATTCATGTGCACTTCAATCCTACAGACTGAATAATGCAAGACATCAACTACAAAATCATATCGGTGAAAAGAAAAACATTACCAAAAGTTGAAGATTGCTCTCTATTGCACAACTGAAGCAAGGGACCCCACATAATTACCAGTGCCAATCCTAATTTTTGTGAATAACACTAATATCCATTATTTTACTCCCACAATGCGATCATGCTAAAAAAACGGATTATTTATAAGGCAGCAGAACATTGTAAAATTTCACCAAACACTTCAAGATGCATGACTGATAATCAAACAACTCTTTGATGATCTATGTTGAACATTACGTTGATAGGCGCAATTTTACAATGGCAGTACAGCATATAGATGATCAGTGAATTCGTGAAATAAAAATAAAATTCTTACATTTTATTTTTATGTTTAGTAATTTTTTATTGATTTTAACGAACGTTTAAAGAAACAGCATTACAACATTTATTTTCCCGTATATTTATATATATTATCTTTAAAATATATATACTAGTTTAGCTTTCTCCAAATTAACAAAAAATTCACCCTGTTAAAAATGTAAAATAGTGAAACTCTGTTAATGCTCAAACCCATCCCCTTGAGACAAATTTACTAATTCCCAATTCATATGCACGGCTTTAGACAAGTATAGCAATTATAAGATTTCAGCTCACAAGAATAAGTTTGCAAAGAAATGAGAGCAAATTGAATGTACCCATACATACATAGCTAGAACTCCGAAAGCAATTTTCTACTTTCAAGACACAGTAGAATTGGGACTGCAATGGCAATGAAAATAAAGTACATGCAATATCTGAAAAGCATGCATGGTAGCCAGATTGACTAGAATCAAATTGAATCAGGATAATCGGCAATTAAAATCCACGATCGTACAAGAATATGCTAAAAAGGCAATTGAATGTTTTTGGATAAAAAAACTTGCATGGTCATCAAGAAACACAGATCAACTTCCATTATCTAACAAATGCACAAGTGACTGTTCTGTATGAAAAAGCTTCAAAATAATACCACCCGTGTGAGATTTCTTATTTTTATGTATGAAAGCATCCTAGTTAAATGGAAATGTATTTAAGTAATATTTTGTATACAAATCATTTTTTGTAGATACAGGTTTTCATTTGGTCTCAGAGATGGTAAAGAAAAATATTAATTGTGTAATAGATTTTTTTTTGTGTAGATCACTTTGCGGTTAGGTACGGGTTTTGTTACGGTGGATAGTTAAGAGTAAAAATCAGGTACAGTTAAAATGCTGTTCAATGTTTGTATACATATCGATAAAGAATGTAGTAGTGATTGTTGCAAAGATGGTTGCCATTGCATCAAAAGATCTATCTGTTAATGTCCGATACAACTGTCAGAATTAATGAATCCACGGAAGACAGTTAAGCCATGTCATGAGTCCAAGCACTGCACTGCACAGTACAAGAAAACCAAGAGCGCACACCTTGCAGCAATGATGGGATTTGTGTTCATATATATAAAAAAAGTGGGAAATGGAATTTATTTAATTTCTTTTCTTACCCTGTATGACATGCTTCTTTTCAATATTTTACTAACGCAAGGAAGATTCCTTCAAGATATCTAGAGCTCTGCTATCTGCATCAAGGACTTGAGAAGAGTAAGAAAGCTCAAGCCAACACCTAAAGTCTTTGACTACTGCAAATGAGTATTTAACATTAAACAAGAATTTCATTCTTGTTTTCTAAACAGTCTTCTCATATGTCAAGTCAGTATGTATAACACAGAATAAAGGCACTAAAAATTGTATTCAATCTGAACAAACAGAGTACATTAAAAAGCAGAGACAAAAATAGTTAAAACTGTTAGAACAAACTGTCCAAATAGAAAACTAAAACAAAATTGTCAAAACAACACCCGCACACTAACCCCTGATGATCAATATGGTAACATCCACCTTCTCAATCTTTTTCTCATCCAAGAGCTTTGGTAAGAATATCTACAGGCTGATCTGCAGTGGGACAATATTTGAGTTGGACACTACCATCTTTCAAATGGTGTTGAATCAAATGAAACTCGGCGTTGATGTGTTTGGTTCGATCATGAAAGACTAGATTTTTTCCCATTTTGATTGCAGATTGATTGTTGACAAAGAGTGGTGGGGATGAAACTTCTTGTTCTTGTAAATCTACAAGAATTCTTTGAAGCCATAAGATTTCCCAAGTTGCCTCAGAGGCTGCCATACATTCCGCTTTTGCAAAAGATAGGGACTGGTTGGTTTTTAGATTTCCAAGAAATAACTGCAGACCCAAGATGCATTAAGAAATCAGATGTAGATTTGTCATCTTCCAAATCACCTGCATAGTCTAAATCTGAATATCCAAGCAATGAGAAGTGTGCCGCCTTGGAGTATTTGAGCCCATAGTTTTGAGTGTCTTTCAAATACTGAAGAACACATTTGACTGCTAACCAATTATTTTCTCTGAGTTGTTACATGAATCTAGAGAGAACCCTAACAACAAAAGAAATATTTGGAAGGATAGTTGTTGCATAAATCAAACTACCACAGCAAGTTGTCTGTATGGAGTTGCATCAACCAATGTTATAGATTCAGTTGATATAAGTTCCAAATTTTGCTCCATTGGAGTACTATGCGGTTTGCAATCAGCCATGCCAAACTTAGTGAGAAGTTCACTAATATATTTGTGTTGGGTGATGAAGATATACTTGGGTTGTTGAATCACTTTCATACCCAAATAGTAATGAAGATGATCCAAATCAGTCATTTCAAATCCTTGCTTCAATTGGTTTTTCACATTTTGATTATAATCCTCATTATTACCAATGAGAAATAAGTCATCCACATAAACAACAAGATAAATAACAATTCCATCAACCTTTTTTTGTTGTGCCATCATAAGATTCAAAATGCTTGAAATTCAACGTCGAGAGATGTTCGGTGAGTTTTTCATACCAAGAGCGGGGGGCTTGCTTTAAACCATACAATGACTTTTATGAGCTTGCATACTCTGTGTTCTTTACCATTGACTGCATATCCTTCTGGTTGGGTCATATATACTATTTCTTTGAATCAAAACCCACTCAGATTTCAACAGAACAGTTAGAAATCACTGAAGAAACTGTCAAAGTTCTTCTGTAGTTGTACCTTGTAAATGGAAACTGTCAAAGTTCTTCTGTAGTTGTACCTTGTAAATGAAATCAATACAATTTATTTTTAGTCATGCATCTGTTATTTCAGATATTGGTCTCCCCAAACTTATTATGAACCTCTCTCATGCCTGTGCACAAGGACACCCCTAATGGTCATACCATATTGCACGTTGAATCGAGAGTAAAATAGTATTATTATGATTAAAATAATGGTTTAGTGTATGAAAAATGGTATTATTTTAGTAGAGGGCATAATGGAATCATTGTCAAATTGTCGCTTTACCAGTATTCTGAAAGCATTCATCCCCAAAAAGAGAAGTTTGAAGAGGAGCGATTAGAGAATAGTGCAGATGGATGTGGTAGGAGACAAGGCTGTACGATGCAGGTGTATTTGTTTCTTTTGACTCTTCAAAATCTTTTCTAAATTGTGCATTATTTCTTTTTATTTTTGCAATTGTTTTAATCATGAATAAAAGAAACCTAGCAGCAATTCCTCTTGGTATAAGTTTGATATGATATTTTATCTCTATTCGTAGTTCTTGAGTAATGATTTCAAGGAACAAAGTATTTTTGGAGTTCAACTTGCAAGCTCAAGAAAGCGACTGCTTTAGTTTTGGTATCGAAGCATCTAAAGATGCTTAGTATAGAATTCTGTGGAACAGCTTTGCTTGTTAGTAAGTCGAAAACATAAAAAATAAAAATAAACAAAAAATCCGGAAGATTCAGAGGAGGATTATGGATGTGGCCATGGCCATTGATGCAGAAAGTATTTGAAGGGCACAGACCTCCTAGTACCTTTGTCTTCATTGCAGTCACTTGGGGTGTCTCAACATAATGTGGGTCACAACAAACAATTCCAACCCATGCCCTTCCAGATTCAAGAGTCCAATGTTGATTCCACCATCTAGTCGGGCAGCCAAAGCCAGATGAAGACTCTCATGCAGAGCTGACCAAATAATTGCTGCTGCTACCACTCACAAACCTGAAACTTTTTCACTTGTTCCAATCATGCTTCGTATCACTGCTCTCAGACTGAATTAGGCTTTCACCTTTGAGTAAACTCTCGATGATGTTCTTGGAGCATTTTCTATGATCTTGCTCATACTCCAATAATTCACAATCCCTCTCCATCGAATGAGAATTACTAATAGGCTCTTCCAGTGTTTCCTTTGAATCAGCACCTATCTCTTGAGGCGCAGTTTTAACCTGGCCAGTTAAATCTTATTGCAGCTCCACTTTATTTTCATCAATTCATTGTTGCACTATAGTCTTCAAGTCCTTTGCATTTCTGGTTCCCAAACATGTCTCCAGCATACAATGCTCTCATTTCAAATAGTCCTTCCTCTTTCCACGTCTCATTGCTTCATCTTGTACCTCATAACTGTTCTCCTAACCATGGTGGATTACTTTCCAATCATATTGCATGGGTCTTCCTAGTTGTAAATGGCATGCACCTATTCAACCAAATAATCTTGTAAAGGTTAAATTTTGAAAAACAAACAAGCTGCAATTTGTTCACCATTTCTATACTCACTAGATTGTCAATAGGTCCACCATAAATAATTACCTTGCACACTTGTCCACATTCATACATTTTGTTCTAAAGATACTCTTCCTTTTCTAATCATCTTTCAAAGCCTCTCTGTTCCCAACCATCAATGTTCCTCTCAGCTGAGGTTTCCTCCTGGCTTTGCTTCAGGTTCAGTGGTCAAACCGTCAAAGGCTCTTCTTCTTCTTCCTAGGCTACCATTGCCTTATGGGCTTCACCACATCTCAAGGGCTTTTAATCTTTAAAAGATTGATGTCCTTGTCCCATATCTCCAAGGCTTCCCATTCCTCAACAGTCAACATTCACATTCTCACCCCCTTCCTCAACAAAATCAAACTTGACATTCTTGCCTCCTAGCTCTTCACTCGTGGCAAATTCTAAAGTAACTTTTTTTCCTCTGCTCTGGTTGTTATCACCCCTTTTATTCACCATTTTACTTTTCTGGTTCAATTTCTCCTCTACCTTCCAAGGCATGTTCATAAGCCTCAAGCATAGTAGGTACAGCGCCCAAGGCAAACTCATCTTGAAGTTGGAACTTAAGGCTGCAGCTTGCCCTTCACTCTCCTATAAATCTATTTGAATTTTAAGCCTCGCAAACTACTCAGTATAAACCTACACTAATTAATCCCTACACTTTATATTCTAAAATCCTTGAAATATTTTATGTTGGTAATCAAAAGGCAAGAATCAAGCTCTTAGATGTTTCAAAGTCTCAGGCCATTGTTTGATTTTATCCCTTCCTCGTCTTCTTATCAAACTCCATAAAATTGTATGCAATTTCAATTTGAATGCTGTGATTCTCACTCTTTTACAATCATCCTCATCAATGTCTTCCATCTCAAAATAATGTTCCAACTCCTAGACCCAATCTAAAGAATAATTCTAGGTTGAGCTCACCTTTGAAGTTTTATGTAGCAACTTTTACCTTGGGGCCTTGTTTGGCCACAACATGAACCAGCCTCTCCATAGGTTCTACAACAATGCAAAATCTCTCAGGTTCTATTATCCTTCCTCGAACTCATCCAGCTGTAATCTGAACTAAATGGTTTCTAATTTCCTGTGCCAGTTAGCAACACATTTCCTTGAGGGCCTGCATTCCTCCTGCACCTCCTCTCCCAATTCATACAAAATCCCCTCTGAGCCATTGCAAACTAGATTGATGTAGACAATCTCTATTGCTGCAACCTAAACTGATTTTTAATTTTTTTTGGCTTAGAACAGCCAAAACTGTCCCACAAACTGTCTATTCCTAGCATCTTTGGATGCACTGGACCCAAAAAAGTAGTGCAATCACCTTTTTAAACCCGCAATTTGAACTCAAAAAACTCCAACAATGAACAGTACATCAAACAATAAAAGTACAATAAAAAATCCCAAATTTATATCAAGAGGAAATGCAGTAGAGCTACAACAGAAAAAATGAACAATGTAAGAAAAACAAACACACCCACACCACAGCCCTATTTCCAAGTACATCCATCTACAATTATTCTCTTATCCCTCTCCTCCCTTAAGATTGCTGCCCTTAAATACTGTCTCCAAGCATCCCTAGAACTCCCATCTAAAAAGAAAACCACCGAATAAAATAGAACCAAGGCATTTGCTTCTCCCCGCATCAAACCTGCAACAGAGGAGTGTTGTATACTCCAAACTATCTTATCCAGACATAACATGTTTTTTGGACAATGAACTAAACATGTTTTATAACAATGAGCTGATTAAACAAGGAATACCCAAAAGCAAAAAGAGCTGTCAACAAAAGTATGAACTGAACGAAGCCTCAGAAGGAGTTAACACCATCTGAAACTTAACTAATTAGATTGATCATCATTAAACATATAGATTCCAGTTACAAGATTAAGGTAAAAGTATGCACTGAAAGAAGCCTCAGTGAGAACCCGGAATTGCCATTGAAATGCAGGGGCAACTCCAAGTAGGTTCTCCTTGACAATCAAGGACTTGGAACCTCCTGCAACTCCACTCATTGGGCTCATTTCATCATCAGCCATATGAAAAAATCAACTAGAAATTTGGCAAACACAAAGCCCACAATAAAAACAAAAGAATCAGCAATTACAACATTGGGGGACACATAGGTTGTAATAAAAACTTAATGCATGCCATAATTAAAAGCCTAGCCACTATGAAATTCTCTATCTGGTCAAATGCAAGCTCAGAAGACTGCAGCTCTTTGTCAATCAACGAATATCAGAAGCAGAACTGGTTGTAAAACTGATATCTCCTCATCGCTCTTCAATTTCATTTCATCATAAAAAATTATAACACTATAAAAGATCAAAATCTTCCAAAACAAACTTTCAATTATAAATGAACATCCAGCAGAGGCAGAAAGAAATGAAGAAAACACATTAATCACTTGAATGTCCCTTACTACGCGAACCTCCTTATACAATTTGGTTTCTATTAAACCCTAAATCTCTAACTAAACCCTAGTGCACGAATTAACCCCAACTAGATTTAACTTTTGGTCGCTGTTTTTAAATAAGCATAATGATTTTATTTTATTTTTATTTTAACAGTGAGCATTTATATTGTAATCTGTTATGCACTACCGGAACTAATTAATTAATTTAAGTTGTAATCGTGAATGTATTAGAAGAAAAATGAATAACCAAATCAAATAAAGATTGTGGGATAACAATGAAATATATAAAAGAAAAAGTAAGAAGGAAAAATAAATAGCCAAAACAAATAAGGATTGTGGGATATCAAAGAGTAAAAGAGAAAAGGATATAAGGTTCTTATTAAAAGAAATATAATTATACAAGATCAATTTTAGTCAACGTGAAAATGAATGAGAAGTTCCTAATACTTTACATTGTCTTCAAAGTTGTTGAACAATATAAATAACATAGTTAAGAAGACAACATAAAGTAGGAGGATATACAACATAAGGAAGAGGTACATGTGAAGAAGGCAATGGGATAAGACAACACACAAATAAACATTGACTTCCTAATAATGCATTGCATAATAGCTCATTGCATGGTAGGAGACAATAAACACAAAGAGAGCTATAGGTACAAGGTAGGATAAGAGAGAAAGAGACATACAAGGTATCTAAGATGGGTGTTTTTCCGTAAAAAAGGTAGTCATATGAAAAAGAAGCATCAACCAAATCATTTACGTATATTGGTGAGGTAATGTGGGGCATGAGGTGGAATATTAGAAATTGTGCCAAACATAATGTTAGGGAAGGCGAGCGTGTGGAGTGATGATGAAGAAGGGTAAGCCAATGATAGGTTAGGAGAAGGGAGAAGTACTGAAAAAAGATTGAGGGCTTCAAGGCATGTGACAAAGGTATTGTTAACGTGAAAGTCTTAGGAATGGGATAAGAGAGCTCATTGTGAACTAGTGATAGTGGGTAGTTGGGGATAGAATTAGAGGGTGTGGAGATGTAGGGTGAATTGATGATGAAAATGATGGTCAAGTAGAGGGGAAAGTCTCTTCCAAACTCTTTAATTTTTATTTATTTATGATGTGGTTGGTGATGTTGAGAGTAGGTTGGTTGGGGAAAAACATGTAGTTTAGGATAATAAAAATTGGTCATATTGGGGTTGATGTGAACATGGTGGGAGTGTAGAAGAGGGATGAGTGGATGGAGGGAGGCATTGTAGATGAGAGGCAACTCTCCATTTATTTGTGTTGTTGGATGAACTGGGAGAGAGGCACCTTTGAAAACTTATAAAAGTAGGTAAGAGTTTGGAAAGAGGTGGTAGAGGGCGACATTGAAGATGAGGTGAATGTGAAAGTGAAGGATGAGAATTTCATGAGGAGTGATAGTTGCAAATTTTTTTAAGGGGGTGGTTCATAGCTCAATAAGGATAGAGTTAAGGGAGAACAAAAACTCTAAGTTTGATACGATGAGGGTTGCCCTAATTAAATTTGTGTTCATGGATCACATAGTTGGCATATTTTATGTATATTAGGTCTTTGCAGTGGAGGGTGTCGCTTTTGGTTTTCTTATGAAGTAATCCATGGTGAGCTTTGTGTTTATACATAGAGGTTTAAACATCAATCTAGCAAATTATTGTCTTCTTGTCGAGGCATACACCAAGTATGAAGTCATATAGAATTATCTTGACTAAATGACTTCATATAACTACTTGTGGGGATTATGACTAATGAGAGTAACTTGATCAATAAACTCTTTGTTAGAAATTACTTTGCTAATAAATTGAAACATCCACAGATGAAACTCTTTAGCAATGTTGAGTCCAACCACCCAACTTAAGAGAGTAATTGCATCATTGATCTCCCCTTTAACTTCATTATGAAAAACATTTTTTTGCAACATGGAGCTCAAAGCCCACAGCTTAATTAACCAATCCTTATTCATAATATCAATTGATACATTAATCATCATGGGCCTTGAAATATTAGGTAAAAGCACAAACATCTATCACACTTTTGACAAATAAAATAGTTTCTAGTGAGGCAATTTCAAGTGAAACATATTTGATCAAATAAGTTTTGGCCAAAACCATGTGCCTTCAATGTGGAGCATATGTGGCATGACATATTCAATCAAACACATTTTGGTCAAAATCTATTCAACCAAATAGGTTTCACCTAAAACTAATAGAAATAAATAATAATAATTAAAATGGAATTGGGTATTTCACTTGAAACTTGCTCATAAGAAATTCTTTTGCTTGAAACCCGCCAACAACCAAAAACCTCCCCAACCATCTAGTAAGGTAAGCCATAATGCAAAGCCTAGGTTTAGTCTGGTTACTACTATAGTTTAGTTTCATAGTGTTAGATAGTCTTTCTATTATACAGTATCACATATTGATCATGTAGAGCTTCCAAATTATAGATGTAGCATCTTATGGAATTCTTAAAATATATTTGATCATTGTAATTGATTCCCTTATTATAAGTTGTTGAATGCTTTTGTGCCCAAGGGCCTCTTTTGGGACTTAGTGACAATGTTTAAATTATGCATCATTTTTTTATGGATTCATCAACATTATTCCTTTACACCATTGATTTCCTATACAAAGCTAATCAATCTATCGAGAAGAAGATAAAGTGCATGTAGCAAGTAGATGGAATAGGTCAAAGATATGTATTTTGGAATATTATAATTATCCTATAATAATTGAAACTATAACTCACCAACCCCTTTTAAATTTTTTATTTATTTTTATTTTAAAAATGGGTGGGGACAAGTAGATTATCCATGCACAATATACTTTTGGACCTAAGTGGATGTCCCCTTACATTTCATGTGAACAAGAAACACATTCACACATTTTTGACTTAATTTTTGAAATGACAAGTGATTTGGATATGGTAAAAAAATGTAGAATAACCATGCCTACAATAATTTCACCAATGAGTGATGATTATTTAAGACCCATTAATTAGTGAATACCTACAAAAAATGCTTTTCATCCATGAATGAAGATGTATTTAGATCTCATGTTTATATTTTTAGAGGACCACTTAGTTCTTATGGTGTCTTATAGCTCATGTTCATGCTCCTTCCAAAATTATTTAGAGATAGTTAGTTAATATTCCAAGAAAAAATAAGATACTTTTAATTGTATGTAATTTGTTGAAAATTTTATATAAAATGTTTTATAGCTCACATCCATGCTCTTGATATTCTAAAACAAAATAACACTTAACTATATAGCGTGGTTATCTACATGAATAAATTTAATTTAAACATAGTCCATCTATAACTCGCATTCATGTTTTTACTATTTCAAAAGAGTAATAAATAGTCAAATTTATTATCCATAAATTTAATTTGTTCAAAAATATTTCTTACATTAATACTCTTAAAAGACCACTAGAACCATATATGTGTGTGTGAATACACATATATGTATATATATACACATGTGTGTGTATATACATACACACATATATACACATATGCATGTGTATATACACACATATATATATATGAAACATAGAAAAATAGGTTCACTAGAATGAGATGAAGAAGAATGTGTGTTCTAAGTGCACCTATCTTCCTAATTTCATTAGGAAAAGAGATCTCCCAATGGTAGGATTGACTTTCAACCTTTAGGTGAGTCAACCCTATTAGAAGATTCATTGTTTCCCTTATGACAAAAAATGGTAAAATATGACTGAAATGCACTTTGGGAAGATAAAATAAAAATGCTTAATGAACTCAATTATGCAGTGTAAAACTTGAAATGTAGAAATTAAGGATAACAAAAATAGAAACACTAGTTTGCAGGCAGATCAAGGAAGTGCAAAACATGGTAAACTTACCTAAAAAAGTGGGTTTTGAGTGTCCTACAAGGACTCATTCGCCCAAGGGTGAATGGGTCTTTGTATAGGATTATTCCTCAGCTTCGGGGGTCCTCTAAAGATGGATCTGAGATGTTGTTTGCCCTAGGTTTCATTGCCAAAAAGTCATAAATAAATTCAAGATCTGAGTTTTTGTGGCTTGACGACAATGTTGACAACTTTGCAAAATCACACTTTTGATCCAATTTCAATCCTTCTTCACCTGCAAATTTGCACATACACAAAGAGAGGGTTTATGTTTGTTTTGGGGTGAATATAGATTTGCCTTGTGCAAACCCCGATTTGGTAATTAAACCTTGATAATAAAACAATGATAAAATTTAAGGAATGATGAATGAACAAGACTTGTTACAACTCACCAAACCCTTAATGGCTACCTTTAGAGGATTGAATTCTAACACATCTCTCTAAGGCTTGGATCTTGCATGAATTGGCTTGATTGATTGTTTGATTTGATGCTTGAATGCTTAAAACCTACATCATAATGTTAGCTCCAAAAACATGCATGAATGCAAATAACTTTGACATGATGATATGATCTTAATAAATCTTACCTCTAATGCTCTTGACAATATTCTTTGCTCTTGTGAAAGTTGCCTAGATTAATTCTTAATTCTCCTTAGACCTGAGTTGATAAAATAACGATGTATTTATAGGTGTTTCCTTAATTACCCAACAATTAAACACCACAAGATGACCTTTGCAATTTGAATTTAGATCATTAAAATGTTGCCAAAAACATATTAAAAAATCATACCACCATGAATGGCAATGAGCAAGACACATAAAGCTACCAATGCCACATAGTGACGAGCAACATGATAGGATGAAAATCATTATCAATTAGAGGAAATAGGTGCATCAACACAAGGAAGAGCACCACAATCCTTAAGATGTTGAGTTTTATTACTCAAGCCCTTACATTCATTGGTAGAATAACCATGCACTTGATGATATGCACAAAATGATTTTTTTGCTAAAGAATTTATTTCGTGTTCTTGGAGGAAGAGTAATCAAGTGAGCTTGGAGAAGCTTCGACAAGGTACTCTCTTGATCAATAGTAGAAGATGTTCTTTTTTTTTGTGATAAAAATGTTTCTTGCTTACTACAAGGTGTCATACATACACAAGACTCTTTATATTGTGAAATTTTTTACTCTCCTTTAAAGGAGGGTGTAAAATCTAATGAACCCCAATCATCATCAAGACATGTGTTTTGAAGATGAAGCAATATTTTTCCTAGGAGTTTTTAGTGTGATAGAATTGATACTAAACAAAGGTTTCTTTGATGCTTTTGTTTCCTTCAAAGGACAATAACCAAGACTGCTAGTTGTTTCTTGTGTGTAAGGATCTATAGGAACACAAATACCTTGTTCTTTTACAACATACCCTTTTCCATTATAGCCAAGTTGTTTTAAAATATCGTAACCTCTTCCATAAAAATATTCCATCTCTTTTGGATTTGGTGGTTTCTCATGACCACACTCATCATATGTGGATGTATAATTTGTGTTTTCTTCTTATTTGCTAAAAGTTGTGGACTCGCATGCTTTTGATGACTCCACTTGTTTGGATATTATGTTGGCTTCTTTCTCTTTTCCTAATTTGTGTGTAATCATGTATTCTCCAATGAATGTAGGTGTAAAATCCAATGAACCCCATTCATCATCCAATAGTTTCATGATTAATTTATCTTTTTCTTCTTCTTGCACGGGTTCAACTTTTGTAGTTGGTGTTAATGTTGTAAGAGGATTTTTTATTCCTTTTTCAATTTATAAACAACTGTCAAGCTTAGGATTGAATTTTATCATATAAACCTTGTTATAAGTGTACTTCACTAGACGATGTAATGTTGAAGGCACCACATTCATTGCATGAATCCAATGTCTACCTAAGAGAAGATTTTATGAGAGTTATTGAGGCATGAACTGAATAAGAGTTTGCAATGTAACCTTTCCAGCTTTAACAGGTAATGTTATCACACCAAACATTGTTTTCCCACATTATCAAAACCATGAATGGACAAATTATCTAGTTTAATTTGACTCTTGTCCACTCCAATCTTATCTAGAATTCTTACACTACAAGCATTGAGTGTTGAACCATTGTCAATGAGAGTTATTTTTATTCCACATCTATTAATGATAGCCACTATCATCAAGTCCTTGTTTTGTTTTTGTATCTCCAATGGAGGTAGCTCATCTTGATGAAAGACAATATCAATAATGACTAAATTCATACCTTGGATTAGGGTTGCTACATAATTTCATTGCGCACTAGGAGGGACCACTACTTTTTGTAAAGAACTTTGAAGCATGCTATGGTAATTAGGTGATGCTTGAATAAGGTCCCATAAAGAAATATTAGCAAGAGTGTTTCTAAGTTGTTCCACAAGATCATAGTCCTTTCCATTGTGCAAAGGCAAATGAGGAGAACTAAGAAAAAAGGGTTAGATAATGGTAATGAAGTAGGTATGGTTTGTGGTTGCCTATTGTACCTTGTGTTATATGTATGAGCAATGGTATTATAACTCGGTTGTTGTGAAACATTGTTACTACAATGTTGCCTTACAATGTTGCCTTGCAAAATTCAAGATAGTCCTTGGAGGTAATGGTTTGTCTTGAGGTGGTCTTATGATAGGAAGTGACTCGAGAGATGACTTGGGAGGTCCAATAATGAAAGGGATTGTAGGAGGTCTAGTGATAAAGGGAGATCTAATGGTCAATTATGTGTTCATAACCTTAGCAAATTTATCCTTAATTTGATGATCTTCTAATGAGGGGGAGTCTAATGTCACCTTATCATCTTCATTTAAGAAAGCCACATTACTATTGTTTAAAATGCACATATCAATTCCATCATCATCTTCCACTATGATATCTTCCCTGGTAGGAGAGTTTTTAGAAGAGGAGAAAACACAATTTTCATGACATCCAATGGTTGGGTCTTCTAAGATATCTTCATCAAAATTAGGGGAGGTATCAAGAGAAGAACAACTATGATTTTCTTGCTTATCAATGATGGCATCCTCTTGTTCAAAAATATATTCCCAAGTGGGAGGATCATTGGGAGAAGGAGAAACAGTATTTTCACGATTCTTAATGGTTAGATCTTCTAACATCAAAATATCTTCTTCACAAATGGGAGAGATATTTGGAGAAGAACAAATGTGATTGTCATAATTTTCCAAGTTTATTTTCTCTTTCACTGAGTTAACTTCACACATAGGAGAGATAGTGGGAGAGAGATAAAAAAGAACAAGAGAAAAGGGGAATAGACTTCATATTCATATGCTTGTAGTTGTAACAAGCCCAATGTTCTACCCATTGATTTTTACTATGTTTAACCCTCAAGTGAATAGTTTATGATACCAACATTTAGCAATAAAAATTTTCTTTTATAATTCAATAACAAGATGCACATTTGAAATAATCCCATTTCAAACTATCCCATTGCATTTACAAAGAAACATTACAAATCCCAAGTAACAATTCCATATTACATAATTTCATGATAACATTTTCCATTTACAATTTCTCAATAAAGACAAAGATACATGAATACATACATAGCTTCCAAGAGCTCAATGAAACTAATATACAAATATAATATAATTATCTAGATGTCCCCAATGTTGGTGCACACCTCCTAGATGTCCCCATTACTGGTGCATACATTCTAGGTGTCCTCAAAATTGGTGCTTACATCTCAAAATCTTGGTCGCCAACTGTACAAGGGAGAGCATCACTCAAACATTTTTCCACCAACCACAAACTTACTGTGATCAAAATAAAATGCTACTCCTAATGTGAGATGCAAGATGAAGAACTAATAATGCAAATGGGAATAAGTAACAAGATAGAAGGGCACCTCAATAAGATTAGCCTAAGAAAATGGTGAAACAAAGGAGTAAGATAAAGACAAATGATGATTGAATTGTGTTATACCTTTCCTTTGTTGCTCCTTCCTTGGTTGGCCCTTTGATGCTTCAAGAATTGTGTGCTCCTTGGATGGCAATGGAGTTGAATGGATGCAATATCAATTGATTATGTGAGTGCTACAATGGATGAGAGTTTGAATGGCAATTTTGCAAGAGTTTTAGTGCAAAAGACTTGATTCTTCTTTGAATTGAGAGAAATTAGGGGGTATTTATAGGCTAATTGGAATTCTCTAGAGAATTCAACTGTCAAGATTGATCCAACAAGATCAAGATGAAGGGCTATGGTGAGTTGAGGACTCACAAGTCCTCACATCTTGACATGTGGAATATGAGATGTCCTAAGGTGGAGTGATATGGAAATGAGGTGGAAGGGAAGTACATGAGGTGGATCTTGGGGGATGAGAAGATTCCTTGGAGGAATAAAAGAGAATTAAAAATTCATAATGATTGGAAGAATCTAGTGGATAAGAGAGGGTCTCCAAAAAGCTAGAGATTTGTCACATGTGGGTGATGTGACAAGTCCAAGGTTCTAGAAGCCTTGGGCACATGTAAAATGACATGTCACATTTGCATGGGGGATGAGGAAGACTTTGGAAAGACAAAATTGAATTAAAAATTCACATGGGGAAGAGGAACCTTGGTTAAATAAATGTGAATTAAAAATTCACATGGGGAAGGGAGTTCGAGCTAAAAAGGGTAAGTGGCTTGACCAAAAAAGGTAAGTCAAATGTGGCTAATGATTCTGATTAAGGTTGTGCAAACACAAGATTAAGGTAATTAATGGGAGATCAGAGGCAAGTGGGAGATTATGGAGGATGTGACACTTAATCAAGATTAAGTGGTGCACATCCTAATCACAGATTAATTAATTTAATCCAGATTAAAAAAGGGTTATGGAGAATGTGACAAGGAGAGAGAAAAAAGAAGAATTAAAAATTGGTTTTTAATCCAAATAGGTTAAATGACCAAATTAAATAATTTTTCATGTTTATTTAATTTAGAGAAGGAAAGGGGGTAAGGTAAAGTATTTAATTTATTTAATTAGATACTTTAGGAACCTTAGGCAGAAAATGAAATAATGATTAAATAAATTATTTAATCACTATTAATGAAATAGATGAGTATAATAGACAATTTTGATCATATGAAAGTGATCAAATTTGGATGTCTACATTTTGCCCCTCTTCGAAGTGTTGTTAGAATAATTGTGCTTCGAAGAAAAGAAAGTGCAGATGACTCTATAGAGGAAGTAATTAGGAATATGATGCCCTAGCATGGGGAAGAGGATTTGAGACAAAATTAGCGGAGTAATGGATGAATATGCCCCAATCTAGGGAAGGGTTGATTACGGCTGAGAAAATTGGTAAATGTGAAGGGTATGCCCCCTAAAGAGGGTGACGGGGGAAAAAGAAGGGTCCCAGGCAACATCACGACAAGAAGAAATGGATGGTATAGTTGGAAAGAGGGCAAAAAATTAGGTAAGTTGCCTTTTGAACGAAGTTAATCGGACAAACGGGGTGCAAATGGCAGCCCCGGGAAGTGAAGGGATTAGTCAGAGGAATAAAAAGGTAAATAAAAGGTAAAAAATACCTTTTAAAAGTGAATATAAGGTAATTTTGACAATTACCTCACCTCATTTGCACTATAGCAGTTGAGAAAATAAGAGAGATAGTGAGCAGATGAGGAGTGAAGATGCCGGGAGATAATGACACTGAGATCATCCACCGGATAGACGAGGTTCAACGGTTGTACAGATAGCAGGATGAGCCCCGCTAGGTAAGAGACAAAACCCCTCATGCATTATTTTGAAATTTTAATGCATTTGTCATAATTTTATCAAAAATGTAAAACATGGGTTTTGTGGGCGAGAAAAAATGAAAAAATGGGTAGGAAATAGATTAGAAAAAATTTTGAAAAAAAAATTATTTTTTCAAGGGAGGGAAAGAAAAAAGTTGTCGAGGCCCCATGGCGGGATAGGTCTGCCCCGGCGGGGGGCGGATATGCCCCACTGTAGGGCAGGTCCGCCCCAGCCGGGGGCAGATACGCCCCACTACAGGGCGGGTCCGCCTCAACTGGGGGCAGATACGCCCCACTGCGGGGGCGGGTCCGCCCCACCACGTCCAACAGTGATGCCACCCCAGCCACGCAGGGGGGCGTAAGCGCCCCCCCTGGTGGGGCAAGTCCGCCCCTCTGCAGGGGCGGGGCGGACAGGCGCCACCGCTCACAACGGCGGCACCGCCCAAGAAGCAGGGGGCGTGCCAGCTGCGCCGCCTCGGCGGTGCTGACAGGTGCCACCGAGGGGGGCGGGGGCCGCCCCACTGCAAGGGGCGGATCCGCCCCAACCTGGGGCGGGTCCACCCCACTGCAGGGGGGGTGGATCCGCTCTGGCAAGCCGCGGGTAGGTCTGCCCCGCTGCAGGGGGCAGATCTGCCCCGGGAAGCCACGGGCGAGTCCGCCCCACTGCAGGGGGCGGATCCACCCCGGTAAGCCGCGGGCAGGTCCGCCACACTGCAGGGGAAATAGAGAGAGGAAGACAGAAAGAAAGAAAGAGAGACAAATAGAGAAAAAAGAAATGCATGGCAGAAAAATGTGACGAAAAAGTTTTAACAAGGGGGATGATTTTTTGCAGGATTTTGGTAGATTGCGAACTCACGAGCGAAGGCCAGAGGCGTTGGCGGCGTCAATCGAAGCAATGACCGAAGCAGATCATGCAGCTTTGGAGTAGGCAAGGTTACTGCACATAGTGCAGTTTCCTGAGATGAGGGCTCATTGGACGATGTTGACAACCCTGATAGAGAGGTGGAGCTCGGCCACATTGACATTTCATTTGCCGACTGGAGAGATGACAGTGACACTAGAGGATGTGTGGCGGATCCTGAGGTTGCTGATAGCGGGACAGTTAGTGTGCGAGGAGGAGCTGAGAGGAGAGCAATTAGATGAGACCGTTCTGGTGTTATTTGAGCAAGATGACCTACCGATAGAGAGGGGGAGGTTGGATGTAGACAAATGCCTATACTTGGGGGTGTCGACATTACCACTATTTCTATGTTGTTTGATCAGTGAGATTCTTGTGCCAGATCAGAGTAGGCGCTTTTGCAGCCTACGGTACATAAGGGTGATTCGACATATTGTCGAGTGGAGGGATGGGTAGTTCTCATGGGGGTCATATGTATTGGCCTAGTTATATCGGGACATACAAGTGATTTGCTATCGGGAAGTGCAGAGCTTGACGCACCAAACACTACTGCAGGTATGGGGATGGACGCACATCGATCTGATGAGGCCCATAGTGATCAGGGGAGGAGAATTGGATGACAGAGAGCCAGTGGCGTGGCAGCTAGGGGTTGTATCCTTCAGTATGAGACACAGGAAGAGGTGGAGTGGTGGAGGAGGGTGTTCGATGATTTACAGGGAGAGGACATTATATGGCGGCCATACATGTTTCGACGATTTAGAGGATGGAGGCCCAAGGAGGAGAGACAGCGAGGATTCTTTATGTGTAGATGTTTCTTGACTAGGAGCTCAGGGCATATAGTGGAGATGCATCTGCCAGACCGAGTGGCGCGATAGTTTGGATTTGTGCAGGACATTATAGGAGCGCTGGTTATGTTTCGTCGGCTTACCAGAGAGGTACCTTGGGGGGCGGCATTGTCAGCGAGGGGTGTGAGGGAGGAGTGGGGGATGGCAGGTGGGGTGCCCTATCCAGGGAGGTGGGAGGGTCCAGAGGATGTAGGGGTGACAGATCGATACAATCGGTGGTTTCACAACCACCGATGGGAGAGGGTTACACCAAAGGTGCTAGCCGTGGGAGCCGCTGAGGGGGGGCCAGATGATGAGTAGGAGGAGGGACAAAAGGAGAAGCCAGAGCACGGTGGTCATGAGGAGGGACATGAAAGTGGTAGCGCAGAGGAGGGTGTGGCGGTAGAGCAGCTAGCGAGGAGTGGTAGAGTCAGGAGGAGTCGTCAGCCGAGGAGGGTGAGGAGAGTCGTGGTAGAGGAGATGGAGGTAGGAGGAGCGGGTGATGGAGGAGAGGAGATAGAGGTTGTGAGATTGGAGAGCGAGCCAGAGGTGGAGATGCTTCGGGTGGTGGAGGGGAGGGCTGCTCGGCCAGGGATCGGTGTGAGAGTACGACATAGATGAGTGCAGGTGAGAGCGGAGCAGGAAGAGATGAGAGGCCCAGAGCCGTAGGTGGATGTGAGAGCCAGAGATCCGTAGGAGGAGGTAGAGAGGGTGATGGATGTTAGAGGACAGCCCGAGGAGAGGCTTGAGAGTAGTCGACGGAGGAGGGTCTAGCCAGTTGATCAGGAGATGGGGGAGAGGCAGTCTGAAGGGGAGTTGTGGAGATTGATGAGAGTGGAGAGGAGAGGGTAGCCGCGGAGGAGTCAGATGGCGTGCCGTGAAGAGCCGATGGAGGAGGAGAGAGAGGAGGAGGCGATGGACCTAGATGTACAAGTGATGAAGCCCTTAGCCATAGTACCAGTAGTTGCAGTCGAGGATCCAGTGGGGTTATTGAGAGGGGTCTAGGCGAGAATAGCCGAGCTAGAGGAGGAGGTGAGGAGGGCCGAGGTGGAAGTGGAGAGGGTGAGGGAGACAGAGACGATAGAGTTTGAGCAGGTTGTAGGCCAGCTGTTGATAGATATACAAGTGGTTGAGAGGGAGAGGGATGAGACGCGAGTGGGGATGGAGAGAGTACGGGGGGAGTTGGCTCAGGTGACATGGGATCGAGACATACTAGAGGCAGCGATGACAGTGGTGCAGATGCGAGGTCATCTGGAGTCAGCAAGAGTGGGGGAGATGGAGGTGTTGAGACTTCAGGTGGCAGAGGTTTAGGAGGAGAGGACAGTATTGTAGGAGAGGGTATCGTTAACAGAGACATCTATAGAGGAGATGAGGGTGAGACTCGAGGTGGCAGAGGTTGGAGTAGAGATGATGCAGTGGGAGAGAGAGTGCACAGGGACAGGTGCAGACTCTACAGGGGGAGAGGGATAGTGTACAGGTATAGATGCAGGCACTACAAGGGGAGAGGGATAGTTTATGGAGACAGGTCCAGATCTTGCAGTTTCAGAGAGACTCAATAGTGGGTCGGGCAGAGAATGCCAAGAGAGACATAGCACAGATGCAGACACGTCGAGGGCAGGGTGATGAGGCAATGCTGAAGACTATGCGGGTAGAGAGGGAGAGGTCCGTAGAGCAGATACGACTACTAACAGCGGCATAGGAGGCATGGGAGCAGGAGCGACGGGCGATGAGCAGAGAGCGAGATAGATACAGGCATGAGTGGAATATCGCTCGGTACCAAGCTGGGCAGAGAGATGATTATATGCAGGAGGCAGTGTATTGGAGGTGCGCATATGAGCAGGCAGTGCCAGATCCGATGCAGAGTACAATGCAGTATGTTAGGCAGACACCCCAGATTTTGGCACCATCCCAATCATTAGGGACACGGACTAGAGGGTTCAGTGAGTTCCAACAGAATCCTTCTCGATTTGGGGCCCCAGAGCATGAGTCTCAGGGGACGCCGACACACAGGGGACCAGTACCTGAGTCTCCGCAGAGGTCAGGTGTGGGCAACTCAGGACATGCAGAGGATAGGTGACAGGATACAGGTGCTTTTGACAGGTACTAGATGGTAGTGTAGTGCATATTTTCAGATGCACCTTATTTTGAGCATGATATGGAGGTGATTATGTGGTGACCATATTTTGGATATGGATAGTGTATTATTGTGATGATGATATGTGATGGTTCCATTGATTTTATGTCACACATTTTGGTGATGTATGGTATGCATAGGGTGTTTTATTGATGTTCCTATCAGAGCGGATGTATGTGATGCATATGGATGTGATGTTTTTGTGTGGATGTAGATGTTGTGTTATGTTGTGAATATTTTACTTATGCATGTGTGATTTATGGATTATGTTAATGATTGAGAAATGATAATGCAATTGTATTAATGATGCATAGATGGATATGGGAATGTATGGATGAAATGAATGGATAAATGGAGAAATGAACCTAATGAATGGATAAAATAATCTTAATGAATGGATGAACTTAATGTAAATGGATAGATGTAAACGGATAAATGAATGTAATGAATTGATGAATAATCGTAATGTAAATGGATGGATGGAAAATGATTAAATGAATGTATGCAAAATGGATAAATGAATGGATGCAAAATGATTAAACGAGTGTAATGAATGTATGCAAAATGGATAAATGAATTTAATGAATGGACGAATAATCTTAATGGATGTATGCAAAATGGATTAATGAATGTATGCAAAATGGATGTAAAATGGATAAATGAATGTATTGAATGTATGAGTAATCGTAATGGATGTATGCAAAATGGATAAATGAATTGATGTAAAATGATTTTAATGAATGTATGTAAAATGGATAAATGAATGTAATGAATGCATGCAAAATGGATGTAAAATGGATAAATGAATGTAATGAATGTATGAGTAATCGTAATGGATGTATTTAAAATGGATAAATGAATGGATGTAAAATGATTTTAATGAATGTAGACATAAGTATCAATGGGTAGGTGATATGTGGAGGGTGTGTGAGGTGCAGTACCTGTCAAAGACTGTAAGGATCCTGAGAAGAAAAGTTAGTAAGGGTGAATGAGAGTTTGCACAACCAAAATCACAAGTCATAGATGTAGGAGTAAGACAGGATGAGGGGGGAATATGCAATGAGATGAAATGAAACGTGAATGCAATTTGCCATCCTTTAGAGCATTGATTTTTGCTATAGCATAAGACATCGGATGTCAGGGTATGTAAACCAAGACGGATTAATGTCTAATGCATAAAACAAACATGACAAACAGGAAGGATATCCCAATACCTCAAAGTCGCGATGACTTTGGTCGGGCCAGGTATTGGTATGTCCACAAGCACAAAGAGATGCCCCCACATAACTCAGGATTCGAAAAGAATCCTGGTGGGTACTATGTGGGGCATCTTAGCAAACAAAAAAAAAAGTCAAGAGATGTCCCTATGTTAACTAGGCAAAACACACCACAATATGAAGGATCATGGCGATCTTGACTAGTGTGTATAGGGAGCTCAAATGATAAACAAAATCCAAAAGTACCAAAAGATCGTAATCAATTACAAGTGTCCTTTGCCATAAGATCCCAAGGATGGATGAGGTTGATGTGGTCTATTAGGAAGGATGCATCCTATTAATACCAATGATGGATACTAAGCTAAAGTGACCAAGATGACACAAGATGATTGTTACTGGGCAGATTTCTTGATACGAGGAGATCTTGTTTGTGAAGAATCAGCAATGATAGGGACATACTTGACCACAAGACAGCAAGAGGGTGAGACACAACCTAAAGACCTAGGGGCTCGAGGGTTGATGAAAATATCAACCTTGCCTACGTGAAAGCGTAGAGCCCTCATAGTTTAGAAAAAGACCATGATAAAATAGCGGAAAGTGGACTGATGGAAAACGATGGATGAACAAGACAAACACAAGCCCCGAGGGCAAATCAAAAGATCAACCTTGTCCACATGCAAGCGCAGGGGCAACGTAGTTTGGACATGACAAAAGGCTGAGGATGAATAAGATCAAAAAGTGGACCATGAGGACAGATGATGAAGGACAAAATGCCTTGGGGGCCGATCCAAAGATTAGCCTTGTCTACGTGGAAGCGCAGAGGCGTCGTACTTCCAGATGGGATGATGATAAAAGTGGAAAGAGGGTGATGACAACAGAAGATGGAGGATGAAAAAACGGAGGAGCCCCGGGGGTAGATCAAAAGATCAACCTTGCTTACATGCAAGCGTAGGGGCAACGTAGTTCACAAGGAGACCTAGATGGAGACAACCACGAAGAGTGAGCCTAGATGAAGACAAACACAATGATGAGGTGACACAAGCTCAGATTTAGGATAATAAGCTCAAGATTGTAGATAGCGAATGACGGTCATTCAATGCTCAACCAAAATATACCAAGCGACAAGGTGATGCAAGTAGATGGGAGGATATGGGGTTTGAGGGATTGGCGGGTAAGTCATAGAGTAACCAGGATGCGAGGTAGATAATGATTTAGCCCAATACGAGAGGCGCCTGTTGCCAGGTTTTCACCAATCGTACGTATCCAAGGTGCCACGCAAGGGTGGTTTTCACCATAGGATGAATTATTTCTCTTTACTATTTTTGGTTTTTTTTGAATTATTTTTTGAATTTTTTTGTATTTTTTGATTTTTACCAGGAAGGATACCCCAGCTGACCTAAGTGTAGAAATTCTTCAAATGCATGATGTTGATGGGTTCCTCCAAGGGCTCGCCTTCAGGGGTGGAGAGCCTGTAAACACCAAAACCATATTTCGAGGTGATGACATAAGGGCCCAACCAGTTTGCTTCAAAATTACCCTTTTTCTCTCGATCTTGTTGATTCTGCTGATTTTCTTTTAGGACCAAATCACCAACCTCGAATTGGCGAGGGTGAAATTTCTTATTGTAGCTCCTTTTGAGTCGGTGTTGATAAGCTTGGAGATGGTTATAAGCCTTGACTCGCTTTTCATCGAGCAATTCCAATTGTGCCACTCGGCTGTCTTCATCAGTGATGAGATTCTTGAGGGAGATGCGAAGTGAAGGGATTTCAACTTCGATTGGAAAGATGGCTTCAGCGCCATAGACAAGAGAATACGAAGTGGCTCCAGTAGGGGTGCGGATGGATGTACGGTAGGCCCAAAGAGCAGGATGGATATGGAGGTGCCAATCGTGGCCAGTGCTATTGACCATCTTCTTAATGATTTTGATCAATGTTTTATTAGTCGCTTCTACCTTCCCATTACCTTGGGGGTAATAGGGAGTGGACCAACGGTATTGGATATGGTATGTGTCACAAAGGAATTTCATACACTTATTTTTGAATGGCTTTCCGTTGTTGGTGATGATGGTAGAGGGGATACCATACCTGTAGAGGATATGGTAGAGGATGAACTTAGAGATCTGAACACCAGTGATTTGGGTGAGTGGAATGGCTTCCACCCACTTGGTGAAGTATTCAGTGGCTGTGATGATAAAGGTATGGAGGGTAGATCTTGCTAATCAAGTCGAAAACGACCACGGTGTTGTGATAGGTTGGAGGTCTTGTGCTGGAGCGTGAATTAGATCTGCATGTTGTTGACACAGAAGACACTTTTTGACACACTCACAAGCATCATGTTCCATTGTGAGCCAGTAATATCCTGCTCTAAGAATCTGCTTGGCTAGGGCCATACCATTAGAATGGGCCCCACAAATACCACTATGCACTTCTATTAATGTTGTGCGGGCTTCAATTTCATCTAAACAACAGAGGAGAGTTCCATCATACCCACGTCGATAAAGAGTATCACCGATAATGGTGTAGCGGGCCGTGCGTTGGATAAATGATTTACGTTGGTTTCTCGTGAGGTCAGGTGGGAGGGTTTTGTCATGAATGTAGGTGTAAATGTCATGGTACCAAGGGGATTCAGGACCTACAATAGCACACACCATGTCATTCTCAAGGATATCATACGCTGGGATTAGGAGTTGCTCAACTAGGAACTGACAATTTGTGCAATCTTTTGGCATGTCGAGGAGAGAACCAATAGTAGCCATAGCATATGTTGCCTTATTTTGGAGTCTCATGATCTGCTCAAATTGGATGGTAGTGAAATATTTCTTGAAGTCATCCACCATTCATTTATAAGGCAACAAATTTTCATCTTTGGTCAAAAACTCATCGTTGACCTATTTTATGACTAACTGGGAGTCACCAAAAACTTGTAAATGAGTGATGTGCCATTGGACTGCAATTCTGAGGCCGGTGAGAAGGGCTTCATATTTATAGATGTTGTTGGTGCAGGGAAAAGCCAATCTGAATGATTTTGGTATGTAATCACCTTAGGGGGTGATAAGCAAGATTCCTACCCGTGGTCCATTATGAGTGTGTGATCCATCAAAGTACAATGTCTAGGTGGTGGCTTATGAGACTGCAAATACTCCTTCATCTGGAAATTCAGTTTCTATGGGATAAGCGTCCACTAACGGGGCATCCGCCAACTGATCAGCTATTACTTGTCCTTTAATGGCTTTTCTATCCACATATTCTATATCAAACTCACTGAGAAGCATGATCCATTTAGCCATTCGACCAGTCAGGGTTGTCTTGGATAGCAGGTACTTGAGGGGGTCGACTTTGGATATTAATTTTATAGGATGGCTGAGCATATAGTGGCATAGCTTTTGTGTGTTAAAGACCACAACATGCCTTTTCCATCGATGAATAGTTAAGTTCATACCTGACTAGTGTGCGACTAATGTAATAGATCGCCCATTCCTTTGAAGATTCATCATGTTGTGCCAATAATGCCCCCAGTGCTACTAACGTGGCCGATATGTACAACATGAGTGGTTTGCCAAGGATAGGTGGCATCAAGATTGATGGGTGGGCCAAATATCCTTTGAGCATGTCGAAACCCAATTGACACTATTGATTCCACTTGAAGCTGGTGTCTTTCTTGAGAAGGTGGGTAAATGACTGGCATTTATTTGCAAGTTGGGCTATAAACCTGCGAATGGATTGTAGTTTTCCTTGGAGGCTTCTTAATTGTTTCAAGTTTCTTGGTGGAGGCATATCCATGATAGCTTTCACCTTAGCTGGGTCAACCTTGATCCCTCTTCTGGACACTATGAAGCCCAACAGTTTCCTTGATGTGACATTGAACACACACTTCTTTGGATTCAGCCGCAGCTTGTATTGTTCTAAGTGCTCAAAGATCCATTTCAGAATGATAGGGTGTTCTTCCCTGGTTCTAGATTTTTCCAGTAGGTCGTCAACATAATCTTCCATGATGATGTGGATGAGATCATGGAACATTACTGTCATTGCCCGTTGATATGTGGCCCCTACATTTTTGAGACCAAAGGGCATGACGTTGTAGCAGAAAGTACCCCAAGGTGTTGTAAAAGCGATTTTATGTTGATCATCGGGGGCGATCCGGATCTAATTGTAGCCATAGAAGCCATCCATGAGGGATAGCATCTCATGTCCCACAGTGATGTCAACTAGTATGTCCATATTAGGTAAGGGGAAGTCGTCTTTTGGGCAGGCTTTGTTAAGATCTCATAAATCTATACAAATCTCGATGTCTCCATTGGGCTTAGTGACAGGTACTATATTGGAGATCCAATTAGAATAATCAATGGGCCTGATAAAATCAGCATCCAGTAACTTTTCCAGTTCTTTCATAACTAATAATGCCACCTATGGGTGCATCTTTCAGAGCTTCTGTTTGACAGGTTTAGCCTCTGGACGAACATCCAAATGGTGGACAACAAGGTTGGGATCTAGACCGGGCATATGAGAGTAAGCCCATGCAAAGTTGATAATCCCTTCACGGAGAATTCGGACAATGGTGATGTATTCTGCTTCAGATAAAGATTTGGCCACATAGGTTATCCTTGGAGTTTCTTCTGTCCCCAGGTCCCACCGGGCATGCCAGAAATGTGATCCTAATAAAATGCTACTCCTAATGTGAGATACAAGATGAAGAACTAATAATGAAAATGGGAAGAAGTAACAAGATAGAAGGGCACCTCAATAAGATTAGCCTAAGAAAATGGTGAAACAAAGGAGTAAGATAAAGACAAATGATGATTGAAATGTGTTATACCTTTCCTTTGTTGCTCCTTCCTTGGTTGGCCCTTTTATGCTTCAAGAATTGTGTGCTCCTTGGATGGAAATGGAGTTGAATGGATACAATATGAATTGATGATGTGAGTGCTACAATGGATGAGAGCTTGAATAGCAATTTTGCAAGAGTTTTGTTGCAAAATACTTGATTCTCCCTTGAATTGAGGGAAATGAGGGGGTATTTATAGGCTAATTGGAATTCTCTAGAGAATTCAACGGTCGAGATTGATCCAACAAGATCAAGATGAAGGGCTATGGTGAGTTGAGGACTCCCAAGCCCTCACATCTTGACATGTGGAATGTGAGATGTCCTAAGGTGGAGTGATGTGGAAATAAGGTGGAAGGGAAGTACATGAGGTGGATCTTGGGGGATGAGAAGATTCCTTGGAGGAATAAAAGAGAATTAAAAATTCACAATGATTGGAAGAATCTAGTGGATAAGAGAGGGTCTCCAAAAAGCTGGAGATTTGTCACATGTGGGTGATGTGACAAGTCCAAGGTTCTAGAAGCCTTGGGCACATGTAAAATGACATGTCACATTTGCATGGGGGGTGAGGAAGACCTTGGAAAGACAAAATTGAATTAAAAATTCACATGGGGAAGGGAGTACGGGCTAAAAAGGGTAAGTGGGAAGGTTGACCAGAAAATGTAAGCCAAATGTGGCTAATGATTATGATTAAGGTTGTGCAAACACAAGATTAAGGTAATTAATGGGAGATTAGAGGCAAGTGGGAGATTATGGAGGATGTGACACTTAATCAAGATTAAGTGGTGCACATCCTAATCCCAGATTAATTAATTTAATCCGGATTAGAAGAGGGTTATGGAGAATGTGACAAGGAGAGAGAAAAAAGAAGAATTAAAAATTGGTTTTTAATCCAAATAGGTTAAATGACCAACTTAAATAATTTTTCATGTTTATTTAATTTAGAGAAGGAAAGGGGGTAAGGTAAAGTATTTAATTTATTTAATTAGATACTTTAGGAACCTTAGGCAGAAAATAAAATAATGATTAAATAAATTATTTAATCACTATTAATGAAATAGATGAGTATAATAGACAATTATGATCATATGGAAGTGATAAAATTTGGATGTCTACACTTACTATGGTCCCTTGCACATCTACCTAACTGGTAAGATGGCCCCACCCTTCAACAAAGAGATTGGTTTGAAAACCTCATAATACTAGTCTTCTTGAACATAGTGTCGTGTCCTACATATCCAGAGCTAACATATATTGGCTACAACCTACATGTATGGCATTCCCTACCAAGCATGCAATACTAGCTCAGAGTGAACCAATGGTGTAAATAGTGGTTGCTTCCACCATTTTGGACAAAGAATTCAACACCTAGTACTTTGAGTGTAGGTCGTATGTTCACCCAACCTTAGCTCGATTTGGTATTTGACCATTCATAATCATAACATACATTCAATCTAAAAGGTGATGACACAAAAAACTAACTAACTAGGTTACTCCCTTTCCCATGGATTATCCTAACCCCAAGAATAACCAAGTTAACCATACATGCACACATACTAAGTGACCATCTAGGTTATTCCCTTTCCCATGGATTATCCTAACCCCAAGAACAACCAAGTTAACCACCCATGTTCAAACTGACATTCACATATCTCATGATCCATTCCAAAAGTACAATCTCAACATTAAATGACTCCATTTCAAAAGTATAATCCCAACAATAAATGACTCTATTTCAAAAGTGTAATATCAACAATAAATGACTCCAAAAAGTATAATATCAACAATAAATGACTCCAAAAAGTATAATCAACAATCAAATGATCATAAACAATCATAATAAATCTTTTTCAATATGCCTCAACATTCACATGCTTACAATGTTCACTACATTCATATCTAAACTAGAGGACATTATCAGCCTGAGAGGAGTTTTGTGCTTCTACACCTATAATTCAAGACTCTTTATATTACAACTTTGGTTTACTAGAATGTAATTCCTCTTCTAGAATCCTGTGAATAGGAATAGACTCTTAATCGACAATAAGTAAATACCATAACCAAAAACTACATTTTTCAACCCTATTGTTGAATATTGATATAACAATCAAGTATACACCCTAAACCTAGGGAAAAGACTTTTCTCCCACCTTCAAGGTGATATGATTAATTAAACAAGTATAGATTATCAACATCATTTTCATAACATCACAACCTATCAATGATGACATGTCCATCATGCTATCATTCTCGTTGTATTACTAACCTCACTATCCACAAAGGTTTACCTAGCATCATAAGCTAACAAATTCAAGATAGCACTTCAATGTAATATTAATTCCCATACTTCACAACCTATGAAGTATATATAATCTATGACAATTTAGGTATTTAAGCTAATATGCTAAGATTATCTTATATAACCACACCATTTCAACAATAGGAATAAGTTTGTATATATAGAGTCTCAACTAGTAAGACCTAATAAATCACCCAAAGATCATGCAAGATCCTTTAAATAAGAATGATCGAAAGATCAAACAAGCAAGTTAAAAAATACAAATAATTCATCTTTCCTCAAGCACTTGCATTCAAATATGATTCAACATAAAAAGAATAGAGAAGTAAAATCAACATGCCTAGATTTTATAGCTCCCAACGAAGACATCGCTTCCCAAACTCAATCCCAAATTCATACTTTATTCTCCTTCTAAAATCAACCTATCTCCAATCCTAGCCTCACCAATCTCTCAACAAAATGTAAACACTCTAAAATAAACTCTCTTTCCTCACTAAGCACTCAACTACAAAAAACTATTGCAGAATTACGAATGAATAAGAATGAATAAGTGAACCAAAAGGTAGAGAAGCTACCGAGCTATTTATACCAAAATATGAGAAACATCTCAATGCTATAAATAAGCTACTAATCTGTCACCTTTTCCCTTCTTTCTACCACCATACAACAAAAAACAAAAAATGCATCGAGTCAACCATCTAGAATGAAATGTGGTTGTTTTAAACTCATTTCCAGCTTCCTAAAATGGATGAGTCAACCTTTTTCAAGAGACAACAATGACTCTTTTACTGTGTCAAAACACAACAATGCATATCTATAGGTTTCCTAATTGCTAAGAAAGTCGACTACCTTCTTAAGCTTTAGCCAACTCTGACTTTTAAAAAGTCTACATGCTAATATTTAGTTGTGTGTTAGCTCAAAGACTTCTATTTTCTTTATTCCACCTATAATGGTGTTGCATACTGTACACATCAGCATGTTGTGTATGGTTTATTATTTGCAACAAATTTTAACATATTCAACAATTCAATATAACAATGGTTTAAAGCGCTTTACTTGATTCCATTCAACATTATTTACTTTGCATGCAATACAACACCTTTCAAACTATGCGCTATGCATTCTTCTTACTCTCTTAAGTGTTATACATGCATTGCATAATTTTTTTACATCATCAACTTTTAATATTAGCCTTTCCCAACATATAACTTGCACTTTATATATGTGCCATAGCTTACTTTAATAAAATTCATTGCTCAAAATATTACTAGCTTATGCGCTTTGAATTCTCCTTATATTTGCTTTCAATGCTTTAGCCTGCATAATATATGCACTATTTTGAATCCTCACATGCAGTTAAGTTTATTTCATATCACTTTTAAATATTAACAATATATATATGTTATAACTTCATCATTATAATATATATATGTTTAATAAATCATTATTTTTCCAATCACATATATATAAGTTTAGTTAGCGACAGTGTTTGGGGCTCGCGCCAGGCAGGCCGCAGCCTGTGAGGCTACATGTCTTCGTTCATTGTTGCATGTGTTTCTAGATCGGTAGAGGTTTCTTTACCTGTGGGGGAAGGGGGGGTTTCTACGTTGGGGGGGGCTATCTCTTTGTTTGCAGCAGTTTCTTTCGTTTGGGGGGGTGGGGATCTTCTAATTGTTTGCTTTTGATTTATTTTGGAGTGAGTGGAAATAGTTAGAAACAATGTGGGTTGTGTGTAGGGGTTCGGTGTGGGTATATGGCAGGGGCTTCCAAAATCCTGGTGATTTTTGGGGCAAAGCCATCTCAGGATTTTTCGGCAGCCATACATGCACAAAAGATGGATTCATCTTTTGTGGGTGAGAGTTCTAAGCTCAAGAAAGTGAACGGTTGCTTATTGCAAAGTCAAGATCGCCTTGTTCTGTTTATTTCTCCTGAATTGGTTCAAGAAGACATATCTTATTGGAGCCAACATGTTTTGATTTGTAAGTTCTTGGGTATTCATGTCCCTCTCTTGGCTTTAGAATCCTGGATTCGTCAGACCTGGTAGGTTGAAGGTGATTTCGATCTTTTAGTGGCTATGAATGGCTATTTCATGGTTGATTTTTCTTGCATCTCAGATCGTAATTATGTTTTCGAGTGAGGGTCATATTTTTACAATCATGTTGGCTTGTTCATTAAGCCCTAGCATGGAGGTTTTAATGCGACAGAGGATCTACCTACATGGGTCCCTATTTGGGTCCGTCTACCCTGGTTGTCATTGGAGTTTCAGAGGGAGGATATTCTACACTGGATTGCTACTTAGTTGGGGAAATCGACTACCATTGCTCAGAATAATTTGGATAAAAAGGTATTCTCTTATGCTCGCATTTGTGTTGAAATTGATTTAAATAACCCTTTTTCAGATTCTTTGGAAATTTGTATTGGCTCTGCCTCATGGATTCAACAGTTAGATTATGAGTCCCTTCCTTTTCATTGTCGCTTTTGTCACGAGTATGGACACCTTCAGCGCCAATGTCCTCAGGCACCCAAAGTGGTGGGAGTTTCTTCTTCTCCTTCTTTTGGGCCTTCGATGGAAAAGGGGGATAAAGGCAAAGCACCTGTGGTTGAGGGTGGGCTTGATAAGGATGGATTTATTCTTGTTAAGCCAAGGGCTAAAGGGAAAGGTCAGAAGTGGGCCTAGAAGGATAGTCAAAGTGATAAGGGTTTCAATCGTTTTGAGGTTTTGGATAATCAGGGTTTGGAGGAGGGGATTCTTGTTGAGATTTCTTTTGGGGCCATTAGTATGGATATTGGGTTGGATATAGGGCTGGAGTAGGCAATTGTTGTTCAGAATAATTCTCCAGCTTTGGAGCAGGGGATTTTTAAGCCTATTGGTGCCTCTACAGATGTGCAGGATGACATTATATTGGTGAATTTAGCTAAGGAGGTGCTCTCTTCAAGAAAAGGTCAGGGATTGTCTCCTACTTTGGGGTGCTGCAACACCTTCTCAAGAAGGGGCATACTAAAAAATTCTTCTAAAGTGGGTTGTAAGATGGATGTCGACAAGATTAAATATACTGGGGATTTGTTGGTGGAATTTGGATCTATTAAGACCATTGAGACCCACTTCTCTCAACCTTCCTCATGATTATTCTTTCATGGAATGCAAGGGGGTTGAATAGCACCTCCCGTCAAAAGGCTATTCATAATTTGTTTGTGGTTCATTCTCCAAATATCATTTGTGTTCAAGAGACTAAGCTTTGGGTGGACCTCATGTTTCAACATGCTCCTCGTATTTCATTTTCTTGCCAGTGTCAATGTATTGGTTCTAGGGGAAACTCGGGAGGTCTGGCTCTTTTTTGGGATCCACGTAAGGTTTTTCCTCATTGGTGGATTTCTAGCCAGTCTGTTATTTTTGTGGTGGCTTCAGTTTTTGAATCTGGTGGGACTATTTTGATTAGTATTTTTTATGCTTCTATTGACATCAGTGGTAAAATTCAGCTTTAGGATCATATCAGGTATGTTAGGTCTTGTGCACCTTTTCTGCCTTGGATCTTAGCTGGTGATTTCAATTCTGTGTTGAGCTTGCAGGAGAAAAAATGAGGGTTCCCTAGGCTTGGTCCTACTTCAAATCTATTTCAGACTAATGTGGATTCTCTTGCTCTGGTTGATGTTAAACCCTCTAACATAATATTCACTTGGAATAATAGACGGGGTGGGCCTGAAGCGATTTTTGAGTGGCTTGATAGATTCCTTGTCTCTAGTTATTGGGTTGGTAGTAGCTTGCTCAATTGCTCTAAGATTCTTGACTGGTGTGGCTCAAATCATTGCCCAATTAAGTGTTTTGCTTCAGCTTTTCCAAATCCAAAGAATCCACCTTTCAAATTTTAGCTTTTGTGGCTTCGTGATTCTTCTTTGGGTGATCTTGTTGCTTAGTGGTGGCAGGATGCAACCCCAATGTATGGTACAACTATGCATGAACTCTAGTTAAGAAGCTACAATATGTCAATTATCATCTTAAGCGATGGAATAGGTCGATTTTTGGTAATTTTTAGGCTAGGAAAAGAGAAGCGTAGGATCACCTTGTTGTTATTACTCGCCAGATTCAGGATTTTAGTTTCTCGGAGGCTCTTAGGCATGCTGAGGCCTAGGCTCTAAAATTGGTGGAGGAGTGGGAGCTTCATGAGGAGATTGTCTGGAAAAAAAAGTCTAGGATTGATTGGCTTCAAGAGGATGACATGAATACTGCTTTCTTCCATCATTCGGTGCAAGCTTGTCAAAATAAGTGTTTTATTTCTTCTCTTGTTAATTTTGTGGGTCTTTTGATCTCTTCACAACAAGCTTTGTCTAGAGAATCTCGTTAGTTCTACTGTAATCTATTTTCTGAGGATTCACTTCCTACAAAGGCTAAGGAGAATATGGTCCTTGCTTGCATTCCTTCTTTGATCTTTAATGATTTGAATGGTGCTCTTATCCACCCGATTACTTTGTTGAAAGTGGAGAAGGTTGTGTTTGGGATGAATAAGGGGAAAGCTCTTGGCCCTGATGGTTTCCCAGTAGAATTTTTCCAAGAGTTTTGGGATATTGTGAAGTTGGATTTGTTGGAGGTGGTTTGGGAGTCTCTTCATAGCAAGCAGATGCTTTGTGCCCTGAATGCTAATTTTTTGGTTCTCATTCCTAAGAAGGAAGGTGTTGATAGGCTTGAATTCTTTAGACCTAATACGCTCTGTAATGTGGTCTATAAGATTATTAATAAATTGATTGTTGAGAGGCTTAAATCTTGTTTTCCTATTGTCATTTTTGAGGAGCAAGGCGGCTTTGTGGCGGGTCATCAAATTCTGGATGGGGTGGTGGTTGCATCTAAGGTCATCCATTCCATGGAAACCTCTAAGGATAGGTCTATGTTTATTAATTTGGATATGGCCAAAGCTTATGACAAAGTTAGATGGATTTTTCTTTAGAAGACATTGTTGGCCTTTGGTTTCTCTTTTGATTGGGTGAGCTAGATTTTGAGCTATGTGACTTTAGCCTCTTTTTCAGTTATTATGAATGGTGAACCTTCAGAGATTTTTGGGGATACTAGGGGCCTTCATCAGGGGGATCTGCTCTCTCCTTATTTGTTTATTATAATGGCGAAGGGGTTGGGTCAGTTTCTTAAATCTTGGGTTTCACAAAGCTTGATTCATGGTTGGCAGTGGTGCTTGGGCCTGCCAACGCTTTTTCATCTCCAGTTTGTGGATGACACCTCTCTTATGGGTTTGCCTTGTATTTGGGAGGCTAAATCTTTTAGGCAAGCTTTAGATGTCTACCTTGCGGCTTCAGGCCAAAAACTCAATGAGCAGAAATCTTTTGTCTTCTTCTTTAATACTCCTTAGGCTATCCAACGACGGATTGTTGTCTCTTCCCTTTGTATATTTGGGTATTCATTTTGTTGTTGGTCGTTAGCCCAGGTCCTCTTGGCAGTTGTTGCTTGATAAGCTGAGGAGGAAGGTTACTTATTGGACTCATCAGTGGTTGTCTACAATTGCTAGAGTGACTCTTCTCAAGTCTGTTATCCAGGCCCTTCCCATCTACAAGTGCTTTGTTCAAGGGGAACCAATGTATTTCCTTAAGGAATTTGATGCTCTCTCATGTCAATTTATTTGGAGTGGTAATTTTATTTTTTCAAAGTGGAGCCTTGTTGAGTGGGAATTTGTATGTAGATAAAACCAGGAGGGTGGTCTTGGTTTATGCTCTGCTATTTTGAACGAGCAAGTTCTTGCTACCAATCTTTACTGGCGATGGTGTACCAATCAACACGAATTATGGGCTCGTATTATCAACCATAAATATCTTCAAGGTGTTGCTTCTTTTGAGGTTCCTCGCTATCCTCTAGAAGGGAGTGGTTCTATGATTTGGCATACTTTGAAAGTGGGGGCATAGTTGATTAAGCATGCGCTTTTTTGAATCTGTCATTCGGGGTCATAGGCTCTTTTTTGGTCAGATTCTTGGGATGGGCACCCTCCTATTGTCTCTTCTTCTCCTCACCTCTAGTCCCTTTGTGATGTTTTTATTGCGGCTGGCTAGGATATTGTGGAGCATTATAAGGTTACACAACATTGTGGATCGACTGTAAGTTTTCGTTGGAAGAATCCTTCTAAGTAGCCACCTAGAGGGTCTGAGGGGGATAGGCGTGAGCTTTCCCAGCTTTCGGATTCTCGTGCTTGTAATTCTTTGAGGGGACCTAATGTCTTGGCTTGGGATGGTTCGGATTTGTCCAAAAAGTACTCTATGTTTGCTGGTTATAAGTAGTTGGGTAGGCAGTTGTTTGGGGACATTGAGGTCCCTTGGTGGAAGGAAGTTTGGCACAAGTTGTCATGGCCCAAGTGCAATTTCTTCATGTGGTTAGTGGCTCAAAATCAGTGTCTTACTTGGGATGATTTATGTAAGTGTGGTTTTCAAGGCCCTTCTATGTGTGTTATGTGTCGTGGTTGTGAAGAGAGTGTATCCCATCTCTTCTTCCAATGTTCCTATGCTAGGGAGATTTGGCATTTCTGGTGGAGGGTGTGGAATATGAGTTGCTAGTATGTTTCCTCATTGGTAGATTTTGTGGAATGGTGGGGCAAGGCCCCTGTTTCTACCTCCTTTCTTCAAGTTGCTTGGGCTTTTGACCCATCCTTTATTATCTGGAATCTGTGGTTAGAGAGGAATAGGCATATTTTTCAGGATGCGTTGTTGATGGCCCCTCATTAGTGGTGGAAAATTTTGCATTCTTTGGGGGAAACTATTGCGGCTAAGTGTGATCTGACTATGTTGGTGGACCCTCATGATGTTGGTTGTTGTAATCATCTTCATCTTCCTCCTCCACAATGACAACTCATGTGCAACAGATGTAGACATCCTACCCCAAAGGTGAATAAGGAGGGAAGGTGGTCCCCTCCTCCTCAAGGAGTCCTAAAAATCAACTTGGATGGTTCTTCTTGTGGAAATATTGGTCATGCTGGAATTGGTGGTGTTGGTCAAGATAGCTCTAGAGATGTTTAGTTTACCTTATTTGTTTATAAGGGTCTTCATACTAATAATTTAATGGAGGTTCAATCCATTTTATTGGTTGTGGAGTGGGGCAGTCAATTGGGATGGTGAAGGATCATATGTGAGTCTGAATCCTAGGTTGTGGTGAACTTGTTGAATAGGTGACATTTAGATTATGTGAGCTAACAGTTGGCTTTGATTTTTGAAAAAATTCTTATTCTTTGTGCTTCTTTGGAGTATATTTCTTTCACTCATATTCCTAGAGAATGGAATGGTGTTGCTGATTGTTTGGCTAAATGGGCTTCTAATCATATTCATAATTGGAATTTGGTGGATCGGGGTCAACTACTCTCAAATTTGTCTCAATAGTTGGATCACTTGGTGGAGCTTGATAGGGCTATTTAATGCCCTTGCTTTGTAACTTTTTCTCATTTTAATAAAAAAATTACCCCTCGATATTAAAATTATATATATATATATATATATAATATTGTTATCTTAATATTCATAATAAACACGCATATTTACATATCCATCAATCGATATACATATTATATATATACAAGGAGATTATGAAGTTGCATGGATTAGTATGGAGCATAGTTTCAAATAGAGACACAAATTCACAGGATATTTTTAGAGAACACTATGGAAAAATGTGAATACATACCTCAAATTTAGTTCAATGGTTCACCCACAAATATATGGACAAAAATAAGTGATAAACAAGAGTTTGGGGAACTCGTGATGCTTAGTGGGAGATATGCTAGTGAATTTGGATTTATTCCTACCATGGGAATAATTTGCATAAAATAAATTAGTGAACAAAAGTATAGGGAAAAAACCATTCAAAATTTTGACTATATTGCAACCTAAAGGAGTAGTGATATATATATATATATATATGTCAACTTGATATTCTCATGCATATGATATATTCGTACATGAGTATGTGTATTTACTTCTACCTATGTATATGCACGTATGTATATACTCACATGTATGAGTAATCACATACATATGTACATATATACATTCTATGTATATACTCATTGATTAGTACATAAATATAAAATAAACAAAGAACTTACAATCAATACAAATATTTAGTCACATAATCCAAACTAAGAACAATCACGAAATCAAAGACGAAAACCAAAACCATAATAAATAATCCCCAAACTATGATCGAAGGTTTACTTACCAATTCCCAAACTAACCTGACTCATCTATACCAAACTAGGATGTGAGTGTATGATATCTCAAATAGGCATATTAAGGGTTACCAAACCAACCTCATCTCCTGAGTGATACTCCCCCTCTCTTAATTGAGGGCTCGATTATTTCTTGCATCTAACTTAGTGCATCACAAAGGTAGTTAGCCGATCACATGAAAACCATTTGCATCATCAAAGCATTAAATTACTCATATTACAATATATATTCATTCACCATATTTTTCATTAGTATATGCAAAACATAATCATGCATTAAAATATTTGGTAATCCCACAAAGGAGTGTAATATCATATTTACTCATAAGGGTAAAAGTAATCTGGTAGCTAAAAACTGGTGTGCAACATACTTCCCCCCTTATGAATCATCATCCATGATGATTTAAAGCACCAAAACATATAGTCAAGGTCAAATAAAGGTTTTACTTACAATTTTCAAATCATTTGAGAAATAAGTAAACTATCATAAATATCCAAATAATCTTCTCTCATAGCACAACCCCTTGCAATCTCATCCTTCCCGAACCTTGCACTGAGTGACTCTCTTAACGTATTGGAAGAATTTGTGTGCTTCAAGAAAAAATTCTCTCCAAAAAACTATACACCACAATTATATTGACTCATATGCACATCATAATTACAATAGTGTATGTATTCCACACGACACCTATACCTCAATGACTAGAAAACATCTTCTCGTTGGCTAACACACAATTTTCCTTGGTGTAACCCAATTAGAAAAGGAATGCCAGTGCATTGTGCACTATGCCTTGGGTCCCATCCTTCCTTTGGTCTTTACACTGTCGAACAAATCAAAAGCCAAGACCATTCATCATTGACACTAATATTTACCTTATGCATAATAATATTTCCCTTTGACTACTATCCATCTCGAGCATAATACTACCCTTAGACACTTATTAATCCTAAGCATAATAGTACTGCTTCTTAATTCAAGGTTTGTATCAACAAATTTTTCCTTGATCATTTGGATCTATTCTTTCATTTATGACAACATTTCCAGTCTAAAGTTAATCCTATTTCCTAGCTTATCCCAACTTATAGGAATTTAGCCCTTCTTCTTGTATAACATTTCAAATGAATCAAATTTTCAATGATAGAAATTTTTGCAAAGTATTTTATAAATCCTCCAAGATTGGGTTTATCCCTTTTGTTTAATAGTTGACTCAAAGCAATAAGTTGAGCATACATTCAATTGAATTTTCAACAAGGTGATCATGGTTTACACAAAACCTTAACACTACTTGTGTGTCCTTATCTAAGATAACCTTCTCAGGAACATTAAGCAACTGCCTTACATAAATTTTATGTTTAGAATTGATATCCTACAAATCAAAATTTCCAATCAAAAATTGGTTACCTTGGTGAGTTTGTCCACCATAACATTATGAAAATTCCATCAACATTGAAAGATTGAACTATTCTAATGATCTTCCACTTCCTCTCTATAATTTCATGAGAGTATACAAGTGTTTTCGGCGATGACATCTTGTCTTCACTCTCTAACTTGCTACATACCTTGCAACATATTACTTTGTTTCCTTCCATATTAAAGTGGTTCCACATCAGTCAAATAATTGTGTCACTCCAATATGTTCTAAATCTGACATCAATTTACCTCATTTCATTACTTAATTTCCTAGAACTTGGTACATAGGTTCTTTCATCGATTCATAATAGTCTATTCCAACTAAGTGAAACCTCTTCCATGGAATTATGCCACATTTTATTCTCAAAATATAATGATTAGATATTATTATGAAGATATTACTCCATTATAAGGCATCCATATCTTCAGTTTCTTTCGCCCTTTAATCATTTCCAAATTCGTAGCCTAATTTCAATTCAATCTATCTTTTCCAATGAGAAATTTGTATTGGTTGAATAATAATCCTTGTTAGATAATGTTCATTCAATTTTATCTCCTAAAACTTGTCCAAACAATTAATGCATAAATAGCAACCAAGTATGAACATATTTCGAGAGCTCAAAACATGTGGACCATGGTTTCATTCATAATCTCCCCTTTCTTATTGCATGTAGGTGATAATATCCTTTCGTGAACAAGCATTTTACCTAACATTTTTCTAAAGCATCAATAATCATCACATTTTGGTCTTTCGATATAGGAATTTATAAATTGAGTTGTAATTAATTCTCTCTCAATTGGTCAAAAGCCCCTATTTTTTCTTGATCATTCCAAATCTTTCACTAATAGTTCCAATATGTTAACCTTCAACTTCAACAATCTTGTTGTGGTCGTTGAGTACGAGACTTCGGTTAAAAAATTTCTCATACTAAAAATACATCATTTAAACTTTTTTGAATTTGTATCCGGTCTTTTCTAGATCCATAAATTTTCTTCTTCCCAACTTGGTATTTCCAAGACATATAACATTGTATCCCTTTTTAAAATTCATGTAATCTTCTATTCCCTCTAATTTGATTGAAAATTTTAACATTTTCCTCATTGGTTTTCGATTGTTGAATGACTATTACTTGCCTTTCTTACCCTCCATGGTATACTTGTATATACTTTTTGTTCCCAAAATTGGATTCATCATCACCCTCTAATCTCTTAAAATCAGCAGTTGGATCCATAGTAACGAGATCAAATGAATAACCAAATTTTTTTCCAACTAAGAGATACTTTAATATTTCATTCCAATTCTCTTTTCCACGTATACTAATATCCCTTTAACCATAGTAGAAGAATATCCCATATCTGCAAAGCCCCATTTGTAGATGTGTTGAATGAGCTTGCTTGAGGATCCCTATGTCAAATGTGTCTTCACCTTTATGATTTGTTTCTTTTTCTGTCTCATTCAGGTCTTTGACCTTTATTCTAAGATATCAAAGTTCGCTCATGATTTTGATTATCATTGCAATATGTTAATCTTGTTTGAACCAAGATTATTAGAAGGTTATTTTGCGTCCTAGATACCTCTTCTAGTTGATTCCGGTTCACAATATGTTGACTTTTTTGTCTAAAGTTTCTAGTTTATGCTAAAAATTAGTTTCTCCAATCAAGAATTGGTACAAATAGACATAAACCATATTCGTAGATTCATATTATCCTTATTTAATTCACAATCCTTGACACTTTACAACTATAGGTTGTTATTAAAAAGAGGGTTCACATCAGTTCTTTCTCACCCTCAAAGTCATTTAAACAATTTTGAAGGGTGGAGGTACTCATTGGTAGTTTCTCCATAACTTTCCTACCGAACCCTATTGCATAACTTCTGCAATTCAAGGGTGTTTCTTAATAAGTTGTTAGTTTGGGAGTTTCAAATCCAAGGACAATTCTTTCCCAATCCCCAAATTTAGACAAGTTTCAAGAAGATTGAATTCCTTATTGTTTCCCTTGTTCTTCCTTTCCTGTGTCATCATGGCATAAGAATTTTTCAACCATTATCTACTGACAATGTTTATATAACACTTATTTAATGAGCTCATAGGTTCTAGAGCTAAACTTGGTAGCTCTGATACCGCCTGTAACAAGCCCAATGTTCTACCCATTGATTTTTACTATGTTTAACCCTTAAGTGAATAGTTTATGTACCAACATTTAGCAATAAATTTTTTATTTTCTAATTCGATAATAAGATGCACATTTGAAATAATCCCATTTCAAACATTCTCATTGCATTTACAAAGAACCATTACAAATCCCAAGTAACGATTTCATATTACATAATTTCATGATAACATTTTCCATTTGCAACTTCTCAATAAAGATAGAGATACATGAATACATACATAGCTTCCAAGAGCTTAATGAAACTGATATGAAAATACAATATAATGATCTAGATGTCCCCAATGTTGGTGTATACCTCCTAGATTTCCACATTACTGGTGCTTACATCCTCAAATCCCAACCACCAATTGTATGAGGGAGAGGACCACACAAATTATTTTCCACCAACCATGGACTTACTACAGTCCCCTGCACATCTACCTAACTGGTAAGATTGCCCTACCCTTCGACAAAGATATTGGTTTGATAGCCTCATAATACTAGCCTTCTTGAGCATGGTGTTGTGTCCTACATATCTAGAGCTACCATACATTGGCTACAACCTACATGTATGATATTCGCTCCTAGTATGCAATCTTGGATCACAGTGAACTGACAATGTAAGTATTGGCTACTTACACCACTTTGACCAAAGAATTCAACACCTAATACCTCGAGTGTAGGTCGTATATACACCCACCCTTAGCTTGATTTGGTATTTGACCATTCATAATAATAACATACATTAAATCTACAAGGCGATGACATAAAAAATTGACTAACTAGGTTAATCCCTTTCCCATAGATTATCCTAACCCTAGGAATAACCAATTTAACCATACATGCATACATACTAAGTGACCAACTAGTTTACTCCCTTTCCCATGGATTATCCCAACCCAATAAACAACCAAGTTAACCACCCATGTTCAAACTGACATTCGCATATCTCAAAATCCATTCCAAAAGTATAATATCTATATTAAGTGACTCCATTTCAAAAGTATAATGTCAACAATAAATGACTCCAAAAATTATAATCAACAATCAAATGATCATAAACAATCATAAAATTTATGTTTCAATATGCCTCAATATTCACATGCTTACAATGTTCATTGCATTCATATCTAAACTAGAGGACATTATTAGCCTGAGAGGAGTTTTGTGCTTCTACACCTATATGCCCTCTTTATAGATCACAACTTTGGTTTGCCAGAATGTAAGTCTCTTTGAGAATCCTATGAATAGGAATAGACTCTTAATTGGAAATAAGTAAATAGCATAACCAAAAAATACATTTTTAACCCTATTATTGAATATTGATATAACAATCAAGTATACACCATAACCCTAGGGAAAATACTTTTCTCCTACCTTCAAGGTGATATGAGTAATCAAACAAGTATAGATTATCAACATGGTTTGCATAACATGACGACCTATCAATGATGACATGCCTATCATGCTATCATTCCCATTGTATTACTAACCTCTTATCCACAAAGGTTTATCCAACATCATTAGCTAACAAATTCAAGATAACACTTCAATGTTATATTTGTAGACATCCAAATTTGATCACTTCCATATGTTCAAAATCGTCTACTTTATTCATCTATTCCATTAATAGTGATTAAATAATTTATTTAATCATTATTTCATTTTTTGCCTAAGGTTCCTAAAGTATGTAATTAAATAAATTAAATACTTTACCTTACCCCCTTGTCTTCTCTAAATTAAATAAACATGAAAAATTATTTAATTTAGTCATTTAACCATTTGAATTAAAACCAATTTTTAATTCCTCTTTTCTCTCTCCTTGTCACATTCTCCATAACCCTCTTTTAATCTAGATTAAATTAATTAATCTGTGATTAGGATGTGCACCACTTAATCTTGATTAAGTGTCACATCCTCCATAATCTCCCACTTGCCTCTAATCTTTCATTAATTATCCTAATTCTATGTTTGCATAACCTTAATCAGAATCATTAGCCACATTTAGCTTACCTTTTCTGGTCAACCTTCCCACTTACCATTTTTGGTATGGACTCTCTTCCCCATGTGAATTTTTAATTCACATTTATTTGCCCAAGGTTCCTCTCTTCCCCATGTGAATTTTTAATTCACATTTATTTGCCCAAGGTTCCTCTCTTCCCCATGTGAATTTTTAATTCACTTTTATCTTTCCAAGGTCTTCCCCATCCCCATGCAAGATTCTAGAAGCCTTGACTTGTCACTTCACATGTGCCAAGGGCCAGAAATGTGATCCTAATAAAATGTTGCTTCCTAAATGGGGGAGAGCCAAAGTTGTACCTCAATCCAGTTGCGTCGTAATTAGCGGAACGTCGAAGCTAGGGTGATACCTAGATAGACGTGAAGAGTTGGTCCAAGCCTTTCAGTATCTCGCTGGGGCTTCTGACTCATGCTTGTGACGGACTAGTGTTCACGGTTTGTGCCTCACGTATCGAGCGTATATCGAGGACTCCTTAGAAACCTTGTTCATCCTAGAGTAAGACCTTTGTCGGCCATACCCGTTAAACACTAATCATAGGATTGTGCTTGTTCAAAGTGTCTTTCTGTGAAGAACCAGTAAATTTTGGTAAGTCAAACTGTCATTAAACCATTTTAAGTCCTTGCCAAAATCCCTTATCCAAACCAAGTTCAAATTTCCACTACAGAGGGGCGACCTTGCCCTCTGTTTCAACCATTTTCTGCAGAGGGGCGAATCTGCCCTTTGCTGTTTCAGCCTTTTCCACTGCAGAGGGGCGACCTTGCCCTCTGTTCTGGCCATTTTCTGCAGAGGGGCAAATTTTCCCTTTGCCGTTTCAGCCTTTTTACTGCAGAGGGGCAACCTTGCCCTCTGTTTTAGCAGTTTTATTGCAAAAGTGCGAATACGCCCCGCTGAACAACCAATTTCACCCGTTTGATCATTTTGAACCTCCGTTCGAATCCCCGAAGCCTCCATTTGACCATTTGATCAATCCAAACCTTCATTTGGCTATTCCAAGCCCCTGTTCACCCCTCTCAACCATCTATCTATCCAATCTGAATATCCGATTACCCGTTCCGAGTGGCCGTTTCCCTGTTCCGAGCATCCGTCAACATTGTCTGAAAATCAACATTTCATCGACCAAACAGCATAATTGCTTCTCAGAACATCATTGGAGTCCATATCTATCATCAAATCATCCATCCCAATCATCTAGACTTCATTTTTGAAATTTTTGATTTTTATGACAAAACTTTCGAAGGCCATAACTTTTGACTCAGATGTGGGTTTTGGTTGAAATTTTACAGGTGGTTGCATTAGGAGCTGGCATGTGGATTCCCATCCAACTTCTAAGTCCATTGGATCCTACTTCAACACGTTTTCAGAGCCTCAAACTTTCATCTTGACCCTCAAAATCACAAATTAGCATTTATTTTTTTCAATTTTCCAGTTTTTGACGAACTGTTTCGTTAATAACTCTGAATGCATGTCTCATATTTCCGATGTTAGTTGGAAATTCATCCTATCTTAGTATTGGGTATTTTGTGGAAAAAATTGGACTCTCAAACGTATGCCTACGAAGTTTCCTAAAATGGCAAAATTTGATAATTTTTTAAAACTGCCAAATTTGGGAAAAATCTGATTGTCAACATCTTACGTCCTCTAGTTGAAACCCATGATCTTGGTTTCAAATCAATCCTATCATATCTTCTAATCCAATCCCAATCTAAGCCCCAATTCAGTCGTAATTTGAGCTTTCATCCAATCTTAATCTGAGCTTTCATCCAATCCCCATACGAGCTTTCAATCCATCCTAGTTCTCTATACATCATCTATTCTTTCCTTCTAATCTATATCCATAATGAATCTTTATCCCCCTCTCACACAACCAATAATAGTAGTCAAGGGGAATCCTAACTCCGTTGATGACGATAATGAAAATCTTGTTGATCATGAAGATTGTTATATAGATTCTCTTGACGCTATCATTGCTAGTAAGATCTCTCCAATCGCCTCCCAAAATCCCATTACTTCTTCAAACTATCCCACCATGCCTTCATCCACATCTAATAACAGTTCTTATGCTACCCTTGACAAGGGATATCCAACATCCTCACCATCGACATATTCATCATGTCCTCCCTTTCAACCTCTATCCTATCCAACATCCACTTCCTCTTATCCTCATCATCATCAATCCCAATACCTCTACCTTAATCCCACATCCCAATCTTCTCATCCTATTCCAACACTCACACATTCCTATCACAATCCCCCATCCCAATATTCCTCCTATCCTAATCCACCATATCAATCCTCTCATCCTAATCTACCATCCATATCCTCCTATGCCAACCCACCATACATGTCCTCCTACAATGGTTCACCATCCCAATCTTCTCATCCTAATCCAACACTTACACATTCCTATCACAATCCCCCATCCCAATATTCCTCCTATCCTAATCCACCATCTTAATTCTCTCATCCTAATCTACCATCCATATCCTCCTATGCCAACCCACCATACATGTCCTCCTACAATGGTTCACCACCTCAATCTTCCTATTCTAATCCAACATCCACACCTTCCTATCACAATCCCCCATCCCCATACCCTTACATTAATTCCACATCTCCCCGTTCTAATCCTTCATCTACATATTCCTACTATCACTCCCCATCCCAATCTAATCCAACATCCACATCTTCCTACATCACTCCCCCTTTCACCACATTATATCTTAATCCTTCATCTAATAATAATCCTACATCTCCAACCACTCCTAGTACTCCATCTAGTCCCATCCCTTCATCTAATCCTAATCCTCCATCTCCTCCTAGTCCTACATCCATTTCCATCCCTTCATCTAATCCTAATCCTCCATCTCCTCCTAGTCCTACATCCAATCCCATCCCTTCATCTAAATCCCTAGTCCCATCCCTTCCATCCTAATCCTAATCCTCCGTCTCCTCCTAGTCCTACATCCATTTCCATCCCTTCATCTAATCCTAATCCTCCATCTCCTCCTAGTCCTACATCCAATCCCATCCCTTCATCTAATCCTAGTCCTCCATCTAGTCCCATCCCTTCATCTAATCCTAATCCTGATCCTCCGTCTCCTCCTAGTCCTACATCCATTTCCATCCCTTCATCTAATCCTAATCCTCCATCTCCTCCTAGTCCTCCATCCAATCCTAATCCACAAATCCCTAAACATAATCCTCCATCTCCTCCTAGTTCTACATCTAATCCTCCAATTCTTAATCCCAATCCTCATCCACACATCCACTCATATAATCCTCCAATTCTTAATCCTAATCCTACATCCAATCCCCTACCCATGTCTAATCCTAATCCTCCATCTCCTCCTAGTCCTACATCCAATCCCATCCCTTCATCTAATCCTAATCCTCCATCCATTTCCATCCCTTCATCTAATCCTAATCCTCCATCTCCTCCTAGTCCTATATCCAATCCCATCCCTTCATCTAATCCTTATCCACCAATCCCTAATCCTCCATCCATTCCCATCCCTTCATCTAATCCTCATCCTCCATCTCCTCCTAATCCTACATCCAATCCCATCCCCATGTCTAATCCTAATCCACCAATCCCTAATCCTAATCCTCCATACATTCCCATCACTCTACCTAATCCTACATCCCTTCCAAATTTTGACCAAGGACTCATGCAAGAAGAGACACCATTCCCTCCCACTTTATCATGTACTATCACTAGTGATGAGGCCCTCCTCCATCCTACACCTATCCCTCTCATCACCCTTCCTACCACCATCCAAACAATTGAGCCAGTCAAACCCATCGAATCCATTGAATCCCCATATTCTACTACTAGATCCACCGAATCCATTGAAGACATCCAATCCCCCCTTCCCAGTCCTAATATTCACAAACTTCAAACCCATGACCTTCATGAATCCTCCATCCTCCTATCTCCCCCAATTGAGAAGTCCCTCCAACACTCTTCCATCATCATACATCCCCCACAAGATGAGTCATGCCAAGAGATGGATCCAAAGCATACAAGCATATCCCCTCCTCCAAATCAAGATCACTCCACACCATCTACTCCATCTTAAGACCATAGTCCTTCATCCATTTCATCTCATGATCCATATCCTCAGCCAAGTCATGATCCTATCCTTCCATCCACCCCATCTCAAGATCACACTATCTCCTCCACTCCATCCCATGATCCCATTTTCCTTCATGATCCAATCACTCCATCTCATGAGCCCTTATCATCCACTGCCATACATCTAGATCCCATTGTACTCCCCAATTCCTCTCATGATCCCTTATCACTCATTCCTCCTGATGTTGCTATCCCCTCATCTCCATCGCATGATCCTTCATCTCCATCTAGTCTTACCATCCCAATGCCGCTTTTGTACCACCTTGGTTTCATTACACTTATCCGTGGTGACTTTCTTCCAGAAGCAAAACAAAGTATAGCCACCACCTTTCCTCTTCCACCTACTAATATGCTTGCATCATGTTTCGAAAAGAGTAAGCATCCTACCATAGATCATATGCTTGAGAACATGAACTATCAAGGAAAAGGTTTAGGCCTTCATGAGCAAGGAATGTTAGAGCCCATTCAAGTCAAAGAACATCCAGGCACACATGGTCTTGGATATGTCTCCCAAAACTTGCACTCTAAATATGTTGGTACAACCTTCGTACATCCTAAACGATCCTCTTCTAAAGGCACAAGAGGTACTTCCCATCATTCTACCAAGACATATGCCGCCATCCCCCCTCCTCCATCATACTACCTACAAACAACCATCCATATTCCTCCCTCATCCTCTCAATCCATTTTGGGTCCTTATGTCCCTCCATTCATTGTTGCTAATCCTCCATCTACTATGGGTTCTTATATCCCTCCATCAAAACCCACACATCCTCCATATATACAGTCTATTTTGGGTCCTTATATCCCACAATCACCCCCTCCATATTATCCTATTCATCCACCCCCTCTCCCTCGTACACAACATAAAAATCCTACCTTCATAACTCCTAATTAGGATCAACAAAGGCACATACCTCCACATTATCCATCCACACTTCCTCATCAAATGCCTACCTCCGTTGCTCCCCATCATCCATCTCCTCACATCTATCCCCTTGCTACTAAAAGAACTTTGGATGCCAAAGCAACAATACATAAATCCAAACATCCACATGAATCTAAAGCTCCTCATGTCCCCTTCCACAGACATGTTGAAGAACAGAAAAATCGAGTCCAAAATCCAAATCAATCCAAAAGGCCACAAAGGCCCACCGAAGCAAAAATAAAAACCATGTGGATCCCAAAGAAAAAAGGTGCCATACCTTCAATTGAAAAGTCCATAACGACATCCAAAGTTGTTATTTCCCCACAAAATCATTCACCTCCTCCATCTCCTAAATCTGTTTTGGGTCCCTACATCCCAAAATTCACTATCCCAATGCCTCCATTATCGTCACACTCTCCATCCATTCATCCACCTATCTTTTCGCATCCACCATCACATGTGCCCATGTTGGTCCTGAACACCTTCCCCCATCACCAATCCACTCCATCATTCCATCCATACACTTTCCAACATCCCCTCCACTATCCTCTCTATCTCCCCCATCAAATTCCTTTAATCCATCCTCTTGCATAAACCATCCAGTCTAATAAGGTTGTACCAACATCCGAATAGTCACTTCAAACATGGGCTCTTATTACCTCATATGGAACTTGATGCATGAGTCCTTCATCCCTATCCTTATCAATTGTCCTCTAAAATCCGCATATCCATATCCCTATCTTTATCCATCTTCATCCACATCCTAGTCCATACTCAAAAAAGAAAAGAAAAAAATCAGAAAAATACAAAAAAAAAAAAAATAAAGAGAAAATCATTCGTCCAATGGTGAAAACTTGGAAAACAAGCGCCTTGGATAAGTACCATGATGAAAACTTGGCAAACAAGCATCATGCGTAAATTCCCCATCTAGTCTCCTTCCACGATTGGGGGCAACATCCACTTACGCATTCCTTTCCTCCATCTCCTACATCTGCCTATCTTCTGCATCCTATCCATCCTATCCCATTTATCCCACTTCCTCCCTCTTCCTTGTGATCTTGATAAATGTAGGGGCAAACCTATATACATGCTTTGGACACCTCTTGGCATATATTCCCATCCATACACTATCATATTCCTTATCCACCTCTATCTATCTTCCATTGCCCATCTCACTCCCTTATCCACCCATCTTGCTATCCCTCTTGCCTCGTCATGCATGACACATATAGAGTGGGGGCATCTCCTTATTTGCAATTGGGTCCTTGGAGACATCGTCCATCCATTCCGCCAGGTAATCTTCTCCATCTCCCCATCCTCTCATCCCATAGTCCTTTTCATCCTTTCATCCTTATCTCCCCATTCATCTATCTAAACATCCAATCCATCTCCCTATCCTTATCTTCCTATCTACCCATCCACAAGTCCTTTTCCATCTTTTCATCCTTATCTCCTCATCCATTTATCTACCCAGTAATCCATGTCATCTTTCTGAATCCTTATCCAATGACTTGATATCTCACTATCATCATTCCTATCTATTTCTCACATCTTTCCAATCTTCATCACTCATCTATCCATCATCTATCCACCTATCCTAGCATCTTTCTATCTCCCATCTTTATCAATCCATCCATTTTCCTTCCATCTCGTAATCCCTTGTCATTGGTCTCTAGCTATAGGCTACCCTCATGGAATCCAATGACTTGATATCTAACTATCATCATTCCTATCTATTTCTCATGTCTTTCCAATCTTCATCACTCATCTACCCATCATCTATCCACCTATCCTAGCATCTTCTTTTCCTTCCATCTCATAATCCCTTGTCATTGGTCTCTAGCTATAGGCTACCCTCATGCAATCCAATGACTTGATATTTCACTATCATCATTCCTATCTCTTTCTCACATCTTTCCAATCTTCATCACTCATCTATCCATCATCTATCCACCTATCCTAGCATCTTCTTATCCATCCATCCATTTCCCTCTATTATACCTTGTCATTGGTAACTAGCTCTAGGCTACCCACATGCAACCCAATGCCATTCACATCGTCATTCATCCCTCCTATCTATTTACCACATCTTTCTCACATCTTCATCATTCATCTATCCATCATCTCACCTCTCAAATTCATATTCTAATGATTTGAATTACCTATCCCACCCCTGAGCTTCACATCCTACATATCTTACACATATTAACCATTGTTCTATCCAATCCTGCGGCCTATCTTGGCTCATCATATCCACTCCATCATTTTATCCATTTATCTTGGTCATCTCATCATCCCTTATCCATTGTCTATCGTCGGTCTCTTGTCGAACTACGCTGCCCCTGCGCTTTCACGTAGGCAAGGTCGGTTGTTTGATCCGCCCCCGAGGTTCTATCTTTTGTCTGTCTTGTCTCTTCCATCGTCTATCTTTGGCCTTGTGTCGAGCTACATGGCCCCTGTGCTTTCATGTAGACAAGGTCAATCATTTGGTCCACCCCCTGGGCATTTTTTCCATCTGATCATTGTCCTCCATCAAGGTCTTCATTTTCCTCTTTCCGCTTTTATCCATGGTCTCTTATCGAACTACGAGGGCTCTCCGCTTTCACGTAGGCAAGGTTGATCTTTGATCAACCCTCGAGCCCCTAGGTATTTAGGGTTTTTTATTGCCTTTTGTCCTGTCATCCTGTCATCATGTCGTCTTGTCGTGTCATCAAGTATGTCCCTATCCGAGCTAGTTCTTATCAAACAATGGTCATCTGTATCCCAAGATCCAATCAGTTTTTGCTATCCTCCATCTTTGGTCTCAACAGGATGTATCCTTCCTAATAGACCGCATCAACCCCATCCATCATCTTGATCCTATGGCAAAGGACGTGTCAAACTTGATTGTGATCTTTTAATGTTTTTGACATTTTTTTTATCATTTGAGCTCCCTATCATCACTTGTCATGGTCACCTGGATCTATCATATCATGGTGTGCTTTGACTAGTAAACATAGGGGCGTATCTTGATCTTTTTTTTATGTTTTTGTCTTCTTGGTTGTTCCACGTAGTACCCACCAAGACTCTTGCGGTCTTGTGTTATGCTGGGGCATCCTTTTGTGCCTGTGGTTATCCCAATACCAGGCCCGACCACTGTCTTTATGACTTTGGGGTGTTGGAATAGCCTTCTTTTCTGTTATGTTTGTTTTATGCATTAGACACTAATCCGTCTTGGTTTACATACCCTGACGCCCGGTGTCTTATGCTATAGAAAAAATCAGTGCTCTAAGGATGGCAAATTGCATTAGGATTGCATTTCATTTTGCAGTTCATCTCATTGCATATCTCCCCCATCCTCATCCATTCAAATAATCTAATCACACTCTTGGCTTTCGCCTTGCTACAAGCCTTGATCCAATCATCCTCATCATCCTCATCATCCTCGTTATCATCATCATTATCATCTCTGGGATGTATCCTTCCCTATCTTTGTGTTGTTTTGGGATGTATCTTTCCCTCATCAACAACACTCTCATAAGTGGGATGTACCCTTCCCTATCCTTGTGTTGTTTTGGGATGTATTATTCCCTCGTCAACAACACTCATCCTCCTCCTCATCAGGATGTATCCTTCCCTATCCTTGTGTTGTTTTGGGATGTATCCTGTCCTCATCAACAACACTCCATCAACCATCCGCCCAACTTGGCTTGTACCTGGATTGGGGCAACATCACATTTTTCCTTGCATCCATTTGTGCTCACCTTTATCTCCCATCGCTTATCATCATTTTTTTTGTTTCATCACTTTACATTGTCATTTTCATATCCCCTCTCATCTCTCATCCTTTCCCCCATCCGTTTCTTCCTATCGAGAGGTCACCCAGGACCCCTCTCTTTTCCCCCGTCACCCTCTTAAGGGGGCATACCCTTCCCATTTATCTATTTTCTCAGCCATAATCTCCATCCATTCCTCATTAATTGAATGACTTAGATCCTCTTTCCCACGCTGGGGCATCTTCTTTGGTCACTTCTTCTAGTCATCTGCACTTTCTTTTCTTCGAAGCACTGTTATTCTAACGATACTTCGAAGAGGGGCAAAATGTAGACATCCAAATTTGATCACTTCCATATGATCAAAATCGTCTACTTTATTCATCTATTCCATTAATAGTGATTAAATAATTTATTTAATCATTATTTCATTTTCTGCCTAAGGTTCCTAAAGTATGTAATTAAATAAATTAAATACTTTACCTTACCCCCTTGTCTTCTCTAAATTAAATAAACATGAAAAAATATTTAATTTAGTCATTTAACCATTTGAATTAAAACCAATTTTTAATTCCTCTTTTCTCTCTCCTTGTCACATTCTCCATAACCCTCTTTTAATCTAGATTAAATTAATTAATCTGTGATTAGGATGTGCACCACTTAATCCTAATTAAGTGTCACATCCTCCATAATCTTTCATTAATTATCCTAATTCTGTGTTTACATAACCTTAATCAGAATCATTAGCCACATTTAGCTTACCTTTTCTGGTCAACCTTCCCACTTACCATTTTTGGTATGGACTCTCTTCCCCATGTGAATTTTTAATTCACATTTATTTTCCCAAGGCTCCTCTCTTCCCCATGTGAATTTTTAATTCACTTTTATCTTTCCAAGGTCTTCCCCATCCCCATGGAAGATTCTAGAAGCCTTGACTTGTCACTTTACTTGTCATATCACCCACATGTGACAAATCTCCAGCTTTTTGGAGACCCTCTCTTATCCACTAGATTCTTCCAATCATTGTGAATTTTTAATTCACTTTTATTCCTCCAAGGAATCTTCTCATCCCCCAAGATCCACCTCATGTACTTCCCTTCCACCTCATTTCCACATCACTCCACCAGAACATCTCACCTTCCACATGTCAAGATGTGAGGGCTTGTGAGTCCTCAACTCACCATAGCCCTTCATCTTGATCTTTGTTGGATCAATCCCAACCGTTGAATTCTCTAGAGAATTCAATTTAGCCTATAAATACCCCCTCAATTCCTTCATTTTAAAGGAGGATCAAATCTTTTGCAACAAAACTCTTGCAAATTTATCACTTGAGCTCTCATATCATTGTCATTACATCCTCATCCATTTTCATATCATTTGCATATTTAACATAGCTTGCCATCCAAGGAGCACACAAGACTTCAACATCAAGGGCCAACCAAGGAAACAACAACATGAAGGTATAACAACAATTTATTTGTTTATCTTGCTTTCATATTGTTCATTTTCTTAGGCTAATCATTGAGGTGCCCTATTATCTTGTTGTTTCTCTTTATTGCACTATTAGTTTTCATCTAACATCTCACATTTAGGAAGCATCATTTTATTAGGATCACAATATTAATTCCTATACTTCACAACCTATGAAGTATATTTATAATTTATGACAATTTAGGTATTTAAGCTAATACACTAAGATTATCTTATTTAACCACACCATTTCAACAATAGGAATAGATATGTATATATATATATAGTCTCAACCAATAATACCTCCTAATAAATCACCCAAAGATCATTCAAGCTCCTTAAAATAAGAATAATCAAAAGATCAAACAAGCAAGTTCAACAAAATAGATAATTCATCTTTCCTCAAGCACTTGCATTCAAATATGATTCAACATTAAAATAATACAGAAGTAAAATTAGCATGCCTAGATTTTATAGCTCTCAATGAAGATATTGCTTCCCGAGCTCAATCCCACAATCATGCTTTCTTCTCCTTCTAAAATCAACCTATCTCCAATCCTAGCCTCTTACCAAGCTCTCAAAAAAATGCAAATACTCTAAAATAAACTCTCTTTACTCACTAAGCACTCACCTATAGAAAACTATAGTGGAATTACAAATGAATAAGAATGAATGAGTGAACCAAAAGGTAGAGAAGCTACCTCTATTTATACCAAAATTTGAGAAACTCAATGTTATAAACAAGCTAATAATCTACCACCTTTTCCCTTCTTTCTACCATCGTACAACTATTACACTTACATAAGTTTACTTAGGAATTTAATTATATTCCTAGGTATCATTTACTAGGTGATAGGTCCACATGTTTACTTGGGATATAAGATTCCTTCTAGAAGGATGAGTTGTATTTTCTAGAAGTCATATCTTATCTAGTATCATTTCTTAGTTAGTTAGTTAATTATCACATGTCATAAGATTATGACACATGTCAACATCATATTACATGCTACATCTCAACCTTGCCTATATAAGCAAGGCTTCATATGTGCTTTGCCATATTCAATTTGGAATTCTTGCATCTTAATGATAGCATGATATTTTTTCCTTTTCTCTCTTATGAAAGTTATTTTGTCTTGTAGGTGATTCTAGGGTGTGTGAGTTCAAAATAAACTCCTACATGGTATCAGAGCTTCAGTGTTGCAACATTCTTTCCAGATCTAAAAATCTAGCTTCCACTCATTTTTGAGAAAAACATTTTTTTGATTTTGTAGCTAGGGTCGAAATCTCAAGTGAGTATCTTTTAGATTTTGCATATCTTGCACATACCTAAAGAAAATTGTTGTAAAAAAATTGTCACATGTCATTTTTCTCGTGGTCGAAGGTTAAAAAAATCATTTTTTCATCTTATGCTTGTTAGATCAATAAATGGGTTTTGTTATTAGCTTTAAAATATTTATCGGTTTTTGTTATTGTCTACAAAAAGTGAGTAGATTTTTTAGAAATTAAATCATAAGTAAACTTTTTTTTGCTAGAAAACCCATTTCCTATAGGCTGAATTCAACTATTTCCTTTTTGTGTGCATTAGGTTTACATTTTTTCTACACTTCATTTTAGTTCTAGATCATTTCTCATTCAACTGTTGCTTCATAGATTCTAGAGTTGTGCCAGTTTGTGAGTTTTCCAGTGGTCCTTGGCATTGAGTTTGCTATTTCTCTTCATGATTCTGACTTGAGTCCTTGAGTGACTCTAATATGGTTTCTAGCAAATGGAAGTATCTTTCCTTACTTGTTGAATTGAGGATTCTAGTGTTACTCCATAGTGTACTTTCAGTGCTTCTCTTGCACCAAGTTATCTCATTATGTTGGGGCTGAATGGTCTCTCTTTTCATCCTTTGTGTGGATGGAGATTGATTGGATTTATGATGGATATCATTATTGTATTTCATCTATCTTTTGGAGAGGAGTTTTGTCCAACTAGGTTTTCTCCTTTTCTCCATTTTTAAGAGATTTCTTTACATTGAATTTGTACATAGGTACCTAACATGGCCTTGTAGTCAAGACCCATCATTGCATCTTTACATCATTTGCATATTAATTTCCTTCCTAAGTTGCACTTATGGGGGGGTGTTGGTGTAATTAATTATTTAATTATACTTACATAAATTTACTTAGGCATTTAGTTATATTCCTAGGTATCATTTACTAGGTGATAGGTTCACATGTTTGCTTAGGATATGAGATTCCTTCAAGAAGGATGAGTTGTCTTTTCTAGAAGTCTTATCTTATCTAGCATAATTTCTTAAGTAGTAGTTAATTGTCACATGTCATAAGATTACGATACATGTCAACATCATATTACATACTACATCTCAACCTTGGCTATATAAGCAAGGCTTCATACGTACTTTGCCATATTCAGTTTGACATTCTTGCATCTTAATCATAGCATGATATTTTTGCTATTTCTCTCTTGTGGAAGTTATTTTGTCTTGAAGGTGATTCTAGGGTGTTTGAGGAGTTCACCATAAACTCCTACAACAACAACAAACCAAAAATGCATCAACTTAGCCATCTAGATTGAAATGTGGTCGTTTTAAACATAATTTGTAATACACAAACAATCCTCTCATTTCTATCTTCTTAAAATGGACGAGTCACCCTTTTTTAAGAGACAACAATGACTCTTTTACTGTGTCAAAACATAACAATGCATATCTATAGGTTTCTTAATTGCTAAGCAAGTAGACTACCTTCTTAAGCTTCATCCAACTTTGGCTTTGACAAAGTCTGCATGTTGATATTTAGTTGTGTGTTGGTTTAAAGACTTTTATTTGCTTTATTCCACCTATAACGGTGTTGCATACTTTACACATCAGCATGTTGCGTATGGTTTATTATTTGCAAAAACTTTTAAAATATTCAATGCTTCGTTATAACGTTGATTTAAAGCGCTTTACCTAATTCCATTCAACATTATTTACTTTGCATGCAATACAACACCTTTCAAACTATGCACTATGCATTATGCTTACTCTCTTAAGTGCTATACATGCACTACATACAATTTTTACATCGTCAACTTTTAATATCAACCTTTCCCAATATATAGCCTATGCTTTATATATGTGCCATAGCTTACTTTAATAAAATATTGCTCAAAATAGCACTGGCTTGTGCGCTTTGCATTCAATACTTTAGCCTGTATAATATATGTGATGATTTGACTCCTCACATGTGCATTATATGTGCTTTCACTTTGTTATTATTTCGCTAGCTTTTATATAAGCCATGATTTATAATATGGTTCACATGATATATTCGGTTAAGTTCATTTCATATCAATTTTAAATATATAACAAGATATATATATATGTGTGTTTAATAAATCATTATTTTTCCAATCACACACACATATATATGTACGTACTTGTGCGCAGGTAATTTTTTCTAGTCTAAAATGTAAAACGAAAAACATAAACAACACCTCAACGATTAGCCTAGTTGAACTTAAACAATATGAGTTGGTTGGCCCTATTGATTGTTTGATTTGTGTCCTCCTTTCAATGGAAAGTGACATAAAACTAACTCTAAATGATCATGAGATGATGAGGAATGCAATAGTGCAAGTGGGTATTGCAATGGATGTTTGATATGGATGCAAAATGAGCTCAAAAGTTGCAGCAATGGTGGATGCTTGAGAGTGTTTGCTTGATTGCTTGGGTTCTTGAATGATTGATGTTCCTTTGTTCATGTCTATTGCGAATGAGGGCCAATTCCTCTAATTTTAGGGGAAATGTCACTAAACAATGAAGGGTCAAGATACAACCAACATGGACAAGATCAAAGGCTAAGGTGAGTTGAGAACTCACAAGCTCTCACATCTTGACAAGTGGCGGGTGAGGTGTCAAAAAGGACATGAGGTGGAGGTACTTCATTGTACCTTGGGAATGGACAAGATCTCCTCATAAATGAGGTCCTTGTCCCCATGTGGGTGATTAAACTTTTGAGGAATTAAAAATTCCTTAAAAGGCCTAGGGGGAATAAATTAGAATTAAAAATTCACATTGGGAAAGGGTTGCCTTCTCCAAAAGGAGAAAGCATTTAATAAAAGGTTGATTTGGGGGTATGCCATAAATTTCATAAGGATTAAGGTGACCTAATCAAGTAATTAGGTTGTGCAAACAAGGAATTAAGGTGGTTAATGAAGAATTAAGGCAAGTGGACAAAGATGGAGAATGTGACATTAATCTAGATTAAGGGTGTGCACATCCTAATCAAATATTAATTAGATTAATCCAAATTAAAGAAGGATTATAGAGGATGGGACAAGGAGAGATAAATTATGGATTTAAAAATTGATTTAAATTCATAAAATCAAAATGACTAAATTAAACAAATTGGAGTATTTATTTAATTTAGAGAGGAAAAGAGATAAAGGTAAAGTATTTAATTATTTAAATTAAATACCTTAAGAAAATTAAGGAAAGAGATAAATATTGATTAAATAAATCATTTAATTAACACCGATGGGAGAGGCGAGATAGATTAATAGAGGGGATGAATTTGACCTTATGGGAAAGGTCAAATTTGGATGTCTACATTTTGCCTCTCTTCGAAATACTATTAGAATAACAGTGTTTCGAAGAAAAATAAAATATAGGCGACTCGATAGAAGAATGGACTAGAAAATGATGCTCTAATGTGGGAAAGGTGGTGTAAGTTGTTCGATCAAAGAAAATTAAAGATGTCTTGATGTCACGGGAAGATGGATAGGACAGAGGAATGGAGGAAAATGACAAGGTATGCCCCCTCGAGAGGGTGGATGGGGAAGAAAAAGGGGCCCCAAGCGATTTCTTGACATGGAGAAATGAAGGGTACCACGCGATAGAGCACGAAAAACCCAAAAAATGGCTTTTGAACAGAGGCAAACAAACAAATGGGGTGAAAATGGCGGCCTACAAAAGAAAAGGGATGAATTAAATTAGAAAAGAGGTTAAATAAAGGGTAAAACTACCCAAAACTTAAAAAGTGAAAAAGAGAGGGAAATGGGATATATAGTAATTTTATAAATTACTATTCACCATTTGCACATTTGGAAGTTGAGTTAGCAAGAGAGAGAGAGGAAGGAGGTGACGAGGATAGCTGACATGTTGAGCGAGGATTAGGGGTTCGTGGACGATGAGCTCAACTACTGAGGTGAGGAGTTGTGCAAGTTCTACTACGAGTGTATGGTACCCCACTAGGTTAGAGTAAAAAACCCTTCTTTGTGATTTTTTTTGCAAATTTTATACATTGGGGATTTTGGGTTTTTAGGGTTTAGGTAGATGGGATATGGGTTTTCGATGGATGGTTGAAATCACCCATTTGAAGAGCCAAAATTGCCCTTGTAGGGCATGGCTGGGACCAAGGGCGAATTCGCCTATATGGGAGGTGAATTTTCGTGAGGGGAGAGGGACGAACAAGAAAAAGGTGAATCCGCCCATCGGATGGGCGAACTCGCCCGCAACGGGTGAGGTCGCCCACTGGATGGACGAACTCACCCGGGAGACAGGCGGGGACGCTCACTCGACGGGTGGGTTCGCCCACCCAACAGGTAGGCTTTCCTGATAGGCGGGTTTGCACACCCAATGGATGAGTTCACCCACCCAACAGACAAACTCACTTGGTCGACGCGCGAACTCGCTCGTCACATGGGTGAACTCGTCTGGACAACGAGAAAGGATGGGAGGGAGGCAGATTCACCCAATAAACGAGAAAATTCGCCTAACAAAAGAGAAAGGGATGAAGTCATTGAGGACACAACCTAGAGAAAGGAAAAGAAAGAAAAGAGAGAAAAAGGGATAAAATGATGAAGAGACAAATGAGAGAAACAGATGAAATGATGACTAACATGGTGTGTGGTTTGGATACAGAGTTTGGACACACTACGTACGAGCAAGAGACACTTAGTGGTACTGGAGGCTAGCATCACAACGATGGGTGAGGAAGACCATGCAAACCTAGCACAAGCAATACTAATACATATGTTGGGGTACCCCAACATTAGAGCATATCGAGCACTGTTGACCGCTTTGATGGAGAGGTGGAGCTCAAAGATGTCAATGTTTCATCTCCTAACGAGGGAGATGACAGTGACACTAGAGGATGTATGGAGGATACTACGGTTGCCCATTAGAGGGTGTCTGGTTGGCTAGACTCAGAGCTAGCGGTGAGAGTGGGATAGGAGTCTATGGGTGATTTTCAGACGGGTGGATCTCCCTATCCATAGGGGGAGACCTGGATTTAGATGGATGTTTGGGACTGGAGGTGCCTACCTTACCGTTGTACCTCTGTGGGTTGATTAGTGAGATGTTATTGTTGGATAGGAGCGAGAGGTTTTGCAGCCTCAAGGTTATTGAGGTTTTGCAACATATCATGGAGAGGAGAGAGGAAGAGTTTGCATGGGGGGCATGCATACTGACTCAGTTGTATAGGGATATGCACATGGTCTGCTATAGGAGAGACCTCAACGTAACACACATGACATTGCTACAGATATGGGCCTAGGAGCACATTAGTGTGACAAGGCTAGGGGTGTTGATAGTGGGAGATCAGGATGAGACACTACCAGTAGCATACTAGTATGGGGTAGAGTACGACTGGCACCTGCATTACACATATGTGAGGGATCTAGAGAGATGAAGGAGAGACTAGATGATTTACAAGGAGATTAGATCATATGGAGACCATATCAAGAGCAATGGTTTAGTGGATGGAGAGCAGACGAGAGGAGGCATAGAGGATATTTCTATGTAGTGTGCTACCTGATCAGGAGAGAACCGCATATCATCGAGCTCCACCGACTAGACAAGGTGACGAAAAAGTTTAGGGTACCAAAGGATACCCTACCAGGGCCTCAAATATTCCGCTAGATTACCCATGAGCGATTGTGGGGTGATCCGATCGCAAAAAAATAAATCAAATAAAGATTGGAGGATGTGCAACTAGCGACATATCCAAGGAGGACAAGATAGGCAAATGTAGGGTTGACCATGGGATACGCTACATGGTGGGTGACTCATAGACCAGGATGGATCATGATAGTACACCCGATTGTAGGGGCACTAAGCTATGGTTTAGATGATGAGAGGAGGTTAGGGAGGCATTGACAGAGGGGTAGGAGAGGAGGAAAACAATGGAGGAGAGGCAGGGAGGATGTGGTGATGGAGGATGCAAGAGAGAAGCACCAACCTATGGATGTGGAGGCTATACAGGTAGAGCCACTTGCGATGGTACTGTATGTACCACCACCACCCGAGGATCCAACAATACTACTGACAGGAGCTTGTGTGAGACTCAGGGTTACAGAGCATAGGCTTAGGGCATCAGAGGTAGACAAAGACATGATGCAAGAGGAGGGACAAAGATATTAAGGGGTTCTAGCAGATGAGGCCATCAACATGTAGAGAGGGATAACATGTAGTGGGAGAGGGATGAGGCTTGGTAGGAGAGAGAGGAGATGGGGAGGGAAATGGATGAGCTGAGGAGGGAGTGGGATGAGCTCCAGGACAAGATTGACTATGTAGAGGTAGTCATGGGAGACACAAGGGTCATTTTAGAGAGGGCAGAGGTAGTAGAGGGATAGGTACAGACTCTACAAGGTGAGAGAGATGTGGCAGTGCAAGAGATGGCACAAATGTAGACATAGATAGACAAAATGAGGATGGCACAAAATGCATGGGAGTAGGAGAGGAGACACCTGCCTGGATTATGAGAAAGGTATAGAGCAGAGCGGGACATAGAGAGGAGTCAAGCGACAGAGAGGGATGAGTACATGAGAGAGGCTAGCTACTACATGGGGGCCTACTTCATGGAGGTTCCATGGAGGTTCCATATCTGACACAATGTATACCTCCCTACATTTGATCAATACCGCAGATGTTAGCACCATCACGATCAGTAGGGACACACACCCGATGATATAAAATCTATAGAGAAACTCCCCCACATACGGGACCAGTGCCAAACTCCCCTTAGAGATCAAATGGAGCCAGCACAAGATAGAGAGGATAGGGATGATAAGATCCATATTTTGACAAGTGCAAGGTGTATAGATAGGGGACAAGGATAGGTTCCACAGCGTAGACCAGAGATAGATCAATCTATTCATTAATGTGGTCCCTATTTTTGGGTAGCACTTTGTACTTGTATTTTATTTGATGATCATGGATATACATGATAGATATGTATTTATGATTATGATGGACTTTATTATGGATTTTGTTATGGACTGGATATTTTGGGATTTTATATATTATATGATGGCCCTTATTTGCACTATGCAGTTGTGATATGATGGATTTTTATGTATGGATGTGTATATGGATATGATTGATTATCAAATACGATGGATGGTTATGATGTATGCATTTATGATGACTTATGTGATATGCATGATGCCTAACATTTTGTGATGCAAGATGTGATGTATGATATGATTATGGACTAATGATTTGTGATGCAGGTGGCGATGTATGTATGTACTTTCTTTTAATTTCATTATGTGTACCATGTATTATATTATTATGATGTGATTATGAAATGAAAATGTAATAGGATGTAATGGATGAAAAATGTGATGTATGCATATAATGCAATGTATAGAATGAGATGGGCTAATATGTAATGAAATGAAGCTAATTTAAGATGCTTAGAATAACAAATCGATGTCAATCTAAAAAACTTAAAATGAATATGATAATGACAATGTGATGCAAGATGGGATGGACTAGGATGTTTAAAATAAGAATGTTAAATAACCTATATGGATAATGCAATGAGGTGATAATGACATGAATTAAGATGTGTAGAATAACCAATTAAGACCAATCTAATCAACTTAAAATGATAATGATAATGAACTTAAGATGCTTAGACTAACATATCTATATTAGTCCAAATAACTTAAGATGATAATGACAATGATAATGCAATGAAATGATGATGCAAACGTAACTAGGCGAATGTTGATGGGTGTAAATAAATTACGTACAAACATTAATATCTGAATTAAATTAGCACGAGCATGAGTGTAAATAAGGGCATGCATAATGATGGAAGGTGTGAATAGGTCAACTTTTATTTGCGGATCAAGGTTGCTTGAGCTTAATTGGAAAGTACTTTCCCTGTAATCATTATAAAAAGAAGGAAAGATGGATGGGATCATGGACATGGAACTGCACCTGTCAAAATCATGTGGATCTTGAGAAGAAAAGGAGATGGAAGGTGAATGTTTGCACAAACAAGATCACTAGTTATAGGCAAGAGAAAGAGATGGGGAGATAAATGCAATGCAATGGGATGAAGTATGAAACACAATCCTAATAGTATTTTCCAATTTTAGGAGTACTATTTTTTGTTATAGCATAAGACACAAGATTCTAGAGTATGAGGAACCAACGTAAATATGTGTCTAATGCATGAAAAAAACACAACAAACAAGAAGGATATCCCAACACCCCAAAGTCACAAGGACTTTGGTCAGGTTGGGCATTGAGATAACCACAAGCATGAAGGATGCCCCAACATAACACAAGACCACAAAGATCTTGGTGGGTACTATGTGGGACAACCAAGAAGACAACAAGCAAACAAAAATATCAAGATACGCCCCTATGTTTACAAGTCAAAGTACACCATGATATGATGGATCGTGGCGACCCTAACGATGTATAATAGGGAGCTCAAATGATAAACAAAATATCAAAAGAATCAAAAGATCACAATCAATTTCAAACGTCCTTTGCCAAAAGATCAAAAGGGTGGTAGGATTGATGTGGTATGTTAGGAAGGATGCATCATGTTAAGACCAAAGATGGAAACTAAACTAGAGGATTGACATGACACAAGATATCCGAAACCAATTGAACCTTGTGATACTAATGAATTTTATTTGTAAGTACCATATAGGATAGGGACATACTTGACGATGTGACAAGACACAAGACTAACACACCCTAAGGACCTAGGGGCTCGGGGGTTGATCAAAGATAAATCTTGTCTACATGAAAGCGTAGAGGCCTCGTAGTTTGATAAAATACCATGGATAAAAGCGAAAAAAGGACGATGGAGACCGTGATGGATGAAAAAGACTAGATGGATAGGTGCCTCAAGGGATGATCAAATGATTGACCTCGCCTACATGAAAGTGCAGGGGCAACGTAGTTCAGAAAAAGGCAAGGTCAAGATGAGACCTGGTGACGACTGACATGATGGAGGAGATTAAATGATGCCACAAGACCGGCGGTGGGGCACGATGTACAGGTAATGAAATGCTCAGATTAAGGATGAAAAGCTCAGGATTATGGATAGAAGATATGGATCATCCAATTCTCAATCACAATGTACCATGTGACGAATGATGGGATGCTAATGGGAGGATAGGATCATTGAATACTAGGATAGGATTTGAGGATAAGATGGATGGAAGAATAAAATAACTGGATGCAAGGTAGATAATGATTAAGCCCTCTATGGATAGTGCCTGTTGCTATGTTTTCACCAAATGTACTTATCCAAGGTGCCACAAAGAGTGGTTTTCACCATAGGACAAAATATTTTTCTTTACTATTTTTGGATTTTTTGACTTTTCTGATTTTTTGTATTTTTGATGATTTTTAACTTTTTTTGTATTTTCTCAAGAAAGGACAACCCAGCTAACTTAAGCATAAATTTTTTTTAGGTGCATGATGTTAATGGGCTCTTCTAATGGTTCACCTTTAGAAGTAGCAAGCCTATATGCACCAGAACCATACTTAGTTGTGATATTGTAGGGACCTAGCCAATTTGCCTCGAGTTTTCCCTTTTTCTCTCGCTCTTGTTGATTGCGCTGATTCTCTTTAAGGACTAGATCACCAACATTAAATTGACGTGGATGAACCTTTTTACTGTAGCTTCTCCTAAGACAATGTTGATAGGCTTGCAAATGATTGTACTCTTTGATTCTTTTTTCGTCTAGGAGTTCCAACTGAGTGAGGCGTAAAACCCAAGTATCTTCATCACTTATGAGATTCTTCAAAGATATTCTAAGTGATCGAATCTCAACTTCAATTGAAAAGATATTTGCAACACCATAAACAAGGGAATATGAAGTGGCCCTTGTGAGAGTGCTGATGGAAGTGTTGTAGGCCCAAAGGGTGGGATGGAGATGAAGATGCCAATCTCAACCAGTGTTGTTAAGCATCTTTTTGAGGATTTTGATTAAAGTCTTGTTAGTTGCTTCTGCTTGACCATTACCCTGAGGGTAATATGGGCTAGACCAATGATGTTGGATGTGATAGGTCTCACAAACAAATTTCATGCACTTTTTCTTGAATGGCTTTCCATTATTCGTGATGATGGTGGAGGGAATTCCATACTTGTAGAGGATATGGAAAAGGATGAACTTGGAAATATGAACACTAGTTATTTGGGAGAGTGGCATTGCTTCCACCCACTTGGTAAAGTATTCAGTGGCGGTGATCATGAAGGTATGGCCTGATGAGCCCAAAATATGCTCATAATTTTAATGTCATGATGTACTTTTAAAAACCTTTACTCTTTTGTTAATGGTTGTTTTAAACTCTTTGATTATAAACTTTTATCTAAAAATGGGTAGTATCCTATGGCAATGCATTCCTATATTCCTGTAACTTTATAGCTCCGTATGTCTATATTCATTGCCCTATTTGACCTCCCAATTGACAGATACGATGCATGTGGTTTTTGGATAAATGAGATGAATTTAATGTGTGTGATTAATGATGAGTATCGTGCTATTATATGCATGTTTTCTTTCACCTTTGTCGCCATATGTTTTGCAGGTTGTTGAAGTTAGCATGAACGAGTCAATGTGCAACGGATCTCGATCCTGCAGTGAAGTCCATTTCCAGCACGACATCGAGGAAGTTGTTTCAGTGAGGATTCTCTATCCGAATCATTGGGAGATCTAAATGGTCATCAATCTAGGAAGAGTGGAATGCTAGATTCTCTCTAAATCAGTTGAATAGATATACTCTCATTTTTGAGAAGTCTGTTCCTCGGCCTCAGGAAGCATTTATGTCTGCATCTTTCTCTGTTAAGTTAGTTAGTTAGTTGCTTTTCTATAAATAAATGTTCCTCTTGCGTGAGTGAGCAAGTAGAGAAGAGAAAAAGACTAGATTAGAAATAAGAGAACAAAACAGAGTATGTTTGAGTTAGTATTATAATGATAAACAAAGTTTCTATTAGTTTTCTTACAAGCAGAACAACCATGTATATGATTCTGATTTTATGAATAAAAGCTGATGAAGTTTTGAGTTCAATTCTTGCATAGTTTGGTTGATGCTTGCTAAGGGGGCCCACTTAGTAAGTGTTTGTAGTTAGTTGTTTATTTCCTGTTGTTTATCAGTTAGAATTTCATTCCAGGAAGTTTCAATGCAAACTCAGTCTTATATTGTTCCTACAACATAAGGAATCCATCCCTGTGTCTGTTCCTGTAGCATAAGACCAGTTCATGGTTTGTTTCTCAGTAATAGTTGTCATGATTTCTGCTTTAACTAAGTTATGCTTAAGTTGATAAGACTTTGCCTAACATTCCTGCATCAGAAGTAGAATTCCTTTCACGTATTTATTTCTAGTAGGTTGTGGCTAAAATCGGTTCTTAGTGCACATACAGTGCCGCTACATTTCAAGTATACGTTCCCTAGTTTGACAAAGTAAATGAACGACCATGAGAAGATGTTAGTCACTTGCTGGAATGACCCATTCCCAGGTTAGGATTTGTTATGACTTTTATATCCTTTTGTGGGTGACAACCATGGCCGTCACAAGATGGAGGGTATATCTTGTCGATCAAATCAAAACCCCATTGTGAGAAGGGCCATGGTGCTATGATGGGTTGCAGATCTTGAGTAGGAGCATGTATCGGGTCTGCTTGTTGTTGACAAGGGAAGCATTTCTTCACAAATTCATAAAAATCATGCTCCATGGTGGGCCAATAATAAATTTCTCTGAGAATTATCTTAGCCAAGGCCATACCATTAGAATGGGCCCCACAAACACCACTATGTACCTCCACTAATGCAATGTGAGCTTCGATCTCATTCAAACACCTCAGAAGGGTTCCATCATACCTACAATGATAAAGGGTATCTCTCAATATGGTATAATGGGAGGTGTGTTGGATGAATGATTTATGTTGATTGTGTGTAAGGTCAGGGGTTAATATGTTATCATGGAGATAGGTGTAAATGTTGTGATACCATGGTGACTCATAACCAATGATGTCACACACCATTTCGCTCTTAGGGATGTCATAAGAAAGGATTAAAAGTTCAACTTGAAACTTGCAGTTTGCTTGATCTTTAGGCATGTCAATGAGAAAACCAATTGTAGCCATTGCATCAACCACCTTATTCTGGATGCTGGGGATTTTCTCAAGCTGGATAGAGGTGAAGTACTTCTCTAAATCATCCACCATGCGCTTATAAGGTAATGATTTTTCATCTTTAGTCTAAAACTCATCATTTACCTATTTAATGACCAACTGAGAATTTCCAAAGACTCGCAAGTGAGTGATATTCCATTGGATGGCGATCCTAAGACCGATGATGAGAGCTTCGTATTATGCTATGTTGTTCGTACATGGGAAGGCTAACCTGAATGACTTCGGGATATAATCACCTTGTGGGGTAACAAAAAAGATACTTGCCCCAACTCCATTGTGCATTGATCCATCAAAGTAGATCATCCACGTAGCTACCTCTATGACTATAAGAACCTCTTCATCAGGAAACTCTATGACCAAAGGATAAGCGTTCGCCAAAGGAGCCTTTGCTAATTGATCTTACTTGCCCTTTAATTGCCTTTCGGTCCACATATTCTATATCAAACTCACTCAATAAAATGATCCACTTAGCCATGCAGCTAGTTAAGGATATTCTGGATAACAAATATTTGAGTAGATCAACTTTTGATATCAAATTTACGAGATGACTGAGCATATAGTGGTGGAGCTTTCGTGAACAAAAGACTACAACTAGGCAAGATTTTTCCATCGGAGGATAATTAAATTCATAGCCCACTAGTGTTTGACTGATATAGTAGATGGCGTGTTCTTTCGAGGACTCATCATGTTGGGCTAATAATGCCCCCAGTGCAACCGAAGTAGCTGAAATGTACAATAGAAGTGGTTTAACTAGAATTGGAGGCATGAGGATGGGTAGATGAGACAAGTACTCTTTAATCTTGTTGAAGCCTAGTTGACACTTTGAATCCCACTTTAAGGTAGAATCTTTTCACAGGAGATGGGTGAACGATTAGCACTTGTCGGCTAACTGAGCTATAAACCGTTTGATGGACTGTAGCTTACCTTGAAGGCTCCTTAACTATTTAAGATTGTAGGGTGGGGGAATTTCCATGATTGCTTTGACTTTAGCCACATCTACCTCTATGCCCCTTTGGGAAACATTGAAACCCAATAAATTTCCTAATGTGACCCCAAAGGCACATTTCTTCGAATTGAGACACAACTTGTAATGCTCTAACCACTCAAAGATCTTCTTCAAGATCATAGGGTGCTCTTCTCTTGTTTTGGATTTCCCCAATAGATCATCAACATAATCTTCCATTATGATGTGAATGAGATCATGAAAGATGACTGCCATAGCATGCTGGTATGTTGCCCCCGCATTCTTGAGGCTGAAAGGCATGAAATTGTAACAAAATGTGCCCCAAGGACTGGTGAAGGTAGTCTTGTGTTGATCTTCATGTGCAATTTTGATTTGATTGTAGGTTGAGAAACCATCCATGAGGGATAGCATCTCGTGTCCTACGGTTAAATCAACCAACATGTTAATGTTTGGGAGGGGGAAAGCATCCTTAGGATAGGCTTTGTTGAGGTCCCAGAAATTAGTACAGATTTTGATACTTCCATTCAGCTTGGAAACCGGCACTATGTTAGATATCCAATTGGAGTAATCGACAGGTCTTATGAATCCAACCTCTAATAGTTTTCCAACTCCTTCTTGACCAACAAAGCTACTTGAGAATGCATTTTTCTAACTTTTGCTTAACAGGTTTAGCATCTGGGTGGATATCCAAATGGTGTACAACTAGAGCAAGATCTAAACCTAGCATATTTGAATAGGCCCACACAAAATTGATGATGCCTTCTTTGAGAAGTTGGATGATGGTGGAGTGCTCTTCTTCTGATAAGGATTTGGCTACATACGTGATTTTTGGATTTTCTTATATTCCCAAATTTACTTCTTGTGTTTCTTTGATGAGAATAGAAGATCGTTTAGACAGTTGAGTTCCTACAAGGGGAAGATGAACATCCCCATCTTCCAGTGCCTCATCGAGGTTTTCAGTGTTAGATACACCCTTTATTTTTACTTTTTCTTAGTCAAGAGGCACCTCAGGGAGGTTTTCACTAGATGACCCTTTTTTATTTTTGTTTCTTCTTATTTTTACAGTTAGGGAATTTATCTTCCCCCAATCCCATAAGATGTACATAAGTATCCACTGAGGGAAAATTGTTAATAGGTGCGCTACTACCTAGGTCCTAGTCAATGAGCTCAGGATGGCGAAGGGAAAGGTTGATAGAGAAGATGGATAAGAAATCAAACATGGAAGAGAGATCCACATCATCATATGTAAGTATGATGGATTCTTCTTTAGGTGTGTCCTCAAGGAGACCATCACCCATAATAACATTGTTAGAAGCACTAGTTGATGCCGCAAGACCCTTTTGTTTTGTGTCATAACTTAGGCCTATTCTTCTAGGCCGCGTAGATGGTTCTATAGGTTGGTGTCATCCTTGTTTGTCTATACCAAGACCATCTCTCTGATAGTTACACTTTTCAGCCACCTTTGATGGATGAGGATAGGTTTCTTAGAAATATTCCATGAGGGGAGTTGATGGTTTAGGCTCTTCTCGCTAAACCCACTGGTTGATGTCGTCTTCCATCTGTTCTTTGAGTGTACCCATATCTCTTAATTTCGTTGAACCCATATTATTAGAAGTGAGGGTTTTGGTCCTTTCTTCTACTCTGGATGTTGATTAAGAAGGTTGCCCATATGAGTGAGGAGAGGGTGGCATTGGCCACGTTGAGTGTAGTTAGCATTTCATATTCTCCATAGCCCTTGTCAATGATCTCAACCTTGGTGATGTTGTGTTGGTTGATGGATTATGGGATGGATTGGATGATGAGGCCTAAGGTTCCCCCACTTCAACTCCTAGACAATAATGAGAGTGGGGGGAGGAATCTTCCAAAGAACAACAATACTCAAATGGTTATGGATTGACATGTATGGTTACCTCCATTCCTTGGAAGGGAAACTTCAGACATTGATGATAAGTGGATGGAATGGCTTGCATGGAATGAATCCATGGGTGATCGAGAAGGAGATTGTATGAAAGGTCAAGGTCAAGAACATGACATGTGGTATACTGCACAATAGGTCCAACCTGAATGGGAAGACAAATGGTGCCTTCAGAATCCCTCCTAGCATTGTCATATGCCTTTATGGTAATAAAATGATTGTTCAAGTCAACTAGGGTGTATCCAACCTATTTTATGAACTTTAATGTACAAAGATTGAGGGTTGAGACATTATCTACCAAGACCCTTTTTACTTTATCTCGGGTCATAGTAATTCAATATGAACAGGGTAGTTATGATCAAAGCTTATGGCAGGCATGTCATTTTAGCTAAAACCCAACTAATAAATTGATGATAGGTGTCCCACTAAGGCTTGGAACTGAGTGGGATCTATGTCATTAGGTACCTGAGTATCTTGTAAGGCCTTGGTTAGGATTTATTGATGTACAAGAGAAGACTTAAGCAAATCCAAGATGGATATTTGAGTGGGTGTCTTTCCTAGGTGGTCAAGAATATTATATTGTGAGATTACAAGATTTGGCTAGGCTAATGTGGAAGGACCGGGGATGGAGATATGGGTGTGGCGAGTTGTAATAACACACCGAGGACATTTATAGCTAATGTTGTTTTGACTATTATTGTTACTTGACCCAGGATTGGCATTAGACGTACTGGCTCCTTGGTTATGTTTAGGGAAGGCATTTTGGTATATCAATAGTTGAGCATTGGATGAAGATGCTTGGTTGGTATCCACTCGTATATCTCCACGATCTATAAGATCTTGGAAATATTTTTTGAGTCCTTAACACTTGCTTGTGGAATAACCTTTGAACTTATGAAAATCACAATACTCGTTCTCTTTATATCAAGCTAGCTTTGGCTTAGATTCGTCAAAAGGCTTAGTCATAGAATACATAATCGGATAATTTTCTTGCAAAATCCTATTAAATACAACACTTAAGGGCTCTCCCAAAGTAGCGAAAGAGCGTTTACTATTTCCTTGATTGTTTTGATTGGACTGTTGGGGAGGACGAGGTGCAGCTTGTGGCACGGATGTGGGTTGTGGGATTGATTGTTGTGGAGGAGTGTATTGAGGCATTTGTGAGGTGTTTTCTACTTGAACATGTTTGGTATCCATGACACCATAATTGGTTTTGTTCTAGTAGCAGGACTTAATTCTAGATGGATTTTCCTTATCTAGATTATAAATTTTGATTTGTCCTCTAGCAATGAGAGGTCTCTCAATGATAGGACCCTTTTCTATGAATTTTGTAATGGTTGAGATGCAATGAAGATTAAGATTATTTCTCATGTATGGATGGGCATTGGCCACAAACAGAGTCACTAGGTCTTTCTCACTGAGTGGAGACTTCATTCAACTAGCCAAAGCATGCCACATTTGCAAGTAGCTAGCAAAGGTTTCACTATCATGTTGTTTCTCTTTCAGAAGATCTAGAGTATCAATATCCTTATCCGAATTGAAGGAGAATTATGTGATTTTTTTTCTAAAAGATCTACAAAAGAAGAGATGGATCCCTTTGGAAGACCCATGAACCAATCAAGAGCTACCCTCGTTAAACTCCTAGGGAATAACCATAGGAGATAGTTGTCATTGTGGAGGACTTCTTGGCAATGTGAATAGAACTCTTGAAGGTGGTTCTTAGGATCCTTTGTTCCTTTGTATTTATTGAACTTCAACATTTTGAAATGCTTAGGGAATGGAATGAGTGAAATTGAGGGATAAAATGGATAGGGACAAATCTCTTCAAACTTGAAAGACTTTTTGGAGGTCCCTGCTTGTAAGTCCTTCAAGGCAGATTTCATCTCTTTCCACTCCTTACTAATGGGTGTTGATGAAGATGGATTTGATGGATTGGATTGATTATACGGAGCATATTGTTGGTAAGATGTGGGTGGAGTGGATGTAGTTTGATCATATGATGGTGGAGGTTTATATGAAGGAGGCGACTGATATTGATTGGTGTATGTAGATTGTGATGGTGGATTGGTGTAGAATTGATGGTAGGATGGCGAATTTTGGTGATAAGGACCCCCTTGTTGGTACGATGGAGGTGCTTGATAATATGAGGTGGAAGCACCTTGTTGATATGATGGTCCTTGGTAAGATGGATGTTGTTGTGAGGCATAATATGCATTGGACTGATAATTGTAGGTGATGTATTGTTGGGATGCATACAGAGGCTTTGTGGATTAGGTTGTTGATAGGAAATAGTTTGATGTGGTTGAGAAGGGGTAGCGTAAGATGGTTGTTGTTGAGCTTGTTGCGGATTATGATAGGCATAGCCAAGTTTGGGGTTAAATATAGTAGGTTGCACATAGAACGTGCTTTGTAGATGGTATAAATACTGAGCCATGTTGGTAGGAATGGAATGGTGAGATTGTTGAGGCTATGTTGGGACTTGTTGTTGCTGAAGAGGTTGATGATAAAGAGGTTGAGTTGGGATTTAAGGCTACTGAGTGATCTACGGTTGTTGGAAGGATGGATTTTGCTGAGATATTTTTTGATGGGAGGACCTTGAGGCTGATGAGGTGGTTGCAATGGATTACCTTATTGCTAATGCAAGGGTGGCTATTGTTGCAAAGGCATAGGTATATTTTGTTGCAGAGGTTGTTCTTGGATTGGTTGAGACTGAATTGGAATGTGTTGAGCAGTTTGTTGTGGCATTTGTTATGGGTTACCTTACGACGGCTAAGAAAGTGGAATGTTACTTTGAGGTGGTTGTTGAGAATAAATGGAGGTGGCAGTAGATTGGAAGTGGTTGTGGAACATGGAGGTGGTGGTAATGCAACAAAAGGATTTCCCCAAGCATTTATTGGTGGTTGACTAGGTTGATTAGGTGGAAGAGGTGGTGTAGATTTTACTGGAGTTGGACCTTGAGGAACATCCGAAGATGGTGACAGAGGAAGATTATGTGGCATACCATAAGCAAGGGGATCGTTCAAATCACGTGATGCTCTTGCGACTGTGATTGGAACTTGAGGGGGTGTGTGACTTGATAAAGTATGACATTACCGAACCTAGGCTAATATTAATTATCTATAGGAGGACCCTTGAGGACGTAAGTATTTCTTGAAGGATTATATGAGTTATGGGGATCTTGAGGCGCAAGAGGTGTAGGAGGTGATGTGTTGGAAAATTTTGATAACTCGAATCCCAATGGTGGTTTGATGCCCTTCATGAGAAAGGTAGTGAGGATCTTATCCCCATGCTCATTAAAGAGACGGTCTATCATTTGGAGATTGATGAGATTATTGAGATACTGATCGACTGTAACTTCAACTGGTTAACCATGATTTTGTTAGCAGGAGGTAATGTGGTTTGGACCTTAGTATTGGATTGTGATGAGCCACTATTGTTAGGATCCTAAGGGACATTAGGTTGAGCACCTTGAGCTTGTTGATATGCCATGAGTTTCTTTGCTTGTGATCGGGTAAGGGGCATTAAAACGCAAAACTACCAAATAATTAAGATGACGCTACACCCTAGAATATAAATGAGGATGACCTAAGTGATAAGTAAAGGATTGGTTGGGTTGGATGAGGGATTGATTGATTGGATTTGATGATGGATGAAGGATGTGATTAGATTGAATTGACTGATGTGATGACGTGATTGATTGGATTAGATGATTGGTTGGATTGGACCAATAAAATTGATTCTAAAGTAGGTTTAGAAGCTCTAATTAGATGATGTAAGGTGTTGATTGATCAGATTGAATTAAAAATGGATGATTACGACACTAAATCTACCTCAATATGGAAGTATATTGATTGGGTGGAAGATGAGTTACTGACTCAGGACAGATGAAAATCTTAAGCAGATACAGATGATGATGATCGGGATCAAACACCTAAGGAAACTTGCATAAAAACCTCTAAAATGAAGTCTAGGGGATTCAGATTGATGAACCAATGATGGATATGTGATTTAAAAATTCTCTAAGATACTCCTAGATGATTTGATTGATGAAACGACGATCTTTAGAAAATATAGACGGATGAAAATGATGACTATGGGAAGACGGATGATGATAAAAAGTTTTCGATTACGAAAAACGACTTGGAGAACAACAAGCTTTCGATGGCCAAAAGGATTCACATTTTGGAATTTGTATGGGAAGCAAATTCACCTCTGTATGTCACAATTTTGCCTCTTTGGGTTGTAAGTTCACCAATCTAGACTGAGCAAAATCGCTTCTATGTATGGAAAATTTTCCCTTTCATAGTGGAAAATTCACCCAAGACCTAAGTGACATAGGAAATAGGAAAATGTACTAAGAAAATTTGCCTATCTAGGGAAGTAGGTTCACCCAAGACTTGACTGGCATAGGAAACAAGTGAATTTGCTCAGCAAGTTCGCCTATCAGGAAACATATTTGCCCAAACAACTAGAAAAATCACCCAAACAGTCGACAAGTTTGTCTAAAAGCTTGAAATCATTGAAGAACGCGTAGATTTGACTTTCAAGATCACCTAATGGGATGACAACTTTTCCTGTTTCCTGAACAGTACGAATGGGAATAAACTCACCTAAAAACATGATCACCTAATGGGCAAATGGATTCACCTAAATGGACTCGAATGGGGACTCAAACACAAAACGGGATCACCAATAGTCAAATGGATTCACCTAAACAGACCCAAATGGAGACTCAGATAGAGAACGAGATCACCAATGAACAAATGAACACTTAAACGGGAAAGAAAATTCCTCTATCCTGAGAGAACAAGTCAATTTTATGGATGGGATGATGAACAAGACTTGAACAGAAGACACGATCGTCCCTATACTAATCAAACTCGCCCAAACTAAGAAGAAAAATTTCCTATGCCTAGGGAACAGGCAAATTTGATGAATGGGGTAACGGGCAGGACTAGAATGGGAAAGTAGGATTGCCCCTATGAGGAGCAAATTCACCCAACAAGGGAGCAAATTTTCCCAATAGGAGAGTAAATTTGCCTATTCTCAGAGAACGAGTGAATTTGACAGATGGTGACTGACAGACTCACCTAAGGGATGGAAAAACTCACCTGTTCTTAGAAACAAGCAAAAATGGGGTCGCCCAAGAAAGTAACCCATAGAAAAATTCGCCTATGACAAAGGAAAATTCATCTAAACGGATGACCTAGATTGGACTGAAATGCAAAATCACCTATTTGTAGTGCAAATTCACCTCCATTAGGGGAAAATTTGTCTCTGAAGGAAAGGGCTTACTATGGAAAAGGATAAAAAGCACAACAAACAACAGATAGAAGGTTGGATTGACTCAACTAAAAATAGAAGCACTGGTATTGCACAAATAAGACACACCAAGCAACACGATCCTAAAATTAGTGATATGGGTTTGCAAACTTGGTGTAGGCCCACCACCTTGAGTGGACAATTCAAGGTTAATACTTTGTGATATCAGGGTGGTTCTCTAGAGCACCCTTTCTCATGAAGGCAGATAGCTAGTGTTCCAATGTCATAGGGTCGTCAACGGACGCTGCGAGCTTACCTTCACGCTCTCACTCAAAGACTATCGTAGTCCACCATGAGGATTCCTTCCTATCTCAACCCAAGGGAGTACATGGTGAGTAACTTCGGGGTACGATGCACATCCCCTACACTACACAAGCCACAGTTGAAACATAGGTCTTTATCTAGGCTATACAAGGCTATCTCTAGTGTCTTGGATATACACAAGGTACGTGAGGCAAAACTGTGAACACCAGCCCCTCACAAGTTTGAGTCAAAAGCCCCAACGAGGTACTGGAAACTCAAACCAACTCTTCATGTCTTATCTAGGTATCACCCTAGCTTCGACACTTCACCAAACACGATGTGACTGGATTGTGGTACAACTTTCGTTCCCCCCCCTTTATATACCTCGTTAGTAACACATGATTGGAATCATCCCTTAGGTGATGAAATCTCAAAAAGGTCCCACTAAAGGAAGAAGATACTAGATGTTTCGACTGGTCCCAAGGCTTGCACGTAGCGCAAGGGGAGAGCTTAGACGTACTAGTACCTCTTAGGCGAACTCAACTGGACTAGAATGAATTGTGATTTCTCGTCACTGAGGATTGCCAAATGGCATAAGGGGATTCGATACATCAACAGTCCACCCACAAGAATGACAAACAAGTGTATATTGACCCTTTAATTAATCTATGTGTTCCTAGCTAGTATAAACAACAACAGACAAACTAACCAAGATACCTTGGACCGATCATTTTGCAGCAAATGCATTAGTAGTTTCCAACCACCGGTCTTGGATGAACGAGAAACGAATAGACAAAATGTTAGCAAAAACCAGGGATACTCACAAACAGAAAAGTTAGTGGGTGAGTACATAAAATCAAAAACAAAATGATGTTGAAAATTGAAGTTTAAAGTCTCGGGTTCACCTTAGATTCACCTTTGTATGAGGCAAATTCGCCCTTCTCAATGAGCAAGTTTGCCCCTGTAAGGTGCAAACTTGCCCGTTCTCACTAGTCAAGTTTGCCTGTTTCTAAATATCAAGGCAAGTTTGCCCCTGATTGAAGCAAATTCACCCTTGCTTGCAAATTCGTCCATTTGACTGAGCAAATTCACCCCTGTAAGGAGAAAGTTTGCCTTTTAGGGAATTTTTTCCTCTATGTGTAAAGTCTAAACCTACAAAAAATTAAACCCAGTGATGTGGGTCCCACCGAGCATGCCAGAAAGGTGTGTAGGTGAATTTTCCTAGTCTTAAATACAAAACAAAATGAAATGCAAGCAAGGAAAAACACAAACAACACCTCGACAATTAACCTAGTTGAACTTGAAAAAAATGAAAGAGAAAAGAGTATTATACCTTTTCCAAGTTGATGAGTTGGTTGGCCCTATTGATCATTTGATTTGTGTGCTCCTTTCAATGGAAAATGGCATAAAACCTAGCTGTAAATGGTTGTGAGATGATGAGGAATGCAATGGTGCAAGTGGGTATTGCAATGGGTGTTTGATATGGATGCAAAATGAGCTCAAAAGTTGCAACAATGGTGGATTCTTGAGAGTGTTTGCTTGATTGTTTGAGTGCTTGAATGATTGATGTTCATGTTTGTTGCAAATAAGGGCCAATTCCTCTAATTTTAGGGGAAAAGACACTAAACAATGAAGGGTCAAGATGCAGCCAATATGGACAAGATCAAGGGCTAGGGTAAGTTGAGAACTCACAAGCTCTTAGATCTTGACATGTGACGAGTGAGGTGTCAAAAATGACATGAGCTGGAGGTACTTCATTGTACCTTGGGAATAGACAAGATCTCCTCATAAAGGAGGTCTGTGTCCCCATGTAGGTGATGAGACTTTAAAATTATTTAAAAGGCCTAGGGGGAATAAATGGGAAAGGGTTGCCTTCTTCAAAAGGAGAAAACATTTAATAAAAGGTTGACTTGGGGGTATGTCATAAATGGCATAAGGATTAAGGTGACCCGATCAAGTAATTAGGTTGTGCAAACAAGGAATTAAGGTGGTCAATGAAGAATTAAGGCAAGTGGACAAAGATGGAGGATGTGACATTAATCCTAATTAAGGGTGTGCACGTCCTAATCAAATATTGATTAGATTAATCCAGATTAAGGAAAGGATATGGAGAATGGGATAGGGAGAGAAATTATGGTTTTAAAAATTGATTTAAATTCATAAAGGCAAATGATTGAATTAAACAAATTAGAGTATTTATTTAATCTAGAGAGGAAAGGAGATAAAGGTAAATTATTTAATTATTTAAATTAAATATCTTATGAACATTAGGGAAAGGGGGAAATATTAATTAAATAAATCATTTAATTAACACCGATGGGAGAGGCAAGATAGATGAATAAGGGGGATAAATTTGACCTTATGGGAGAGGTCAAGTTTAGATGTCTATAGTACTTACGAAACCACCCACATATATATATATATATCATTATCTTAATATTCATAATAAACACATATATTTACATATCCATCGATCACTATACATATAATATATATATATATATATTGTAGACATCCAAATTTGATCACTTCCATATGATCAAAATTGTCTACTTTATTCATCTATTTCATTAATAATGATTAAATAACTTATTCAATCATTATTTCATTTTCCGCCTAGGGTTCCTAAAGTGTGTAATTAAATAAATTAAATACTTTACCCTATCCTTTTTCTTCTCTAAATTAAATAAATATGATAAATTATTTAATTTAGTCTTTTAACCCATTTGGATTAAAATCAATTTTTAATTCCTCTTTTTCTCTCTCCTTGTCACATTCTCCATAACCCTTTTTTAATCCAAATTAAATTAATTAAGATGTGCACCACTTAATCTTGATTAAGTGTCACATCCTCCATAATCTCCCACTTGTCTCTAATCTCTCATTAATTATCTTAATCTTGTGTTTGCACAACCTTAATCAGAATCATTAGCCACATTTAGCTTACCTTTTCTGGTCAACCTTCCCACTTACCATTTTTAGCCTGGACTCTCTTCGCCATGTGAATTTTTAATTCACATTTATTTGCCCAAGGTTCCTCTCTTCCCCATGTGAATTTTTAATTCACTTTTGTCTTTCCAAGGTCTTCTTCATCCCCCATGCAAGATTCTAGAAACCTTGACTTGTCACTTTACATGTGCCAAGGACTTCTAAAACCTTGGACTTGTCACATCACCCACATGTGACAAATCTCCAGCTTTTTGGAGACCTTCTTTTACCTAATAAACTCTTCAATGAATTTTATTCTTCCAACCACTTCCCCTTTTCCCATTAAGATTTTTGAGGAATTCTAAAATCCCTCAAAAGTCTCGTTCATCTTCATTTGGGGACAAGAAGTTCTTTTTTGAGAAAATATTTTCATCCCCCAAGGTACCTCAAAGGTACTTGTCCTTCATCCACCTCATGTGTATTTCTCTTCCACCTCTTGTCCTTCTCCTCCACCTCATTTCTACATCACTCCACCCTAAGACATCTCACATTCCACATGTCAAGATGTGAGGGCTTGTGAGTCCTCAACTCACCATAGCCCTTCATCTTGATCTTGTTGGATCAATCTCAACCGTTGAATTCTCTAGAGAATTCCAATTAGCCTATAAATACCCCTTCATTTCTCTCAATTTAGGGATCAAATCTTTTGCAAACAAACTCTTGCAAATTTACCATTTGAGCTCTCATCTCATCATCATTACATCTTCATCCATCTTGCATATCATTTGCATATTCAACATAGTTTGTCATCCAAGGAGCACACAACTCTTCAAGATCAAGGGCCAACCAAGGAAAGAGCAACATAAAAGGTATAACAAAAAACATTCAATTTGTTTTTATCTTACTTCCATGTTATCCATTTTCTTAGGCTAATCATTGAGGTGCCCTTTTATCTTGTTATTTCCTCTTGTTGCATTATTAGTTTTTATCTAGCATTATTAGTTTTTATCTAGCATCTCACATTAAGACTTAGCATTTTATTAGGATCACATTTCTGGCATGCCCGGTGGGACCCACAAAAGGGTTTTCTTTATTTTATGTTTTTTGTTGTTTAACTTGTTTGCAAATTCAGGTCGCAGAGGGGCGGATTTTCCCTCTCGAGCACTACAGAGGGGCAGATACGCCCTCACGATCTGACGTTTCTTACAGGTTTTTCTGCAGAAGTGCAGATACGCCCTCGCTGTTCAACATTTTTCTTAACTATTTTCTGTAGAAGTGCGGATACGCCCCGGCTGTTCAACGTTTCTCTTAACTATTTTCTGTAGAAGTGCAGATACGCCCTTGTTGTTCAACATTTTTTTTAACTATTTTCTCCAGAAGTGTGGATATGCCCCCATTGTTGAACATTTTTCTTAACTGTTTTCTACAGAAGTGTGGATACGCCCCCACTGTTCAACGTCTTTTTTTCTAACTATTTTCTGCAGAGGGACGAATTTTCCCACTCGATTCAACATTTTTCACTACAGAGGGGCGAATTTGCCCACCTGATTCAGCATCTTTAACTGCAGAGGGGTGGATTTGCCCTAAACAACACATTCCAGAAGGTAAAAAAGTGCATTTCAACTTCGTTTTTGTCCCTTTCTTTTGTTGTTTTGTGCTCTAATCCTCTAACCTTGTTTGTTGGTAGGTGAAGTCAGATTTCTTGCTGATATCTTGAGTGTGTTGCTAAAAATCACAAAGAAAAATGAGATAAAACAACTAACATTTTCTTGTAGGGCCTTTGTTTTATTCTGATTTTTGAAGTCTTTCCTTACTACTTTATCTATTTACTTAGTATAAGTAGGGGAAAGTAACATTTGCTGCTTGTTGTGTCTATTTTATTTGTTTTACCCTAAGGGGGCATTAGTTTTTTTTCACCTTCCTCCTTTGCACTTTGTGCGGATCTAAAAGAGGTAGTGGGAAACGATTAGTGTCTTCTTCTTAGTGGGACCTGCTTGAGGATTTCATCACCCCAAGGGACAATCCCAACCACGCGTATCGGTGGGGTATATAAAGGGGGGAGAGCCAAAGTTGTACCCCAATCTAGTTGCGTCGTAATTGGTGAAGCGTTGAAGCTAGGGTGATACTTAGATAGACGTGAAGAGTTGGTCTAAGCCTTTCAATATCTCGTTGGGGTTCCCGACTCATGCTTGTGATAGACTGGTGTTCATGGTTTGTGCCTCACGTACCGAGCATATATCGAGGACTCCTTAGAAAAATTGTTCATCCTAGAGTAAGACCTTTGCTAGCCATACCCCTTAACACTAATCATAGGATTATGCTTGTTCAAAGTGTTTTTTTGTGAAAAACCAGTAAATTTTGATAAGTCAAACCGTTATTGAATCATTTTAAGTCCTTGCCAAAATCCCTCATCCAAACCAAATTGCATTTTCCACTGCAGAGGGGCGAACTTGCCCCCCTGTTTCAGCATTTTCCACTGTAGAGGGGCGAACTTGCCCCCCTGTTTCAGCATTTTCCACTGCAGAGGAGCAAACTTGCCCCCTTGTTTCAACATTTTCCACTACATAGGGGTGAACTTGCCCCACTATTTCAGCATTTTCCACTGCAGAAGGGCAAGCTTGCCCCCTTGTTTTAGCATTTTCCACTGCAGAGGGGCGAACTTGCCCCCCTGTTTCAACATTTTCCACTACAGAAAGGCGAACTTGCCCCTTTGTTTCAACACCTTTTTCTGCAAAAGTGCAGATACGCCCCGCTGAACGGATAGTTTCATCCATTTGACCATTGTAAACCTCCGTTTGACCCCCCAAAGTCTCCATTTGACCATTTGATCATCCTAAACACTCATCTAACCAATCCAAACGTCCATTTAACCAATCCAAACATCCATTTGACCAATCCAAAGCTTCATTTAGCCATTCCAAGCCCCCGTTTAACATTTCTAAAACATCCATTTACCACATTCACATTGATCATCCCACCATTTGGGATACCCATCTTATCGTGAGACCTAAACATCTTCAACAACACATCTTCCATTTGCATTCATCATCATCTCTTAACGCAAAATCCCTTAAACCTTGTTTTAGGAGTTATTTTCCTGAATTGACCAAGGCGTTAAGTTGATCATTATCCTACATAATCAATCCTTGTCTTCAACCTAATCAATCCGCTTCTATCTTGAGGTAGATTTGTGTTGTAATTCAACATCATTGGCCCAAATCAATCCCCTTCCATCTCAAGGCGGATTCGGTGTCATGATCATCGATTTAGCTAGCTCAAATCGATCAACCAACGTCATAATTCACTTAGGGGGATTTCCAAATCAGGTTTTAGGATCCCCTTCATGAACCCAATCCCCATCCAATCATCAAATTGATACATCATCATTTGATCCAAACAATCCAATCATCAAATTGATATATCATCATTTGATCCAATCAAATCCAATCATCATCCAAATCATCAAATTGATACATCATCATTTGATCCAAACAATCCAATCATCAAATTGATATATTTTCATTTGATCCAATCAAATCCAATCATCATCCAAATCATCATTTGATCCAATCAAATCCAATCATCATCCAAATCATCAAATTGATACATCATCATTTGATCCAATCAAATCCAATCCCCATCCAATCATCAAATTGATACATCATCATTTGATCCAAACAATCCAAATCATCAAATTGATACATCATCAATTGATCCCTCTTCCAATCTAAATCAATCAATCCAAATCATTACCTAGATCATCCCTTAGAGATTGCATCTTGAAATCACCTAGTTGTTTTGCACGTTCATGCCCGTTCAAACCCGTTCACAAACAAAAAAGCAAATGGCAGAATAGCAAACTCAAGGTTCCCAACCAAATATCCCTCGAGATCCTGATAACATTCCACACGATCCTCATAATGGCGTCTCATCTCAATCAAACATTGAGATCCAAAATATCACACCACCTAGTGACAAAACATGGTCAATCAACTTAAAGTCACCGTCAACGAATATCTCAGTAATCCCACCAATGTCCAAATGATGGATCGTCTCCTAAAAAAACGTGGGGATAAGATCCTCGCTACCTTATTCATGAAAGGAGTCAAACCACCATCCGGTTTCAATACATCACAATATGCCCTTCCCCCATTTGTTGACCCACAAACCTCACAAAATGTTCCAGAAAATTCCTACGTTCCTGAAGGTGCACCCACTCAAAATTGGTACCACCCCGAACTCGAAAATGCTGTCATCCATCAAGTCCAAGAATATCCTTGTTTTCCAACCACAACATCTACTATTCCACCACCTGATCCTAATGATCCCCATAGCTATGGCATGTCATCGTATGTTTCGTCTGCTCCACCACTTCCTCCCCCATATTCTAATATTGGGGGCACACCTCCACTTACCAATACACTACCTCTTGCATTTCAACAACCTCCAAATAATCCACACCAATCCACCACACTACCGACACCACCACAACATGTTGCTACTATTATAACTTCATCTCAACACTTGCATCCACAACATCCGCAACACACTTTCGTTCTCACACAACCATCACATCAAGTGGTGCAACATACATCTCAACAACAACAACACATATCACCTCGCCTATCTCAACAACAAAAACACATCCCACCTCACCCATCTCAACAACAACAACATATTTTATCTCACCCATCTCATCAACAATAACAACAACCTCCACAACAACATGTACACATCCCTACACAAACACACCATAACCCGCTTACTAAGTACCTTTATCATCCCTCTTCCATATAAACTATTCCATCCCATACAAATCCTCATCCGAATGCGCAAAACCAAACACATACCCAACCGCCACCTTACATCAATATTTCAAAACATCAACACAATCCCCACCAACAAACAACACATCCATACCCATATGCCACGCAGCAACCCACCATTGCACAACAATACCAATCCTGTTTGCCCTACTTGCAACAACAACAAACTCACCAATAGGGGGCACCTTACGCTTCTTATTACCAACAATCATCATCACATCCACAAAGAGGCCTTACCTCTACACATTACCAAAATGCTATGCAACAATAGGACCCCTCTCTTGTTTCCTATTATCAACAACAAGTGGCTCCCACTCAACACAACCAATCATCCAACTATCAATCCTCTTACAATCAACCAATGCATTCATATCCGACTCAACCTATTTATGATCCAACAACGGTAGGGCCATCCGCATCATACCCACAACATTATTCATACACTCAATCCATCTTGACTCCCATAATTCCTGTCAGTAAGGACTTGGAAGAAGTAAAAGCAGCATTAAAGGACTTACAAGCTGAAGCAGGTAAACAATCATTCAAGTTTGAGGACATATGTTCTTATCCATTTGATCCCTCCATCTCCTTGATTCCTTTTCCCAAACATTTTGAGATACCCAAATTTGATAAATACAAAGGAACCAAGGATCCTCGAGCTCATCTTCAAGAGTTTTATGCTCATTGCCAAGAGGTCATGCATAATGATAATTATCTTATCCATTTGATCCCTCCATCTCCTTGATTCCTTTTCCCAAACATTTTGAGATACCCAAATTTGATAAATACAAAGGAACCAAGGATCCTCGAGCTCATCTTCAAGAGTTTTATGCTCATTGCCAAGAGGTCATGCATAATGATAATTATCTTATCCATTTGATCCCTCCATCTCCTTGATTCCTTTTCCCAAACATTTTGAGATACCCAAATTTGATAAATACAAAGGAACCAAGGATCCTCGAGCTCATCTTCAAGAGTTTTATGCTCATTGCCAAGAGGTCATGCATAATGATAATTATCTTATCCAACTTTTCCCTAAAAGTCTACAAGGGGTCGCCCTCAACTGGTTTATGGGTCTGGAAAAGGGGTCTATCAAAACCTTCACATAGTTATCTGAACACTTTGTCTCTCACTTCTCTTTTAATCTAGAGAAAGATATTGACACACTTGATCTTCTCAAAGAAAAACAACATGATGGAGAGACCTTTGCAAGCTACTTGCAAAGATGGTGTGCCTTAGCTAGCAGGATGAAATCCCCACCAATAGAAAAATACATGGTCACGTTGTTTATCGAAAACTCCCACCTAGGTATGGCTCATAATTTCCAACTCCATTATATCACCACCTTTGTGGGACTTATGGAGAAAGGTCCCATCCTAGAACGAGCCCTTGTCACAAAAGGACAAGTCAAACATTTCAATTCTGATAGAGAGAAATATTTTGGGGATAAACCTTGTTATTGGAATAGAAATAAAAATGTTGTCAATGATGGGGTCACTGACACCAAACATGTTCAAGTGGCCACCACCATGCAAAAATATCCTCTCCAGCAACAACCGTCAGTTCAGAACGCCATATCCATCCCCCAAGGGGCACCACAACAACAAGCCAACCAAAATAACCAAGGGGGAAACAAACGACAGTTCACTCAGTTGGGAGAACCCTTTAGCATGATGTTTAATAAGTTTTTTCAAGCTAATTACCCCATCACATATCCTGTCACCAAACCTCTCGATACGTCTAAACCCAAGCCTACTTGGTTTAAAGACAATGAATACTGTGAATTTCACAAAATTAAGGGACATACCTTAGATAAATGTCAAGGCCTAAAAACCTACATTCAAGGTCTCATCAATCGAGGTGAAATCCATGTAGATGCTAACACAGCATCTTCGTCCAATGCTCAATTAAAAATATATCAAAATGCCTTTCCTAACCATAATCAGGGTCCTAGTACGTCCAACTCAAATCCTGGACCTAGCAATAATAACAAGCAAGGTAACAATACCAATAACATCAGCTACAAAAGTGTACCATACAATTATCAAGGTGTGGTTTCATATGTAGAACAAGTGGAGCCACATGTATCCATGATACATGTTAAAGGAAAAGATCCACAATGTGTTGTTACCACTTGGCTGACCCGCATCACAGTCCCAGCAGCACCTCCATCCACCAATTCCCAATATAACATCCTAGACCATGTAGGTAGGACTACAACCCAAATATCCATTTTGGACCTGCTTAAGTCATCTCCCGTAGATCAAGATATCTTAACTAAGGCTTTACAAAGCACACAAGTGCTTGATAATATTGACCCTACCCAATTTCAAGCATTGGTAGGCAGTCTCTCAACGACCTATCAGTTAGCCTTTAGCCAAAAGGACATGCCACATCTTGATTCAAACCATAATCATCCCCTCCATCTCGAGGTCGGTGTAAATTGTCAAAAATTAAAAAGTGTACTGGTAGATAATGGTTCGGCCCTAAATCTCTGTACATTAAAATTCATGCAACAGGTTGGATACACCCAAGCTGATATGAAAAATCAAGTGATCACCATCAAGCCCTATGATAATGCAGAGCGAGATTCTGAAGGCATTATTTGCCTTCCTATTCAAGTGGGCCCCATTGTACAATACACTATGTGTCATGTTCTGGACCTTGAACTCTCATACAACATCCTTCTCGGTCGTCCATGGATTCATTCTATGCAAGTCGTCCCATCTACCTATCACCAGTGCCTAAAGTTCCCATTTCAAGGAATGGAAGTCACCATACAAGCCGACTCTCAACCTTTTGAATATTTTCGTGCCTTGGAAGCTTCTTTTCCACATTCGCATTATTGCCCAGGAGTCAAAATGGGGGCATCCCCAACATCCAATCCTGTCTCATCCACCAATACACTAAACACTTCATCTCCACCATCATCCACACTTGCTTCTACTATCACCAAGGTCCAGAACATAGATAAGGGGTGTGGTGAATATGAAATGCATACCACACTCAATGTGGCAACCATGCCACCTTCACCCCACACATATGGACAACCAATTCTACCGCTACCAAAAGTAGAAGAAAAGACACTTACACTCACGTCCAAGAACATGGGGTCAACAACATTCAATGATTTGGGATCCCTCCAGGATCAAATGGACGACGATATTAGTTAATGGGTTTATCAAGAGGAACCTGAGCCACCACGTCCCCTTATTGAATACTTTCATGAAGTCTATCCATGTGCCTTCAAGTTCATTGAAAAGTGTCATTACCAAGGCGGAGGCCTTGGTGCAGAAGAATAAGGAAAACATTTGCCCATTGAAGCAACTACCATCCGACCAAGGAATTTGGGCTTGGGTTATGATACTAAATAGAAGGGTCCTACAACATCTGCTAGCACTTCTAATAATGTTAGTGTCGACAATGGTTCCCTTGAAGACATACTGGAGGAAGAGTCCATCATACACGTGTACAATGATCTGAATCACATTAACCTCCCCACCATGTTTGAATGCTTATCTATTTGTACCATAACCTTATCCCTTAAACATCCTGAGCTTATCGATCATGATCTACAAGGTAGCGCACTTGTCAGTATGTTTCCCTCAGAGGATACCTATGTACATCTAATGGGATTGGGGGAAGATGAACACCTTAATCGCAAAACAAAAAGAAACAAAAGAAAAAAAGTGAAAACCTCACCGAGGTGCTTTTTGACTACAAAAAAGTAAAAACAAAGGATGTATCTAACAGTGAAAACCTTAATACAACACTGGAAGATGGGGACGTTCATCTTCCCCTTGTAGGAACACAACTATCTGAGCAATCTTCGATCCTCATTGAAGAAACGCAAGAGGTGAATTTGGGGACAGAAGAAACTCCAAGGATCACCTAGTGGCCAAATCTTTATCCAAAGAAGAATATACCACCATTGTCTGAATTCTCTATGAAGGGGTTATCAACTTTGCATGGGCTTACTCTGATATGCCTGGCCTAGATCCTAACCTTCTTGTACACCATTTGGATGTTCGTCCAGAGGCCAAACCTGTCAAGCAGAAGTTCTGAAAGATGCATCCGCAGGTGGCATTATTGGTTAAGAAAGAAATGGAGAAGCTACTAGATGCTAGTTTTATCAGACCCATTGATTACTCTGATTGGATCTCCAATATAGTACCTGTTGCTAAACCCAATGGAGACATCAGAATTTGTACGGATTTCCGAGATCTTAACAAAGCTTTCCCAAAAGACGACTTCCCCTTGCCTAACATCGACATGTTAGTCGACATCACTGCAGGACACGAGATGCTATCCCTCATGGATGGCTTCTCTAGCTACAATCAGATCCGGATTGCCCTTGAAGATCAACACAAATCCGCTTTTACAACACCTTGGGGTACTTTCTATTACAATTTCATGCCCTTTGGTCTCAAAAATGTCGGGGCAACATATCAACGGGCAATGACGGTTATATTCCATGACCTCATCCACATCATCATGGAAGATTATGTTGATGACCTACTGGAAAAATCTGGAACCAGGGACGAGCACCTTGCCATTCTGAAATGGATCTTTGAGCACTTAGAACAATACAAGCTTCGACTGAATCCAAAAAAGTGTGTGTTCGGTGTCACATCAGGGAAATTGTTGGGCTTCATAGTGTCCCGAAGAGGCATCGAGGTTGACCCAACTAAGGTAAAAGCTATCATGGATATGCCTTCACCAAGAAACATGAAACAATTAAGGAGTCTCTAAGGGAAACTGCAATCCATCCACCTGTTTATAGCCCAACTTGCGGATAAATGTCAGTCATTCACCCACCTTCTTAAGAAAGACACCAACTTCAAGTGGAATCAATAGTGTCAGTTGGGTTTTGAAATGATCAAAGGATACTTGGCCCACCCACCAATCTTGATGCCACCTATCCCTGGAAAACCCCTCTTGTTGTACATATCTGCCATGTTAGTTGCATTGGGGGCATTATTGGCACAACATGATGAATCTTTAAAGGAACAGGCGATCTATTACATTAGTCGCACACTGGTCGAGTATGAACTCAATTATTCACCAATGGAAAAGGCATGTCTCATTGTGGTCTTTAGCACACAAAAGCTATGCCACTATATGCTTAGCCATCCTATAAAATTGATATCCAAAGTCAACCCCCTCAAGTACCTATTATCCAAGACAACCCTGACTAGTCGAATGGCTAAATGGATCATGCTCCTCACTGAGTTTGATATAGAATATGTGGATAGAAAGGCCATTAAAGGACAAGTAATAGCCAATTAGTTGGCAGATGCCCCGTTAGTGGACACTTATCCCATAGAAACTGAATTTCCAGATGAAGGAGTATTTGCAGTCTCATAAGCCACCACCTGGACACTGTACTTTAATGGAACACACACTCTTAATAGATCGGGGGTAGGAATCTTGCTTATCACCCCCTAAGGTGACTACATACTAAAATCATTCAGATAGGCTTTTCCCTGCACCAACAACATCTTTGAATATGAAGCCCTTCTCACCGGCCTCAGAATTGCAATCCAATGGCACATCACTCATCTGCAAGTTTTTGGTGACTCCCAGTTAGTCATAAAACAGGTCAACGATGAGTTTCTAACAAAAGATGAAATTTTTTTGCCTACAAATGAATGGTGGATGACTTCAAGAAATATTTCACTACCATCCAATTTGAGCAGATCCTGAGACTCCAAAATAAGGCAGCAGATGCTATGGCTACCATTGGTTCTCTCCTCGACATGCCAAAAGATTGCACAAATTGTCAGTTCCTGGTCGAGCAACTCCTAATCCCAGCGTACGATATCCCTGAGAGTGACATGGTGTGTGCTATTGTAGGTCCTAAATCCCCTTGGTACCATGACATTTAGGGTAACCAACACATATGCAAGGTCAACTTTAAGGTTCCAAGGATCAACACTTATTTAGAGGAATGCATGCCTATTCAAGTGAGACAAAGACTTTGAAGTGCCACATAATATGTTTCTTGCCACACCAAGCTTTAAAGGGAATGATGCCCATAAATGCCTTGTGACAAACATTTTTTAAATGCGAGCAACACAATTGATAGCTTCAACTCAATGCTCATGTGCAAGGGAGTGTGCATGGATTGTTAAACCAACCATTTCTTTTAGGGATCTATTTTTTCCTTTGTGCTTCACCATTTTACTAAGGGTTTTAGGTGAAAATATGCAATATTCATACCTTCAATATTGCATAATTCCTCAAAGCATTGGACCACATTTTCTCTACCATTATCAATTTAGAGAATCTTGATGCACTTTCCATGCTATTTCTTGGAACAAGCCTTGAAATCATAAAAATTATCAAATATTCCATCTTTATGTCAACACAATACCCATATGTATCTAAAATATTCATTGATGAAGGTGACCAAATAGCAAGCCTTGTTAAAAGACAAGGATGGAAGGGGACTTTCCAGGTCAATGTGAACTAGTTTGGGCACTTTTGAAGCTCTCAAAGCATTCCCTTTATTGAAATTATCTTCAAGATGCTCCCAAGGCACAACCTAAATAAAAACCATCATTTTTTTTGTTTTGACGAAGACTTGTGACCACATCATCAATGCTAAGCTACTAAAGTTGGCAATAGTCAATATGGCAGAACCAATCATCTCATGGTTTTCTCACAAAATTTGAATGGAATAGAAAAATTGTAGTAGAGGAATCAAACACAAAATGAGACAAAGCATATAGCCAAGATTGACGATTAGCCTTTCTAATTGTGAGAAGAGCATCATCTTCAAGATTCTTGATGACAACAAATTCTAGAGTGTATTATACCTTCTTTCTATTATGAAGATGAATGATTTGGTAGATGAAGAAAAGGTTGGTTGACACATTAGGGACATAGAAAATATACTCAAATATCCTAATGCTAGCATCAACTAAACCATTACCAATGATATCACATGAGAATCATTTACAATAGAAATATGTCACCTAAAATAAGGCTTCAATAAGGAAGATCCTTCTCTATTAGAACTCATATGGTGTAAAGAACTTGAGTTAAGAATTCACTGAGTGGAATAATCTACTAAAGCAACAAGAGTAGTTGCTTTAAATTTACTTGATTTGGAAGGAGTGCAGGATTATTGTGTAATATAGTCTGGGTAGATTAATGTTGTTCTTTTTTAGAAGATGCTTCAACTCATTGATCTGCTCCCCATGACATGATTTTTTCTCATGACTAACCTTTGTACAATAGCTACAAGTTGGGATTTTCATTTTTTCTAAGAACTCCCCTTATATGAAGAGGATTTGGAGTCTACTTTTGAGGAAGAAGAGGATTGCTTGATATTTTTACGACTTCTTAGATTTCTTATGTTTCTTATCAAATTGTCCCAACTCTTTTTGTCCCTTTGGTTGACCAACCAAAAATTTTCAAGATTGTGATGACTTTAGGAGAACCATAGAAATTAACTTCTTCAATTCACACATCAACATATTAGAGAAGGGATCAAATGAAGACATGTACATGGATCCCATAGTCAACTTGTGAGTGTGAAAACTAGAAACAAAAGTTACATATTCAGATCCAAGTTTGTTGAGGGCACTAAATACCAATTGAATGCCATTTTTCTCAATGTCACATGCTTTATATTGTGTTGTAAGGTCATTGAACTTTATGATGTATTCTTGAATGTTATAAAATAATGGATCAAATCTCATAAAATCTATGTAAATTTGATAGCTTCTAACTTCATCAATATTGCCATACAATGTTTTTAGTTTTTCCAAATATCATGTGAATTTATACTAGGGAAATTAAGTTGTGGATATATTCAAGTGCTTTAGTATGCTCAAACATCAATTGTATCTTTTTTCTTATCATCTTTAGATAAGTTACCTTTTGTTCAACATATGAAGTATACCCTTGTTGTATTAAGGTGTTCCATGAATTTTGATGCCACATTAAGTAGTTGTAGAGAATTAGTAGTAGGAACTTAATTTTAACCCATTCGTGAAGAAAACATAGAGCATAAGTAGAAAGATATGCACACACACAAAACACACCAAACCTCCCCCCCTCCCCCCCCCCGCCCCCTCAAATTCACTGAATCAAAGAACCCCTTAAGAAAATATGATTTGACACTTTATGTTTTGTGCAAATACAATTGTCACTAGCAAGTAACACAAAGTGGATTTGATTTAAATACTTTACAATTTGCTAAAATAATGCTATATATTGGAAGTGCATGTTTTTACTAGAATGAGTATATAATCTGATAGTACCACTAGGAAGTACATAAATAATTGTTTACTTTAAAAAAAAATACACTTAAAAAGGACCCTGCATAAGCTTGAACAAAGCCCTAGAAGTTCCCAAAAAGAGAATTATGTTATACAACACCTATGACAAATTAATTTTTTATATTGTTAATTGCTTAAAAATATTTTGCTCATATGAGCATCAATATGAGACCAATACAAGCTCTTGTGAGAATAATAATGGGACTAATATTAGCTCCTTTCGAGCAACCACACTAGAAAACAAGTATGGAAGACCAAGAGTTAGAATTAGAAATCCACTTATTTAGAAACTGCCTCCACATTTAAATCCAACTATGGAAGATCAAGAGTCACAACTTAGAATTCCATATTAGATGTCTCTTTGGGATTTGAACTTGGGTCTCCACAATGAGAACTCAATGCTTTAACCAATTAAGCTCAACCCCTTGGACACAAATTACATTTTTTTAAAAATGAAAAAAATTGTGCATCGAAAATAGAATTCATCTACACAACATACAAGAGCACAAAAGTTAGCCCAAATAAAAAATGCATAAAAAAATGAGGTCTTGAGACCAAGTTATGGCCTTTTGGATCTGGACTACAATTTCAAAAACTTCAATGGAGAGGGGTGATGAAAATAAAAAAAAGTCACTTGTAGCTAAATTTGGTGGAAATACTACCAAAATTAGGGGTTTTTCCAAATTATAAGTCCACGGGATAAATCTAGAATTGGGCTAAATTTAAAGAATGGTTAAGCATATCTTGTAAACTCTAGATTTGGTAGAATCACTAAAAGAATCATTGACCATAAATGGTGAAAATGCTAAAAAAAATCCAATCTTTGGTGGTATCTTGCAGGTTGAAGAAAATGAGAGGTTTGGGGGACAGGTGTAGGCCACACACCAAGGTCCTTATGAGGGGTTCATAACCTAAGTATACATGCTTGTGTAGGGATCAAATTCTAAGCTTGATGACTCCCCTCGTGAGGGTATGGGGCCTAAAAGGGCATGCACAAGTACTTGTTGGGTACCCACCCATTAATTTTTATATTTTAAAAAAAAAATTTACATATGGAAAATAAGAACTATGAAAATAAAACTTTTAAAATCATTTTTTTTCTAAAACATACCATAGGCATTTTTCGTGGGGCTATACAACTCCTAGAGCAAAATTTCTTTGCTTTAAAGCTCTTGAGCTTGGTTTCAACAATTTGATAATTGATCTTGGGGTTTTGGGGAGTTTTGAATGCAATGGTAGGGTCAAATTTGACCCAAAATTCTATGAAATGATAACTTCTTGTTGGATATAGGAGAAACCCTTTGACTTCAAACCTTTATAGATTTAATCTTCTATGTCCAGATGAGATAAAATTAATAGAAAAATTCAACTATCTCAATTATTTTGGACTCAATGGTAAGATCAAAATATCTCCAAGAAGTTCAAAAAAAACCTATAACTAGCAAGTTAGAAAAATGATCCCCCCAAAATCTTATATTTCTTCCACATTTTTTAATTCTATAGATTATCCAAGAATGCAAGAAAAGATCATACTCACGTGCTGAAAATATTTAGCTCTACACTCCAAGATTTCCTTAAAAATGCTAACCCATAACTCAACCACTTTGATACCATGTAAGCTTAAGTGACTAAACCACCTAGAATGCAAAATATTGAAGGAAAGCAAAACCAGAAATCAAAATGATAGAATAAATTGTATTGGATTAAAAAATAATACAAAACATGCAAGAAATAATGTGATTACAATGTGAGCTATAGGCGAGTATAAGATATACCACCTAGTAAACTAAAAACAACCAATGTGTGATAAAGTGAAAAATTCCCCAAGTAAACTTGCTTTAGGGTGAAAGGGACCTAGGTGGAGAACTTAGCTAGAAAATAAACTAGTTAGGAAATACGCCCATTTTACACTAACAGGAATTCCCTAAACATAAAAACAAGACAAAACTAATTCAAATTTGAACAAGATGTGAATAACAACATTCCCATATTTGTTTTCAAGGTGTGTATAACAAAGAAAATGAGCTACAATGTATACATTCTAAGATTCACAAGTTAGGGTGACAAACATCCTAGAGGAAGTTGAGTTAGTTATGGTGATTTGTGAATTGACTTGACATGTAGGAGTAGAGATGTCAAGTGAAAACGTCTTGATGGAGAGGTGGCACACAATTATTGTCAATTAAGAAGATGAGTGGGATAGAGGTGGTAAAGGATCTCATCAATCAAGGGATTTGGCATGTCCTCTTGTTTCCTAATTTACCTAAGTACCTAGATGAAATTTCCCAAGTAAACTTAATATAAGGCATAATTCTACAATTACACCAACACCCCCCATGTGCAACTTGAAAATTAAAAAAATGGGACATGCCAAGATAAGACATATGAGGTACCCACTTACATTCTAAGGGAAATCTAAGGTACAAAAGAGAATGTATCCCCCAAGATAAGACAATGAGAAAACCCATAAAACAAACTCCCTCCTAAGGATGACAAAGCCCCACAAGAGAAGCATACCAATCTTGCACCAATGATGGAAGGATGGAATTGAAGGTTGATGAAGATTCTCACACGTTGAAAAAAAATCCTTCCCTTAGGCAATAGTATTTTCATAGGTGCATGTAAATGGTCTTTGCAATCCAAGAGGGAAAATGAGGGGAGATTTAACACATAATACAATTCTCTAGAATTTGTACAATGATCCCCATGTTCGTGATGTGCATAGTGCCAAGATCATATTAGAAGTTCTAGCCTTAACTAAAGAGGATGACTACTCAAGACTATGTGGAAAGCAATATAAAACTAATGTTAAAGAAGTCTTGTATGAATTTGGAATCTTAGTAAATGTGTAGTTACAATACTCATCCCATGAGATGTCTTGCTATGAAAAATTTTTGGGAGCCCTCAACGAAGTATCTCTGAGATCTATAGAAGCAACAAGTGAAAGTAGAATCTCAACACATGCCATGTGACTACATTACTCATCCTATGGTACGATTTCCATGGTACATACTCAAGTATGAATGACTAGAGAAGGGAAAGTGTAACGTTAAAAATTGTCACCCTTAACAATTTAACACCAGGTTTAGCTCCCCCTTATGTGCTTGGACCTAATTATGCATTTAATTACCCAATTTATAAACATCTTCAAAAAATCAAACAATGGGAAATGAAAATGAGCATTCAATATGTGCCCCCGACACTTTGGGCCTTGAAAAGAATGGGTCTTGACTAGGGCACCCCATGCCCTAGAACACCTATTTTTGGCTCCAATTTGAATATATTGATGTTAGTGTTTTATTATTTGAATTTATAGTGTCATTTTTCAACTATCGATATTTAATTTTCAAGAAATTAGAAAAATTGCATATAAATACAAAGTATTTTCACCATTTGAAATCCTAAAAAAACTATTAATCAAATTGAGCATCCCAAAAGAATTCAAGAGTAGTCAAGAACAAAATTATCAACATCTTAATAGAATTTATTCATGTCAAGCAACATGTCAACCATCAATCAATATTTTCATGTCAGTTTGCTCATGTTTTGTGATCATTTGTTTTGTGAGTACTAACACTTGTAGGACTTCAATCAATCAAATCAAATTCTCCTTGAAGATGACAAATACACATGACTTCAATCCATCAAGGAATTTAGATCTGAGTGGTGGGTTGCAACATTAGTTAATTCATTACTTGTTTATCATTTAGCCTTTGCCTTGTCGAGGGTAAACTCTCTTTACACATCATCATAGTTGTTGTGGAGGTAGAAATACCCAAACAAGGTTTGACTTAGGCAAGCCCCTACATGACACAACCCTTCCCCCTCTTTCATATGCATAGCTTTTCAGATTTGAAGCTAATTGGAGGAAGGCAAAGGACTAATTTCTTATTCATGCATTCAAGCCTAAAATTTGTCGAGACACAGAAACTGGATTTTCTCATCAACAAACAAAGTTTCAACGGCGATCCTAGGAGAATAAGAGCTACAAACTAGGGACCTTAAGCATGGGTTTTCAGATCTTACAAAAAAGGAGGATAGTTTGGGGTAGAACGCACCTTAGACCAGCTAATTTAACTTCAAATTTATACACCATGTTCCTTTATGTACGTTCACTGTCTTTTTGGATTTTGTTTTTGTCTTATTGTATTCAATTTCTCAAAAATCATAATAGACTATTGCATTTTCATAGTTTACATAGGAACATCCTTGCATCATAGAATTAAATAAATCTAATAAAACAACAAACCAACATAAAATCCACCCCAAACAAGGATTAGAACCCCGATCCACCATTCAAACTCTTCCATTTAGGTTTGTAGTCAAATGGATTTGAGATAATTTTTAATCATCAAAAATTGGGAAAAGTGTGATTTAGGACCTAGATCCCTTTTCCCAATAAAAATTAAAGTAATAAGTGTCTCAATATTAGAGACACGTGAAGGTATCTCAAAGAAAGCATCACTTTCATATGGGGATTATAGATCTCCATACAACCACTTGATGAATATTCAAGTAGTGAAAAAGAGCTCAAAGTGCTCAAGGCCATATAACATATGCTTAAAAATGTTAGTACAAATTATTCCAAGGACTTGACCATTGTTATATCAATCTTCCTTTAGATTTACATTACTCAAGGTTCAATAACAAGTCCATGAAGACAAGGTAGTTGACCATGCAAGTTGTAGTGATCCATGAGCTCTTCTTTTTTGGACTCAGTTTTTATGATTCAAGATAACAAAAATGGTGTGGCATATAATTATAAAACCACCAAAAAATTCAATCAAGAGATTAGACCCTATGATGGAACTTTATTTTAGTTCATGATTACAAAATTTTCCTATGTACTGGAAGCACTCCCAAAATACAAGTATACATGGAACACCACTTTATAATTGAGTGAATTTGCATTAACACCTTAAATTAGCTCAATTTAGATACCCATAAAAACTATAGTGAGTGAAACTATAATAATTTAGTCATAGAGAAAAAATAGATTAAACAAATGACACCATTATGTAGTGCTTAGAAAATCAACATAGTTAAAAAATCTTGCAAAAATCCCTTCATATGACCAAGAAAAGGCCTTTGGAAGTTAGATAGCAAAACATAAAATTGCATTAGAACTGGTCTCCTATCCCTATTGACACCCCATTGCTTGGAAAGTGGTGGAAATCCACTGATGAAGGTGATAAGTGAGTTGTGGAATGGTGGCCAAGCAATGATAAAGTAGAGTTTTGGGTGGTGTCACTTGGGAAATAAACACTAGTGGAGGGGTAGTGGAGTCAATAATTTCGCAAAGTTGTTTGGTAGTCTAACATGTCTTGGATGGAAAAAGTATGGAGATGCAAGAATATCTAATCAGAGGCTAGAATGTTGAAATGCACCCATGGTTTTATGAAGTGGGGGGAGGTGCAAGTTAGACCCAACCATTCTCATTGCTTGTTGGTGTATCAATGGGTTATTTTTCAGGTAAAGGTTAGCGGATTAGATTAAATAAACAAAAAACCAAAGAAGTTATGAAGCACAAAGAAAGCAAATAACAAGAACGATTATACTAGATATTCGTTGAAGCTTCCATGATTCACCTCCATAACACCTTCTAGCTTGCAACGTATGATTGTTGCCCTCAAATCGAATGTGTGAGCAATTTAATTATGACAATGTCCTATGCAAGTTTTGAAGGATTTGAATGATGAAAGACTATGCCTATGAAAAGTAATCAAATCTAATAAGCCAAATGCAAAGTGAAATCTAAGCATAAAATGTCTATAATAATGATGTCGTCCCCAAATTGTGAGCAAAATTGACATTTTATAGAAAATGCTAATTTGGATGGATGAACGAGATTAAAAGCTGACAAAGGCTAAAATCAGTGGACGGGATTCCATGTGACAATCCCTAATTAGGGTTAGGGCAAGATTGTTAAATGAGTGGTCGAGATGTCATTTGATAAAATCAAATCGATGATCGAGAATAAATGTGATAATTAGTCGAAAAAGATAAAGATTTTCAAAAATCAAGAAGATAAGACTACTTGATTTGTAAGATTCAAAAAAAATAATAAGATAAGAGTTGAACTGAAAAACAGATTTGGAAAATCAAGAATTTGCTCAATTACTTGTTTTTTGGAAGAAGATTACCATTTTGAATTAAATTAATTCAAAATAAGGATTTTATGTGACAACAAATAATCTTTCTCACATTATTTACTAAAATGAAGTGATAGTTAATAAAACAAAATCATTTAAAATAATTTCATTTATTTAAAATGAGAGAAATGTTAAATTAGGTAATTAAATAATTAAACATAATTATTTAATTTAGAGGATTATGACCGATAATAAAATAAATTAATAAATTCATTTAATTATGAGAATTAGTGACATATTAAATAAACAAGTAAAATTCATTTATTTAATAATTAGAAGAATAAATGAATAAAGACAATTAAATTTATTTAATTGTAAGAAGACAATAGACAATTAATGACGTATTGAATAAATAAATAAAATTTATTTATTTAATAATCATGAAGAATAGAATAGACATGAATTAATTAAATAATAATGAATTACTTAATTAATAGTCAAATGTGGACCAAGGACATAATTATGTTAGGACGAAAGTGGTAAAATAGAGCTTGTAGGCCTAGATCATTTTTAAGTGTGTACAGTTGGTAGGCGAGGATGATCCTTTAATGTGACATGGTACAATGTACCCCTTGCACAACAATGCTAGTGCTACAAAGCATTGTATAATATTGCACAAACAACTTTTACAAATTCTCCAAGGGAAAGGGTGTGTTTTCACTCAATAGTTCCAATTTGGATAAATTTTATGTTGATCTATATGTTTTGATGCATTTTGAGTGTCATGACATTTTCAATTTTGCTCAAAATTACCTCAAAATGCAATCTATTTAAAAAACACAATCAAACCCTATAGGTAGATTGACTTCATAATGTCCAATGGAGATGAAATGAGAGCTTATCCTAACCGATTTGACATTTTTGAATGCAATGGAATAGTATATTTCTTATCCAAAAGGCTCTTATACTAAGTGATCTATAAAACACTAAATTTGAACGATTATAAACCTTAGGTGAAAGAAAGCTAAAACAATATCCTAGATTGAATTAAATCAACTAATATGCCTTGCTTTGATACTATGCTATATTAAATAAATATTTTACAACAATTAAATATCCCTAAGAACAAAATATTAAGATAACACTAATTTAAATGTACACAAGACACAAATAACATTCCGATACTTGTATCCAAGGTGTGTAAACTGAAGGAAGTGAACTTCAATATATATTTACTCCAAGATATACAAGTTAGAGAGACAAAATAGGAGTAGGAGTAGAGGTGTTAGGGAAACCCATCTCGATAAGAGAGAAGTGGTACCTAACTATTGTCAATCAAGGAGATGAATGAGGTAGAGGTGGTAAAGAGTCCCATTAATCAAGGGAGCAAGTATGTGCTTTTATTTCATAATTTACTCGAGTAAATAAATGAAATTACCTAAATAAACTCAATATAAGATGCAATTATAAAATTACATTCCCAAAATGCTAAATTAATTACAACAATAAAATAAATTAAATACAAGTATTTAAACTATGCCTTTGATAATGAAATGTGTGACTAAAGACACACAAATTCAACTTTCCTTAAAATAAAATAAAATGATGCTCTATCTATTGACTATTGGTGAATTATAAATCTAATTTTAAAAATGTTAATGTCCTGTCTAAAAATGTTGAAGTGATTTGGCAACAAACTAATGACTAAAATTTGCTTCTCTTGATATTTGTGTTTTGTATCTAATATGGTGTTTAGGAATACCTTTGGAAAATTTGTTAAATTGAAAGGATTATGCTCTTCTTAATTAGATTTTTGGATAAACTAACTCAACGATTGTGAACCAAGATTAAGTACAATAAGCAAACATAAAAATAGATTTATAAAGACTAAGAAAAAAAATCAAACATAACCTAATTTAAATTTAAAATATTATTATTTTCACACCTAACATTTAATTGAGAGTAACGAAAAAACAACTACTTGAAATGAAGGGAAAAGGGACATGGATATACAATTTTCACGATTAAACTATAATTTTTGCAATCAAATTTAAAATATTAATATAAAAGAAAAATCATGGAGAGTGTAAGAGTTCACGGAGATTTAAACGAAGCTCAGTTAAAATAAAGGCCAAACTGAATTAGGGTTTGTTCACTAACCTACTCGAAATTTTTGATGATGAGATATTAGGGTTTGTTAGCGAGCTAGGGTTTTGAGGCGGAACGAGGGTTTTAAAAGAAGAAATGCCCTACAGAGGGATGATCAGGAAAGGGGTTTGACGCGCCTTGAATGCGCATTTGTCTTGGTAACCTAATGTTTCTATCCTTTGCTGAAATCTCTTTCCATGACGATTACGAACAGTTTTACAATTTTTATGGAGTTTGTTCTTTTAAGGTTTTTGTTTCATTATTGATATTATGATAGCTTTTTAATCTAAAGTTCAACGGCAATGAGGAGTTAATCAGCTGTAAAGCCAGTTCTGCTTCTGAATTTCACTGATCGAGAATAGCTGTGATATATCTGAGCCTCCATTTTCAATGTTATTTTCTTTATTTAACCATTGATTTTGTCTACAATGTGGTAATTATGCTTCATAGTAATGGTTTTTTGGCATATGATTCTCTGGCAATGATTAGTACATATCCGCGCTTCTGATGCTTTATTGCAGATGAAGTAAAAGGATTAAATGGTTGAATTTCTTGATATGAGCCAGATTGCTAGAATGGTGTTTTTGTACGGCTGATGATGAAACGAACCCAATGAAGTGAGTTGCAGGTGGTTCCAAGTCCTTGATTATCAAGGAGAACCTACTTGGAGTTGCCCCTGCACTTCAATGACAATTATGGGTTCTCTCTGAGGCTTATTTCTATGTATCTGTTCGTCTTGATTTTGGACATGTCTTTTTGCTTAGCCGTCTTTTATTTGATTACTGATGATGATCTATCCAATTAGTGGAGTTGCAAATGGTGCCGAGTCCTTGTGAAAACAAGGAGAACCTACTCGGCGTTGCCTTTGCATTTCAATGACACCACTGGGTACTAACTGAGGTATTGTGTTTTGTTTATGATTATGGTCTACATCTTAGTTGTAATTTCTTTTTTCTCCTCTCTTCCTTTGTAGGAGCTCTTATCATCTTTTTACTCTTCTCTTCCCTTATTCAGTATCTTGTTTCCTGTATTATTTGGACACTTCTTATGTAGCCGAATCTGCAATCGATCCATTCTTGCATTAATTGAGCCCTTCTTGTGTAGCCAAATCTGTAACCGGTCCATTCTTTACTTTATCATCTTGATAATGATCATCCTCACCTTCATCATAATGATCGTTGAATGTGGTCTGAAATGTTGATTCGTTGTAAATTAAGATGGTTTTTTCTCAATCTAAACAAACGCAACGGATTAAGGATTTTTTTTTCTTCCAAACAATGCATATTGATTTCCAGTCCTACAGATGGTGTAGAAGACTCTCCTTTATTACAAGAATTTTTCAGATTTGCTAGATTTCTTATTTTCCGAATGATGTCTTCTGATAGCCTAAAAGTTTTATTTTTGTTTTGAGTGATGGTTGCAATTCGAAATATCATATACCAAGAAGCATTCTAAATGGCAGCAAGGTACAAAGGGAATTTACAAAATAACCTGTAAGAAAATGAAATAATTCTTAAAGAAAAAAGTAAAACTTGTAAATAAATAAAAACAAAATATTTTTAAAGTTTTTTTTAAGGCAAAATAAATTGACTTCAAATAAATAAAAGGACTCAATCAATAAAATGATTTCTAGTTAAAAATGTATTAAAAATCTCTATGCTCACAGAGCTTCTTCATATTAACAACAAAGCTTATTCATAATCCCTGTCTTTGAGCTTTTTCATATTAACAACAAAGCTTATTCATAATCTCTGTCTTTTCAGCTTGTTTTTAGGAGGCATTTAACGCTCCTTATCCCACCACTGGAGTTATAGTAGATTCATGCTAAAACAAGTTCGGTGAAATTGAAAACCAACACCTGGTGTAAGAAAACCAACATCCGGTGTAAGTTACGTTGAAGGAAGATCTTAACGTACAAGGTCAACCTTAGAGGTTGTGCACAAAGGAAAATGCTATATTTGTCCATTCCATCAAAGATATTCTGAATTCGTTTGGAATTAGGATTAAACATAAATAATGTAGTAATACTATGGACAACTCAACAAGTCTTATATTTATTCGGTAATACCGAAAGATATTTTCTCTTGCGATCAAAGAATTATGCGAAAGATCATCTAATTGCACTCAACATTACAATACTCGTGTCTATTTTAATACACCATTTCAATTTTTCTTTGATTTTCATCTTTAATTCATATCATTTATGCCTTTTTTAGATAGGCTTGTCACACTATCTCACTACAATACATAATGAATTTATGATGTAATATTTCGAACAGAGCTACCATGTGTTGTGTGGGCTGGAACTGGGCGGAGTCTGTTATCTTCTGCAATGCCTGGTGTTGTGGTGATGTCAAAAGCAGCACATATGTGTGTCGGCATGTAACGCTTGAATGAAGATTCCTGCCAAGAATCTGATTACTTATGAATAGCCGCTTTCTAGTAGAACACCTCTATCTGTTAGAAGAATTGTGCGTCTGTAACAACAAATCGACAGATATAAGTAATTACACATTTTAAAATTTTGGGATTGCTCCTCTGGTCCTCATTTCAATGCCTTAGTGGGATTAGAGAAATATCTTTTTTGGCCTCAGATGTAATGTTGCTCGAGTGCTTGATATTAGAAACAATGATTATGGATAAACTCGAGCACTATATTTACCTGTACTTGCCTTTTGTACCGTTGGTTTATTTAACAAGCTCAGATCATCACCTTCCACCAGCAACTTGAAACCCGTCGCCCCTTTTCAAGTTGTTCTACAAGAGAACCCTCAAATCTTTCAGATAGGATTTGCCTTCCATAGTGTGGCTCAATATCTGCATCAAAATGCAAGTAATTTGCAACCAGCTATACGTCACCAGCCTCCTGACAACCATTAACAGAAAACATCCACTATTCTTGAGAATCCTCTGGTAGTTGATAATATAAACGTCTTTCTGAGATAATTGCACACAACATCAAATGTTCCTAACTTACAAGATCAACGTCAGAGATTACACACAAAGGAGAATACTATAATTAATCATATACTTTTAATTGCTCATTCCCTTTAAAATACTATGAAGTGGATACATAATTATAGTCTAGACATAAATAATGCATTAGTACCATCTATATCCATATTTCTATACTAAAGTCGGTATCGGGCCTATGGTCCTCCACCATTACATTATCTCCTTCAATATCCTTTATGGCTCATATCTATGTTTGCCATGCTATCTCAATACAATACATTGCCAAACATGGACTTATAATGCAATGTCTCCCAACAGTTTTCCCCTTGTGTTCTTGGCTGACCTGAATCGGTTATCTTGTGCCATACCTGATGGTAATGTCAAAAGCACCATACATGCACGTCAGCTTGTAGCACTTGAACAAAGATTCTTGCCAACAACCTGATATTCATTCTTTGTAAATACCCCCCTTATATTAGAAGAGTTGTGCATCTGAGAAACAAACTGACAGATATTAGTAATTAGGCATTCCCAACATTTGTGATTGCTCCTCTGGTCTTCATTTCAGTACCAAATTGGAATTAGAGAAATTTCTCTTGTCAATTCAGATGTAATATTGCTTGAGCTCTTGGTATTGGAAACAATGATTATGTATAAACCAAGGCATGATTTTTCCACTGTAATTGTTTTTTGTGCCGTTGGTTTGTTTAACAAGCTCAGACCATCACCTCTCACTAGCAGCTCGAAAATCTTTGAGCCATTTAAGGTTATACAAGTAGGAAATAGTTAAGAGAAGGCTACAGGTCCATTCTACAAAAGAACCCTCATCCTTTCAGGTAGGATTTGCCTTCCATACTTTTGAACCCGAAATCATCAAAATGCCAATAATTTTCGACCAGTTTCCTGATAACCAAGACCAGCAAAACATCCGCCATCTCTCAGGATCCTCTGGTAGTTAATAAAATAAATATATTTCTGAAATAATTACACGCAACAATTAACTGTTTTTCTTCGATCACTCAACTTGCAAGATCAACCTTAGGTAGAGGTTACACGCCCAAAGTAGAACACTATGATCAATAATGAACTACCAATTGCTCAACCTCCTTAAAACTACTTTGAAGTGGATACATAATATTGTAGACATAAATAATGCATTAGTTCTGTTTATACAACTCCACAAGTCTATCCTTATTCGGTATCAAGTCCATTGCACTCCACCATTATGATATCTGTCTATTGCAATCCACAATCATAATATTTTCGTCGATCTCCTTATCTTCAATTTAAATCACTCGTTACTTTCTTATCTACGCTTGATGTGTTATCTGAATACATTGACATACATGAATTTAGAATGCAATGTCTCGGACAGTGTTCCCATGTGTTCTGGCCTGGAACTGTCAGAATTGATTATCTTCTGCCATACCGGTGCTGTGGTAATGCATGAACATGACATTTTCATGTCAGATTGTAACACTCGAATGAATATTTCTGCCAATAATCTGATTCCTTATGAATAATGCCTTTCTATGTGAACACCCCTTTTTGTTATTAGAATTGTGCATCTGAAACAGAGAATAGACAGATATTAGTTATTAGACATTATCAAAATCTGGGTTGCTCCTATGGCCCTTATTTCAATACCACATAGAGAAACATTTTTTTGGCTTCAAATGTAGTGGGTTGCTCCTATGGCCCCTTATTTCAATACCACATAGAGAAACATTTTTCTGGCTTCAAATGTAGTGTTGCCGGAGTGCTTCTACAAATTGCAGCATTACTCCACTGTGTTTGTCTTTTCAACTGTTAATTCGTTTAACAAGCTAAGACTTTTGAAACTCCTTATCTGACTTTGTAAGGACTTAAAAGTATAAGAAAGTTTAAGAGAAGGCTACAGGCCCATTCTACAAGAGAACTCTCATCCTTTTTTTTACACTCTTGCTCAAAATGTGCATCAAGATGCCAATAATTTTCAACCAGCAATACATCACCAGCTTCCTGGCAATCAACACCAGCAAATATCCGTTGATTCTCAGAATCCTGTAGTAGTTGATAAGATAAATATTTTTCCGAGATAATTGCACACAACATTAATTGTGTTTCTTCAATCACTCATTCAGCCAACATGCTCAGCTGATGCATCAAACATCCCAGATTATTAACAGGTTGTCGAAGTAGTTAATTGAGCCTCTATATTATCGGCTTCTTTGTGTTAAAGTTGAATCTTTCATGCCCCACTGATCAAGGAAGCGGTTAATAGATCATCCAAAATCAGTCGCAAATTTATCTTTGACTCTAAACAAGATATACACGGAACTCCTGTCTCAGTTTCAGGGTTTCCTTCAAGAGTATCCAGTTACTTTCATCAGCAATTAAACAATAACCTGCATACATATCCCTCCACATTAAATTTAAAACGGAGGAAATAGCTAAAGCTAAAGGGTTGATTTCTCGCTCATATTTCTACTTGAAGCATTGTGAATGATCTTTGTTATGTTAATAGTTTTTTGCCAGTTTGTGTGGCGCTTCAATAATCTTATTGCATTTGCTTTGATAGTAAACTTTGGCCAATGGCATATCCATTCGTTTGGTCTTATCGTCTAGTCTTATTAGTCTCCTTTCAGCTGTAACTCAGTCATGTCCTACTGAGCATTGCACAATTTTTTTTTACAAATTAATAGTTTATCTGTTCACTTATCTAAGCATATTTGAAACAGTTGCAACCAACTTTTGTTAATGTTTTCCTCTACCCCCATGGCCTATATTTGGTCTAAGCCACCCCCTCATCGCCGCCCCCCTCCACGCCTCGCACAAAAAGAAATCTTCATGTTTCTAGGATGGGGATGTCAAGACCTGGGACGTTTTTGGGATGCCCCCTGGTTTGAGGACTTCGAGACATCCTCGAGATGTTTAGGGGACTCCAAGGAGTCTCCCCATCTGTCCCAAGGATTTAGTTTCATTTATAATTATACTTATTTCCTTAAACATCTTTTTGCAACTAATTTTTCAATCACTACATGTATTTGCATCACTGCCCGCCCCTCCACCACCCCCATGCCACCAACCCCCTATTGTCCCCAAATTTAAGCCTTTGGTCCCCTGTCCCTGAAACTTTTCTCCCTGTGCCCCCATCAGGAATCCCCGTGGATCTATGATATTAACAGTGTTTTCCTGGATTTTGACCTACTAGAGATGTTTAGCAATAATTAACAACGTTGATCTATCTTCCCATTTTATTTCTTCACAGCAACCATTTTTTGTAAATGGAAAAACAATGAAGCTGTATTTCATGACCATTTTCTACAATGCTTGTTGTATGCCCATATCATTGGCCTAGAAGCGTTGATGAGGTTAAAATTTCTTTTCTCAATCCCTGTGTGCATGTTGCTTTGATGTGAGGTATTCAGTAACTTTATCCTGACCATTTTCTATTCTTTCATAAGGTGTTAACACATTGTACATTGTACATGGTAGCTTGATGAGGACCGCCCTTAATGTAACTCTTGATCTGCAAAACCCTATTATATGCAGTCTTTGTATACAACTATATGCAGGTTCACTGCTGGAAGTTTCTATTTACCTAAAGCCCTTAGATGTGCAGGGCTTTTTGTTTATATGGTTTGTAAAAGTATATGAACAATATTTCAGAAATGGCGTCACCAAGCGACTGCATGTTAACGAGAATGATTGATGGGATTTGAGTTGTAAACGCTCTATATATATATTGATTCTAATGGTGCTGTGGAGGATTAACAGGGTTACTACTCTGGTAGTTGCAAAAAGTAAACAAAAGGATCAAGGTTTTGAACCAGTAAACAAAATGCTCTATATTTCTAATGGTGCTGTAAACGCTCTATATTTATGTTAATTGCCAAGTTTTGTCATGGTTTGGCTGAGTTTTTCTACTGAGCTGGCTTGTCGGAAGAACAACAGCTTGCCGAGTTATTGCCGAGTTGGAGTCTAAAAAACATCTTGCAGAGTTTTTGTCCAGAGGAGTCTAGACAACAACTCGTTGCCGAGCTTTTGCCAAGTCGGAGTATAATTCTACACGACATTAAAGTTGCAAAGTTTTCTTTGTTCTTGTACTCCTCATTAGGATCCGAGGACAATTTAGGGGATAATAGCAATTTTGAGGGTTAAAAACCAATGTCAATCTATTTTAAGAATTATTTGTGTGGAATTAGATTCAAATGGTTTCGTTAACCAAGTTTGGTTAAGTATGAGAAATTTTGGACGAGAGTAAAGATCTAAACCGATCCAGGTTTTGGACGAGAGAAAAGATCTAAACTGAATCAGTAGCAAGGCTCGTGCTTCTTTATGTTGTGAAGGCTAAGTTATTGAGCTTACCTACATTTAAAGAATGCAAACAAGTGAGTCAGACAGAAAGTTAAAACTGAGCTACTGCTGGTGTTATTAGTCTAAAGTCTTGATACTTTGATATTATATTGTAACTGAAGTTATTATTGGTAACATGTTGGGTGTGTTTTGGAGGTTGGGTTTTTTTTTGAAAGAGCTTCTTAAGGTATATTTTGTGTTGTATTTATCTCTCCTAATTTTTTGATTATGTTTTATCTCATAAGTATTGTTTTTATTAAATTAATATGATTTCTAATCTTAAGTATCAGAGTTAACTTGTTGAGGGTTGATACTAGTTGGATTTCATACAAACTCAACAAGCTTGAATAACAAAAACTTCCCCTCGTAATGCCAACTAATATGAATGACATTTTAATTGAAATGCTTTTATGTTATGAAAGAGTCCTTAGTAAGAGATTATTTCATGATGTAAAAGCTAGACCCTTAATAAAAGTTTTAAATTAAAGGGGACTTAAATCTTATTTAATGGAATGTCTATTTATAATTATTTAACAACAATAATAGTATATATTTAGGTTGTGTAGTAAATTTATTTACAAATACTGTGGACTAAATTTTGCGTAGCATGGTTATAAGGGTATATGAAATAGTGCTTGATATGATAAAAATATAATGTCTAAATTTTATCAAGGACAAAAGGGGTAAAACATTACTAACACTTTTTTGATTAACAATACAATACCAATAGTATTGCAATGTGCACACATGTATAAGTGTAGTCATCACATGTGACTACACTAACACAAGCACCAATAGGAGGAAAAGATGCCTAGTCAACACACAAATAAATGGACACCAACAACTCGTACTAAGGAGGCATATATCACAATCTGGTGCTACATCACACATTAGTGGAAGACTAAACACAAGAAAGAAACCACATTAGGATTCATTCCCTCTATTTCTTAAACTAGATGAATAGATGAAGGAGATTCAATAAGAATGATGCTTTCCCATTATTAAGATTAGCATAAGAAGCATGGAGTATCATTTCTTCATTAGATTCATTCACCAATGTATTACCCATTTTATAAATGAAAGAGAGAGATCATAGCAAGTCAAACACAATGTTAATCATTTGAACCATACCCACTTGTGACATTATGAAAGAAGAGAGATAACTAGATATGCATTCAAATTAACCGAATACATACACTTAAGCCCATCTTTCTTTTCACAACATACAAGGGATTTAAAATAATTCACATATGCTTATCTATTTATCTGACATCAACACTTAAACATCACTAATAGAACTAGAGAGAGTACCTTCACAAAAAATTATAGAGAATGATATTCTTGCACACTATTCCATCTCATGTATAAGAGTAATAATTATCATTTCCTTACTCAATCTACAAGACTTGATTCTTTCCTTTAACAAGCATCTACACATCAAGGAAGAAGAACACTTAAACATCACTAATAGAACTAGAGAGAGATAAAGAGAGAGTAGCTTCACAAAAAATTATAGAGAATGATATTCTTTCACACTATTCCATCTCATGTATAAGAGTAATAATTGTCATTTTCTTACTCAATCTACAAGACTTGATTCTTTCCTTTAACAAGCATCTACACATCAAGGAAGAAGAGAGAGGAAGGAAGATAATACATACATAATGTTAACAAATCAATCTCTACTCCAATAATGATTCAAGACATTAACAAGACAAAAGAGGACATAAATATAACATTATATTATGCTTTTGTAAGACTATTGACACACACATGCATAAGAAGAATATAACTAAGATTGATAGTGGTCATTAGGACTCACATGTGTCAAATCACAATTATGTATTAATACCGTTATCCAACTTAATTCAATTCCTAAAGCAAGGGTAAGTGCACCCATTTTAATGTCATTTTAGAACCACGTAAAGAGAATCTACTCTAGTTGTGAGCAAGTAATTAAAGCAATAAAAGAAATAAAACATAATAAATTGAGTTCAAACTCTAACCATAAGTGAACCTTAGATCAAATGTTAGTTTGGATTTGCTTGTGCTTATGACAAAATATAGGTGCTCAAACAAACTTACAAGCACTTTGCTACCATGTCAACACTTTCCTGTATGTTTCAATTTATGATTCTCAACATTTTTTTAGACATTGAGAGATTCAAAGATTGATAAGAGTTGGATGGATTTGTGAGAGAAATGGTACATTTATGAGCTTTTAGGGCAAAGATATGAATGACTAAGATTGATTTGATCAATTTTGAAAACTAAAGATTGATTTAGAGTTAACTAATTTGATTGATTGGCTAACACAATTGATTTATTAGTCGACTAATTTGATTGACTAGTTAACTTTTGATTGATTAGTCAACTAACTTAATTGACTAGTTAACTAGTTTGATTGACTAGTCAATGGGCTTGATTACTTAATCAACTAATTTAATTTAGAGTTAACTTGATTTAATAATTATTTAACTAATTTGAAATGGAGTGGAATGTGGGTGAAGACGATTAAATTTTTTTATATATTTTAATAGATTAATTAGGAGCTAATTAATTACTAATGATCAATAAATTAATTAATTATGGATCGATGTTAGGGGGATATAAATGGGATTAATTCATTAATGTAGTGTAATTAATTAACATGATGATTTAAGAATTAACATCATGTTAACAAGTTGATGAGACAACAATAGAATGACGATGGAATTAGGGTAAAAAAATCTAAGCATTTACATTTGCCACTCTTTGAAAACGTGTTGCGACTATATAAGTAGTGAATTTTTAAAGAAAGTAGAAGAACAACACAAAGAATGGATCTAGGGGCATCCCCAAGTAGCATGATGGTTAGGGAGATGCCCCTTCAAGTTTGCTGCAAGGATGAAAGATATAAATGAGCAATCAAAATGAGAAGAGGGGTAGCAAATGTTAGAACTTGGGTTAATTTGGGTGAGAAAGATTAAGAAGAAACACGTTTAAGAAATAAGATGCATGCAACTGTGAATAATGTGATGATGAATATTGCAAAGCTTGCATAAAACTATGAATGTTTGAGCAACTTGATTTATCATAGCATATAATAGGATGCATCATGATATGGAGAAATAATGATGTCATTTTTGTAATATGATATAGGATTGACACAAAAACAAACAAATAACTATGAAAAGACATTAACAAGAACACATAAAAACAAAAATAGAAGAAAATCAATAAATAAATTTCTTTTCCTTGATTAGGCATAATTCCAAGACATTGTTGAGCAATGATAATGATAGCTTTGATTTCCCCCAATCAATGATGTATGCGAGGGGGTTGGATTGAGTTTGATATATTTTGATAATGTCCATGATTTATTTAAAATTGAACAAGGTTCTTAGCATAATTAAGGGCTTTTAAAATGATTTTGCACTTTTTTCCGATTAAAATTTTTCATCGCCAAACCATCAATTACGAAAATTTGAGCCCTAAGTGAACAATTTCATATGCAACCACCTTTCCCACAAGGTCCAAATGACCTCCAAAAACTTGGAAAAATACTCCCCGTGGAAAAATGACCTCCATTTGGATGTTGCAAAAAAATAATTTCCATCTAAATTGGGCGGAAAGTTCATATGTTAGTGCATCCCACCCTTTGGACAAATGGAAAGTTCACATTGAATCACTTGCAAACCAAAAACTTAGCCTTAGCAATCTTCATCAGCTTCATGCAAGTTAGAAGGCTCCATCGGGTCGCTATAGACAATCAACCTCCAAGTGGAACATGCAGGAAAACCAAGTGCAACTGCACCTATTTGCATGTCTGGTTGAAATAGAAAGTCATGCAAGTGATGCCAACAAGGGGTGACATCAACATGACATAATCAAAGAAGAAATAGATGGATTGGGAAGCTCTAGATATGGTGACATCATGATGATGTAAGCAATGTGGGATGACGTTAGTAAGACATCATTTGGATATAGATGTGTAAAAATGAATTAGAATAGGTATCGCGAAAAAGGTCATCTGAATGAGAGGAAGGAAGTCAGATGAAAGAAGGAATTTCATAAGTTTGACTTGGTCAAATTTATTTAGCTCTTAAGGCTTTCACAAGAAACTCATGGTGAACTGCACCATGTGGGAAAATGGATCAAAATCAGACATTAGTGAGAAACTTCGTCTAAACAATACATGTGCACTTGGAAACTAAAGTTCACTTGACCCCCAAAAGTCTGCAAACTCAAACTTAGCAATCTTTTGATCATTTAAACCTTGGTGTGAAATAACCCATATGAATTGGACATAGCAAAAGAAAACATTTGAATTGCACCTATTTCGGGGAAGATGATGAGATCTAGATGGCAGACAAAAACTCGCATGGGCATAACTTTTGCCCCTCAACGAATTTCACAAAATTTTGATAGGAAATCAGACCTAATTTTTCATGACCAATTCAATGGTGCTAAGAATATAAACCCTATCATGCATCATAAATAGATTCCCAAAAAAGGAAAGGGACTAAGCACAAAAGGCAACTACAAATTTGAGTCCCAACAAGTTGAAGATTCACAATTTCATGGGAGCACTTGGGGGTGGTTGGCTATTTACATGTTGAACATTAAAATTGCATGCACAACCCCAATTTTTAATCCAATATCACTTATATCATTCTCATGTGAAGGGGAGTTAATTTGGAAAAGGAATCTTTAATTCCTAGTCTTCTTCATGTTCACTAGGTGGAGGTTACACTTGGATTCTTGACTTTGCAATTAATCCTTGTTGAATGGTGCCACAATGGAAAGGAGTTACAACTAGGAGGTGTTGCAAGTTAACTCCCTAAATTAAATCCTTGACTATATTGGAGGAATGGTTCCACATGAGGAGAGAGAAGAGTTTGGGATCCACTTGACCTTTTAACTAGAATCTTCTAGTGAAGTGCCACATTTGGAAGGAGATAAAAGGAGAAGAGTTGGATAAAATCAAGGTTATCTTCTTCATTATTTCTTTTAGGTTTAAGGTGGAAATAGAGAATAAGAAGTTCCTTACATAAGCTTGAGAATCTCTGGGCTAAATAATTTTTTAAATTAGTATTTTTATCATAGTTTTGTTGTTTAGTCATAGATCTCTTGTGCTAGTTTTCAATTTTGAATTGTTATAGGAAGTTGCAATTTCTTATTGCACTAGTTTTATGTGAGGATTTTTTTCCAAATTTCCCTCCAAATTCTTGATGTAACCTTGTTAACTTTGAAATAAATCCAAATAGAAGTAAGAAAACTTCCTACTTCCAAATAAATAGATAAATCACACATGTATTAACATGCAATAGATTAAAACACAAGTGATACAATATTTATTTTAGCAAACTCTTTCAAGAATAAAACTCAATAAAGGTGTCTCAATGTATTATCCGATAAACTGACATAGTTACAAGGTGCCACATTTACAATACACTCTTTAGAGTATCCTCTCTTTCAAACATGCATAAACTATTTTTGGAGAAATTATGGTAGCATAACCTTCCTAAAAATAGAAGTTGTCTCTTAAATATCCATATCAAGCATAAAATATATGGTTGAACCTAATATCAAAACCATACATGATTTCTAAAACTATGTGCTAATTTGGGTGCTTGAACCATGTACAAATTACAACGCCCCAAATCATATTGAGATAACAAAACATTAAAATAAAAATAATTAATAATTTATCCACCAACTTTGAGCATACAATTTTTGGACTAATTAATCTTTTGGTAAGATGCTTATGCATGTCATGGTTGACTAAATATCCTTCTTGATCTTTTTTCTAGTCCATAATTAATTCCCTCTCTTTGTTCTCTTTCTATCTTGACAACTCTTATTGAGCTTGCAATTTTTTTATAGTTATATTTAGCAACTTCCATCACTCTAAGTGATACTTATAAATTACAAAATATATACAAGTGATGCATAGTGCCACCATGAATGGGGCACCCCATTTAATGGGTACCTAAAGAATAGAAAATTAATAAATACAAATTTATGAATTGCAAGGTGTATGAAACATAATCCCAACATTCTCCTACCTTGATAGAGAAAAAGGGAACACCATAAAATTTTTGAACTATATTCTAAGGTTGTGAGGCCCATAGATTTATTGCATCATCTAAACTTCTCTTTGCTCACCAATTTATCAAGACATCTACATTACCAAATTATCCACCTTTCCTAGCATCACCCTCCTATCCTCCACTATGTCCAAAATATAATATTGAACATCAACATGCTTCATCTGTGTGTGAAAGGTTGATTTATTTTGCAAACATAAAATTTCCACAATCCCTAATATTAGCTTGAATTTTCTTGATTTGATCATGAAAGTATTTTTTCCATCAAGTTACATAGAAAAATACTTACACAGTCAAATCCAAAAACTTCAAGCGAGTTGAATTCTTTGCCAATCTTATTACACTCTAATTATTTTTTATCTTTTTAGAAAAAATGTATATTTTTTATAGTGATGTTTTAGATCACAATTTGCGATCCATCATTACAAACAGGATAAAAATGATACACAATTGTAAAGCCAACTCCTTAAAAAGGGATAAATACTTGACAAGAAAAACACGAGTTTTAAGGGAGAACCTAGAGACAACCAAGACATCCCTAAAAATTTATTAGAGCTTGAATAAAACTAAATTTGATTTTCCCTTCCATATATTTAATGTTCACAAAAGTAAAAATCAAGGAAGAACTCAACAACCACTCTACAAGATATTTTATTTTCAAGGTCCTAAAACCTTTCTCGCTAATATGGCCCATGCACATATCACATCATATTGTTCCTAGCATGTAACTTGATCTTTGAGGTAAGATCATGCTTAAGAATTGACATTACATGTCCTGGTGGTCCAAGATTAGACATTGTAGGTTTCAATGTCAAAGGTGAAGATAGTATAGGTTTGGTATAATAGAACTATTACATTGGATATAAGTGCTCACATCAAGTTAGAAAAGTTCCAATCTAAACTCTATTTTGAATTATCATAACTCCATAAACCATCTTATGCACTTCCTTACCAAATAATACCTACACACCCATAACATCCATCTCATTGACAAATAACATGCTTTATACCAAACTCAAGATGTTTAGTACTCCTAAGATTCCTTTAATACTCCCAAGTTAGATAATTTGATCTTAGATCTACTGTAAGTAATAATATTAACTAATAGTTATCATCAAGATGAACAATTACATCATTGAAGTGCTCATAATTAGAAAGCCACTCCCTATGAACATTCATGTTGAAAGATTCTCTATATGATCATTAAGTCATCCTCACATGCATGCATATGTAGTATAAAAGTAATGAATGACCAACATCATCCTAGAAAGTATTGGAACTAGAATCATCATTAGCTTCTCACTTTTCCTTTTTCTTCTTCTACATGTAGTCTTTCTTTATGTGTCCCATTTTTCCATGGTTCCAATCTTTCACTTTTCACCTACCAAAGAACTTTGATATGCCTCTAGACTCTAATTTTAAGTCCTTATTCTTTCTCTTTTCTTTTTCTAAATGATATTCAATAAATAAGTAATGCAACTTGACATAATTTAAATTTTTTCATCTCAAATCCTCTAGAACATAAGATCACCTACCACCTCTTCAAGTGTTAGCTTGGTGGTCACTATTGATTGCTATTGTCAAGTTCAAAAAATCTGACAAAGAACACAATTTTGTGTTATACTCTAATATTCATCATCCATTTGCACACCTATGGATTTCAACAATGTCATAACAGTGTTGAAAGCATTTAGATGCTTGGAAAAAAAATTCATTGCCTATCTTCAAGGAATATGACTTCTATAGAAAAACTCATTTACCAAGGATTTAGCAAAGTACAATTTACCCCTTTTTCTAGAGGGTTTCTATGGTGACCTCTTTTGAAATATTCAAGAGCACTAAATATACTAAATAAGTCCTAATTAGGCTTCTAGCTTTCAAATTGAACACCATCCAATCTTAATCTTTCATAGACATAGGTTTACTTCTAGAGATTGTAATATATAGATCTTGATATATAAGTAATCTACACATTTTAAGCTTCCACGTCTCAAAATTATGTCATTGATTTTTTCATTTCCAACCTTGATGTGCTTGCCATGTTTTTCCTAAAATAAGATTCATCGAATGTTCTAGCTAATAGAAAAACTTTCATTTCCCCATCCAAAGATTTCATGAGCTAGCCAAACTTTGGTACCAAATGAAAGGAAGTTATTAAATAAAACTAAAACAACTTCCTACTTAATCTTCAAAGTAGAATCTTGTGTTAAATAGGCTATGAATCTAGCAATTTCATAATGATAATCACAAATCCAAAGACATGCAAATACCATGGAATAGATTAAAATATAGATTGCACAATATTTATCCTAGAATTATTTTTTTAAAGAAAAATCTAGTAGGAAAGGTGCCTTGATGTATTATTTAGTAAACTAACATAATTACAAGGAATCATAGTAACAATACACAGTTCTTTAGAATATTCCCTAGTTCACACATGCATCAATTATTTCTTGATAAATTTTAGAACCACATCCTTTCTACAAATAAAAGGTATCTCTTAAATCTTCATCTCAAGCCCCAAATATATATCCAAGTCCAAAACTAAAAGCCATAGGTGGTTTTTAAAACCATGGCCTAATTTGGGCACTTAAATCATACACAAAATCCAGCTCTTTAAACCATGGTGATTTAACAAAATATTAAAATAAAAATATGAAATAATATCTCCAACAATTTTGAGTGCACCATTTTTAGACTAACTCGTATTTTTGTAAGATGCTAATGCATGTCACAGTTAACTAAATATCCTCCTTGACTTTTCTCCTAGTCCAAGATTAACCCCCTCTCTTCATTCTTTTTCTATCTCACCAACACTTACACACCTTACAATTTGGAAACTTCCATGACTTTGCGATGCTTGCAAATTGTTAAATACATACTATAATGACACATAATGCCAACTGAAGTGGGATAGCCCATTATGTAGGTACACAAATAATATTAAAAAAATACATTAAAAATTTGGATTTGCAAGGTTTATGACACCTAATATCAACAAACTTATTGTAGTTAAATCAATAACTTTTTACATTATCTTATTTACAAATTTTCTCCAAAATCAACTAGTTTTGAGACCGAATTTGTATGGTTTCATTGCTATTATAAATTGGTCAATTGATACATTTTGAGAGTGTCTAATTCTGTAACAAAATTGTAAACATAAATGTGAAAGAATTTGAATATTAGTATGAAATTTCACCTTGCAAATATCCCAATTTGGTGACTAATTGTGACAAACTGTAATCTAGATTTTAGACCTTGTGAGTAGGCCCCTATTTCAATTTAATTGGAGTTTTTATACCTTTGTTGGCCTTGTAAAAGTGGGTTGTGAATTTTTGATGCAAAGGGAAGTTGTCATTTATTTAGCTTTCTAACCTTGACTATATCACAAGTGGAGAAAAAAAATATTGTGTGTTATAGAGGAGGATATGGTATTGCATGAGAGAATGTATTAGGAATTTATAGTCAAATTGGAAAAAGTAGTAGTAGTGAAATGTCCAAGTAAGGGAAAATAGTATGATTAGAAGGGTTGTAGTGTAGCTAAAGATTATTAGGGCAAGGGGTTGAGATAAATATAGAATGCACTAAAGAAGGTGATGGTGCAAAATGTTGTTGTGAGAGAATGATGCCAAAAAAATTCCAAGAAATCCCAAGGAAGGGTGAAATTAAGAATAAGAAGAAAATAGTGTTGCAAAGGGTGTTGAAAAGTGTTAATCAAAAGAGAAAATAGATGAATTGGAGCTTGGAAACACCTCTAGAGGGTGACTACTAGAATGAAGATAGTTTCATGTCATGTTGCTTGATGACTAGTGTGCTTGGAGTAACACAAAGTGGCAATACAAAGGTTTCCAAGGAAATAAAATGGGATTAGTTTGAGTTTGAGAACTTGAAGCATATTGGCTCCAAAAATACTTTGATATCAAGAAATTTTATGGATGTGTGATAGGTTTGGAAAACTTGAGTAGACTCAAAATTATTACCAAGCAAGAAATGGAATGGAGATGTTGATAGAAATATAGTTAGGAAAGGATGGCTCAAGGAGTAGAAAATAGAACAAAAGAAGGATGTGTAGAAGTAGGAGAATATGGAGAGCATGGTGGTGGTAATGAACAATATTGTTAATGAGTTCTAACATGAAAATTAAAAAGTGATAGTAGATAGTGTGGTTGTAATGAGTACACAAGGAATTGGTAAAGATCAATTAAGAAGTCAATGTGGGAGCCATGTGACATCACAAGTAGATTGGAGAAATGAAGTAGTAGCAAGAGAGATAATTTGTAGATTCCTCAACTTCTAGAAAGAGATCTACAAAATAATAGGATCAAAGGGCATATTATGTGTCAAGGCAAGAATTGTTGATGTTCATAGGAGGGGATGGATGAAGGATGATAAATTCCAAAACTTGAGGGGAAATAGTAGATGTGTGAGAGTAGGGAGGGTTGTTGAAAGTTTCTATTTTGAGGAAACAAGGTGCTTTTGTGCAAAGAATAGAAGGTGGTTTCTGTGGCAAGGCAAAATTTGGAAAAATAAGTTGGAGGATGAAGCACATCCCAACTCGAAGCCACAAAGTTGGCAGAGGAATGGAAAAGAGTTCAACTCCTTGTCACAAATGATGTCCAAGTGTTAAGGGCACGTTGAGGTTGGAGCACCAATTGAATGTGTGGGTCTACCACTCAGTATTTATTTATGTGCATTAAACTCACAAATATTTATCTAAGGTGTCTAATGTAGGATCATCATTGAGCAACCTATAATCTTGTATCAACAAAAAATATTTTGTTCTCTTTTCATTATCTTACAAGTTCTTCTTAAGCATTTGGAGTTAGTTCTTACACCTTCTTCTAAGATCTTTAAAGAATATTGAGATGCTTTGACATTAACACAAAGGTTTAGGGTTTAGGGAATCTTGTTACACTGTCACAGGGTTTAGGGAATCTTGTCACACTGTCACAGGGTTTAGAATAATTCTTTTCCATTTTTTTATAATCTAGATTATGCAATAATGACATGATCCTAATTCACAATCAATTTTTTTAGCTACTTCTCTAATCTTGGTTTCATGATGATATCAGTCAAATTCTTACCCATCGAATTCTTATGTGAATGGAGAACATGACATTACCCTTGTCCATTCCAATTGAAGTAGTAAGTAAAGTATTATAATGAAACGTGTTCATTCCCACTAAAGTATTAGTAGAATAATTGAGTCTTGTTTTAAATATTTTATTGCAAAAAATTGTGTGAACCATATTTAATTTTAATTTGATTGATAACAATGTCATGGCTATCGGTAAATACATTACAAAATACTAATGCATAATTCAAAAAAGAGCAGAATCCTACAAATTATCCCAAAAAACCAAAACAAGAAGAATGGAGATGCGGGGAATCGAACCCCGTGCCTCTCGCATGCGAAGCGAGCGCTCTACCATATGAGCTACACCCCCGATGTGACATATGTAAAAATATATTTTATTATTTCATTTACGACAAACAAGAGAAGTCTCATTTATCTTCGCCTCCAAATATTTCATGTCCTTCCCACTTAAACTTTTCCGTTGCAGTGTGGAGCTGCAATTCACCGTCAAATTATTATTATTTTTAATTGTAAGAAGCAATCGCATCCAAATGTTAGGGTATTGTTCTACTCGAAATTATGATTGTTTAGTTTCATGCAATAAAATGGTAATTATATTAAATTATATATTTTTAATTAGTATAAGTTTTAGAGGGTTAATTTGGTTGGTGTGGTCGTCACATGTAACTTCATGGTTCGCTGTCATCTAAGTTCAACTCTGGCTTTTTAAGGATGGTTAGGAAATTATACAAGCTTGCACTATGGGTTGAGCATTAATAAGTGGTAAAGTAGGCCACCAATGCTTAGCTACTCTAGATCATCAGACTACTGGTATAATGTTTTTAAGGTCAATGAAAACTATATTAGTGTAGATGATAATAGTGCATACTTCATGCTTTCCTCTCTTTATTGTTGTTAATGTGTCATTTTGATACATTTTTAGAAATTCTAGTACATAAACTAATTGAGCTAACCTGCATTTTACTCATTTCCTCCACTTAGTTGGAATCGCAATTGCAATCTCCTCTAAATGAATTCATTGGCAATGCTCTTGTTCATGTTATTTAAAACCTAGTTTTACTTTTCCCAAGCTACCCTAATTCAAAAATCCAATAGTTCATCATTGATTGACATATGATTTTTTTTAAATAAACACTTAGAATTAGATATTTAAAGGCAAGCTCTTAGGGCACTTAAGGGGAATCACATGACATCATCACATAACATTCATTCAAAAAATTTAGAGCATTCAAATTAGATCAAACTTACTAGCCAAAGGCAATAATTATATTGCACATCCTACATGTTAGCACTCAAATTGTTCGCATATACATTATTAGCAACAAAAAAAGGGCTTGAATTAGGCTCAAGAATGTCTAACACTTTAATATTTGCATAACAATTGAAAGGAAGTAGAGGTGCAAAGTGCACTTCTTACACTAATCTATGAGAGGAGGTATGTACAAATATTAAATTTATCATACACTTACAAGGAAACAAATACAAAAGTAATAACCATAACACAAGGATCTATATGGAGACAAATATTGGGATAAAAACCCCTTGTGCCAAAGCAACTCAATGTCAATTTAGTAATCAATGGTTGCAATACACCTACAAAGTCTAAGCTTTTACAAGAGTATCACTAATAAGAGATCTGGAGTAATTTTAGTAAGCATAATAGTACCTTCAGAATCACTATGAAACCTCCATCTTAAGCACCTGATAAATAGGAGAAGCAATACATAAAGCCTTTAAATGGTAATAATGGAACCATGACTAAAATCACCCAAAATGTGGTGCCCAAACCCCTAGTCAAAATCTAATGCACAAATCCCAAGATGAGTCTACAAGCTAAACATAGCTCATATTCTTTACACTTATCATATGCTCATCATATTCCACTCACCAATTTGGGCACTTCACTTTGGCTCTATTATCTATATTCAAAGATGTCTTAGGATGTTGTAGTGTCAAAAATTGTGCACTCCTATGATTTCACACTATGTAATGTCCTCCCCTTTAGCTCATAATATAAAGTGTAGACACCGAAAATTGGTCTAGGCCTGCGAGTACATATTCGACATAATTTTCTATAGTCAATAGTCTTGATTAAATAATGTCAATTATTTAATTAACCTTTCTAACACATATATCCTCTATTAATTAAATATCCCTTTTTAATTAATTCATAAATGACTTTTATTCAACTTGATTAATTAAATAAATCATATTTATTTAATTATGTCCCTAACTAATTAATTCTTACCCCTTTATCATACTATGTCAACTATAATTAAATATCTTTATTTAATTATTCATTTAACCCCCTTTTCAACTATAATTAAATATTTATTATTTAATTATTCACTTCCACCCCTTTCGAAAGTCAAATTAAATAAATTATCTTTATTTATTTAATTAAATCTTCTATTTTCGAATGTTGAATTAAATTAACATTTAATTCATTTGTATCACATTCCTCTATCAATTAGTTATCTAATCATCCACTTACCTTCTGACTCAAGATCTAATTTTAGTTCTTCAGTTATCTCCGAATTCAACTGCTGATCATCTCTGCAGGAAGACTCTTTGTCACAACTAGTCGATTAACTAGTTCTAACTCATATGCATGATCGATTTTATTAATTAAATATCTTTATTTAATTGATTAACTCAAGCTTGCATTCAAATGCATTATTCTTCAACTTCTAACTTTGTCTTTGACATTCAAAGTCTATTTCTTCTATTTTCGAAGATTCTTAATTGAAGATTAAGATCCTGAACTCGTGTTCTAACTCACGTTCTAACTTAGTCTCTATCTGCAGTCTTTCCTGAACTCGTGTTCTAACTCACATTCTATTTGAGACAGAACTCACATCGCATGGCATTCATCAATCTCATTCGTTGATCTCTCTTTCAATCTGAGTTGATTGTTCGAAAACACAAAATCTATAAAATGGTCTGTCATAATCATTATTCCTCCTCCCGAAATCATTCATTTTTTAGAAGAGAGACTATTCTTCGATATTTTGCTTAGACACTCGACAAAGCTATACTTGCATTCAAACACATAAATCTTAGGGCAAGAATATTGAAAAGGAAAAATGGAGAAGAGCAATCAAGATAATTTGAAGGGATGAACACATATTCGGTGAGATCATTTTGGTTTTATTAGTTTAGTTTTATTTCCTCATTTTTTGTTGTTAGATTTTAGATTATTATTTAGATTAGGATTTAACATTGTTATTCTAGCTTGCAGAAAAATCTATCATGTTACATAAAGTACTAATACCAAGGTGTCTCTCAGTTAGAAAATTTCTCATGATCTTGGGTTTTTTAGTCCATTTTTCTCGAATGGGAGCATGATTTGCAAGCATCAACATGACGTGCTAGTGTCCCATAAAAATTCATGACTCAAGTGGTCATTGGAGCATTACATCCTCGAGAATATTTTTAATGTAATGCCTTTGAGTGATAGGCATGTTTGGCAAAAATCCATGACTTTCTATCTAGTAAAAGGAAGGAAAAATTTCTCTCTCATATTTATGTATACGCTTTTGTTTTGGCCCTTTGCAAATTTCATGAAGAATTTTTTATATTTTGAAGCACACAACACTCTCTTGGTACTTTTCATGTTACGTTTTCATGGTGAGATTGGGTAAGACAACATTATTGTAGCTTGGAAATCCATCTTGGAGGTCTTTTACAACTTCTATGTGATCATAATTTGTTTTGTTATCTCCTTCTCATTACATATAACTTTTCTATGTTAGCAGTCAAATGTTTTTGGTGTTGGCATAGTATATTTAATCCATTCTCCATATCATTGGCATTTCATTTTTATTTTAATCAATCATCTTCAATATATTCTATTTTATCAATTATATTATCAAAATCAATCCTAGTTGTCTGTGGAGATGGAAACACCAAAATTGGGGTTTGACTAAGGGAATCCCCTAAACAACCAACACAACATTTCCCCCTTTTCTTATGTGCAAGTTATTTGAAATTGAAGAAGCATGAAATTTGGATTATGTTTATTCAATTTTTGTTACTTCATTTGATTGTCATATTTTAATCTCGTTCAATACATTTCCCTTTATTTTTATTGTTTTCATATTTTTTGTATGCAATGGTCTTGTGATATCACTTTTGTCTGTGTAGTCAAAGATTCTAGACCATTTTGGACTTTCAAATTTCCACCCATATAGGACGACGATGTATTACAAGGACACCCATTCTATGCATAGGTGTCTATAGATGAGGCTCTAAAATGCCACAAAATTATTGTTATAAATTATATTTTCTATTTCTATTGTCACCAATTTTTAATTATTTGTATAGAGATAAATATTTTCACTAGTCTTGTATAACTAGATATTTGTATTGAAATTGCAATAATTAATTTTATTTCTAATTATAATCTTTATAAAATGATTGAACATATTGTATTTCAGATCACCTGATTCATCCTAATGCTAGTATAGAATTTTGGTTCTTAAGGAAATTTATTTCCTTTGTTCGAATCAATTTTCTACATTACATTTTGGTGAACCCAATATTTTGAGCATCAAACTTTATTTTTATTGCAACAAAATATAAAATCTTATGAGGAGTCTCTTCTTTTCTTGATACTCAAACTACAATTAGATTGAGTGTCACAAAGTCTCTTATTAGCTTTATGACCCAAGCTCTTTCTTTTGGTAACATGGTTATAAGATGTCTTCAAAATCTTAACATGTCACAATCAAGAACTTTTAACACTCTTATCCATACTAGGCCATACTTTTCAAAAGAAAAATTCACAATGAGTATGCCTAATTATCTTAATTCTCCTCCTCATTATATTTTCGCTAATCTAGTTTCATCAATTACCTCATATCTTGCTTTGAGTGGTGATGTTGATCACAACATTGATCTGAGCATTGGTTTTGAACAAACTCAATCTTTGGAAGAAAAAATATGTGACTTTGAAAATTCTTTATCTAACAATATATTACATGAGGTGCACCTATTGTGGATACCATCTGTAATATGTTAATTCTTTATAGTAAAACACTTGAGTTTCTTCAAAGTTTGGTGCACACTGTACATAACAATGTCCCCTCCTATAATTCAATCTTGGGAAATATGTAAAATTCAAATTCTAATATTACTGCCACAGAATTATCTTCATCGATACCAGTGCCTACTATCCATATTGTGATAACATCACCTATGACCATAGTAGTTGTGTCTTTAGGTTTCTTTGCAGGTTGTTCCTCTAAGTTTTCTTTTGGATTTCTTGGGTTGGGTCTTGGCTCTTCTCAAACCCTTATCTCTACCACTGCCACATCTATAACCATAAAAAATTCTATAGTCAAAACCTCCATTGCTTATTCCTATACATTAGTTCCCATCCTAAACCAACTTTTGCATAATGTTGGTCAATTACACACTCAAATTACTAATTTATCCTTGGCACTTCTTCGAAACCATTAATTCAATTGTATTATAGATGTAGTCCATTATCATTGCATATCCTTAACACACCTCTTTCGTAGGACTTTGAAGTATCTCGATTTGAGAAATACAATAACAACAATAGTCGTGCCTTCTTTAGATTTCTTTACGGATTGTTCCTTTGAATTTTCTTCTAAATTTCTTGAATTGGATCTTGGTGCTTCTCAACCCCTTATCTCTACCACCACCACCTCTACAACCACAAAACTTCTGCAATCCAAATCTCCACTTCTTTTAGATCCCATCCTAAACCAAATTTTGCATAATGTTGGTCAATTACAAACTAAGATTGCTAATTTATCCAACACTTATTCCCAACCATCAATTTAGCTACATTATAGATGCAGTCCATTAGCATTGCATATCCTACACACACCTCCTTTGTAGGGATTTGAAGTACCTCGATTTGAGAAATACAGTGGAAAATGGGACCCTCAAAGTCACGTTTTAACATTCATTGCATTATGCAGTGATTTCATTTTTCAAGATGCATTGTTAGCTAAACTATTTTTGTGGTCTTTAAAATATACTACATTAGATTGGTTATTATCCCTACATGATAATTCAATTTACACATTTGAAAAATTGATCAATTAGTTCCTCCAACATTTTCAGGTGAACACTGGACAATAGACCACGCTCACTCATCTCGTCCATTGTAAGAAATGACTTGCTAAGAAAGTAACTAATTTCATTTTCAAATATCAATTTTTATTTTTATGAATTCCCTATGTGCTCTCAGATTTCGATGTACAACGTGTATTCATCATAAACTTGCATCTAACACTTAGAAATACAATATTATTGATGAAATGCATTTTTCTGCTCATCTTTGTACTGTCTTACGAGATTATCAAAAAATATCAGTTAGTATGGGGGCTCAAACCATAAAATAAATAAAAAACTTAATCATTAGACAAGCATATCACAAAATTTTCAAGTCTTGGTTGTAGCTCCTTAGAAGCACATATTGTTTACAAAATTGACTAATATTTAATACAATATTATACAAAAGATATAAAAAGATCAACTAATTTAACTTCCTAAAATAAAACCACTTTCAATAAATCAACCTTATCCATCTTGGTAAGATTCAATTTTTTTTTGTTAGTTTCATTGTGTTCCTAAGCATGATATCGAGTGGTGTATGCGGCTTTGTCATTTGGTGCAAGACCACATCAATGTAGGTAATATCCAAATCCATGATAAGAGATAAATTACTAATAAATTAGGTGCCAAGAAAAATCAACAACTTCAAATTTATACAAATTCATTCCCATCACATTCAATCAACTTCTTAACGATTGATACTTCACCTTCTGCTTCTTCGAAAGAGAATTCAAGGATATTTGTAAATATGATTGATATCAACACCCCATCAGTTCAAGTGTGTGACATCAATATACTTGTGATATCTTTCACTTCTAATGATCTACCCTATAATGGACCTCTTTAATTCCTATTCATTTCAATGAGAGAATCATTAATGATATTCTTGTTGATCCTACTAGCAGGTCCAATGTTATCACAAAAGAAATTCTCTTTATTAATAGATTTTACAAAGATACATATGATAATGCTCTAGTGACCATTCATACTCATAATGGCATTTCTTTGCCTGCAATAGGTTTGATTCCTTTGTTAGTCCAGGTTGGATCCAAGTCAATGGAAATCACATTATTTGGTATCCCTAGATTTGACTTATTTAGAATGAAGCTAGGCATTCCATGACTAACCTCCATGAATTTAGTCACTTCACTAGTGCAAAAATGTCTAAAATTTCCTTAGAATGGTACAATGTATCCTATCCAACATACTGGATACAAACTACTTGTATCTTCTGGAAAAAAAATTCTTGATTATTTTTGGCCCACTCCTTTGGGAACTCTAAAACCTCGTGGAGATTTATTATTTAAAGCATATTCAAAATTACAAGCAGGTTTTTCAACATCTTCTTCTTCCACAATTTCTTTTTCTTAGGTGGTTACTTCCCCTTGGGTTTCCTAACCACAATAACATTAATATATCCCGATGGATACCCCTATGGTGGCTAATGATAAATGTGCTCCATTGGGTAAACCTTTCACCCCCCCCTAAGGTTTCCCAACCTTTGATGGTACCCCTTTTTCCCCCAAATGTTAGTTTTGGAAACCGAGGAAAGACAACTATGTTGGGTAAATATCCCCCTTAGATATTCTATCCTTTTATGTATCCCACTATTTCTCTACCTACTCTATGGATAGCGTAAGGACAACAACTTAGTGGAAATAAATATTCCCATTTATTGCCCATCCATTTTCCTCCAGCGATCCCTTATGTTCCTTTGAATTCCTTGATGAAAAAAAGAGGAAAGGAACCAATGGCACAAGATATGTGTGATCCTATTAAAAATTCAAGTCCTAATGTGAGATACTAAAATGATGCAATAAGAGGAGATAACATAATAAAAGGGCACCTCAATGATTAGCCTAAGACAAGATAAGCATAAAAACAAGATGACAACTGATTGAAATTGTTTATACCTTTATGCTGCTCCTTCCTTGGTTGGCCCTTTGATTCTTGAAGAGTTGTGTCCTCCTTGGATGACAAACTATGTTGAATGTACAAAATGATATGCAAGATGGATGAGGGTATGATGATTATGAGATGAGAGCTCAAATGTAAAATTGGCAAGAGTTTGGTAGCAAAAGACTTCATTTCTAAAATGAGAGAAATGAAGGGGTATTTATAGGACAATTGGAATTCTCTAGAGAATTCAATGGTTGAGATTGATCCAACAAGATCAAGATGAAGGGCTATGGTGATTTGAGGACTCACACGCCCTCACATCTTGACATGTGGAATGTGAGATGTTCTAGGGTGGAATAATGTGGAAATGAGGTGGAAGAGAAGTACATGAGGTGGATGAAGGACAAGTACCTTGGGGGATGAGAAGATTCCTTGGAGGAATAAAAGTGAATTAAAAATTCACAATGATTGGAAGGATCTAGTGGATAAGAAAGGGTTTCCAAAAAGGTGGGGATTTGCCACATGTGAGAGATGTGACAAGTCCAAGGTTCTAGAAGCCTTGGGCACATGTAAAATGACAAGTCACATTTTCATGGGGATATGGTAAACCTTGGAAGAATAAAATGTGAAATAAAAATTCGCATGGGGAAGAGAGGAGCCTTGGGTGAATAAAAATGAATTAAAAATTCCTTGGGGGATGGGGAGAGTTGACTAAGGTACCAATTAGGCTAATGACCTTGATTAAGGTTGTGCAAACACAAGATTAAGATAATTAATGAGATATTAGAGGCAAGTGGGAGATTATGGAGGATGTGACACTTAATCAAGATTAAGTGGTGCACATCCTAATCATAGATTAATTAATTTAATCTGGATTCAAAGAGGGTTATGGAGAATGTGACAAGGAGAGAGAAAAAGAGGGATTAAAAATTAGTTTTAATCCAAATAGATCAAATGACTAAATTAAATAAATTGTCCTATTTATTTAATTTAGAGAGGAAATGGATAAGGTAAAGTATTTAATTTATTTAATTACATACTTTAGGAACCTTAGGCAGAAAATGAAATAATGATTAAATAAATTATTTAATCACTATTAATGAAATAGATGAATAGAGTAGATGATTTTGATCATATGGAAGTGATCAAATTTGGATGTCTACAATATGTAGTGTGCATCCTAGATCTCTCACCCTCCAGCTATCGTGGCTATTCTTCCTCTTGTTTCAAAAGTGAAGATATCCTTTAAATTAAAGCAAAGTGATCCCCCTCATGTAGTTGTACATGGAACCCATCATGTCTACATAATCAACTTATGCATGAGCATAAGTGTCATCAACGTGTGTTGGCTCATGAGTAGGTTGTTATGCAAATTCATGACTTTGAGAATCCTCGTCTAATATGACCACCTCCAGATTTGGTTATGCCTTATCCTCCTCCTCCATCTCTACCATTAGTGGTTGTTTCTTTTGCACCACCTCATGTTCCTTGTCGAGATCCTAATGAACCTCACTTGAAGAGGGTGCAAGTGTTCCTATCTCCTTCGATGTAACCAACTCTAATTCCAAATATTCCTAACATCCCACCATTTCTAAACTAATAGACATGGAAAACCCATCTATAATACCTGATGCCATAATTTCCAATTTAGTATGGTTCCAAAATACTCATCATGAAGTTTATACAAACATTCTTTACTTTTCCACTATTGACATTAATATCCCTGACCCACCTCCCAAGAGAAAACTAGAGTATTATCCAGCTCCACCCCAATTAAAAAAAAAAAACTAGATCCACCTTTTCTACCATTTCCACACCACTCTTCATCAATTCTATTCACTGAAGAAGTGAAAAATTCTGCTGTACATGTCACTGCTCTTTTTCATGAGATTAGTCATGACAACCCCCTTGTCATATATTTTGATAGTGATTCACCAACTTCTCCTCATGGCGAGAACTATTTAAGTCCATTTGGGATATTTCGACGTTGTCCACGATCTTCACAAAATTGTTGACAATGACTACAAAGGATATTCAAGATGATGTTGTACTTGTAGCTAGTTCTTTAACTCTTGTTGTGGGTGAGATGCCTAGTACCACTTTATCAGTACTTCCTTTACAGGCTCGACCTCCCTCACCTAATGATTTTTTTGGAAGAACTTTAGAGCAATACTCCTCTTTATTTGTAGATATTAGTTGATTGTTTTCCTATTTTATTTGTACTTCCCCCATGCTTGTTTGTTTATGTTTGTTAATATTACCTAGAGGACCCATGATACCCTCATAGGTACATAGATATATGGGAGATTAATCTCTTGTCAATTTCTCTATTTGTATAATTATTATACTATATGTTGTACATTGATTTTTTCAATTTTAGGGATGATGCAAAGCATTGAGACATGACAGTCCCTTCCATGTTGACCTAAAAACTTTATTTGAATTCAAGTTTGAATTTCTTTCTTTGTGCTTGTATTTCCACTATGCTTGGGGAATGGCGCCTATACAAAACTTAATTTAAATGATATATATAATTATCATGCATTCAAATTAACCCCAAGTTTATGGATCCCTTAGTGTTTTTGATGCAAGAGATGTTGTGGATTATATGTTATCCCTACATTGTGTGATGGCATTCCATAAGCATAATTTCATGACATAACATCCTGCTTGATGTTGCTTTTGTAAGTATTTATATTTTTCCTTCATCTCTCTCCTTAAAATATTTGCACTCCTCGATTCATGCAATTAATTTAAGGTGGGCTATCACAATGCACAATCAATTTTTTTTAATCTCAAATAAAAATCTTTATAGCAGCTTGATAGAATATGAACTGCCTAGCATAACATAGCTTGCTATATTGTTAGTCTTCATATGTCCTATATTTTCCATGGTTATTTTGCGACATAGATTGCAACAACCATTATCAATCAAAATCATTGTATGGTTCCCAAAATAACACAATTTTCTAGCTATACCAATAATAATCATTTATCAAAATCTTCAATCTCATGTTCTTCTTGTTATCTTTATTTTCCTGGTTAAGCTACGCCTTGTGTTTTGTTTGTTTGTATGAATATTAATTTTGTGATATTTTTGTCTCATATGTGCCTTTTTATTTAATATTTTTTATGTCGATGTTTCACATAACATGTCAGTTTTGTGCAAGATATTTTAGTTATTTCATAGGTCTTATCCCTAGGGGCATATCCATGTAGATTGACTATTATGCTACCTCTACAATATCCTTTGGTAAAATTCGACTATAAGTTATTCTTACTTTAGCATGCATATTTAGCATAATGTATATGCCTACTAAAGTGGAGGTAAAACATAGTGTCAAAAATTGAGTACTCCTATAATTTCACACTACGCAATGTCCTCTCCTTTATCTCATAATATGAAAATAGTTTAAATATAAAATTCTAATACCGTAACATCTCCCAACTAGAAATTTTCTTATGATCCTAGGTTTTTGAGTCTATTTTTCTATGACATAAATTAGTTGTTGGAGCATTAAATTCTTGAGAATATTTAAACTATAATGCTCATGAGTGATACTCATGTTTGGTAGAAAATTTATGATTTACTATTTGGTAAAAGGAATGGAATCCCTCTCTCTCAAATTCATCTATATGCTCTTGTTTTTACTCTCTACAAATTTCTTCAAGAAGTTTTCATACTTTGAAGCACATAGTTCACTCTCTTGGTACTTTGCATGTCTTTTCATGGTGAAATTGGGGAAGACAACATTATTGTAGCTTGCAAGTCCATCTTGGAGGCCTTTTGCAACTTCCAGGTGATCAACTTCCACAAGCACTAAGAAAAGTCTAGGATTTAAAATCTTACATATCTAATAACCTACTTTTCAACTCATTTTATACATAACAAAGATGTAGTTGATAAGTAGTAGATATCTATAATTGAATATCTTCTTGGTCATTTTTAAATCTCCAAGAAAACTTCTAAGTCACAAATTGTGATATCATTCTAGCCTAGGGTTTTCTCCTACCAAATTTAGTAATATGAATGTAATATAGATTTTATGAATGTCACAACATTCTAATTCACTAAATTTGTAATAGTATTTTCTATATTACATACATATTTCTGGAGTTTGGAGAGGCATTATTAAACATGTTTGGTTATTTGATATCATATCTTATTGTAATATCAATGTGTTATTTCTCATATTGAGCTGTGACTCTATTACCCAATCAATAAGGCACCAATCCTAGAAATAATGATCCTCCATACACCCAAAATGAACAAAATATTTCACCAATAGTTTATGAGTAGAAATAGTAACTTATATGCATTTCATGATTCAGTAATTTAACCAAGGATAATTTGAAGTGAGTGATACTAATTTTATCCTTGAGATTCATGTCCTACATACCTACATCTTAAAATTTTAATGGTGCTCACATCATCTTAATAATAGTTCTTATGCACATATTAGGTTAGTATATGGTCTAGTGACAAATTTTGAGGCTAGGTGTACATCAAATACTAGTACAATATTCTCTATTTGTTTATCATCAATCATGATCAATATTGTTAAGGATACCTCTAGGAAAACCCTCCTATGTATAGCTTAGCCCAAAGTGAAGGAGAGATTATCCAATCTCAACAATTGGCCTACCATCACTCATATTTTGATGATGAAGTGGGTTGAATCCTCTAGGAGTGTGAGTAGAAATTTAAAGACCCAACACCAACATGAATGATGAATTTACAAAATTTACCTTTGGTGAGGTAACATACTCTCTTGAACAAAAAAATTCTTTGTACAAATTTTTCTTCTTCATCCCCAACATTAGTTCTCAACAAGGCTCTTCCCATGATCAATGACTCATCATTTATAGGTTGTTAAATTGGGATTTTAGGTTCTTCATTCACATATGTGATTGTTGTACTACCTTCACGTCTCTTATTTATACTTTGGGAACACTCAAATGTCATATAACCTTCAACTTCCACATCAAAAAAATCCTTGGAAAGATATCCCATCATTTTTTATATATCTTCCTTTGCCTCTTTGGTATCCACCTCTTCTATCATTGTAATATATTCTTCCACTTTTACAACTATCATGGTATGATCTTGTTGGTGTTTCAATTAGCACCTTTGGAGTGCTTACTAGAAATAGATAGCTATTGCAAGTGTGTTAGTACTGCTCTTCGGATTATAGAGAGGAAGATATCTCTTTGTTGATGTTTTATGTAAAAAAGGTGTACTAAGGTTCCTATCTTTTTTACTCAACGACATGACACAAGGGTGCATAAACACAATGCATCATAGCTAAGCTTTTCTCTGGTTTATGTAGATCTTAACTATGACTAACTAGCTTCTAGACTATCCTACCTCCTCAAGATAAACAAAGCATGAGGGCGTAGGAGCAAAATGGATGGGTGGGATCACTCGAATCCTTCGTCTTCGTAGAATATGGTCAAGGCTTTGAACTCTCAGATATACGCTTGGGATAAGGTTTTATGCAAGTGAACACTCTTTATAGTAGGCTGGATCAAAGACTTACCAAGGAGGAGGAACCCCTGTCTGAGGTATAGGCTTGGAAAAAGCTTACTGGAAACAACAAGGTATGATGATTCTGCCAACAGGATTCCCGAGGAGGTGACGATACCTATCCAAAGTGTAGGCTACAAGACAACTCATTAAACAACATCAAACGATAGTGATCGATAAAAAAATATCCAAGGAGGAGGAACCCCTGTCCGAGGAGGAGATTGAAACAAATACACTATTGAGAACAAGACGTTGAAAGAACTCAAATATTTAGATCAAACAAGCATGCACCATCTGATTTTCTTCTTCAAGCTTCTTCAAATAATTATAAAGGTTTGGAAAAAAGGCACGAAATCATGCAAAATTATGATCAACCAAAACTCTCATCCAAGAGTGAACATATACAAACAAGCAAACTCTGGCAACAATGGCGCAACAATTTTGCTAAAGGGGGTAGTAAATAAAGGTTAAAGAAATAATGAGCCCAAGGCTCTTATTTATAGAAACTCAAAGGAGTAGGAAAACCTAAAATCCCCTTGAGTTAACAATCAATTCTTGCCAATCAGCAAGATTTATTCTTGTCTAAAAGTAGGTGAGCAAGCAGTTAACTGCAACTAAACAAAAGTCAAACTGGAAGTCTACCTCAGTTGACTGACACCTAACTAAAATTGAACTTAAATTAAAAATGTGTCTCCAAAATAGACATCCACCTATAAAGGAGATCTGAGATCCACAAATCATGGGAGTCAATTAGACATCCTAGATTAGTGGGATTTGACATGCATGATCTGTGGAGATCTTGAGTCAACTTGGAAAGGGGCATCAAGTTGACTTCAATCATAGTTATTGCTACTTTGGAGGGTAGGACGTCCTTCTTGAGGTTCTTTACACCTCATCAATTCTAGTCAACAATTCTCTCAACCATCCGTTGAATTCTTTATACGAAGATTGTCACATGCCTCAATTGTCAATGTCAACAACTTGATGTATGTATCTCCATCATTCTGCTTCCCTTAGGAGGGTTACTCCTTGTATTTTTGTCTTTGTTTCCATTTTGACATGGAAGGTAGTGTAGTATTAACTGATGGCGGCTCTGTTTTGGGAATGACTACCTTCCGCGTTCTTTTGCAACTTTATGTTTTTGACGTTTTCCTTGACCTTTCTTGATGGAAAAGTATTGCATGATAAAACCACAAAGTTTGATGATGAAACCACAAAGTTTGATTGCCAACACTCCAACCATGAGAAATACACATGAAATTGCTGCATATGTAAAATTCCAACGGTTACAATCCTCTAAACTGGCCTTGGAAGGCGATCAAATATACGAGGCGAAACCATTATGGAACCTGTGGACTTATGTCTATGCTTACCAATCTGTCCAAATTGACCTCTAGGTGCGCTCGACGCAGATCGATACCAATCATTTAAAAAAAAATCACGGAGTAAGACCATTTTGGCCTTATATTCGTCTCGGGAGAATTGCATTATTAAAACCTTGAAGATTGACTATGCACACGATGCCATTCAGACAAATTTTTCTAGAACTGCTAAAAATAGCCCTATCAGGGCAACTTTTTACGAAAAATTTCGAGACATGGGTTTTTTGAGAATGATTTTCTAAATAGACCCAGATTGTCAGAAATTTGAAAAAACAAGTTTTTCTATGACATGCAAGAGCCCTTCGACGGTAGAGGTAGTGAGGCACTAGAAAGTGATTTTTCTCAGAAAAATTCAACACATGGGTTTTGTTCGTGCTTTAGAGCTGAACAAACCCAGTATATTTATTTTTCAAATTTGTGACTTTTTTCGGAAACCCTAAAAAATAGGGGCAGCAAGGCTACTATTTTTTGGAAAAATCCAACATGTGGGTTTTGTTGAAAAAGTTGTGTAGATAATACCCAGTTGGTCAGATATGTGATTATCTGTTATTTTCTTGGACATGCAAGAGGATCTAAGATAAGGAAAGAGGAAAAAGACAAGAATAAGATTGGAAGTTATCGGTCGTCAATCTGGAAGAATTATGCCTTTTGATACAACCTCTGATAAATAGTCTCTCTAAGAACGGTGCAAACCCCTCTGTTAGATCTTCAAAAATGTTGGAGAAGAAAAAAATTAATTCTTGAGCTCCTCAACCTGCAAAGAAATAATGAAGAATGGATGCCTAGATGCTTTGATATGTCAATTTGGAATTGCAAGCATCAATTGGGCGTCCAACTCATGATTGAGCCTGATTTGGAGTTCTAAAAGTTGATTTCCACTTATTGTGGAGTGTTTGGCCTCTTTTTGCCTCCAAAATTTGTTAACTCAACTCAATAAATTACCTTTGACCTTTTAGGTGTCCTTCTTGAGTTTTGAACATTTTTTTATCATTTTTTATGGTTGAACTACCTCCATTTGATCTTCGATCCTGGTCGCTCAGTTGATCTTCGACAACTGTTGATGGATCCATTGTCGAGATGTGACTAGTCTAATGAGATATGTCTGGGAGAGATTAACTTAGAAAACTGAATTTAAGCCTCCAGAATAAAGGGCACCTTTCTTCAAGAGGGGCTCTTTTGGTTGTGCCTTAGTCAATTTTCATTGACTGTTCTTCATTTGGGCCTTTTTAGACCCTTTGTGCTTTTTTCTGACATTCTCGTTGATTGACGAGTTAGATAACTCTGCTTGATGATGCATCGGATAACCAGCTTAATCCTGGAAAGGATGACTGATTTCTTAGCATCAGGAGGTGAGTTTATGTCCTTCAAATCCAAGGGCGCCCCTGGCCAGTAGGGGTGCCTTTGACCTTTTGACTGATTGTGTCCATGTTGTAAACTGCCGGCTTTGAACTTCGCCATGAGATGACTGATTTGTCAGATGCTCTTGTTGATAGTTTCATTGTCAGGATCGGTCAAAGCAGGGAAGATCATCCTAGAGGTCACCAAGCAATCAAACTGCATCTGTATGCTTTACAAACTGGGTGCCTTTTTTCAAGAGGGGATCTTTTCCTTAACACTTGTTCAATTTTCTTATGTCCTTCATTTCGCTTTCACCTTTGGTGTTTTTTGGCTGATCTCAGCATCTGACTGTTTGACATGTCCTATGGATGCATAGCTAGATTGATCGTGAAGTTGAGAGGTAGCTGAACAAATGCCTTGTAGAAAGTAGTTGTTGTAAACCTCATCAAGTGTCTCAAAATGAAGGGTACCCCAGGCTTGCAGGGGCACTTTTGCTTTGATGTGCTTTAATTTAGCCTTCATTTGGCATGCTCTGACGATCATCAGTTGTTGTTGTTTGATATGTCTCGCAGGTTGACACAGATTCACTGTGGAGCTGAGTTGATGCTGGAAATATTACCCCAAGACAGGCTTGTTCAAAAATTGAGATTTTGAGCATCTAATTCAAGGGCATCCCTGGTCAGCAGGGGCTCTTTTTTTAATGTTTTGATTGCTATTTTGCTTCAACACCTTGTGTCTTCACCTCCGTTGTCGGTGATTGATGAATCAAGTGAACTTGCTTGATGTTGTGTTGGAAAGTCAACATAATTACAAAGGAGATGAATATATTGGAAATACTTGATGACTGCCTTTGACCTCTTGAACTCAGGTGTGCCCTTGGTCAGCAGGGGCTCTTTTGATTGCAACTTCATCATTTCCATTGAAAAAATTCATCTCTTTACGTTTCACGTTCGCCATGCATCATGATTGTCTTGAGCATTTCTATTGATGATGTTGACGTGTGCATCCTTGAAATTACTTCCAACATGTTGTGTGTACAGGTGTTGGAAAAATGACTAAGGCATTCAACTGCACAACCTCCTTGGTAGTGAGGAGTTCATTTTTGAGACATCCAATTTTTAACATTTTTCACTTTTGAAAATCCCTTTCGTCACAAAGCATCTTTTCGATCCTTTTCCGCTCTAGATTCTTCGTTGAAGATTTTGAAGCTTAGCTCTCAACACTTGGTACTAGCCAATCTGCCATTAATGGCTGCGGAGCTCCTAACTTTGTTCCTGAAAAATGAAAATAGACCCACTAGAGTAAAACTAACCTTTTGGTGATTTTGACTTGACCAGTGTTATTGTGAAGTCAATTCATCATATCAAAATCATTTTCAATCATTTCCGGGAAGGTCCTATTTTTAGGGGTTTCCTTAAAAATAGGGGCATGAAACCCTAATTTTTTAAAATTTTCAAAATTTTACATATATGTTCCTTGACAGAAACCCACAAAGACCTTATGTTTGTTTTGACCTAAAACAGACTTTTGATGACATTTTTACATGATTTTTCTCAATTTAAGCAAAATGTCAAATTTTTTATTTTGGGTTCAACAGATCTATTATCATTTCAATATGATTTACTCTCATTTTGGTATGGATTGTTACTCTTCCTTGATTTTTCCTCTCCATTATAGGTTCATTTTTCATCATATTGAGATCTATTTCTCTAGAATATTCCTCCTCTTCATCTTTATTGATTATGTCTACTCTCAAATATTTTCAATTTCTCTTTTACCTTAATTTCAATTAAAATACTTCTAATATTATTGTTAACCTCACCAATCCCAATTCTTTCTTAATACTCCCTCTTAGTTCATTGATCTGTTTTGCAACCTTCCATGCTTTCTTCACGACGTCTAGACTAAAAGACAATCTTATAGATTTTCTTAGTATATTCCATCATAGTCCTATCCTTTTGCCTTAGACTTTGTAACCTTTTTAGGAATTTTAACTCATAGTCAATTTGTATGAATTAATTATTCCACTTCACTATCATCCTATCCCGTTTTTTAATCTTTTATTCCCCCTTTTGTTTTTTTTTTCTAATTACACTTCTTTCCACCAAACAACATTTACTTTTAATTTAGTCTTAGAAAATCCAACCCTTTTAGGATCTATAATCTCCTTGTATTCAAACTATTCTTCTAGACCGTTTATCTAATCAATCAAGTATTTAGTATTTAAATCACTATAATAATTATAAATTTTGATACTAGGTCTCTAACCAATTTTCTAGAAACAATCTTCAACATCTTTACCCAATCTATTTCTTTCTCTTCTATATCTTCTACATCTTTCTCAACATCTTATATATTATCTCCTCTTTCTATTTCTTCCTCATCACTTTCATCATCATTTCTATGGTTGAAACCTCTTTTCCTAGTTGTTCCACATCATCCAATCAAACTTTCATCACCCTAATCATTTCAAAAATTTCTTCCATCTTTCGAACTACATCAACAACATTTTATCATGTATGTGAAAGCACCTTATCCTCAAGTTTGATGCAAACTACCTTGGAAATCAATAGTTTGTTTATTATCACCCTTGCAACTATCTCATCGATAGTGCTTTGTTGGTAAGCTCTTGAAGAATTTATAAAATTCAATGATCTTTTTATAAGAATAACATTTAAGATTCCAAACCTTTCACTTTGATACCAATTGATGTAGTCATGGATGGATGATCCAATGAAGGATTATCCAACCATGCAACCTAATGAACGAACACACGATGGATGTCAATGAAACAATAAATTTACCCTTATTTATTAATAATTATAAATTAATTATAGTCTATTGAAAGGGCTTACAATATGAGGCTACAACCTTCAAAGAAATAGAGGCACAAATAAATGCAAGTTATAGAATTTGAATGATATTACATCATAGGACTTGCTCAATTATCCACAAACTTAGAGTTAAGGATCTAATGGTATGTCTTGTTTTCTACTTTTCATTGATCTTGAGTGATACTTATATGGCGACTTCTCGTATTAGAGGTAGTCTTTTCTAGTTACAAGGAGGTGCAAATATCAATGCTAAGTGTAACATACAGTCAACCAAACAGTTAGAATAAACCCTCTATGATGAATGTGATGATGATGGTTTAGTGAATCTATATGGAATTCATACCATAAGATTTCTTAGGTCTAATGAATCTATAAAAATGTTATTTTTTGCCCCATGATTGAAAAAGATGCCATAAACTTCAAATATCAAAATTAGATGTTATTTTATTAAGCTTAATCATAAGTCTAGATTTGCAATATGTCTTTGTAATGATAAAATTCTCTTGGAAAGTGGATGAGATGTTGTAAGCTCTTAGTATAACATTTTTTCCCAAGAAAAGGTTGAAAAGTGTAGCTATGATGAAGTGTGGTAGGAATTGTAATGCTTTTCCATGATGATTAGAATATTATTGAAAATCTATTAAAAAAAAGTAAAATAAAATATGCTGGGTGATGCAAGATTTCTCTTATACTTTGGGATGCTCGCACATAATAGAAACTAATATTAAATCACTTGAACTCATAACTCAAATATAATATCTATATATAATTACTAAAAGAAAATAAATAAGACCCATGAGTATAACAAATAGATCATGTATATAATACATTAATATGCACATATATATTATGGTCCTTAAAACTAAGTAATGTCCATGTATTGAATATTAAAAAATGCACAATATATATCATCACTAAAATTAAATCTACTACTACAAGGTTTTCCTCCTAGAAGAGTGATAATTAGATTGTGAACTAGTGTTGATTGAATGTTGTTGTGAAACACTTGACATTCACAATGCATACATGTATAGGCAATGTGTTATTTCCCCACTGGTCAAAAAGGGAAGAGATGGTTCGGTATTATGTAGAAAGAACTTCTCAAAGCTAGGAAAACAAGGTGTTTACATATGGATCTTGATGACAACTAATAGTTTGGTAGGTGCTAGACCTAAAATAAAATCATTATTTTCTACGAGGGTAGGTTTGTTAGTTTTATATTCACTATAAGAAATTTTGGCATGCAAGGAATTAGGACATTCACTATTTTATGATTTCTCATAACCCACCAACCATTGATATAATATAGATTTTTCAAGCTTTCTTTTTCAATTATCAATTTATGCATTTTTAAAGATTTAGAAATGATGTGGTAGTTTTGACTCCTTGATGATAAAGATAGGGAGCCACCATCAATGAAGGAGCTCATTAAAATGCAATAAAATTTATTATTATAAACACTTGTGAAGTACTTTTCTACTCACTTGTGCCCCAATTTTCAAAGACATCCTTTGCAAATTAAGAAAATCTCTCAAGAGAATCTAGATGCAATTTTTGCATAAGCTTACATGATTTTACATTCTCTTGTATTTTATAAAGAATTTTGTAAGAATTAATGCAATTAAATTTCCACAATCCATATGAAATAGTATTGTTGCTTCTAGATTCGATTGTGTTGGAGTTTTTCCATCAATGGAAAAACTCCAACACAATTGAATCCAGAAGCAACAGTACTATTTTGTAAGAAGTCTATAAAGCTTATTGATTTGTGAGGGGTTAGAGTTTGGAGTGATTATAAAGGAAATTATTATTTTTATTAATTGTTTGCATATTTTTTATTATGGGGTGGAAATACATCTATTATTTTCTACATCTTAGTTGTTAGATAAATGGGCTATAAAAATAATCTATACATACAGTATAAGATTATATAATTCATATATTGTTTTCTTTAAACATTCAAGATGGATCCAAAATGGAATCATAGTGAAGAGACTTCTAAAGTAATTCCTTGGACCCTAAAAAGATAATAAAATTCCATTAGGAAAGGAGCTTCATTGACAAAATAATTTTGAGATGATAAGGAAAATATCAAGGATGCAACTACTATAGTTTCTAGAAGGATTTTGTTTTAAAATATGTACTGATAAATTATAGAAGGGCTATAATAGATTGCAACAAGAGAATTTAAAGTTGAAGGATATAATGAAGTTGCAAAATATTTGGAAGATAAAATTTAAGGTCAGATTTAGGTTGCTAATAAAGAATATTAGTTCCTCCTCCTTAAGTAAGAAATTCACAAGGGATCATTAATTTAGAAAAAAGGAACAAATGAATTAAATGATATGTTGAAAGATGATCAGTAATAGGAAGAATAAGCCTTAAAAGGAATTGGAGTATATAAGAGAAATAAAGATGAAATGGTGAAAGGTGATTTCAATGCAAGATTATAAAATTTTATAAGATTGGGTGATGACTCAAGTGGAAATCATATTTTTTCATAAAGTAAATATTGCACCAAAGGGATCAAATTGAACTATAAATGACATAACAAAAGAGTAAATGGATACCTAGGATATACCAAACAAGAAGAATTTATGGGAATACTAAATACATTTATACTTGGTAGCATTCCTAATATATTAGCTACTAACAATCTATGTGATCCCTTATATGATACAAGTTATTTCATTAATAAATTAGGAGTTAATATGGTGTCAAAGAAGGAAGAGTTTCAATGTTTTATCGATTCACAATTACCCACCATTAGGAGCAATATGGAGTCAATGAAGATATATCAACTTAGAAGAAAGTGTTTACATGGTTAATATCTAGGTTATTTACTAACCCTCTTTTGTCATGTGATAAGATAGATATAAGTTTATTTAGTCACCATAAAGACAAATTATTGTTACTAGAAACACTTGGGTTAACAATTTTATCAAGGACAACAAGATTATGCTAGATGCTAGATATGAGGCTAACATAAATAAATCCAAAGAAACAATATAGTTTGATCTACCATATGATTGAAAATAGTACCAATGAATTAAAATGTATAGCACTAATTTTTTTGAAGTTTATATCCTTTTGAAGTTGCAGTTAGATTTTGTATAATTTTAAAATGGAGTCAGGTGCAACACTTCTTTTAAAATTTGGACAAGTCCTCTAGCTCTATACTTTTAGTTTTGATTTTTTTAGAAGGGTCTTGATTTGATAAAACAAATTGGATGTGTGAAGAAAGATAAGACATGTTAGTGAAATAAAATAACTCACAAGAGTGGGAATCTAACCAACAAGACCAAATACCTTCTTCAAGCGAGAGATGCAATAGAAATAATTTTTATATTGTCATAAGAAAATGAATATAAAGATATCTAGAATCATGGAATAAATGATATGAACTTGCTATAAAGGAAATAATCAAACCTTTAATGAAACATTAATAAAAAATAAGATCATGAAAAGTTTCTTAATCATATGATATAGGACACAAAAAGTAAATTCAACCTAAGTACTTGTTGTGATATATGGGGGATTCACTGCACATGGGTCTCTTTCTTCTATTGATGGCTTCCAACCCCACAATGAGGGACAAAGGGAGTTTTTAATGCATGCAAGGGCGGTATAGAGCTGTTTCATTTGAGACCTAACTACCAGGACACATGTCACAAGGGTCAAGGTTCTAGATTTGTCATTTCAAACTCAAAAAACCGCTAGGACGCTAGTGCGTCACACAGACCTCCGCACGTCGCACAGGCATCCAAAGCCTATATTTTTGGGAAACGACTTGTCAGGCTTATGTCGTTTCACTATGCATCTGTATGTAGCCAAATTTGTGAAATTTTTCCTCATGGGACTTTTTCATAAATACTCTTAGGTGTCATAAATGTTAGGCAAGATGCTAAAATGTGGAATTGCCCCTAGGTGCATTTTTGCGACATTACATTTTTCCCCCACTTTAGTGGACCCGATTTTGGAAAACAATCAGCCTCACTAAAGTAGAGAAGGAAAATTTCACCCAAATTTTGAATTTTACAGAAATGCATGCCAGAAAGAGGGATCGTAGAGGTCACCTAGGTCAAGCCAAACAGTATTGAGGATGTCATCAACTTTCGAGCTCAATAATCAACAACATCATGGTTCCAAAACATTGTGCAAAACAGTATCCTGCAAAACTAAAATTTTCAGTCAGTTTCGAAAAATCAGAAGAAGCTACCAAGGATAGAAGAATGATCAAGAAAAAGTCGTTGGTTCGAAGGAGAAAAAAATGATCAAGAGGTGACTATATGCCCCCTCGTAATTTTTACCCTAACATGGTGGGGTAAAGTCAGGAGAAAGTGAGGAGCCACAAGCTCTAGGAAAAATGGGCCCTGGGGGGCCTATATATACCTAGGTGGGCCCCTAGAAGGGTCATTTTCACTATTCACTATTAGTAGATTGTTGAATTTTGCGAGAGAAAATCCAATAAAATTTTGAGCAGGTTAGAGTATGAGGCACCGAGGCTTGAACAACTATGAGATGACATCATTGCAAGTAGCGAGATCGACCAAGTAGGCTTCTTAGCCTCAATTTTTGTGCCATTTAGCTCATTTTTTAAAGGTTTTTCATACTCTGAGGTGCACAGGCATCCAAAATGTGTGCCTGCATCCTTGTTTTGCACTGACGTTCAGAACTTGCGTTGGGGTCCCGGATCGACGTTGTTGTCCCAAGGATGCATTGGCATCCTCCGAGTGCCTATGGCGGATTCAAGATGTAGGCGCGTCACACAGACGTCTGTGCAACATGCATGCGCTCGTTTACATAGTTTCTCAGCACAATCAGGTTTTTGAGTTGAAACTTTTTACTTTTTTGTAGGATTATCTGGAGATCCGTGAGCATCCCAAAGGGCGAGCGTTCTGCCTCGTCCGAGAGTAGAGAGACCGGCTATATCCCAACAAGGTCACACACTTAGAGAGAGTCGGTCTTTGACATGTGTTTATTATGCCAGAGATGTGCTATCATGATTGGATGCTCACCGCTTTTATGGAGCGGTGGGATGCTACCACCTCCTCTTTTCATCTGTGCTGCGGGGAGATGACCATCACATTGGAGGATGTTTATCGAATCCTTGAGCTTCCCATCCGCAAACGATGAGTGGTTCTAGATGACACCCGGTCAGCGCAAGAGCGCAGCGAGGGAATCCACTATTTCACAAGACGAGCCGAGAGTGGTGACGACACTGGTCACATTTATATGCATTGGTATGACCATGCGAGGACTACAACGTCACTACTACGTTGCGTGATGGCGGTGACTGTCGGCTTCAGGATCACCATAGACAGACGAGGCTCACACTTGCACGGGGGCCTCATCTCAATTGTTGGAGATATGGTGGAGTAGAGGACTATTTTTGCTTGGGGGCGCAACATGCTAGCACCACCTCTACCAAGAGTTGGGGCGGTACATACACTATGAGTACGTAGCCTTACAATGTGCACACTTCTACGGATGTGGGAATTCACCCACACTATGTGCACTCAACCAATCAATTTTCCTCAGCAATGACTGTATGATGTCTCGATGGACCACTAGTTCGATATGACAGGCCAGTGGCACTTCGGGGATTTATAGTTTTGGAGGCTGCAGTTTGACACTGTCACCATGGGAGATGTTCGTTGGAGACCCCACCGCTATTTTAGGTGGGTAGATGATAAAATGTTCTTTAGGAACCTTCAATGGGACCGTTTTTTAGTGGGTCACCATGATTTTATTATTGTACCATATTAGTGGAGTCGAGTCATGTGGCAACATGGCCGTATTGAGACCATACCGCCTGACGTGCCCACATACACCAAGGTGCATCGTAGTGCAAAGAGGGTTGTTGACCACCCTCGCCCTTTCTATTAGTGTTTCTTAGATTAGATAAATATCTAAAAGCACTTATAATATTTGCAACACATAAGACAATAAAAAAAACAAGATACCCTGGGAAAACCCTCCTCCTGAGGGAGAAAAACCCAATAAATATTTCTCTTATTTATATAGGAACAAGAGCAGAAATCTGCTTACAACTCAGGCCCAACAATGGCCGAATTTGATACAAAGAACAATCAAACCTCTCCTAGATGCAAAGATACAAACGAATATGTTTCTCCTTGAATTCAGTCTGCTACTACAAAACAAAGATCTGCTGCAACTGTACGATATGCTGCTACTATACGATCTACTGCTACACAATGATGATCTATTGCACAATAATGATCTACTGCTCAAGATGTTAATCTACTGCACTTGTGTGACCTTCTCTTAGGAATGCGAATTATGAAGAATGAACTTGATAATGAAATGACAAACATGACCCTATATATATACAAGATGAGGTAACTCAACAAGGAGGTTGACCTTCCTTATTAAATAATTAAATTACAAAATACAAAGTAAGGTCGGCCCAAATAAGATCATCAATTATTTACATAAGGTCAGCCTTCTTATAATTCGAAGTCTCAAGCATATAAAATTGAATAGCCAAAGGCTACATTCAATTTTTCATTCTTCTTGTAAGTTGTGCAAGGCTGGAAGTATAATCTAGACGCTGCAAAACATCAACACTCCCTCTCAGCTAGGGATGATACTTCCAGCTGCACAAGACACATCATCTCAATGTGAAAACAAATAGGATATCACCAAATCGTGATATCGACCATCATGGCTACCTCCATAGATGGTATGTACAAGTGCTCATCACTTAATGTGATGTTTTCACCTCAATGTGACTTTCACAAATAAGATATCACCTCATCGTGATATCAACCATCATGCCTACCTCCATAGATGGTATGTACAAGTGCTCATCACGTAATGTGATGTTGTCACCTCAATGTGACTTTCAAAAATAAGATATCACCTCATCGTGACATCGGATATCACCTCATCGTGATATCAACCATCATGGCTACCTCCATAGATGGTATGTACAAGTGCTCATCACTTAATGTGATGGTGTCACCTCTATGTGACTTTCACCATGGCTCCTCCAGAGGGTGAAACACAAGTACAAGTAAGTCATCACAGATTCCCTCACGTGATGCTGTCATGGAGTCACACACATGAAATCCACCATAGCTCTCCTAGAGGGTGGAAACAAGGGCTTACACCTCAAATCTCTCTCAATAGAGAAATGCATTATCAAGGGATTTCACCTCGAACTTCTCTCAAAGAAGAAATCATTAAACAAAGGAACATTGATACCGAGACTCCCTCTCAGCTAGGACTTCATTCTCCATCATATCAAGTTTGTCTCGAAAGTACACAACCATTATCCTAAAAGAGACACTTGATGAGAATGAGTGCCATCTGCTCATCAGTGCTAATATACCTCAACTGAATATCTTTCCTTGATACCATATCTTTGATATAGTGGTATGCTTAGTTTTGTCATGAAACACATGGAAAGACAGAAAGCTTCTCAAAGCTTTGATTAACACAAAGGATGACAGTTGGCTTCAACGTTTGTTCAACCAATCCTATAAGGAGCTTTCGAAGCCACATTACTTCTCGAGCTGCCACAAAAGACTAATTCCTACTGTAATAGGATATCATCACAAAAATCAACTAAGACAACATCCAAGGCAACACAACCATCTTCTTTAGGTTCAGTAGGCTCCCTCTGAATCTTCAATCACTTGCATCAACCACTTGACCAAGATTGCCCTCTTGTTTTAGAGAAATGGTTTCCAATGCACACCTCTATAGAGATTTAGGGTTGTCCTCTTTGACCACATCCCAGATCACTCTATTCTGAATAGGTTTGCGGAGCAACCAATGTTAAATCTAGGTTGAACCGACTTGAGCAATTCAGAACCCAACTGCTGAAGAGGTACTTCAACAATTTAGCATCCGGCCTTGCAATACTGCAACCCTTACTTATTCTCAGTGAGTCATAGAACTCCCTCTTAAGGTTAATTCTTCCTCTTCTAAAGGATGACTTCAACTAATCACTTAGTCTCATAGCTAGAGTCTCCATTCTTCAACCTATAGGATGCATCGAGCTCTTCTTGAAAGCAATCTCTTACACTTCTTGATTTATCCTGAAATCATTAACAAGAGATTACTAATAGTTCATGGAACTCAACTATCTCAAATAGACATACTGTAACTAGGAGCATATATGATTGACTATCTCAATAGCATGAATTAGTAGCTATAAAACAATTCATGAACATTATTCAACCATGCAATATTTCAAAATCTCCTAAGTAATAGATAATTAATTCATCAATCATGACATGACTTTCTTTCAATTTCTCAGAAGAGCTAATCTCAAAAGACAATCTTCACAATTTAGCATGATACAACTTGTAATGAATAAATCTAAATAATCTTATCACAAAGATCACTATTTACTGATCACACATAATCCTAAGTAAGTAATGTTAGATTTGAACAACTCAACAAACTGAATTTTAGCCTAGAATGGTAATCAAAACAAAGAATACTTATCTCTTAAATATTTTGAAGGGTGGACACAGTATGATATGCTGCTCTTGCACTCAAATCAGTACACAACCTTCACAACTTGAACATAGGCCCATGACTAGAGTAGAAATTCACTAGAATCATTTTGGGGAGAGATCTCAATCACATCCGCAAATGAAGCATGTTGATTAGGTCTGGTAGGACAATCCTTCGCATAGTGACCAAATTTGTCACATCTAAAGCATTGAACACGAGAGAGGTCCCACTTCTTCTTGAATGCAGGAGCACCATCTGGCCCATTATCTCTGTTCCTCTTGAAGAATCCTTTCTTTGATGAATGAGAGGTGAGAACATTTAAATCTTCGTTCTTTGAACTTTGACCAATGCCTCTAGCCGCCAACCTCGACTCCTCTTGAATGCAGTTTGCCCTTAATCGATCAAACTTGGGAAGTTTCGATCTCACACTAATTCCTTGAATGTAAGACTCCCAAGATGAAGGAAGACCATTAAGAGCCAACATGGTCAAATCCTTGTCATCAACAATATGACCAATGGTAGAGATTTGATCTCTCAACTCATAAATCTTCATGAAGTAGGTGATGACAAACTCTCCTTCCGCCATATTAATGTGAAGTAGTTGTTGCTTCAAGGTTAGGGCATGACTGGTGTTGTTGATTTCATACATCTCTTCCAATATTTTGAACATCTCCCTTGCGGTATCCAACTTGAAGAGAATTGGAACACTATGATCTTTGACGGAATCAACCAACACTTTCTTTGCCCTAGTATCTTTTTTCCTCCACTGCAACTTTTCTTCTTCCTCCTCATGTTCGGGAACTTCTGTTTTCACAACCTCAGCCAAATAATTCTATTCCAATGTGAGCATGATCTTGAACCTCCATGATGTGTAGTTAAAAACTCCTTCGGGTATATTGTCAATTTTTAGACCATTCACCATCTTGAAATTCAAAAAATAGAGATAGACTAAAAAAGATTAAAGTGAGTGCTTGCAAAATAAATCTGATCATGGTCTTTTTCAAACTCGCTCTGATACCATGCTAGTGTTTCTTAGATCAAATAAATAACTAAAAGCACTTATAATATTTGCAACACATAAGACAATAAACACAACAAGATACCCTGGGAAAACCCTCCTCTCGAGGGAGAAAAACCCAGCAAATATTTCTCTTATATATATAGGAACAAGAGCAAAAATTTGCTTACAACTTAGGCCCAGCAATGGCCGAATTTGATACAAAGAACAATCAAACCTCTCCTAGATGCAAAGATACAAACGAATATGTTTCTCCTTGAATTCAGTCTGCTGCTACAAAACAAAGATCTATTGCAACTGTATGATCTACTGCTACACAATGATGATCTGTTGCACAATAATGATCTACTGCTCAAGATGTTAATCTACTGCACTTGTGTGACCTTCTCCTAGGAATGCGAATTATGAAGAATGAACTTGATAATGAAATGACAAACATGACCTTGTATATATACACGATGAGGTAACTCAACAAGGAGGTCGGCCTTCCTTATTAAATAATTAAATTACAAAATACAAAGTAAGGTAAGCCCAAATAAGATCATCAATTATTTACATAAGGTCGACCTTCTTATAATTTGAAGTCTCAAGCATATAAAATTGAATAGCCAAAGGCTACATTCAATTTTTCATTCTTCTTGTAAGTTGTGCAAGGTTGGAAGTATAATCCAGATGCTGCAAAACATCAACACTTTCATTATAAACATAATCTTTTCGGACAATGATGAGCCTGACCATGATCTACTGGCTATGGCGGTTGTGGATAATGTCAGGGTGGTAGTTGATTTTACTCGGTGGTGTGAGAGGCATCGTCTCGCTCCCATCTTCGATGAGGGTGCTCTTGGAGGGGACCCAAGCCCACAGGAGGAGGAGCCTCAACAACCAACACAGGGCAGGAGGAGAGCCTGCTAGCAAGGCGGAGTAGAGGAGGTGGAGTTGGGATAGGAGGAGGATGCGGAGGCGGTGCCTGTGAGGCCACGATGACAGAGGAGGTGAGCTCCCCCTAGCTACTCCTGCCTCATCTACACCACCAGCCCCACTATTCCAACAACAATAAAACTGACATATATCTTGGGATGACCACTGATACCAGTGACGCTGGTCCCAATGTTGATCCGCACCCTGATCCCACCTAGCAGCTAGGGGATCCAGGTATACATAGTGCATTATTGTTATTCCCCTGCTTTTCGTATTTTTGGTTACATTTTTTCATTGTTACCTACCGTAGACATCTAAATTTGACCACTTCCATATGATCAAAATCATCTACTCTATTCGTCTATTTCATTAATAGAGATTAAATAATTTATTTAATCATTATTTCATTTTTTGTCTAAGGTTCCTAAAGTATGTAATTAAATGAATTAAATAATTTACCTTGCACCTTTTCTTCTCTAAATTAAATAAATAAGACAAGTTATTTAATTTAGTCATTTGACCTATTTGGATTAAAACTAATTTTTAATTCCTCTTTTTCTCTCTCCTTGTCACATTCTCCATAACTCTCTTTTAATTTGAATTAAATTAATTAATCTGTGATTAGGATGTGCACTACTTAATCAAGATTAGTATCACATCCTCCATAATCCCCCACTTGCCTCTAATCTCTCATTAATTATCCTAATCTCGTGTTTTCATAACCTTAATCAAAGTCATCAGCCACATTTAGCATACCTTTTTTGATCAACCTTTCCACTTGCCTTTCTTGGCATTGACTCTCTTTCCCATGTGAATTTTTAATTCACTTTTATCTTTCCAAGGTCTACCCCATCCCCATGCAAAGTTCTAAAAGGCTTGACTTGTCACTTTACATGTGCCAAGGACTTCTAGAACCTTTGACTTGTCACATCACCCACATGTGACAAATCTCCAACTTTTTGGTGACTCTCTTTTATCCAATAAAATCTCCTAAGTATGTAAAATTTTTAATTCACATTTATTTCTCCAACCACTTCCCTTTTTCCCATGGAGATTTTTGAGAAATTCTAAAATTCCTCATATGTCTCTTTCATCCTCATTTGGGGACAAGAAGTTCCTTTTTGAGGAAATCTTCTCATCACCCAAGGTACCTACAAGGTACTTGTCCTTCATCCACCTCATGTACTTCTCTTCTACCTCATTTCAACATCATCCCACCCTAAGCCATCTCACATTCCATATGTCAAGATGTGAGGGCTTGTGAGTCCTCAACTCACCATAGCCCTCCATCTTGATCTTGTTGGCTCAATCTCAACTGTTGAATTCTCTAAAGAATTCAAATTGCTCTATAAATACCCCCTCATTTCTCTCATTTTGGGGATAAAACTTTTTGCTGTCAAAATTTTGCCAAATTGTCATTTGCAGCATTTTAGTTTCTCCATAGCATTTTCATCAATACATTTTACATCTTGCATCCATTTAACTCCATCGTCATCCAAGGAGCACATAAATCTTCAAAGATCCAAGGGCCAACCAAGGAAGGAGCAACATGAAGTTATAATCAACAATCAATTTGTTTTATCTTGCTTTCACGTTTACCATTTCTTAGGCTAATAATTGAGGTGTCCTTTTTGTGTTAGTTCTTTTTATTGCATCATTAGTTGTTTAGCATCTTACATTAGGAATTAGCATTTTAAAGGATAACATTTCTGGCACGCCCGGTGGGACCCACAAACGAGTCTCTTTTCTTCACATTTGTTGTTGTTTAAGCTGTTCGCAGGTTCAGTTCACAAAGGGGTAGATTTTCTCCATCGCGGGGTGGACTAGCCCTCACGGGTGCTGCAGAGGGGCGGATTTGCCCACCCGATTCAACGTTTTTCTGACTTTTTCTATAAAGGGGTGGATTTGCCCACTTGGTTCAACATTTTCTTACTTTTTCTGCAGAGGAGCAAATTTGCCCACCTGGTTCAACGTTTTTCTAACTTTTTCTGTAGAGGGGTGGAATTGCCCACCTAGTTCAACGTTTTTCTGACTTTTTCTACAGAGGGGCAGATTTGCCCACCTGATTCAATGTTTTTCTGACTTTTTCTGCAAAGGGGCGGATTTGCCCACCCGGTTCAATGTTTTTCTGACTTTTTCTGTAGAGGGGTGGATTTGTCCACCCATTTCAACATTTTTCATTGCAAAGGGGCGAATTTTCCCTAAACAAGACATTCAAGAAGGTAAAAAAGTTATATTTTAGCTTCGTTTTTGCCTCTGTTTTTTGTTGTTTGGAGCTCTAACCCTCTAACCCTATTTGTTGGTGGGTGAAGTCAGATTTCTTGTTGATACTTTGTAGTATTTTTCTAAAATTCATAAAGGACAAAAGATAAAACAACTAACATTTGCTTGCAAGGCCTTTGTTTTATTCATATTTTTGCAGTCTTTTCTTGTTGTTTTATCTATGCACTTAGTATAATTAGGGGGAAGTAATACTTGATGTTTTTGTGTATGTTTTTATTTATGTTACCCTAAGGGGGCATTAGTTTGTTTTCACCTTCCCCTTGCACTTTGTGTGGATTGGGGGGTAGTTGGAAACGATTAGTGTCTTCTTCTTAGTGGGACCTGCTTGGGGATTTCATCATCCCAAAGGATAATCCCAACCATGCATATCGGTGGGGTATAAAAAGGGGGGAGAGCCAAAGTTGTACCCCAATCCAGTTGCATCGTAATTGGTAGAATGTTGAAGCTAGGGTGATACCTAGATAGACGTGAAGAGTTGGTCCGAGCCTTTCAGTATCTCGTTGGGGTTTCCGACTCACGCTTATGACAGACTGGTATTCACGATTGTGCTCATGTACCGAGCATATGTCGAGGACTCCCTGGAAACCTTGTGCATCCTAGAGTAAGACCTTTGTCGACCATACCCCTTAACACTAATCATACGATTGTGCTTGTTCAAAGTGTCTTTCTGTGAAAAAATCAGTAAATTTTGATATGTCAGCCTCATTGAGTCATTTCAAGTCCTTGCCATAATCTCTCATCTAAACCAGGTCACTGTTCTTCTGCAGAGGGGTGAACTTCCCCCCTGTTCTGACATTTTCCACTATAGAGGGGCGAACTTGCCCCCTTGTTCCAACATTTTCCACTGCAGAGGGGTAGATTTGCCCCCCTGTTTTAATATTTTTCCTGCAGTAGGGCGGATATGCCCTCCTGATCCATTGTTTTTACTACAGAAGGGCGAATACGCCCTCCTGAACAGACAATTTCATCCATTTGACCATTCCAAACCTTCGTTTAACCACTCTGAGTCTCCATTTGATCGTTTGATCATCCTAAACCTCCATTTAACCAATCCAAACATCCATTTGATCACTCCAAGCCTCCATTTAACCTTTCTAAACAACCATTTACCACATTCACATTGATCATTTCACAATTCGAGGACCCATTCTACCATTTTTACTTTCCAAAATGATCACTTCAACAACACATCTTTCATTTGCATTCATCATCATCTCTCAACACAAAATCCTTTAAACCTTGTTTTAGGAGTTATCTTCCGAATTGACCAAGGCATTAAGTTTGATCGTCATCCTACATAGCAATCCTTATCTTCAACCTAATCAATCCACTTCTATCTTGAGGTGGATTTGTGTTGTAAGTCAACATCATTGGCCCAAATCAATCCCCTTTCATCTCAAGGTGGATTCGATGCCATGATCATTGATTTAGCTAGCTCAATCCAATCAACCAACATTATAGGTCACTTAGGGTGATTTCTGAATTAGGTTTTAGAATCCCCTCCATCATCCAATCCAATCAAAATCCCGTCATTTAATCAAAATCATCAAAAAAAATCCAATCCTTATCCAAATCATCAATTGATCTATCAACCAATCCTCATTCAAATCATCAAATTAATTGCTACATCATCAATTGATCCAATCTTATCCAATTGATCCAAACAATCCAATCCTCATCCAAATCATCAAATTGATACATCATCAATTGATCCATCAACCAATCCTCATCCAAATCATCAAATTAATTGATACATTATCAATTGATCCAATCTTATTCAATTGATCCAAACAATCCAATCCTCATCCAAATCATCAAATTGATACATCATCAATTGATCCATCAACCAATCCTCATCCAAATCATCAAATTAATTGATACATTATCAATTGATCCAATCTTATTCAATTGATCCAAACAATCCAATCCTCATCCAAATCATCAAATTGATACATCATCAATTGATCCATCAACCAATCCTCATCCAAATCATCAAATTAATTGATACATTATCAATTGATCCAATCTTATTCAATTGATCCAAACAATCCAATCCTCATCCAAATCATCAAATTGATACATCATCAATTGATCCAAACAATGCAATCTTTATCCAAATCATCCATTTGATACATCATCAATTGATCCAATCACATCCAATCCTTATATAAATCATCCAGTTGATACATCATCAATCAAATTGATCCAAACAATCCAAATCATCAAATTGATCCATTAATCAATCCTCATCCAAATCATCAAATCAAATTGATACATCATCAATTGATCCATCATCTTATGAATTGATCCAACATCCAACAATCCTAATCCAATTTGAATCAATCAATCCAACTCATCACCTAGATCATCCTTTAAAAGTTGCATCTTAAAATCACTTAGTTGTTTTGCACGTTCATGCCCGTTTAGACCCATTCACAAACCAAAAAAAAATGGAAGACCAACAAACTCAAGGTTCCCAACCCAATTTCCCTCAAGATCCTAACAACATTCCACATGATTCCCATAATGATTTCTCATCTCAATCAAACATCGACATCTAGAATATCACACCACTTAGTGACGAAAACATGGTCAGTCAACCCGAAGTCACCGTTGACGAGTATCTCAGTAATCCTGCCAATGTCCAAATGATAGATCGTCTCCTAAATGAACGCGGGGATAAGATCCTTGCCACCTTACTCATGAAGGGAGTCAAACCATCGTCTGGTTTTGATACATTACAATATTCCCTTCCCGCATTTGTCGATCCACAAACCTCACAAAATGTTCCAGAGGGTTCCTACGTTCCTGAAGGTGCACCCACTAAAAACTAGTACCACCCTGAATTTGGAAATGTTGTCATCCATCAAGTCCAAGAATATCCTTGTCTTCCGACCTCAAAATCTACTATTCCACCACCCGATCCTAATGATCCACATACCCATGGCATGCCACCATACATCCCATCTGCTCCACTGCTTCCTCCCCCATATTCTAATATTGGGGGCACACCTACACTTATCAATGTGCTACCTCCTACATTTCAACAACCTCCAAATAATCCACACCAATCCACCACACCACTAGCACCACCACAACTTGTTGCTACTATTCTAGCTTCATCTCAACCCTTGCATCCACAACATACGCAACACACTACCGTTCTCACACAACCATCACATCAAGTAGCACAACCTACCTCACAACAACAACAACAACAACACATCTCATCTCACCCATGTCATCAACAAAACATATCATCTTACCCATCTCATTAACAACAACATATCTCATCTCACCCATCTCATCAACAACCGCAAAAACGACCCCCACAACAACATGTGCATATCTCTACACAAACACACCATAATCTGCTTACTAAGTACCTCTATCATCCCTCTAGCACATACATTGTTCCATACCATGTCAATATAAATCCTCATCAGAATACTCAAAACCAAACACATACCCAACTGCCACCTTACACCAATCCTTCACAACCTCAACATCATCCCCACCAACAAACATCGAATCCATACCCATATGCCACACAGCAACCCACCACTGCACAACAATGCCAATCCTATCCGCCCTACTTTCAACAACAACCAACTCATCAGTAGGGGGTACCTTACACTTAATATTACCAACAAACATCATCACATCAACAAAGAGGCCCTACCTCCACGCATTACCAAAATTCTACACAACAACATGACCCGTCCCTTGCTTCCTACTATCAACAACAAGTGGCTCCCACTCATCACAATCAACCATCCAACTATCAAACCACTTATAATTAGCAAACACACTCATATCCGACTCAACTTGTCTATGATCCAACAATGGTAGGGTCATCCTCATCATATCCACAATATCATCCATACAATCAATCCACTCTGACTCCCATGATTCTCGTTAATAAGGACTTGGAAGAAGTAAAAGCAACATTAAAGAATCTACAAGCTGGGGCGGGTAAACAATCATTCAAGTTTGAGGACATATGTCCTTATCCTTTTGATCCCTCCATCTCCTTGATTCCTTTTCCCAAACATTTTGATATACCAAAATTCAATAAATACAAAGGAACTAGGGATCCTAGGGCTCACCTTCAAGAATTTTATGCCCATTGTGAAGAGGTCATGCATAACGACAATTATCTTATCTGAATTTTCCCTAAAATTTTACAAGGAGTTGCCCTTAACTGGTTTATGGGCCTTGAAAAAGGATCTATCAAAACCTTTGCATAACTATATGAATAGTTTGTCTCCCACTTCTCTTTTAATCTAGAGAAGGACATTGACACACTAGATCTCGTGAAAGAAAAACAACGTGATGCAGAGACCTTTGCAAGCTACTTATAAAGATGGCGTGCCTTGGCTAGCAAGATGAAATCCCCACCAATAGAAAAAGACATGGTCACATTATTTATCAAAAATTCTCACCCAGATATGGCTCATAAATTCCAACTCCATTGTATCACCACCTTTGCGGCACTTGTGGAGAAAGGCCCCATCTTGGAACGAGCCCTTGTTGCAAAAGGGCAAGTCAAACATTTTAATTCTGATAGAGAGAAATCCTTTGGGGAAAACCTCGTTATTGGAATAGAAATAAAAATGTTGTCACTGATAGTGTCACTGACACCAAACATGTTCAAGTGGCCACCACCACACAAAGATATCCTCCTCAGCAACAACTGTCAATCTAGAACGCCATATCCGTCCCCCAAGGGGAACCACGACAACAATAACCAAAATAACCAAGGGGGAAACAAACGACAGTTCACTCAGTTGGGAAAACCCCTTAGCGTGGTGTTTAACAAGATTCTTCAAGCTAATTACCCCATCATGTATCCTGTCATCAAACCTCTTGATACGTCTAAACCCAATCCTGCTTGGTTTAAATACAACGAATATTGTGAATTTCACAAGATTAAGGGACATACCTTAGATAAATGTCAAGGCCTAAAAACCTACATCCAAGGTCTCATCGATCGAGGTGAAATCCATGTAGATGCTAACACAACATCTTCATCCAATGCTCAACTCCAGATATATCAAAACACTTTTCCTAACCACAATCAGGGTCCTATTACTTCCAAATCTAATCTTGGACCTAGCAACAATAACAAGCAAGGTAACAACACCAATAACATTAGCTATAAAAATGTGCCATACAATTATCAATGTGTGGTCTCATATGTAGAACACGTAGAGCCACGTGTATCCATGATACATGCCAAAGGAAAATATCCACAATGTGTTGTTACCACTCAAAGAACTCACATCACAGTCCTTGCAGCTCCTCCATCTACCTAACGACAAACCGTCAATTCACAATACAACATCCTAGACCACCTAGGCAAGACTACAACCCAAATATCCCTCTTAGATCTACTTAAGTCATCTCTCATGCATCAAGACATCTTGACTAAGGATTTGCAAAGCACACAATGATATTGACCCTACCCAATTCCAAGCATTGGTAGGTAATCTCTCATCAACCTATCAGTTAGCCTTTAGCCAAAAGGACATGCCGCATCTCAATTCAAGCCACAACTGCCCCCTCCATCTCGAGGTAGGTGTGAATTTTCAAAAAGTAAAAAGGGTATTGGTAGATAATGGTTCGTCCCTAAATCTTTGCACATTAAAATTCATACAATAGGTTGGATACACCTAGGCTGATTTAAGAAGTTAAGTTATCACCATCAAGGCATATGATAACGTAGAGCGAGATTCTGAAGGAATTATTTGCCTCCCTATTCAAGTGGGCCCCATTTTTTAGTGCACTATGTGTTATTTTCTGGACCTTGAACTTCCATACAACATCCTTCTTGGTCATCCATGGATTCATTCTATGCAAGCCATCCCATCCACCTATCATCAATGCTTAAAGTTCCCATTTCAAGGAATGGAAGTTACCATACAAGTTGATCCCCAACCTTTTGAATATTGTCGTGCCTTGGAAGTTCCTTTCCGCATTCACATTACTGACCAGGAGTCGAAATGGGGGCATCCCTAACATATGATTCTGACCCATCCACCAATACACTAAACACCTCATCTCCGCCATCATCCGCACCTACCTCCACCGTCACTAAGGTCCAGATCATAGACAAGGGATGTGGTGAATACAAAATGCATACCACACTAAGTGTGGCAACCATGCCACCCTTGCCCACACATATGGAAAATCAACTCTGCCAATACCAAAATTGAAAGAAAAGACACTTACACTCACCTCCAAGAACATGGGTTCGACAACATTCAATGATCTGGGATCCCTTGAAGATCAAATGGACAAAGATATCAATCAATGGGTTTATTGAGAGGAACCTGAGCCACCACGTCCTCTTAGAGAATAATTTTAAGAATTTTATCCACGTGCCTCCAAGTTCATTGAAAAGTGTCATTACCAAGGCAGAGGCCTTGGTGCAGAAGAACAAGGAAAACGCTAGCCCATTGAAGCAACTACCATCTGACCAAGAAATATGGGCTTGGGTTACGATACTAAACAAAAGGGTCCTATGACATCCTCTTGCACTTCTAACAATGTTAGTGTTGACGACGGTTCCCTCGAAGACATATCGGAAGAAGAGTCCATCATACACGCGTATGATGATTTGAATCACGTTGACCTCCCTGCCATGTTTGAATGCTTGTCCGTTTTTACCATAACCTTATCCCTTAAACATCTTGAACTTATCGATCATGACCTACAAGGTAGCACACCTGTCAACACATTTCCCTCAGACGATACCTACATACATCTCATGGGATTGGGGGAAGATGAACGCCCTAACCGCAAAAGAAAAATGGGTCATCAAGTGAAAACCTCACCGAAGCACTTTTTGACTAGGAAAAAGTAAAAACAAAGGGTGTATTTGACAATGAAAACCTTAATACAGCACTGGAAGATGGCGACACTCATCTTCCCCTTGTGGGAACACAAATATCTGAGTAGTCTTCTATTCTCATTGAAGAGATGCAAGAGGTAAATTTGGGGACAAAAGAAACTCCAAGGATCACCTATGTCGCAAAATCTTTATCAGATGAAGAATATATCACCATTGTCGAAATTCTCTGAGATGGGGTTATCAATTTCACATGGGTGTACTCAGATATGCCTGGCCTAGATCCTAACCTTGTTGTACACCATTTGGATGTCTGTCCAGATGCCAAACCTGTCAAGCATAAGCTCTGAAAAATGCTCCCATAGGTAGCACTATTAGTTAAAAAAGAATTGGAAAAATTACTAGATGTTGGCTTTATTAGGCCCATTGATTATTCCGATTGGATTTCCAACATAGTACCTATTGCTAAAACTAACAGAGACATCAGAATTTGTACAGATTTCTGGGATCTTAACAAAGCCTATCCAAAAGATGAATTTCCATTGCCTAACATCGACATGTTGGTCGACATTACTGTAGGACTTGAGATGTTATCCCTTATGGATGGTTTCTCTAGCTACAATCAGATCTGAATTGCCCCTGAAGATCAACACAAAACTGCCTTTACTACACCTTGGGGTACCTTTTGCTACAATGTCATGCCCTTTGGCATCAAAAATGTGGGGGCAACATATCAACAAGCAATGACTATTATATTCCATGACCTCATCCACATTATCTTGGAAGATTATGTTGATGTCTTGCTGGGAAAATCCGGAACCAGAGAAGAGCACCCTGCCATCCTGAAAAAGATCTTCGAGCACTTGGAGCAGTACAAGCTGAGACTAAATCAGAAAAAGTGTGTGTTTGGTGTCACATCAGGGAAATTGTTGGGCTTCATAGTCTCCCAGAGAGGCATTGAGGTCGACCCTGCTAAAGTAAAAGCTATCATGGATATGCCTCCACCTAAAAACATGGAATAGTTAAGAAGTCTTCAAGGAAAGCTACAATCCATCCGTTAGTTTATAGCCTAGCTTGCAGATAAATGTCAGTCGTTCACTCAACTTTTAAAGAAAGACACCACCTTCAAATGGAATCAACAATGTCAGTTGGGTTTTGATATGATCAAAGAATACTTGGCCCACCCACCAATCTTGATTGCACCTATCCTTGGAAAGCCCCTCTTGCTATACATCTCTACCACTTCAGTTGCATTGGGGGCATTGTTGGCACAACATGACGAATCCTCAAAAGAACGAGCAATCTATTACATTAGCTGAACACTGGTTAGTTATGAACTTAGCTACTCACCAATGGAGAAAGCATGTCTCGCTGTGGTCTTCAGTACACAAAAATTATGTCATTATATGCTTAGCCATCCGATAAAGTTGATATCAAAAGTGGACCCCCTCAAGTACCTGTTATCTATGACAACCCTAACTAGCCGAATGGCTAAATGGATCATGCTTCTCAATGAATTTGATATACAATAGGTGGACATAAAAGCCATCAAAGGATAGGTAATAGAAGATCAGTTGGCAGATGCTTCGTTAGTAGATGCCTACCCCATAAAAGTTGAATTTCTAGATGAAGGAGTCTTTGCGGTATCAGAAGCTACCACTTGGACACTGTACTTTGATGGATCACACACTCATAATGGATTGGGGGCAGGAGTATTACTTATCACCCCCCAAGTTGATTACATATCGAAATCATTCAGACTGGATTTTCCCTGCACTAATAACATCTCTGTATATGAAGCCCTTCTCACAGGCCTTAGAATCATAGTCCAATGGCACATCACTCATCTGCAAGTTTTTCGTGACTCCTAGTTGGTTATAAAACAAGTCAATGATGAGTTTCTAACAAAAGATGAAAATTTGTTGCCTTACAAACGTATAGTGGATGAATTCAAAAATATTCACCTTCATCCTATTTGAGCAGATCCCGAGACTCCAGAATAAGGTAGCAGACGCTATGGCCACCATTGGTTCTCTCCTCGACATGCCAAAAGATTGCATAGATTGTCAGTTCCTAGTCGAGCAACTCCTAATCCCAGCGTACGATATCCTTGAGAGTGACATGGTGTGTGATATTGTAGGTCTTGAATCCCCTTGGTACCACAAAATTTACACCTATATTCATGACAACACCCTCCCGCCTGATCTCACAAGAAACCAACGTAAATCATTTATCCAACGCACTACCCGCTACACCATTATCAGTGATACACTTTATTGACACGGGTATGATGGAACTCTCCTCCACTGTTTAGACGAAACTGAAGGCCACACGACATTAACAAAAGTGCATAGCGGTATTTGTGGGGCCCATTCTAATGGTATGGCCTTAGCCAAACATATTCTCAGAGCAGGGTATTACTAGCGTACAATGGAATAGGATGCTTGTGAATATGTCAAAAGGTGTCTTTTGTGTCAACAACATGCATATCTGATTCACGCTCCAGCACAAGAGCTACAACCTATCATGACACCTTGGTCGTTTTCACAATGGGGTTTCGACTTGATCGGAAAATCTACCCTCCATCCTTTAATGGTCACATTTTTATCATCACAGCCACTGAATACTTCACCAAGTGGGTGGAAGCCATACCTCTCACTCAAATCACTGGTGTTCAGGTCTCTAAGTTCATCCTCTACCATATCCTCTGCAGGTATGGTATCCCCTCTGCCATCATCACCGACAATGGAAAGCCATTCAAGAATAAGTGTATGAAGCTCCTTTGTGACACATATCATATCCAACATCGTTGGTCCACCCCCTATTACCCCCAGGGTATTGGACAAGAAAAAGCAATAAATAAAATATTGATCAAAATCATTAAGAATATGGTCAATAGCACTGGCCGAGATTGGCACCTCCATATCCATACTGCTCTTTGGGCCTACCGTACATCCATCTACACCCCTACCGATGCTACTCCATACTCCCTTGTCCATGGCACTAAAGCCATCTTGCCAATCGAAGTTGAAATCCCTTCACTCTGAATCTCACTCAAGAATCTCATCATTGATGAAGACATCCGAGTGGCATGCCTCACACAAGTGGAATTGCTGGATGAAAAATGGGTCAAGGTTTATAAGCACTTGCAAGCCTATCAACACCGACTCAAAAGGAGCTACAATAAGAAATTCCTCCATTGCCAATTCAATGTTGGTGATTTGGTCCTTAAAGAGAATCAACGGAATCAGCAAGATCGAGAGAAAAAGGGTAAGTTTTAAGCAAACTGGTTGGGCCCTTATGTCATCACCACAAAATATGGTTCTGGCACCTATAGGCTCTCTACCCCTGAAGGGGAGCCCTTGGAAGAACCCATCAACATCATGCACCTGAAGAAGTTCTATACTTAGGTCAGCTGGGGTATCCTTCCTAGTGAAAGTAAAAAAATTACAAAAAAAATAAAAAAATCAGAAAAATCCCAAAATAGTAAAAAGAAATAATTCATCTTATGGTGAAAACCACCCCTGCGTGGTGCCTTGGATATGTACGATTGGTGAAAACCTGGCAATAGGCGTCTCTCATATAGGGCTTAATCATTATCTACCTCGCATCCTGGTTACTTTATGGCTTATTCATCGAGTCCTCAATCCCCATATCCTCCCATCTGCTTGTATCACCTCGTTGCTTGGTATATTTCTGGTTGAGCATTGGACGACCGTCATCCACTATCCGATATCTTGAGCTTATTAACCTAATCTGAACTTGTGTCATCTCATTGTTGTGGTTGTCTCCATCTAGGTTCACTCCTCGTGTTCATCTCCATCTAGGTCTCATCGTTTCTTCTCTTGAACTATGATGCCTCTGCACTTGCATGTAGGCAAGGCTAAACTTTTGATCAGCCCCCGAGGCATTTTGTCCTTCATCATCTGTCCTCATGGTCCACTTTTTGATCTTTTCCATCCTCGGTCTTTTGTCCTATCTAAACTGCGTTGCCCCTACGCGTTCACGTAGGCAAGGTTGGTCTATTGATTTGCCCTCGGGGCTTGTGTTTATCTTGGTCATCCATTAGTTTCCATCAATCCACTTTTTGCTCTTTTACCATGGTCTTTTCTTGAACTATGAGGGATTTGTGCTTTCACATAGGCAAGGCTGATCTTTGATCAACCCTCAAGCCCCTAGGTCTTTCGGTGGTGTCTTGTCCTCTCATTGTCTTGTTGTCAAGTATGTCCCTATCATTGTTGATTCTTCACAAACAAGATCTTCTCGTATCAAGAAATCTTCCCAATGACAATTATCCTGTGACATCTACGTCACTTTAGCTTAGTATCCATCATCGGTCTTAACAAGATGCATCCTTCCTAATAGACCACATCAACCCCATCCATCCTTGGGATCTTATGGCAAAGGACACTAGAAATTCATCGTGATCTTTTGGTACTTTTGGCTTTTGTTTATTATTTAAGCTCCCTCTCTTCACTAGTAAAGATCGCCATGATCCATCATATTATGGTGTGTTTTGCCTAGTCGACATAGGGGCATCTCTTGATTGTTTTACTATTGCTATCTATTGGAATGCTCCACATAGTACCCACCAGGATTCCTCTTGGATCCTATGTTATGTGGGGGCATCCCTTTGTGCTTGTGGTTATTCCAATACATGGCCCGACCAAAGTCATCGCGACTTTGGGGTACTGGGATAGCCTTCTTTTTTGTTGTTTTTGTTTGATGCATTAGACATTAATCCGTCTTGGTTTACATACCTTGACGCCCGATGTCTTATGCTATAGCAAAAAATAGTGCTCCAAAGGATGAAAATTTGCATTCATGTTGCATTTCCTCTCATTGCATATTCCCCCTTCATCCAATCTTGCTCCTACATCTATGACTCCTAATTTTGGTTGTGCAAACTCTCATTCCTTCTTACTAAATTTCCTTCTCAGGATCCTTACGGTTCTTGATAGGTACCGTTCCACACACACCCTACGCCTATCACCTACCCATTGATACTTATGTCTACATTACATTTAGTGTGTCAGTTCATCATCTATCCATTTGCATCAATTCATTTTGGTTCATTTAATCCATTTGCATCAATTCATTTAGGTTCGTTTATCCATTTGCATCAATTCGTTTAGGTTCATCATTTATCCATTTGCATCAATTCGTTTAGGTTCATTTATCCATTTGCATCAACTCATTTAGGTTCATTTATCCATTTGCATCAATTCATTTAGGTTCATTTATCCATTTGCACCAATTCGTTTAGGTTCATAATTTATCCATTTGCATCAATTCATTTAGGTTCATTTATCCAGTTTGCATCAATTTATTTAGATTCATATTGCATCAATTCATTAGGTTCATTCATTCATACATTTCCATATATATGTTCATACCCACCTATGCATCACATCATATATAAAATTGCATTACCATTCATAAATCATTAACATCATCCATAATCACATCATCCACACATGCATAAATAAATCATTAACATCATAACACAACATCCATATCAACACAACTCATCATATACATGTGCACAACATACATCATCTACCATAAAAACATCAATATAACACCATATGCATAACATAAATCTTCTATCACAAAAATGTTCGGCATAATATCAATGGGGATCATCACATATCATCATCAAAATAATACAATGTCCATATCCAGAATATAGTCACAACATACCCACCTACATATCTTCCTCAAATAAGAAGCATAATGTCAGAATATGTGCTACACCTCCATCTGGTACTTATCAAAGCACCTGTATCCTGTCACCTGTCCTAAGCTGCCCACACCTGACCTCTACGGAGACTCAGGCACCGATTCCATGTGTGTCAGAGTCCCCTGCGACTCATGAGATGGAGTCGCAAATCGAGAAGGAGTCGGCTGAAAATCATTGTACCCTATGGTCCATGTCCCTAAAGATTGGGACGGTATCACCATTTGTGGTACCTACCTAACGTACCGCATTGTACGCTACGACGGATCTGGCATTGCTTGCTCATACACACATCTTCAATAGTCTGCCTCATGCATGTACTCATATCTCTGCCCAACCTAGAACCGAGTGACATTCTGCTCATACTTGTATCTATCCCGCTCTCTGCTAATGGCTTGCCGCTCCTGCTCCCATGCCTCCTGTGTCGTTGTCAATAGTCGTACTTGCTCTGTGGACCTCTCCCTCTCTGCTCATACAATCTGTAGCTCTGCCTGCAAGCCTTGTACAACTAACTCTGTCCCATCACCCTGCACTCCCTGTGACTACCTTTGAGCTATATCCCTTTCAACACTCTTTGCCCGTGCCATTGCTGCATCTCTCTGAAATTGCAGGATCTAGACCTGTCTCAGTACACTATCCCTCTCCCCCTGTAGTGTCTACACCTGTCCCTGTGCAGTCTCTCTCTCTCTCTCTGCACTGTCTCTAACCCGACCTCTGTGGCTTCGACCCTCGCTCTCATCTCCTCTAAGGATGCCTCTGTCGTAGATACCCTCTCCTGCAATGCTGTCCTCTCCTCCAGAAGTTTTTCAATCTGAACTCTTATTGTCTCCATCTCCCTCTTGGCCCGCTGAGAACACTCCACTGAGACATGATCTCCTCCCCCTTCTAGCTTTGGCTGACCCTGCATCTAAGCTACTACCATCGTTGCCTCTAACCTGTATTGGTCCCATGTCACCCGAGCCAGCTCCCCCCGTACTCTCTCCATCTCTACTCGCGTCTCATCCCTCTCTCCCTCAACCTCTCGTATATCTATCGTCAGACAACCCACAACACACTCAAACTCTATCATCTCTAACTCCTTCACCCTCTACACCTCTGCCTCCACCCTCCTCAACTCCTCCTCTAACACCCATAACCTCGCTTGGGCCCCTCTCGATAACATCACTGGATCATCCACTGCAGCCGCTGGTACTACTGCTAAGGGCTCCACAACCTGCACATCCAAGTCCATAGCCTCCCCCTCTATCTCCTCCTACACCTACTCCACCCGGCTCGTCAACCGAATCCTCCTCGGCTATCCTCTCCTCCCCACCCTCATCAATCTCACAGGCTACCCTCTAGGCCACCTCTCCCCCTCTAGCTCTTGCTCCGCCCGGATCTCTAGCTAGACCCTCCTTTGACGACTGCTCTCGGTCATCCCCCTAGGACATCCTTTGACATCTGCCACACCCTCTGCTCCCTCCTGCGGATCTATAGCCCTCGCTTCCTCCTGCGGATCTATGGCCCTCACCTCCTCCTTCTCGGCTCTCACCTGCACTCGCCTCCGCCGTACTCTACCACCAATCCTTGTCTGAGTAGCCCTCCCCTCCCTCACCCCAAAAATCTCCACCTCTGGCTCGCTCTCTAGTCTCACCACCTTTATCTATGGCCCTCCCCCATCACCTCGCCCTCTTGCCTCCATCTCCTCTACCTCATCACCTAGCCCTCCTGCCTTCATCTCCTCTCCCACATCTCTACTCGCCCTCCTCCAAGGTTGCCTCCTCCTAACCCTCCTCCTCCTCTCTGGTTGATTTCCAACGCCACCCTCATCTGACCCACCACTCTTATGACTAGCATCCTCCTCTTCCCCCTCCTCCTGTCCCCCCTGCTCTTGCTCATCCTCTGGCCCCCACTCTGCGGATCCTACGGTAGGCACCTCTGGTGTAATCCTCTCCCATCGATGGTTGCGAAACCACACACCATACCAATCTGTCACTCCAACATCCTCTGGACCCTCCCCCCTCCCTGGATAGGGCACCCCACCTGCCATCACCCACGTATCCTGCGCTGCCCTCGCTGAAAACCTCGCTCCCCATGGAACCTCTCTGGTAAGCCGATGAAACATAGTTTGCGTTGTTGGAATATCTTACATGAGTCCAAACTGCCTCATCACCTTGTTCAGATGATGTGCCTCCACTATGCGTCGCTGACTCCCAGTCAGGAAACATCTACATCTGAAGAAACCCCGATGTCTCTCCTCCTCGGCCCTCCATCCACAAAACTGCTGATACATGTATGGCTGCCACACTATGTCCTCCTACCGTATCTCATCAAATGCTCTCCTCCACTGATCCGTCTCCCCCTGCATCTCATATCGAAGGATGCAACCCCTGGCTTCCCTGAACTCCCAAGCCATTGGCTCTCTATCATCTAACTCTGCTCTCCTTACCACTATGGGTCTCGCCACCGTGATGTGCTCCCACCCCCACACTTGTAATAAAGTCTTGTGTGTCACACTCTGCATCCCCCGATAGAAGATCACATGCATGTCTCGGTATAACTGGGCCAATACGCATGACCCCCAAGAAAATTGTCCCTCACACCATTCGACAATATATCGAATCACCTCCATGTATTGTAAGCTGCAAAATCTCCTGCTCCGATCTGGCAATAGTATCCCACTAATTAGACAACACAAAAATAGTGGTAATGATGGCAACCCCAAAGCTAGGCATTTGTCTAAGTCTATCTGACCCCACTGAATCGACAAATAATCTTGCCTGAATAATACTATGACAGTCTCATCCAACTGCGCTCCTCTCGATACCACCTCGCTGACTAACTGACCTGCTATTGGCAACCTCAGAATCTGCCACACATCCTCTAAGGTCACTGTCATCTCCCCCGTCGAAAGATGGAAGGTCGATGTCGTCGAGCTCCATCTCTTTATGAGGGTTGTCAGCATCCCCTGATGTGATCTCATCTTTGGAAACTGCACTAAGTGCAATAACCCCGCCTATTCCAGTGCTGGATGGTCCGCCCCACTCATCGCCTCTATAGTCACCGTCAGTGCCTTTGACCTCCGCTCATGGGTCCGTAATCGACCAAAATCCTGCAATCATAACATTCACCTTATTAACTCTCGTCTCTCTCTCTCTCTCTCTCTCTCTTCTCTTCTCTTTTTTTCCCCCTTGTCCTCTCCCTCCCCACCCTCCTTGGCCGGGGCAGACCCGCCCTTGGCTGGGGGGTGGACCCACCCTGAGCCGGGGCAAACTCACCCTTGAATGTGGGGCGGACCCGTCCCGAGCTGGGGCGGCATCGCCGTCGCTAGCCGCAGTGGCTGTCTACCTGGCCACGGGGCAAACTCGCCTCGGGTTGGGGTGAACCCACCTGCCCCAGGCCAAGGCGGACCCACTCGACCACTGGGCAAACCCGCCCGTCCGCGGGACAGACCCGCCCTGAGTCGGGGCAAACTCGCCCGACCCCAGGGGCAGACCCGCCTGCTGGAGGGTGTATTCGCCCTTCTGTGGGTAAATTGATTTTTCCCCCTCCCTTTCCTTTCTAACCAAAATTTTCATGTTTTATTGACTACTCATTTTTCTACCCTAACCTGCACACAAAACCCATATCTTACATTTTTCATTAAACATTTCAAATGCATTAAAATTATGAAAATAATGCATAGGGTGTTTTGTCGCTAACCTGGTGGGGACCACCCTACTGACTGTAGGCTCGTCGAGCCTCGTCTGCTCGATGGATGATCTCGATTTCATTATCCTGCAACATCTTCGCGCCTCATCTGCTTGCTCTTTTCTCCTCTTCTCTCAACTGCTACAGTGCAAATGAGGTGAGGTAATTTCTAAAATTACCTTATATTCATTTTTCCCCCCTTTTCTAAGAGGTATTTTTTTACCTCTTATTTACCCTTTTTTCCTCTGATTTATCCCTTTCCTTCTCGGGGCCGCCATTTGCACTCCGTTTGTTCGATTGACTTCGTTCGAAAGGAAAAATTGCCTAATTTTTTGCGATTTTTTCAACCATACCACCCATTTCTTCCTATTGAGAATTTGCCCGGGACCCCTCTTTTTCTTTGTCATCCTCTCAAGGGGGCATACCCTTCACATTCATCTATTTTCCCCGCGATAGTCAATCCTTTCCAAGATTGGGGCATCTTCATCCATTACCCCGCTAATTGGACAACTCAAGTCTTTCTCCCCACGTCGGGGCATCATCTTCCAGTTTACTTCCTCTATAGAATCATTTGCACTTTCTTTTCTTCGAAGCATGGTTATTCTAATAGTACTTCAAAGAGGGAAAAAATGTAGACATCTAAATTTGACCACTTCCATATGATCAAAATCGCCTACTCTATTCATCTATTTCATTAATAGTGATTAAATAAATTATTTAATTATTATTTCATTTTCTGCCTAAGGTTCCTAAAGTATGTAATTAAATTAATTAAATACTTCACCTTTCACCTTTTCTTCTCTAAATTAAATAAATAAAACAAGTTATTTAATTTAGTCATTTGACCTATTTGGATTAAAACTAATTTTTAAATCCTTTTTTTCTCTCTCCTTGTCACATTCTCCATAACCCTCTTTTAATCCAAATTAAATTAATTAATCTGTGATTGGGATGTGCACCACTTAATCAAGATTAGTGTCACATCCTCCATAATCCCCCACTTGCCTCTAGTCTCTCATTAATTATACTAATCCTATGTTTGCACAACCTTAATCAAAGTCATTAGCCACATTTAACATACCTTTTCTGGTCAACCTTTCCACTTGCCTTTCTTGGCATTAACTCTCTTTCCTATGTGAATTTTTAATTCATATTTATTCACCCAAGGCTTCTCTCTTCCCCATGTGAATTTTTAATTCACTTTTATCTTTCCAAGGTCTACCCCATCCCCATGCAAAGTTCTAGAAGGCTTGAGTTGTCACTTTACATGTGCCAAGGACTTCTAGAACCTTTGACTTGTCACATCACCCACATGTGACAAATCTCCAGCTTTTTGGAGACTCTCTTTTATCCAATAAACTCTCCTAAGTATGTGAAGTTTTAATTCACAATTATTTCTCCAACCACTTCCCCTTTTCCCATGGAGATTTTTGAGAAATTCTAAAATTCCTCAAATGTCTCTTTCATCCTCATTTGGGGACAAGAAGTTCATTTTTGAGGAAATCTTCTCATCCCCCAAAGTACCTACAAGGTACGTGTCCTTCATACACCTCATGTACTTCTCTTCTACCTCATTTCCACATCATCCCACCCTAGGCTATCTCACATTCCACATGTCAAGATGTGAGGGCTTGTGATTCCTCAACTCACCATAGGCCTCCATATTGATCTTGTTGGCTCAATCTCAACCGTTGAATTCTCTAGATAATTCAAATTGTTCTATAAATACCCCCTCATTTTTGGGATAAAGCCTTTTTCTACCAAACTCTTGCCAAATTGTCATTTGCAACATTTTAGTTTCTCCATAGCATTTTCATCAATACATTTTACATCTTGCATCCATTAAACTCCATAGTCATGCAAGGAGCACACAAATCTTCAAAGATCCAAGGGCCAACCAAGGAAGAAACAACATAAAGGTATAATCAATAATCAATTTGTTTTATCTTGCTTTCATGTTTACCATTTCTTAGGCTAATCATTGAGGTGTCCTCTTTGTGTTAGTTTTTTTTATTGCAACATTAGTTTTTTAGCATCTTGCATTAAGACTTAGCTTTTTAAGGGATCACACGTACATACACTTGTCATTCGATACTGATCCCCTTCTTTCTCTCTGTGGTTGCAGAGGACGCACAAGGATGGATTGATTTTATAGCTCAGTGTGTTTTAGAGGTGGCCCCTATTGTATAGGTCTAGGGGATGGTCCTAGATGCTTATTGGCCTATGTCAGTGGGGAGGCATGCCCCCATTTTTGAGCCAGTGGTACATCTGAGGATTGTGTATGAGGAGTGGGGTGCAGAGGTGGTACAGCTAATTGCGGAGCTAACTGCTAGCAGGGGGTAGTGGGACCAACTATCGGGGGAGCTACGAATGACGCTCGTAGAGCGAGATGTGGCCATGATGAGGGTTGATGCTGTCGAGATGGCACACGATGCCCTTTAGAGCTTCATTGATGAGCTCGATGCACAACCGAATATTGTGATCCCGACAAATGTTCAACAGCTGCTATAGCAGGGGGGAGCTCAGAGGGATACATGCGGGTCTATCAACGTCACGCTCACATCGATCCCAATCTCAGACTACTGTGCAACCCCCTCCCAGAGCACCAGAGAGGCCACCAGAGCCAGAGGGCTCAGGGGGCCCCATTCCCCGGGGATAGGACCCCTATTTTTTACATGATTTTTGTAGCCAGACGTACAAATATATACATATATTTGTAGATCTTTTGTATAGACACATATTCAACGGCCACTCATTTTTTATAGCAGTGGCACAAAAAATGTATATGACATTTGATTCATACATTGGACATATATATATATACATTGGTTTCAGTATCATGACTTTTCTTATGTGTATGCTTTCCCATTTTCATATATGCTCATGCTATGGATGGTTTTTACTTATATGGATGTATGTTTCCATTAGATGCTAATCATGATTTGATTTAACACGTTTATCCACATGTTAATTAAATGCTATGATGATCTAATAATTCAATGTTATGTATGGATGTTTAGCATAGCGAGACACATGTATGTATGTTTTTATATGCACACACATACATGGTCATCTCATAATCACAATTTTTTTCATGATGTGAAAATGGATAAATGTTAATATATACGGTATCACTACCTTTTAGGGAGGACACCACCTATATGGCACATTAGGACACTATGCATAGTATCCATGAAGATGCATCACGTTAATAGGTTCTTTTAAAGGTGTTCCATTCATAGATGATAATCCATAGGCACCTGAACCGTACACAAAAAACATGATGTAAGGACCTAACCAGTTAGGACTAAATTTCCCTTTCTAGTCGTGTAGCGCGTTCACATTCTATTGGTTTTCATATAGGACTAGGTCTCCTATCTTGAAGTTCCTAGGGAGCATGCCTTGATTATATCATTTAGATAGCGACCGCTGATAAGATTTAAGGTGTTTGAGGGCCTGCAAACGATGCTCGTCGAGAATCTCAAGCTGATCAGCAAGCGGTTGACCCAATGGGTTTCATCATCAATCACCCCCCTAAGGGAAACCTATAAAGATGGGATTTCCAACTCTTAAGGCATGATAGCTTCGACACCATACACAAGGTTATAGGGTGTCATTCCTATCATCGTGCGAACACTCATGCGATAGGCCCACAAAGCATAGGTTAACTGAATGTGCCAATCCTTGCCATGTTTATTAACTATCTTACGAAGGATTAGATCAAGAGTTTTGTTAGAAGATTTTGCTTGACCATTGGATTACATATAATATGGTGTAGAAAATATATGTTGAATATGAATTTTTTTCCAGGAACTTCTTTACTTCCTTGTTTTCGAATGGTGTGCCATTTTTAGAAACAAGTGTAGTAGGTAGTCCAAACCGGTAAATGATGTTATTTAATAGGAAGCTATAAATAGTTCCAACTCTTGTGGATCAGAGCGAAATAGCTTCAACCCACTTCGTGAAATAATCTGTAGCAGTAATAATAGAGGTATGTCCTTTGGAAGAAGGAGGTGATATTTTTTCGATGATATCCAACCCCCATTTTTCGAACGACCAAGGAGAGGTTTGATTGTGCAACTCCTGAGCGGAAGCGTGGATAAGGCGGCTATGTTGTTGACATTGAAGGCACTTTTTGACAAAATCGAAGGAATCTTGTTCCATCATCTTCCAGTAGTACTCCATATGTGTCAGTTTCCTCACTAGGGATATACCATCAAACTGTCCACCCCTAGAGCCCGCATGGGATTCTTTAAGGGCAAGGGGTATCTCAGCTTTAGTGAGGCACCTTAAAAGCAAGCCGTTATACACTTTTCGATAAAGAATGTCAGATAAGATGACATAGCGGGTTGGAAGTTTTCATATACGAGTACAATCGTTTTTCATTGCAACATCGGGAAAGTTTCCATTCCTCAAGTAATTGTAGATGGTAGAGAACCACTCTCTCCGAATCTGCATGGAGGGAAACCAGAGATTCAGGTACGAGTTGATTGGGAATTGTCGGGGTTCACACGAGTTGCACCACGAAGTGGTATTCCTTTGTGTCTTCCTCTAAAGGTATCAAGGAAGTTGTGCTTGCCATGGCATCCACATGTCTGTTTTCTCGCCTAGGAATGTTCTTTATTGTGAAGGAGGAAAAATGATTAAGCAAGGTCTTTATATCTAGACAACTTACTTTTTTTAGCTTGATAAGTTCTCGTGATCTGATTCACAATAAGCTTAGAGTCACCTAGTATATGAAGATGTTTAATTTTTAATGCAATTGCGACACGCAAACTGATAATGAGGGCTTCATACTCGGTGATATTATTGGTACAAGGAAAGTCTAATCAAAAGGATAGGGGGATCGGTTTACCTTCAAGGGAGGTCAGGACTACACCTGCTCCAGAACCGGTCTGACACCTCGACCCATCGAAGTACATTTTCCATTCGAGGTCATATTTGATTGTAAAGATATTCTCATCAGGGAATAAGTCCAACCTGGGGAAGGAGTGAGGTGAGGGAGTGTCTACCAGTTGGTCGGCCACTGCTTGTCCTTTTATTGATTTCTTAGTGAATTTTTTATATCAAACTCAGACAACAAATTAACCCACTTCGCCAATCTCCCTGCAAGGTCAGTGCTAGAGAATAGATGTCTCAAAATATCTATTTTTATTAATTCATGAGTCTCAACATGGAGGAGATAATGTCTCTACTTCTGTGTAGCGAATACAAGAGCAAGAAATTGCTTCTCTATGGATGAATATCGAGTTTCATAATCAAGAAAGAAATGACTAATCTAGTAAACTGCTCTCTCTCTTCCTGCATCATCATACTAGGCCAACAAGGCTACTAAAGTGTATGGTGAGGTAGCGAGGTAAAGCAGGAAGGGTCTATCTTGCATAACCGACATCATTACAGGAGGATTGGTCAAATAAGCTTTGATGGATTCAAAATATTTCTAACATTATTCGTCCCACATAAAACAAACATCTTTCTTCAGGAGATGAGTGGAAGGAAGGGTATAGTCAACCAATTGAGATATGAATCTGCGAATTGCCTAAATCTTCCCTTCTAAGCTTTGCAACTCGGTGATGTTCCTCAGAGGGGACATGTTAACAATAGCATCAATCTTGTTCGTGTCCACTTCGATCCCACGGTAAGAGATTATGAACCCGAGAAGCTTGCCGATGTCAACGCCGAAGATACGCTTCTGGGGATTGAGTCTCATCTTGTAAATTTGAAGCGTTTCAAAGATAAGACGAAGATTCCTCACATGATCTTGATGATTTATTGAATTCACCAAGATTCCATCAACATAGTTTTCTAAGATTTTATGGATGAAGTCATGAAATATCAAGGTCATCGTTCGTTGATAAGTCGCTCCTGTGTTCTTTAATCCAAAGGGCATCACCACATAGTAGAAATTTCCCCAAGGGGTAGTGAAGGTTGTCTTGTACTGATCATCCAAATTAATACAGATTTGATTGTAACCTAAGAAACCATCCATAAAAGATAACAATGCATGGCCTACGATTGAGTCCACAATCATATCTATATTAGGTAATGAAAGGTCATCCTTAAGAGAAGCCTTGTTAAGATCTCGAAAGTCAATGCATATACGAATATGGCTATTAGGCTTACTAACAACTACTATATTCGAGATCTAGGGAGAATAGTCAATGGGACAGATAAAGCCCGCTTTCAATAGCTTCTCTATCTCGGTCTTGACCATTAAGGCTACCCTAGGATTGATCTTTCAAGTTTTTTGCTTAACGAGGTTGGCATTGGGACATAGAACGATATTATGGACCACTATGGATTCATCTATACCGGGCATATCCTCATACATCCAAGTGAAGATATCAGGGTAAGCACACAAGAGAGCAAAGTGTTCATCAACTTCTTCAGAAGAGAGACACTTCCTGATCTTGATTACTTTTTTTGAAGATTTTGTGTCAACATGAACTTCGATATTATCCCCTTCAAGGAGGGAACTGTAGTCCTCAGGATGAGATATTGAAACATCATCACTGACGTTAGATAGAGGGTCTTCCTCGTCAATGTTCAGAATAAATTATCCAAAGTATGCTTGTTTGTGTAAGCGATATGAGAATCATTTCTCGTGATGATAAGGAGGTAATGGAGAATAAGCACCTAGAAATTCCCCCAATGCCTCATCTGAAGAGAAGACATCTACAAGAACTTTCTTGGCTCATCCCCTTTCTTCTATCAATTCAGGATGGACCAGGTTTAATAATTCAACCAAAATCATGTTAACACCCCACCAGGGTTTTTGTCTAGATTGTTCAACAGAACATGCCAAGCCTAGGTTGTGTTGTTGTTGCTTAAACTAGATAGGGACTTGTATTCCTTGCTTGATACATTCTAGGCCTTTCTGCCCATAGCCATACCGAGAAGCGAGTTTATAACCGAACCCATACCGAGCTTGTAGAGTTTTAGGAGGGGGTGGCTTTGCGGAGTGTTTCGTTCCACCAATAGACATCAAAAGTTTCTACGGGAGTGGTCCCACTTCCCTTATTCGGCTTGCAAGCATTAACCTCCCTTACAGGGGTAAAGTCATTCCCCATGAGAGGAGTGGTTTCTCGGATAGGATCACACTTCTCCTCCTCTGCATGAGGGTCACTCATTATCATGTTAGCAGAACCTGGAAAATCCATAGCAAATGGGTTCGACTTATACTTCGCTATGAAGGATTCAGATAAATTAAAAGAACCCTAGTCATCGCCTAAGAGAGCATTCACTTTAGGTGATGAAGGAGGAGACTGAGGGGATTCACATCCTTTTGTCTTAAGCGGTTCATCTCGCCTGATACTTGCTTAGGGAACAACTCCCACAATAGGTATCAACGAGGAATAGGCCATAGCATCATCAGTTAAGGAAGGAATGCAATTCTTGAGAGTGGGAGTGGCCGAATTATGACCAACAATGACTAGCAAAGAAAGGTGCACAACGTCTGGATTTGCTTTAACCATGACCACTCGATTGTTAGCAACAAACTTCAAGGAGCGATGTAGGGTAGAAGTCATTGCCCCCATATCATGAATCCAAGGTCTTCCTAAAATAAGATTATACGGTAATGGGTTGGGAATTATGTAGACCAACGTAGGCAAAGTAACTGGGCCCAACTGCAAAGGTAACGTTATCGTACCTAGAGCTTGGCTACTAGAGTTATCAAACCCACTGATGTATAAGGAAGAATCCTCCAAGGAAGATGAATCAACCTTGATTTAGGTAGTAGATCTATACCACAAACGTTGGGGGTTGAGCCAATGTCAACGAGAGTACACCTAATACCGATGTTAACGTTTACTATGATCATCAAAGGTTCTGCTTGTTTCTGTACATCCAGAGGTGGGAGTTCTTGCTGGTGGAATGTAATATTTGATGAATCCACTCGAATATGATCCATCAACACATCAACATATGTAGGCCTAGTCGAGGCAGGCAAGAGAATATTTTGTAAGGCCTCTTGCAACATCTCTTGATAAACCAGAGCGGTCTAAAGAAAATCCCAAAGTGAGATCTTGGTCAGAGTGACACGGAGTTGCTTGACGAGATCATAGTCCCCTGGTGCTTTGATCGCAGGTTTAGGAGTTGAAGGAAGGTTAGGTTGAGATGGGGGTAAAGAAGTAGTAGGTCGGTCTGGCTGCGATGTAGGAACAACAAATAGTTGTTCTAAGTTTTGTAAATTTATTCTTGTAGGGTATGTGTGCCCTACGACATTGTAAGAAGTAGAGTTAGTAGCCTTCACAAATCTCAAATATAAGTATGATGGAGTGTTACGACCTGAAATCCCATAGATGAAATAGTTCTTTCTAGGGAACGACTCCGCCGGGGTCACATAAATGAAGGGTTTCTTAGGGCTTGGAGGAGTCACATAAACTACTGCCACATTTATCGACTCCTCAGCTGGTGAGGAAAGGGTTTGTTTTGAAGATTTACAGATAGGGGAGAGTACTTCTAAGAAATCATCTAGAGCATCCTCCAACATATCAAAATCTTGTTTGGAAAAAGATTGTCAACATTATGAAAACAGATTCGACGGTTCACATCGGGTTCACAAAAATGTGATATAAGGGGAATTCGTTGCACACGGGTCTCTTTCTTCTAAAGAGATCACTAGGGAACAAACTGCCCTTATACACCTCAAATTGAATAGATTGATGGAATCGTGAAGAGAAACGAGAAAGTGGGTCCAAGATCCGAAAGAGCGAGACTTCTAAGTTTCTATCCCCGGCTGAGAAGCTCTTGGCCAAAAGATGTCAACACAATTCTCGGATGCTAGCGCAATGTGCTACCGTCTACAAGATGCGTTGGTGTCCTTAGTTGCAGAAAACTTAGGAGCTCTGTCAGACAGACTAGAGTCTCACTTCTTGACTCAGATTGAAAAATGCAAAGAGTCAAATAATCAACAAAAACTAAAGAACTAAAAGAGAATACAAGAGAGCTTGAGATGCGATCACCTTTGTGCATTCAAGCTTTTAGTTTGAGTTTCCTTTCGCAACCTGCACACAAAAGATCAAAGGGAAAAGGTTGGGGCTGTATAGGGCCCTGCCTCAGTCGGACCCCCGTATTGGTGTTCCCACCTCCATAGGCAGCCGGGTTTGGTAGAGAGTGTAAAGGAAATGACAAAGTAGGTGTTGAAAACAAAACCTGCTTCGGAGTAGTGCCTGCACCACAAAATAGTAAATGAACTAGTAGGAAAGAGTGATAAGGAAGGACAACGTTAGCCATGGATCAAGACCCTCTTTCAGAGCACATGGGCACATCGTGATGTGCTTTCTTGAGAGCTGGTAGCTACTGGAGGGACCTCAGTTTGGCATGGCTTCACCAATAAGAATGCTTCTATTTAAGGGTAAAGTCTTCCCAAGACTAGAGCAAGTGGTGAGAATGCTTGAATTGATGGCTTCCGACCCCACAATGAGGGCCAAAGGGAGTTTTAATGCATGCAAGGGCGACACAGATCTATTTCATTCAAGACCTAACTGCCAGGACACATGTCGCAAGGGTCAAGGTTCTAGATTCGTTGTTTCAAACTTGAAAAAATACTAGGACGCTAGCGCACCGCACAGATTTTCACACGCCGTGCAGGCATCTAGAGCCTAGATTTTCAGGAAATGCCTTGTCAGGTTTCTATCATTTTTCCATGTGTCCACATGGAGCTAGAATTGTGAAATTCCACCTGATGGGACTTTGTCATAAATACTCTTAGGTGTCATAAATGCTAGGCAAGATGCTAAAATGTGGAATTGCCCCTAGGTGCAATTCTGCGACATTACACTTGCTTAAATGTAATATGGTGTGAATAGTTCCTAAAGTAAAACTAGCTAGGTAGTGTACCCTTTTCACACCAACACCCCAAATTAGGGAGAATAATAAAAAATATATAAAGATGCAAGGATGGATCCCAACAACAAGGCCATGTTAGTTATGCTTGTACACATAAATCTTTCACAAATGGAGAAAATGAGAAAACCTCCTTGGGAAAAATTCTCCCAAAGAAAAAGAAAAACATGAAAAAGTGAAGGAAGGAAGGAAGACTCAAGATGAGTCTTGAAGGACTACTTTCATCATAAATACAAAATATATTCCCCATAGGAGAGAAAGAATGTGAAGGCCTAAGAAACCTCCAAAAACTAGATCACAAAATGAGCAAGAACATGATGATGAACATGAAGAAATCTACTGAAGCATGAAGAAGCTCTATAAACAACTATTGTAAACTGATAGCTGAATTGTTGAAACTATAGAACCTCCTTTGAAATCAAGATGAAAATTAGGATCCAAGAGACATTGAACCCAATGAAATTACTTGAACAATGATTAGATGGCTAACCAAGAAAACAATTTGATAGTCAAAGATATAGATTACACATAAATCTACATGAGTGAACCCAATAAAACTGCTTAACCAATGGAATGATAATTTGACAAGTTAAAAATATAGGTGGCAATAATCTTAAGAATAATGATAAATTGAGGATGGAAGGTTGCCTCCATAAACAAGAATTCTAGAGTGTCTATATGGTGTGTATTCCATATCATCAAAATACATGGTAACCAGTTGTTACATCCACCTAGTAGTATATAGGAACAAAAACTAGATACATAGCTCATTGGAGCTTTTCATTTTTTAATAATAATTATTAAAATTAAAAACATCTTTTAGTTTTTTTTCCTAAAAAAATTGTACCAAGTATTAATGATAGTAACTACACACAAAATTTGTTTATTTTTTACATTTTTGGTAGCTAGAATAGCCTTTGAGGATGTATTAATGGTAATCATACATTTCTACATATCTATATGGTCATACAAACTAGTACACTATAAACCCAATTACAAAAAAATGGCACCAAAGCCTATTGTGCCTTCTATGATAATATGGGTTTTGGGTCTTTTGAGCACAATTGTGAGGTTCATTTTGCTCTAAGAGGTACCTTGTGAAAGTACCTAGCCAAAAATTTTAAAGAATGAGAATGGGTTTGTTGTTTAAAGCTCTAATACTAATTTGGAGAAATAAAATAACTCATAGGAGTAAGAATCTAACCAACAAGAACAGATACCTTCCAAAAGATAGATATGCAATAAAAATCATTTCAATAAATTTCCAAAAAATAATGAATACAAATATATCCAAAATCATGGAATGAATAGAATGACCTTGCTATAAAGGGAAGATTCAAACCCTAAGACAAACTAGATCATGAAAAATGTATTAATCATATGACATGAGGCACAAAAAGTAAATGATTTAAGTAATCTTAAAATTAATAAGGTATGAATAGTTGCTGAAGTAAAACTAGTATAGAAATGTACCCTTTTGACACCAACAAGATATGTGTTTGGACATTTAAAAGGGGGAAAATATTGTAATATCTAAGTTATATAGTTTTTGAGATCCTTATTATAAGTAAATATGATGATATTACTTTGAAATTTACTACATGGTTCAACTTTTGATATATTATAGGATGAAGGTTCACATGATGGAGAATTTTCAAGGTTTTAATTTCACAACTATGTATTTACGAATGATAGATTTTGATATTTTTTTACATTACATAGATTCATAAAGTTATTAAATGTTTCAATTTTAGAGGTTTTATTATTTTATAAGGGAAAGATTTAGACAATTTATGTTTCTTCAACCCACTACCTTTATCCTCCTTGTCTTTCACCTATGTGGCATCATTGTTACATCCTTGCCCTTGGGGGATGTTATCCTAACATATTCCACATGTCTTCATGTTTAAATCTCAAGGGATGCACTTGCATGTCTATGCTTCTACATTTACAAAATTTACATTATTATATAACATATATTTGTGCTTTGATGATCTATCTTTCTATGGTTATTGCTTGTTTGTCCTCACTATTGAGAGTAACACTAGGGGTATCTTCTTGTACTTTGATATTAATTCTTACATAATCACATCTAGATAGAATATTGATTGATGTCACATGATATCATCTCTAATGCTCATTGCATGCTTATTGAGTTTTATTGGATCGTCTTTTTCAAGCATCTCCTCTAATTCCTTGCATCCCTTATATGCAACAAATTGAAGGGGAGCATAAAATATCGCTAATATTATCTTATGAAAATGATTGTAGTGATTGGTTCATATTCATGACTACTACACTATGCTTAACATGCCCTCACATGATTACTACATGCCTAACAAATCTTCATACAAATACTATCATGCCTAACAAATATGTATTTCTTTCTGCCTAAAAAACCCATATTTCTTTTTGCCTAACAAACCCATATATCTTTTTGCCTAACAAACCCATATTTATTTCTTTCTAACAAACCCATATTTCTTTCACATGACCACCATCATGAGTAACAAACCTGTATTTCTTTTTGTAACATCTTCACAACATTTTACTCTCATTTTTTTATAGAAATTGTTGAGTAATTATGCTTGTGTTTAGTTTAAATGCTTTTTAGATGCTATTCATTGACACTATTTTTTGTGCACATATTTTAGATTGAGTGCTCATTACAAGAAAATTATGTCAAACTATCAAAATCCTTATATGTATCCTCCTACAAGTCTAAATATTTACGTTCATTTCAAATGATTCTTTACTTTATTAGGAATAAGATTGTAGAAAAATATATACTAAAATAAATGCAAAAAAATATATCATAGAGACATAGATATATGTAATTCACTCATTATGGGCTACATTCATGAATAAACATCTCGTCCTTCCTTTTATTTATCCAACAAAACGAAGGGATACAACCTACAACACATCCACTGTGACTTCTTCTTCTCTCTATTATAGCCTCCTCTCACAATACAATACACAACCATAATACAATGCCCTCATAAAAGGGGTTTGCCTTCTAGGGCAAGAAAAACCAACATAATCTCTACCATCAAATCCATGGCCTAATGATGAACAATCTAAATTTAAAATGATTTTTTTCTTATAAAATATGGCTTTCAGGGGTGTTGCCCTCAAACCCTAATTGTTGGGGGAATGGGCCTTCTAGACCCCACAAGGGGGTACCTCCTTTGCACCCCATTTGCTCAAATGTACATACTATAAATATTAACCAATAAGATCAAGCTCCATAACCAACATACCTTAAAATACATCTTATAGTAGTTCACAAGAAAGTTAATACCAAAGAAAATAATAAGAGTGAAAAGTATATGCCTTACACTTTCCCCCTCATTATGGACCCATCTTGACTATTTGTCTTGAGTGTGATGAACATTGTACAAAATGGTATATTTTTACATGAAAGTTGACAGTTAACCTAAATATAAATTAATCTTATCCTCACACATCCCAATGATCTAGATTTGATCTACAATCTTAGTCATTCATTACCTTGGGTCAATTTCGAAGTGTAGAAATTAATATGATTTACATCTGTGGGTGCAAATTTGATCCTTGAACTTTCAAATTCAGTCATTCATTACCTTGGGTCAATTTCGAAGTATAGAAATTCATATGATTTACATCTATGGGTGCAAATTTTATACTTGAACTTTCAAATTCAAATTCAAACTTGGGCCCAAGCCAAGCCCTTCACAAGTAGCCATAATGAACAACTTAAGCACACAAATGTTCAAATTACATGCTAGAGTGTTGTGTAAAAGAACAACTCCTAATTTATTATGATCATCTAGGAATCATCAAGACACCTAATCTTAGATCTAGGAATCAAGCAAGTATCTAACAAACACCCAAGAATTATCTAATGATATCAACATTCTAGATATATTGCATGATTGCTTGGTGTGTCTTTGACTATTATCTTACTGAGTGAGATTACAAGAAAACCCTCAATCAACAAGCTCCCAAAAATATCTGTCAATATTATCAATCATTTATTGTAGATCCAAATAACATGACAACCAAATTTCACACGTTATGAGATATACAACTCATTTGCATAAATACAAATTGAATCCACAAACTAAAATCAATCAATCATAGAGAACAATCTTCAATAAATTACTTCCTCGTACCTTCCAAAACTGAATCCTTTGATCCTCCCTTATCATTCTAGAAAGCATAATTAATCTTGTAATCTGTAGCTCATAATCCTAAGTTGATTGACACATAATCCAAAGTTGATTTCCTATCATTAGGTGAGTATTGCTTTATTCTAGGTCAGGGAATCCTAAGGAACCTAGCCTTTCTTCTTAAACTCTTAAGCATACCTATCATATAAGATCCCTTAATTTGTATGCCTTTTTCATCTTTTGATAGTTCCCTCCTTCAGTGTCGCGCTAATTTAAATTGATCACTCCGTATTGCAAGCGAAGCAAGTTTCTGGACTCTGTTCTATTCATCCATGGCTTCTTCTCCCCCTCCCAGCTATGCGTTACCAGGAGAAGGAAAAGAAAAGGAAGGAAAAATAGAAGATAAAGGAAATGATGCAGAGGACAGCGGAAGAAAAGAAGAGGAAGGAAAACCAGAAGAGAAAGGAAAAGAAGAGCACGAAAAAGAAGAACATCAACTGCAACTGTTTGCTCCGAACAATGAAGAAATTGAGCAGCAGCAAGTGAACAGAGATGAAGCAGCTCGATACGTAGAGCCGTGAGATTGCTCACCCATTATTTTTCTTTATTTAGAACATCAGTGTTGCATGTGTATACGCCGTATCCAGCCAGTGCTCTGCTTCTGGTTTTTCCAAAATCTATAGGATCATTCTGTTGTGTTCTTTAGGATCTGCGCGCTTTTTTGACATTTTGATAATAATGGTTGTTTGTTTTAAATTCTTGTATCTTTTTAGGGAATAATTAAATGGAACATCTGAAACAAAATTAACAGGAACGAATAGAAGCTGACAATTCTCTTATCTTGGATTAATTACCTTGCTGATCTTTCCTCACAAGCCATTTGGTTGTAACTGGTTAATGCTTTAGTAAGAGTTGTGAACAAGAATGACATATAAGACAATACATTCTGAAACAACTTTGCCAATGGAAAAGAGGCTAGCCTGGGTGTAATTGGGTTAGTTTCATCTTGATAAGAATTGTGAGGGTAACCTGGAAGATGTTATATTTCTCAAAAGTTTTTGTAAGAATTGTGAGACAAGGGTGACATATAAAATCATTCCTCCAATGGAAAAGATGCTAAGAGGTGAAAATCAAACTTAAACTGCAACAATGATTTGTGATCTAATGCTTTTTATAGGAGAATGCCATAGATCTAACGGAGCTAAGATGGAAATCCAAGGCAGGAGCTGTTCCCCTGAAACCTTTGTAGTGGGCTAGGATGAACAGGTTGGTCGGGAGCTACTCCCCTGAAACTTTTGAAGTGGGCTAGGTGTAGACATCTGGGGCTGGATCTGCTCCCCTAAAACCTTTGAGATGGACTAGAATGGAGATCTTAGGTAGGAGCTACTGCCGAAGGGGTCTAGAATGAAAATCCTAGGTGAGAACTGCTTGCCACAAAACATTTGAAAACATTTGAGGTCAGTGATCCTCCAGAGATAAAGGGATATCAAGTATTACATGCTAGACCCTATATCCTGGTCTGGGAGCAAGAAGCATCTATGGCTCTTAATAGAAGCAGTTCCATTGTCCTAGTACGAGGGCAGGGGCACTGAAGCAGCAACATACAAAGTTCGATTCTGTCAAACTAGTATTTTACAGTTTGTGTGCGCGTTAACAATATCTGAAGGGAGCTTAGAAGCTGCATTGCCAACGATGCACCGAGGGAGGTAAAATAGAATCTAGATTAATTACTGTGATTTTTAGGGCCGTTTAAGGAAAGCTTTTATTTCTAGTTGATCAAGGTATAAAAGCAGCGACAAAATAATTCAAGCAGTAAAACGAGTTTACTAAAATGTCTCTTGGAGGTACTTAAAGAATCAATTAGTATTACAACATGATAAAATTTGGTTTTAAGTTTTTTTAACCTGCATAGCAGCTCACAAATTAAATGCTTTGTAAACTGTTAATACCTTAAACAAATTCGTAGTTTTCGGATGTTTTCTATCTTTTTTTTTTGGAAATTTAGGATAAAATAATAAGCTGCTGTCTACAGCAGAAACAGAAGTCCCAAGTTGAATTAAAATGAAATATATTTTAGGCTTTTCTGCATTGTCTTGTAAATTAGATTGAAATAAAAATGAAATACATTTTACAAGATATTCTGGTCCATAATCTGTTTGTCAAGGATATTTTAGGCCGTAGTCTATAAGAATCTGCTAATTTTGTTAATGCTAAGTTTTACTCAAAACTTTGCCCATGCATTAATTTTCCAATGCAAACAACAGACTATTGAGGCATTTTACAGAAAACTACCGAGAATGTCTGCACTACGGACCCACTTTAATAGTATTTAGTGTTTTCTATTGACAGTAACATTCACACACAGATGTAACAGGTCAAACCTGTTTGCAGTGAAGTAGAGTCTGCTAGGGTTATCCAAAATGCACATACAAAGGATAGCTGTTTTATGTTAAATTGACAAGGAGGTAGAATTCAAATTTGCAAGTCAATCAGAGGGGACATTTTCAATTAATGGCGGTAAATTGGTAATAGATTCTAGCCTTTTGGTGAATTCCAGAATGCAATTCTTAGGATACCATGAGACGAAGAGGAGCATTGAGATGAATATGTTTAAAAATAGCTATTGGCTAATTACGTGGAGGAAAGGAAATGCATGAATTAGCTTTTAAGGCAAGAGCTTGTGAGATATGGACTTTGATTGTACTCAAAACTGGCAGTAATTAGAATGTAAGGCTTGCTATTATATTTGTGCAATATATGTGCAATTGCATGTTACTTATGACCAGATATTCAAATCCGTATGCAATTCAAGACAAAACACACACTCCAACCTCTATTTGACTGCCATAGGGTTGAAATATACTGATCTATTGTGGAAACGGAAACATAAAACCCACAAACTTAAAATATTGCAGCATAAATTAGTTGCAAAGAAATACAGAAGAAAATTAAAAGGAATAACATAATAATAGACAAGACACATATTTACTTTGTTAAAACCTTGACAATATGCCAAGGCAACATCCACAAGGCAAAGTATCAATATTCTTATTGTTTTGAGAAATTGATTACAACCTTCACACAGCTGCTGCACTTCAATTACAATTCATTAAAACATGATTTAGCCTTCAAGGCAGCAAGATACATATAATATCTTCAACCTGTGCCAAACATAGAAAAAAACCAGCTTTTGTTTTTATGTTTTTAAAACTTTTTCTTTTTCAAAGATTAAACTCTGCTTTATTTCTAAATTTATTGTTGTTATTATCCAACACCGATCAATGGCCTGATTGAGGCAGACCCACAAGCAGTCCCACCCTTTCCCTCTGCCATAGACACAGGTTCAGATTCATTTCTCTGCACATAGAAGCTGCGGATCGAGATTCAGCAACCACTGTGTGCACTCGCAGACATATGTTTACCTGCTTCAGAAATCTGAAGTCTGAATAGTCAAAGGATTTGACCATGAAACTGATGTCTATACCGCAAATGGGATACGACCACAACTGTTCCAAAATTTGTCTTGTCTGCACTTCTTGCCATTTCCAGCACTTGAATTTCAGTACTGGGATGCCTTTGCAACATTGTCTTTTCGTGTCTGTACATTACCAGAGAGATCTGAAGTTTTCTGTATTGGTCTGCATGCCTTCCTCCTGTACGTTCTGCAACTCGGTTCTGTTTTATGTTTATCTAGAAAGATTAAATCATATGCTTTTATTCTATTTCTTGTATTTTTAGATAGAAGCATATCCGCTTTCTTTCCTTTCAGGATCATGATTTGCTTGTCACGAATTTGTATTATTAGCTATAGAAGTTCTGTACACCTTATAATTCCAATGGATTTGTCCCAAGATTGATTTACCATAAATTAAGATTCATCTCACTAACAACATGAACTATAAAGACAAAATCATTAAAATAGAGTGAATCTCCTCGTGTTATCATTCTGAAGACAGGAAAGAATTGGACTCCTTAAGATATAGTGAACCTCCTTGTGTTTTCATTCTAAAGACACAAAATAATTAAAATCCCACAACATGATCCGACAACTCTCTTCTCAGGTATTCTCAGAAAAAGTTGTTCACAATGGATTCTATTTGGAGGAAATTTATATATGTACTGCTCCTTCAAGTCAGTGGATGTATAGAAAAATATTCTTAACTTTTAAGCTACTCAAAGTGTGAGAGCAGAAAGCAAAGATAGGACACATATACAATGGAAGGAGAGAAGCTTTTGGTTCTCTTCAATTAAGCTAGAAAATAAATTGGCTGAATACATTATGTGATTAAGGCCAACCAACTGTCAACTAACCTTTAATTATAAGGTTAGTTGAATTCACTGTCTCTTATGGCCAGCTTTTATAAGGCAGAATGTTATGCTTTCATGTTGTGCATTTATTTTCTTCGAGTATACTTGCTCAATATAAGGACATATTGAATTACATTTATCACTTTAATATAAAGTTAAACTATGCTAACACCCTTCCTTAGTAGTTTTACTTTTTATATCTCTGTTACTGGTTTGCTCCCCTGCAGCCCTGGATTTAGGTACGATACATTTTGAATTTGGGTTCATGTTCGTTTGTTGTGGGTTTGGACATGGTCATTTTATATCTCTGTTACCAGTTTGCTTCCCCTGCAGGCTGTGAGGCTGCATCCCTGGATTTGGGTACAATTCATTTTGGATCTGGGTTCAGGCTCTGTTCATCGTGTGTTTGGACAAGGTTCTGCAATTTTATACAGATTTGTTTAGGTACATCCATGGACGTACCTGGGTGAATCTGGGTTGCAAATGTCAAAGCCAGAATGTACCATTAGAGAATCCATGAGTTTTTACATGGTAAACATGGTAAACATAGTAACTGCATTTTCCATTTCAGGGTTTCTTTTTACATTCATGTATTCCAGATGATAAATATATCAGCTGTCATAGCACTGATGACTAACAATAGGCATTTGGCCATGTATTTGTGGCTCTTCTTAGAACTCTTCTTGGTCTCTACCTGAGCAAGTTGCAGCCTAGTAACTGAATCCAAGTTTCTTGTGTGTATAAATTACAGAGATGGCAGGCATAATTTATTTTTTGGCAGCATTTGATTTCAAACTTCATTTATCTCTTTCTGTAAATTATTATGGACCTTAAATCTTTTCAATTTCTGGAACTCATTGAAGTTCATTGCAATACCCCATGAAATAGGCAACAATCTTCGCAACCTGTAGATCCTTTGCTTCTTCCTACTCAATTCTAATGCTTCTCAGAACTTAGTTCTTGGTCTTTAATGTCCCATGTATATGAACTTTTTGCGTTCTTCGATTCTGAGCTTTCTTTCTGTCCTTGTTGATGGTTGAAGACTTTGTATTCTGAATGGGATATATTTTCATGGCTGCTTTGTTTATTATATACATTTTAGGTGGTTATCTGAACTTAATTCCTGTTTATAGGCTAGAATTGCAAACATTTATTGTTCTTATTTGTTTCCAGAATTCCTGTACCTGAACCTGAATCCAAATCAGTAATTTAATTTAATGTGGTGTTGGTGTGCGTTTTAATACCCACCGAACACAGAATAAAATGCCCAAAGACACTCTATCCTCTCTTGAAAAATCACCGCGTATGCTAAGATTGCGAGAAGATCATATGGCGATTCCAAGGTTTCTTTTGTCAGGTCTTGACGTGTGGATAAGATCAGTGGGCGTTGTGATTTGCTGGTAATCACAAGGGGACTTACGTTAGAATTTATTGGCAAGCCAAGGACTTAGACGGTTTTGACATTGAAGGCTCTTTCTTTTTGGGTTTTCTCAATTTTAGGATTTCCAAAAAAAAATGTAAAAATAGATAAGGGTTTAGGAGTGCTAATCTAATCCTAAGAATTCAAGAGACGGCGATGATTGGGTGAAACAAGGAACCACACTTTGTTTCGCCTCCTTGGGACAACTACGCAAAGTGGGTGCAATCTTCTAGGGGTGTGATTATGATTTTCATGTCCAGAATAAGACTGAAGTTAAGCATCCACAATTTAAGAGCTCAGGCTAACTTTACGCATTGGATACAAATCATCTATCCAAAGAAAGTATGAGCTAGATTTCACCAATCACCACTATCAGATCTATCATTCATTTAACAAACATTCAAATAAAATTCTACTCTAATTCTAATCTAAGTGTTGAAGGAGATATGTAACCTTGCACACCACTTGAAAATAAAAGTGATTCAAAGCAAATCATGCATAAGAGCTTTTATTAACGGAAATGGTCTAACGCAACAATTTCATATTACTCACTTCACCCCTTACAAATGAGGGGCGAGCTCAATTTATAGGCTCCCCAATTACAATTCAATGGCCAAGATTGATTGAGAATCAACGGTCAAGATTACAAAATAAAACCCTAATTAGGGCTTGTCACAATTAACTAGCTCTCGACCAATAAGAAAATTACAATTTGGGACACTTGTCTTTCTTGCTAAATATAAACCAACTCCATGGATAAGTCAAGTTCATTGAACCTAGACATGTTGACTTGGAACAATTTGATTGGTTGGAAGATGGCGAGGCACCACCTCAACGTGTTGGATGTCCTCCTTGGTCTCCTTGTTCTTTTTTCCATGCACTTGCCTTAGAATATCTTTCTTTGCCAATGACTTTGTCCTTTGTGTTTGTACCTTCCTAGCTTTGATCTTGGATTTCCTTCGGGATTTTGATTTCTTCTTCTCACTTGCATCAGAATCTGGAAGTCTCCCCTTTGAGCAGTTATTGAACTTTTCCTTCCTAATTGCTTTGAAGTTCCTTCCAGCGCCTTGAATATGGAGAAGAACTCTCCTATGCTTTCGCCAAAATGGAGGAAATTGGAACATTCTTTGTGAGGTATTTCCCATACTTATCCAAATTTTGGCTATTCAAGTTCATTCTGTAATGCCTTCATGTGGACCATTCAACACTTAGCCAAGATTTTGGCCATCTCTATGCTCGAATGAAGTTTGCCTGTGGATTTGTCTTCAATTCTGAGTTTGGCTTGCGTCAAGTAGGGCAGACTCCATCCTTGGGCAAGAATTTTATTTATTTCCTCTTTATTCCTCTTCATTTTTCCCGTTTTCTTTCCGACACTTAGTCAAAATTTGATCCTTTTATTGTAGGAAAATTTCACACTTAGCCAATTTTATGAGTTTTCCTTGGCGGACTTCATAGTTGTTGCACCACTTTGCTCATTTGTTAAGGCGGAGTTTGTCTTCCTTGTGCTATTTCCATCTTGCTCTCAGGCGGACTTCATCTTCTCTTGGACAAGGCGGACTTTGAAGTTGGTTGGACAAGATGCATTTTCCTCTAAGAGTACTTGATCTTGTGGCTGGACCTGTTGGAAGGCGGACTTCACCAATGCTTGGACATACTTCCCTGTTGGAAGGCGGACTTCACCAATGCTTGGACATGCTTCCCTGTTGGAAGGCGGACTTTGCCTTGTGCCTGCCATTGCTTTGGGTGAACTTTGCCAATGCTTAGACACTTCCTTTCTTGTGGCGTACTTTATACTTAACCAAACATCTGACTTAGTCAAAATTTTCAAATTTTCTCTCTCCTTCTGGGTTGGACGGACTTGGAGGTTTCTCTGCCATTTTGCATTTATGTACATGCCTTAGAAATTTATTTCATGTTGAGTTGGGCGGACTTCGTGTTTGCCTTGCCATACACTCTTCCTTCCGTGCCAAAGAATTTTATTCCGTCATGCCGAGGAGTGGATTTCATGCTAGCTTGATCCCCTCTCTCTCTAGGCATATATATTTTTTTTTTATCCATGCCTTAGAAAAATTTCCTCTCCCAAAGTTGGGCGGACTTCAACCTCTCCTTGACATTGGCGCACTTTAGCCTTGCTTTGTCCAAGGGCGGACTTGGACATCTCTCTGACATGGGCAGACTTGGAGGCTTGTCTTGCCAATCACATTTTTCTCCGTGCCTTAGAAAATTTCTATCATGGTGAGGAAGGGCGGACTTCATGATGGCTTGGCCATCTTCCATACTTGGCGTATTTTTGGCCAATGCTTTAGACAAATCTCTCTTCTCTCCTCTGGGCGAGCTTCACCTTCCCTTTTCCATCTCTTCTTGGCTTGGGCAAACTTTGGAGGCTGGCTTCCATTGACTTTTGGGGCGGACTTTGACCTTGCTTGGACAGGGGCGGACTTGGCAAGCTCTTTGACATGGCGGACTCTTGGCTCTCTCTACAAAGGGCGGACTTCATGCTCTGGCTTGCCAGTGGCGAGTTTCTCCAAGACTTGTGCTAGGGCGGACTTTGAGCTTGGCCCGCCATTCCCTTCCTTTGGCTTGCTAGAGGCAAGGGCGAACTTCATGTTTCTCATGCCATGGCGGACTTGGAGGCCTCTCATGCCATGGCGGACTTCAGCCTTGGCTTGCCAGTGCCTACCTTTGGCATGCCAAAGGTAGGGCGGACTTTGAACTTCTCATGCCATTCCCTTCCTTGAGGGCGCCATTCTCAGACTTAAGCATTTTTCCAAAATTTTTGCCATTTTTCAAACTTTTTCATTTTACCTTGATTTTCTTGATTTCTGGAGACGTGTTGATTTTCTGCTCTGTGGGATCCAAAAATAGAAACTTTTTCCCAAAATAGAAACTTTCCAAAAATAGAAAAAGCAAAAAGCATCCCTAAAAAATAGGAACTCCAGAATGGCCTAAAAATGCCAAAAATAAAAAAAGCAAAAAGCAAAAAAGCAGAATCCCTAAAAAATAGGAAGTGTCAGAATTGGCCGAAAGCAATGGCGTTCCTCGTCTACCGGGCCTTCTGAGCATTTCCATGACGTCTAAGCATAGAAACGGGTTCAAAATATCAACTTGACTAGGATGACTCTCAAAAACTCAAACTCCTCATTGTAAATAAAAAGATGATAAGCAGTTGCGATGCCCAGGCACGAAACCAAAAGCAAAAAGAAGGGGGTCCCCATTTGCAATGAGGCGATGTGTGAAATAGGTCACAACATGTGGAAACATGAAAAAGTTATCTCTCAATTAAATTGTTCAATACAGAGAGGTTTTGTAATGTATCTGCCACTTGTTCGTGAATTTGAAACTATATCAACTCAATGACACCTTTGTCAATCAGCAAAGGCATAAAATGGAAATCAACTGCTATGTGCTCAGTGCACACAGAAAACTAGATACTTGATCAGTTTGAACATATCTTGACTATCAGAAAATATACCCAGAGGCTGCTCCTGATGTAATTGTAATCAACCATTATCCTTCTCAGCCAAAACGCTGCATATGCAACAAGCAACAATCTGTTGTTTCCTGCTTATGCAATATCTTTCACTTCCTCCAAGGACTGAGGATATGTCTTTCCGTCACCCTTCTCTTATCAAAAAACCTGCTCTGATTCAAATTTGTATAGTGAACTAGCTGAAAATCATTCGAAAGTGAAACACCATGCCAAATTTGAAAATCCAATATGCCTTTGACATACCTTGGGATCCTCTTTGCTGCCCTCCACTGATCAACATTCAGCATAGTGATAAATCTAGTAACATTGTGTGAATAGGAATAAATCGAATGATCAACGAATTCAATGCAAATAGGAAATCAAATAAAAAACCCTAATCCAATGACCAAAGAGACCTAATCTTGATGAAGTGTGCACATTATCCAAATGAAAGTAATCAAAACAAATGTAAATCAAATCAATCAATTAACCTACTTTACCTCCACCGAAAATGCCTAGCCTTACTCCATTGTAAAGTATAAGATTATTCTTTTTAGTATGATATGTGGATTGCTCATAAACTTAGCATAACCTTGTTAAGCAAAAGCGAGATAGAAAAATTATAATTTGGCTGCAAATTCGAGGAGGGATTGAATGATCGAAGGATGGCTGATTTATAGGTTTTCAGGATATTGGATCAATGGTATGAGATGTAAAATGAGATTGATGGATGAGGATTGATGAGAGATCAGGAGGATCATGCATGAGACTGCATGGAGAGATGAACTGGAGTGAAGTCTAGTTCGCTCACTAAATTTTTGTGTTCCACGAAGTCTCTTGATGGGGGGATGTGGGGATGAGTTTTAGGGACGGACGGACCAAGGCCTAAGTTTGGGGATGGCGGCGAGGGGGTAGCAAGGTGGTGGCGGCATGTGATGGGGGTGGCGGTGGGTGTGGGTGGGCGGTATGGTGCAAATACATATAGTACTTGAAAAATTATTTATGAAAAGCTGTGTAAAGAATAAGTATAAGAATTGCAAATGAAACTTTGGCATACCAATTAAAGTTTAAACTAATAAACATTAAAAACATGGCAATGATTGCATTGAACGTTAACAATGGTGGATAGATGTTTGAGGGCAAATAAAAAATAAGTATAAGGAATTGCAAATGAAACTTTATCACACTACATAAAGTTTAAACTAATAAACATTAAAAAAATGGCAATGATTGCAATGAACTTTAACAATAGTGGGTGGAGATTTGGGGTCAAGGGCAATGCCCTTTGCGAGGTCAAGGTGTAGTGTCCCTTGTGGGGGTGTGCCCCTAGTGGGGTCGAGGGGCAGCACAAATTAAGGCCTTTAAAACCTCAGAAACCTTCATGGCGAATGCCATTTTCACGATTTTATTGCTTATCTTTTGCAACACCTAGAAGTCTCTGGGACGCTTGGGAGACTCCCCAAAGTCTCTTGAACATCCTAGAGACGTCCCAGAGTCCCCAAACTAGGTGGCATCTTGGAGACCTCCCCAAACCCCAAAAAAAATATGTTTTTTAAATTTTTTACCTTTTTTTGCCTGTCGGCCGTGGGAGATGCTTGGGCATCCTCAAGACGGTTGAGGGACTCTTGGGAGTCCCTTGGACATTTCGGGGATGTCTTGGTGTCCTTGCCAACCTGACAGCGTCCTGGAGGTGGGGGAGCAATGGGGGGATGTCTCCTCATGTCCCCACGTCTCAGAGACGTCTTCGTCCCAGAAACATGGGGATTTGGGGGGAACGCGTCCTTGTAGTACACTGCTAAATTTATCAAAGATCACTAAATTTAGGGGAGTTCACTATTTTTAGGAATGATCACTAAATTTAGTTTATTTTTTAATTTTAGGGTTTAGAAGAATAAAGATAGAATTGGATTTTTTTTATTTTTTTTTGACAGTAGGAATCGGTCAGGTATCTGTCCCCCTTATAAATTGCAGTGCGCCTGGTAAACTTTTTTCACGTGACCGATGATGCTGGTGCGACATGCCCTACAATACCATGGGGATGGTGGGGAGACTAGAAGATAGAATTGGATATAATTAGCAAATAAATAAAATAATTATTTTATTTATTTTTAGAGAAATGTGCAAATTAAATAAATTAAAATAATTTATTTAATTTTGGAGGAATAATTAGCTAATTAAATAACTAAAAATTACTTAATTATATGGATGAGAAGAATGCATGATTTTATTTAAATAATTAAAAATATTTAATTGTGTGTATAAAAGGATAATGCAAGATTAAATTAAATAATAAAAAATTATTTAATTATGAGGATGGAAGAATAATTGAGAATTATTTAAATAATTATAAATTATTTAATTAAAGTGGATGAGAGAAAATGAATAATTAATTAAATAATTAAAAATTATTTAAAATGTGGGTGGGTGCTTAATTAAATAATTGGAGATTATTTAATTAATAGTGATGAAAGAGGTGATGAGTGATGATGATTGGAAATGATGAATTAGAAGAATGTATTAGACATTTTAAGGTGTCTACACATAGCTAGTAACAAAGAAACCACCAGGCCCAGTAAATGAAAAATATATTGGGCCTAATTTTTGATATGATGATTCAACAACCTGTTGAATAGAAATACTTAGAGCTTAGTTTTAAACTGGTCCCCAAATGATGATCATTGGGTTACAATTTCACATCTTGAATTTCTTAAACAGCCCTCGAGTTACTTTTGTTGAAATAAACACACTCTTTATGTTTGCGAGAATTCAATCCACAAGCAATAGTATACATGACCTAATCATGCCATGCCAAAAGTAGAGCATAGATCTAGTTTTATCTTGCCAAAATTGTTGACCTTGCTTCCCATTTTAACAAAGTGTACAGTTTCAATAAGAACGATAACAATTATCTAAAGAGTGGCATTGAGTTCATACAATTCATTCCCTTACTCTTAGGGGAATTATTCTACAACTTATTTGAAGTGTTTTCAATTATTTAAAATAGGCAATTAAATAATCTCATCCTAATTGCAATTTCATTCTTTGATGCTTCTTAATTGGATACTAATTGAATGTGAGAAGTTCATTTTAGCAGCTACTTGATTTACATTACTAGTTTCAAGGCATGGTTTTGACTAACCTCAAGCAAACCAGTGGTATGCATAATTAAAGTTATAACTTGGTCTTTCGGAGACGCAATTGTTAGTTTGGTCATCAGTACCAACATATGCTTTTTCCTCTTAATAAGTACATGAACTTTCATTCACTTGTTTCCAAATTCTAGAATATATGAAAAACACTTGTAATTAATTAAGCCTGTCAAACAACTTAGTACAAGTTTTTGGACATTTGTATTGCCCTTAATTCTAAACTTTTGAACATGATTTTAGATTCACGAATTTTATTATATGCCTATTGAGGAATATACTCTTGTAATGAAATTCAATTTGAATATTTGAATATTTTTTAAAGTCTATTTTTGTTTGTGATCTTTTATGTTTTATGCTAGAAGTTATTGTGCTATATATTCTTAATTTTCAGCTCATGCACATGTATCTTGTAACTAATTTTTCCCGAAAGTTACTTTGGCACTTGAATACAATATATTAAGCCATGAAGTCTTATTTTATGCTATTATAAGGTTGTCTTTTTTTGGATTTTAGTCTTCTTAGAACTTTGTACGAATTTGCTTTTGATCCAATTGCAGCTTTTCTAAACATGGATACTCTCAGTTTTTTGATTTACTATTTAAGTTCATGAAAGTGTTTACCTTCTCATCAACATATTTTCACTGTTAGTTTGGAAAATCTTGAGAAAGTTTGCACTAACTAGTAAGTGAAGTGCAGTCTTATGGTGCTGAAATTCGCAAGGTAATATAGTGTAATAACCCACCCTTTATTTTTTTCAAATTTGCACCCGTTAGCATTAGCCAAATAGTAATGATAGACAACCGAATAAGCAACCCTCCACTTTTTGATCACCTAGATCCCAATGAGGGCAAGGTGAGAGCATACGGTGAGAAGGGGATCTTTGCATTAACTGGAAATCAAGCTAACTGAAAGCAAACACCTTCCACTTTTTGATCACCTAGATCTTGATGTGATCTTTGCATTAACTGGAAATCAAGTTAATTGAAAGCAAACACCTTCCACTTTTTGATCACCCAGATCCCGATGTGAGCAAGGTGAGAGCATACGATGGTAAGGCTTACAATAATTGAACTTCTAAGCAACCACTTCTTCAGTGGGGTGAGTAAGCAAACCAAGTTCATGAAGGGAAATCATATGCTTATTCAATGGGAAATGCAACAAAGTAAATAAACACTTGGCGGGAAGCCGACCAATCCAAAGAAGAGTCCTTTGCTTGTTCAACAGGCATAACATGAAAGAAATCTAAAACTCAACCACTTATTTAGTGGGAGTAGCATATAACATAAGGAAGCTCAAACATTTATTTAGCGAGAGCATAACTTGTTCAGAGGGGTAAGTAGCAATGCAAATACAAGAGCGATCACCAATGGTACTACCGATGGCGTTACAATAATCTCATTATGAGAATGATTCATAACTTCACATACTATTGTTATCCTCGGGAAATGATAAGAACGTGAAGCATAACTCCCCCAAAAGATGATACATTGAGATTATAAGAACTCCCCTACAAAATACCACAAATATACCTCGATATGAAGTCCCAAAATGATGGGCAATGATCACGAACTTCACTACCACAGGTCTGATGCACTTTTTAGGTCTGATACAAAGCGGATAGCAGGCTGGAAACACCAATCAACAATCATCCATTGAGCATAACTTCATCAAAATGCCATAAAGTCTCTCACAAACACTTTCAAAGCCCGATACTAGGCTAGGCACCAAGGTGCAGCCAAGATAGCAACCCCAAATGGTCTGGATAGCAACAACAACCATCCAAACTCCCACAAGCCAAGCTGTGCGACCTAGCAAGGAGGGCGACCAGCAAGATAAAATCAGGTTCTCCACCAAAAAATCCACAAATTTGAGCAAAGGGGCACCCAAGGTGAAGAAAGCCAATGATCAAACACACTCAAAAAGTTCTCCAACCCTCCAAAGTGTGTGAGCAAAGATGTGGTACGGCTAGGGTAAAGAATATGAACCAGCAAACTGAAAAACTCCAGAAATCTCTTCAAAATGCCCCCAAAGTCGCTGCACAAATAGTTATCATACCAAAACATAGCTAGAAATCATCATAAGTAACCAAAACTGAAAACAAACCATCACCGATAAGCTCCAATGGTGATTACTAAATGCAATCACACTTCACCAGCTAGGGATTATCTTTCAAATTCGAAACCAAAAATCTAAAGAGGGTTTTCGTCTTTTGAAGATTCAGGAAAGAATACTCTAGTTCCAATCCGGCAGCATAACTTTATCTCCAAATTGTATAATTAAAATGAGAGCAAGAGGGAGGCATAAACAAGACTTGAGACCTAGACGTTCAAACTCCTTTTCCCTCCTAAAGGGATGCCCTCCTAGGGAAAATAATATTTAATTTAAATGCCACTTTAAACCTTCATCTTGGGCGTCCACTTTAGCGAAGGCAAAAAAACATCTTTTAAAAACAACTTAAAGTTACCATGTCTAGGCGTGGGGGTCCAAGGGGCCTTTTTAAAACTTTATAATTTACAACTTAAGTTGCCAAACTTGTCTTTTTCAAACTCAAGGATGGTGGATGCACTGAATTGTCAAAACTAACATAACTCATCAACTGAAAATGCCACCCCTGCTAAAACTGGAAACTTGGTACTGAACTGCTACTAGGGCCATTGCTAGAAATAACACTTACTAAAAATAGCATACTTCTAAAAATAGTAAGTGTATTTGAACTCAAAATAAGCCCAATTTGAGATGTAGCTGTGACTTACTAAAAATAGTAAGTGCTAAAAATAGACATTGCTAAAAATAGTAGTTACTACCCACCAAGGCTCTTAGAAAACCCAAAAAAACCCTAAAAACTTTTTGGCAATCATTTGCAATTACCCCCTGAAAGTGTTGGTAAGAAACATCCAAGAATCTTGGAATCCCCTGAAATGCCTCCGAATAGCCTATGGGTCTCTAGAAATAGGTTAACGGTCACTAAAATGCTTAGGGCTAAAAAGGGGACATTACATATAGGCCTTGAGGCCTTTGCTGCTTTAGGAAAAAGGTGGTAATGTCTTCTTAAAAAGAACAAGCTCAAAATTTGGGAACAATTAGGAACCTCAGGGTAGGACCTAAACCTTGAGGGAAAAAACTAAGCCTTTAGATCTACAGTATTGAAAAATAGTCATGTTTAATGTATATTGCATCTATATCTTGTGTTATTAGTGTATCTTACAACCACTCTCTTTAGGTACGTATAGGCATTTACAAGATGTTGAAGCCTTTGAACATGTTAGAAAGTTAGAACTTACAATTGGGTTTAGCAACTCCCAGATAGTTAAATACAAAGTGCTAGGCAGTATACTATGAGGCAAAACAAACAATGTCAAGCTTGACCAAGTTTTCTATGTTGTGACATTTTCAACAGCATTCAACAACCCGAACTTGTTAAAAAGTGCATCATTGTTATCATCCTATCATGATATTACATAGTGCAAATCCCCTTATTTACTTTTGTGAATTTGTACAAGAAAAATTGTTTGTATTGTGCTCAAAGGTACATTTTCTATAAGTTTTCCATGAGTATTGAATATTATCATATTCATTTGAAGTTGTTTTAATTTTTTTTTAAGATATAATAATGGGGGGTTCTATAGGGGTCCCTACCTATCAAAAAGAAATATTACATAGCTTGCCTACGATTGTGAGCTGCAAACATCTAGCTAATATTGTCAAGTCCACAATAAACATATTGCCACAACCATCAACTACTAGAACCCAAAACTGCCCTCCAAATATGAAATTTTTTTACAACCATATGGCAATCCAAGAGACAAAACAAGGCATAAACTAGTGACACATAGCACTATACCACACCCCTATTGCTCTTTGTTGCTATTCGGAGCTTGGCTGAAGTCCACCACCTCCTCCATCCAAGGAACATTTTTGTTTCCAAATGGACCCCTTGGATTACTTGCCAACATGGGCACCCTTATGTCATAACAAATTTCTTGTTGATGCCAAGATTTGTTTAAAGAAGAACTATAGAAAAAAAGGGATTGTGTAATCATCATTAGCTTCCAAATGACCATAGAATCGATGAGCATGCAACTTGGATAACACTTCACCAACATATCGACAATATGCTTGCAAGACTTGAATTTCTCTCCCCATATCATTTAACACATTTACGAAATCCTCTTGCTATGATGGAGATGATGTTGAGCCAACACCTTTTCCGTCCATTGTTTGCACCTTTGACCCAACCCCCTAATTGATTTCCAAATCATCATTCAAAAGAATTGATTAGGAAGACAGATTTTGAGAAGCCATAGATAGGGAGATAGAGTGCCAAATTTGCAACAAAATCCTCTTTGATAGTCACTTTATAGTGACAACTTACAACTATCCAATAGCACTAGCTTGCCCAAGATAGATTTGACGAACCTAGAATGGTTGGTTCTTGACATGCAATTATGCATTGTAGATGGCTTTTGGTGCCAGATTCACTTGTGCATATTGCTTTATAGCTATTTGAATCCTACTCCAATACCTTTTAGAATTCAACAGCTTTTCCCTAAAAATATAAGAATTATGCTCTAACCACAAGCCCCATAGGGTGCATAATATAATAATATTCTATAATCCTTTCAAAATTTTCACTCCTCTTGGCCAAGAACTTAATTGAACCTAGCATAACCTAGATAAGGCCCATTAGTTTAAGTGATCTATATCAAATGCTTGTTGAGAAAGAGCAACATAGAAGCAAATGATCCACTATCACCTCTTGCTCACAAAAAAATCTTGAGGGACCGAAGAAACCTCTTTTCTTCAAATTATTATGTCATATTTTTTTGAGAGCTGCTAACTAGGCAAAGCCATTGCTCTTGGGAGGTGTTGTAGAACAACATATGAATGAACTAAGCCAATTCTTCATGTTTTGACTATTAACCTTCTTTAATAGTTTATAGCTTGAGGACGCATCATAAATACTTAAACTTATTATGATTCCAAATTACCCTATTTGGATAGTTGAGGAAAGAGATAATAATAGTATGGAGAATAGAAGATAGGAGAATTTTTTTAATCCTCTTGAATTGGTAGCTCATCCAAAGATTTCCAAATGTATAACTTGTGACCATTACCATCCACCTTTGTCCAAGAACCTCTCCCTTTAGTTCCCCAACGCTTGGATCAAGTTTCAAATGCTTCTACAAGTTTAGGGGAAGAAGATGAGGGAGCTTTACCTAGCCATAAATTGCTTTGGAAGTTCACACCATCCCCATTTCCCAAACTCCATGAAAGATGATCTTGACTTAGGAAACAAGACTTTTTTATTAAACTCCAAATAGAAGAGCACTTTGGAAATGTCCTAGCATTTAACAAGCCATGAGCATCTTCCATTTGGAAATATTTTAAGAGAATAAGTTTGCTCCATGTCTCCTCTGGTAGCACTAACATTCTCCAAGAGATTTCCACACTTGATGCTATGTTCTGGTTTGCCAAATATTTTTCCCTAGCACCTCCCAGCTCCTTAAGCCTACACATCTTCTCCCATTTCCGTAAGGGGAACTTCTGAACATCTTTCGTCCCTTGCCATCAGAACATTTTGCAAGTTTTATGGATTTTTTCTAAAACCAACTTAGGTATAGGGAGCATAAAAAGGAACAAGATTGAGATTGCTTGTAATATTGCTTTTATCTTCAAGATCCAACTTGCAAGACTCAGCCACCTCCCACTCTGGGCCCTTAATCATTTGCTTATATGCTGAATTAACTCCTCCCATAAAGAGTAGTTATTTTTTCCAACAAACATTGGTAGCCCCAAGTATTTACATGGGAGAGAAGCTATGTTGAATTCCAGAATGAGAGCAATTCTACCTTGCTTTTGAAGCAAAGTTTTAAAGCTTTTTCTTTTTTCTTTTGCTTATCCTTGTTTATGTGTTTTCTTGAGGCAACATCATAACGATCTAAAAATTATTTGTAGGCTATAGCTTCTCTTCTTTCCAAATTCCCAAATAAAATTGTGTCATCAACAAATAGTTGTGAGTAAAGGTATCTACTTGGGGAGAGACATGTATCCCTTAAATATTTTCTTGACTTCTATATTTAGAAATTAACCGACCAAGGTCATCAACCATTAAAATGAAGGGGTATGGGGCCGACAGGTCATCTCAATGAAGTCCTTGTTTATTTTTAAAGAAACCTTCTAAAGCACCATTTACTAACATTGAAAATCATACATCAATAACAACTTGGAATACCCAACTTATTAAGTGATCTCCAAGTCCATATGCTTCTAGTACTTTTCTTAAAAAGTGCCAAGAGATTTTGTAATATGCTTTTGCAACATCTAATTTTATCACCATACCACACTCATTACTTTTTTGTAGAGAGTGTATCACCTCATGCATAATTAACATCATCCAAAATCTATTTGCCTCTTGGAAAATCTCCTTGTTCCTTTTCTACCAAATTCGAAAGGAGCCCTTTAACTCTTTCCACAATGACATTCGAAACACTTTTGTTTGTTGTGTTGTATAAAGCTATTGGGTGGTAATCATTGAAAGAAGTGGCATTCTCTTTTTTACATACTAGAGCAGAAAAGTACATTTGAAATTTTTGAGAACTCTTCTTGGATCTCATTTACAACAACTAAAGTTCCTAATCAATAATATAACAAAAAGATTAGAAGAACCTTTCATGCAAACCATTTGGGCCTAGAGCAAAGTCTTTTTTCAATCAAAAAATTGCTCCTTTCACTTCTTCCTTTGCCATAGATGCCATCAACTGTAATAACCCACCCTTAAATTTTTCCAAAAAGTTCACCCGTTAGTGTTAGCCAAAATGCAATGATAAGCAACCCTTACTTTCTGATTGCCCAGATCCCAGTGTGGGCAAGGTGAGAGCATACGGTGGAAAGGGAGTCTTGCATTATATGGAAAGAACAAGCTAATTGAAAGTAAATACCTTCCACTTTCTGATCACCCAGATCCCGGTGTGGGCAAGGTGAGAGCATACGGTGAAAAGACTTACAATTAAATTCTTCTATGCTACCACTTCTTCAGTGGGGTGAATAAAGAAAGCCAAATGCATGAAAGTAAACATCCGCTTATTTAGCGGGAAGTACAAGAAAGGAAAAGCACTTGGTGGCAAGCCAACCAACCTTTGCTTGTTCAGTGGGCATAACAAGAGAGGAAATATAAGAACTCGACCACTTATTTAGTGGGAGTAACAAGTAACCAAAGTAAAGCTCGACCACTTATTCAACGGGAGCAACCACTTGTTCAGTGGGGTGAGTATCAAATGCTAATACAAGAGCATTCACCAATGGTACTACCGACGGTGTTACAATGAGCTCAACATAATCAAATCAAATCATTATATATTGCTGTTATGAGAGGCAAGTAACATTGATGTGAAGTAAAACACCCTCCCAAGATGCTACAATGAAGAAAAACAACACCCCCTTCAAACTAGAACAAGTATACCTCAAGATATCGTCACCGGAGGTCAATGGAAGGACAAACAAGCTGCTAAAACAGGTATAAAACTCAGAACAACAGTCTGATATGCACATACAGCGGGTTAAATACACCAACCAACAACTCCCAAATGAGCACAACTCCCTCAAATCACCTTGAATCCCTTCCAAAATGTTTGCAAAGAAAATGCATAGGCTAGGCGCCTCCCAAACACACAAAACGACAAGGATGAAGAGCAGATTACTATCACCAAGAACCAAGTATCAAACCCCCAAGAGGTACGGCCAGCAAGAGGGGCAATTTGCTCCTAAATTTTCATGCCACCTTCATAAATTCTGATTTCTTGCACCATGGGTTGCCTCAACTTGGCAAATAAGAATGAACAATGCCCACAAAAAGATCTTCGAACCTTCAATCAACATGAACAATGCAATGGTACAGCCTAGGGCAAGAAAGAACAACCAGAAAACTGAAATCTTCTAAAATCACTTCCAAAAATGCCTCCAAATTGCTGCAAGAAGAGTTAACACACCCAAACATAGCTAGAAGACATCAAAACAACCCATAATAAAAAACAAACTGAAAAGATTTCACCAATATCACCAATGGAGCCTCTTGCAGTGAAGCCACTCCAATGTCCAGCTAGGGAGTATCTCACAACTCCGAAACTAGAGCAACCTTGAAGGTTTTCGTCTTCAAAGCCCTTGAGGGGATTCAATCATCACTCCGACAACATTTTGTTATCATCAATCAACATAGTCAAAATGAGAGAAAGAGGGGTGTATATATAACACTTTGAAACTCAAAGATTTGAAATTTTTTTCTCTCCAAAAGGGGACACACAACTTGAGGAAGAATATTAAATTTAATTTTATTTCTTTTTCCCTCTCATCTAGGCATCCAACTTGAGCAAGCACATGAACACCTTTTAAAAACAACCTTTAGTTGTTACTCCTAGGCATGGGAGTCCATAAAGGTTACTTTTTAAAAACTTTATAACTTGAATAACTTAAATTACCATTCTTGCCATTTTTGAACTCCAAGATTGGTGGAACCACTGAATTGCCAAAATTGACAGAATCCCAAAGATTGAAACTACCACCACTGCTAGAAATAGCACTTACTAAAAATAGCATACTGCTAAAAATAGTAAGTGTGTCCAAACTCAAAATAAGCAAATTCTGAGGTGTAGTTGTGACTTACTAAAAATAGAGATTGCTAAAAATAGTAGTGATTGCTCAACAATGATCTCAAAAAACCCAAAAAAACCCGAAAATCCCTTTGGCAAACTCCCGTAAGAACTTCTTGAAAAATAGACTAGAAACCTCCAAAAATCTTGGAAACCCTAAAAATGCCTCCAAGTAGCCTATGGGACTCCAAAAATAGGCTAATGGCCATTGAAAAGATGAAATATGCCCCCTTGTTAGGATAATTTCTTTTTTGATTTTTGCCTGTCTTTGTTTTTTGATGAATGTTTTGTGCTTTTGAAGAAATTGCTAGTTAATGCATACAATTGTAAAATGAAGAAATGCTGAAGCACAAATATAATATTATATCATTTAGATTTATTATTGCCTTGAAATTACATAGAAAACATTCATACCCGGATGACAATTTTTGGTCTTGAAAGCGCTGTGAAACCATGAAGGATGATCTCTAGGAAACCGATGAAGCTTTGTGATAACCTTTGAAATAAGATTATCTCTCAAAATGTCCTTGGGTGATCTTCCACACTTGTAGTTATTGTTCTCTTTGAGGATTTTCGACCTCAAGAAAGCATGAATCTTCAAACTACAACAAACCCTTGCTGAAGCTCTTCTCCAAATTTCTTCAAACAAGAATAATCATCCAAAGTTTCCAAAATGACCTTCAAATGCCCTTTTATAATATTCAATTTGCATTTGACTTCATCTCATTTAATTTACTTTAATTTCATTTTCTTTTCCCTCCTTTTTGGTGCACAACTTTATAATATAAAGTATACTTTAATAATCACTTATATCCTTTTAATATAAAGTCCCCTTTAAATATACTTTAATAATGCATAAAGTTAAATTATTTAATTTAACTTTATTGTTTGGTGTTATTAATACTTAATGCATAAGACCAATATTACCAATATAACTCCAGGATATAATTATGCCACCATGCCAGATATAGAAACTCTACCAACTGACCATACCAGTGACTTACTATAAATAGTAAGTATGCATTAAAGTCTCCTGAATGGCCTCTGAAAGGCGCACCACCAATAAACTGGGACAAAGAGTTGAAGAATATTGAAATTAGCACCAAAGGGTATGCTGTTGAACCAAAGATTACCCTCAAAAGGGTCCCCTAAATACTTTGTTAGCCTACGGGGACCAGTTGGTAGACTAACCATTGCACCTAACCACTGCCTAGGACAATGGGACATTACAAAAGCATAGGGCTAAAAAGGGGACATTATAGTCCTCCCTTCCCAAAGATTGCTTGTCCTCAAGCAGTGCCACCACAACTCCAGAAACAATAGACCAATCCACATAAAACCAAGTAAGATCCCAGGGTCCCACGTCCACTTTAGGAAGGACCCACCATGGTGACGCTGCACCACTCTGATCACAAGTGTAAAACCTTTGTGCCAAAATTGCACTATTCCCTCTTGTAACCCCGAAATGTTACCATCCACAAGACTCCATCTATCATACATGGGAGGCTTGAATTCAACACCTTGCAACATCTCTGAGAAGTCCGTATCTGCAATCCCACTGCCTAACATGATCTTGGGAAATAGGAAGGAAAGTTTGCTCAACCCAAAACCATACTCCTTAGCATATCTCCTCATAGTGTCAAGAAGAGCCATGATTGCAAATGTGACTCCCTCCAATCTTCTTGCAAAAAGGAAAGCCATCCCTCGCAAGAGTTCAACAAGCTCCCCACCAAAACTCCACATACAACCATGAAGACTTCTGAAAACTTTGACTATTCCAACTCCAAGAGTCTTTGAATAGTGAAACCAAATATGCAGGAGTTTGTTGTCATGAACCAACATCGAGGGAGAACTACCATGGTTTACATCACAAACCTTCATAAGATGAACTCTCTGAGTTTGGAAGGTTCGAAGAAATGGATAATCATTGCTGTTCAAAACTGGAATCAACAAGGTACAACCCGAGTTTAGTGCTTTACACAAGGGATAACAACAGCTCCAATGAAATTCCCAAGTATAAGCATGTGAGATGAGCATTGTGTTGCACCCAAACAACTCAAGAGTGGTTGGGAAACACTCCCAAGTCACCTCCAACTAAAACCCCTTACTACCTTGACAAGAAATACCGTGCCAACTCTCCTGAATGAGAACAACCCCAAACTTAAGGTGGCTGTTCTGCAACCAAACAGCAAGCCCAAGACTAAGAATCTGACCCATTCTCTGCCAATGAACACTCCCAGGAGTAACGATTCGTCCAATGCTCCAATCCCTACTTAAAATCTCTCTCCAATCCATTTGCGGATGAACAATAGGAATCACAAAATGGTTGGTAAGAGGAAGAACAATGTTACAAATTCTGAAATTTTGATCCTTATCCTTCCAAGGATCTTTTCTATTGTTCCCAATAAGCTCCAACAATCCTTGTTGAGAATCCCAAGCATGGATACTCAACCAAGAATGACCTCCAACACACCTGGAAAGGTACACATCACAACTCCAAATCCCATCTAAAACAATATGCACATCCAAGAAATTAGTAACTTCTTTGGTAAATCCATGTATTCCATCCATGTAAGCTCCAACAACTTTCCTTGCTGCTGTCCTGGAACTTCCAACAACTACCAAACCATGTTTTGATAGCACATTAATGTTTAAGATGCCATGTTCCAACACTCCCCATGTGGAAACTTCATCCTTAACCCCACCTATGCATTCATTATCAAGCAACCTTGGAAGACCAAGTTTTGACACATCCTCTTGATTTGATCTCAAATCATCAATAAGTTGGGAACCACACTCTATCTTATGCTTGGAAATTTCCCTAGATGTCTCATCTTCCACTACAAAGAGTGGATTGTCATAAATTGACTCTGCACCCATTTCGAAGAGAGGATTATCAAGAATTTGATAGTCATTCCCTTTCTCTTGCTCAAATCCAACTTGCTGATCCAAATCTGCACATGCAAGTTTTTATTTTTTGGAGAATCTCTCTAAGTCAAATTCCTCTTGAAGACTATCAAGCTCATCAATTACTTGCTTAATTTCTTTAGCTCTTTGTTCATTCTCTTGCTCCTTTGAAAGCTTGGTATCGGCTAGCTGATCTTCTACCTCCATTAGTGTCGTCCAAGTATTTTCTAATATGTTTTTTGTCGAAACTAGCTCAAGAGACAGCTCATCAACCTTTTTCGCCCTTTCTTTGAATACACTAATAGCCTTTTTTGCAAGTTCAATGTCATTATCTCGATCTCTAATCAAGTGCAAGTACTCTTCTTTCACTGTTTCCAAAGAGTCTTTGATAAGATGCAAATTTGAAGAAGTATTTCTTCCCTCAACACTGTTTTGCATGAGGTTTTCAAGGATCTTGTAAGTGTTGTCCAACTTTGTGAGGACTTGAATCTCCTTCTCAATGGTGACCAAAAATTGATTCTTCAATTCACATAACTCCCTAGGTCTTTGTTCAACCAAGTGACTTGCTTCTCCATGTAACCAAGTTTTGGAAATATCTTCATTGTCAGGAGCCATTTGATCTTCTAAATCTACTTCCTCCTCACTGTCACTTTGATCAAAAGTCATGGTAGCCCCCAACCCAATCAATGAGTAACTACTGATTGCTGATTTAAAATCCTCATCAAGTTCCATATTGTCATGTTCCTCTACTGGATTCTTTGAGAAGTTGAGCCGATATTCTTTATGTATAGGAGATTCTCACTCAAAATCTAGATTGCCATCATTGGAATGATGAAGATGCTCTCCAATAGGTGTTGTTCTGAAAATTTCAGTAGCATTAAACTCATCATTAGTGGCTACAACCTTCTCAAAGACGTCATTTTGGAGCTTCGCCGTACAAGCTTCTTCTTTAAAGACATCTTCTTCTTCAACAACAATCTCATGGCTTACATTGTGTTCTGAGTTTTGAACATCATCTGGTTCAAAAGGAAATTCATCCCACGTAGGATCCTTATTTTGCTTAGGTGCCAACACACCTGGCTCCCATGTGCTAAAGGGCTGATTGCTTGGCTCAAGGAAATTGTGAACATTGTACTCCTCATGATTGGCTGTCCTTGTGAATAAGTCACTCTTCAACTCCCTAGTACTAGCATTATGATAGTCATTCACCTCCATATCTTGCAATATCGAATCAGTCCTAACCAATCCTCTTTGTTCACCACATATTGGACTAACTGGGTTGCCATCATATGTATGAACAACATCCAACTCAACGTCATCCAAGCCACCATTTTATTCCTTGCTAAGACAAGGTAAGGGTGATGAAGCAATGCTAGGTTCCCCTAGAGGAATAACCATTGAACTCATACCTCCCTGAAACTGATCCATCATGAAGGTTCGACAATTTCCATGGTGGTATCTTCCTCAAACTTCATGTGTTCTTCATTTGAAGTTTCAATAGGCGACTTTTCTTCAATCTTGTAGTCATCTTGTAGTGTCATAAGCTCTTCACTTGTAGCTTCATTTTCTTTAGGACTTAAGAGTCCCATCATCAATGCATGTTGACTGATTTTTGCCTTCCTCGTGCTTACTTGTTGGCTGTAAACCACATACAATTACGTCTTCTTTCTCTGATCCTTCTTCAATGGAAAGTTCTGATTTTTCTTTCATTGTTCTTCTAATGTACTTAACCAAGCTCATTTTTCTAGGTTTCAATATTACAACACAACCCAAGAAAGAGTCAAAAGAAACCATGTTTCTAAACCCATCAAGCATGCTTTGATACTCTTTCAAAAGTTGAATGGCTTCCTGTTCATAACTCCTCTTGAGCTGATCTTCAATCCTGCTGAAAACCATTGTCTAAACTCTAAATTTCACTGAATCCCCAACAGGGTGGCAAGAAAATTGGCTCTGATACCACTGTAATAACTCACCTTTAATTTTTTCCAAAAACTTCACCCGTTAGTTTTAGCCAAAATGCAATAATAAGCAATTGAATAAGCAACCCTTCACTTTCTGATCACCCAAATCCTAGTGTGGGAAAGGTGAGAGCATCTGGTGGAAAGGGGGTCTTGCATTACATGGAAAGAACAAGCTAACTGAAAGTAAACGCCTTCCACTTTTTGATCTCAGATCCCCATGTGGGCAAGGTGAGAGCATACAATGAGAAGGCTTACAATTAAATTCTTCTATGCTACCACTTCATCAGTGGGGTGAGTAAAGAAAGCCAGATGCATGAAAGTAAACATCCGCTTATTTAGTGGGAAGTACAAGAAAGGAAAAGCGCTTGGCGGAAAGCCGACCAACCTCCGCTTGTTCAAAGGGCATAACAAGAGAGGAAATATAAGAACTCAACCACTTGTAGCGGGAGTAACAAGTAAGCAAGGTAAAGCTCGACCACTTATTTTGTGGGAGAAACCACTTGTTCAATGGGGCAAGTATCAAATGCTAATACAAGAGCATTCACCAATGGTACTACCGATGGTGTTAAAATGAGCTCAACATAATCAAATCAGATCATTACATACTGCTGTTATGAGAGGTAAATGACATAAATGTGAAGTAAAACACCCTTCCAAGATGCTACAATGAAGAATAATAACACCCCATTCAAACTAGAACAAGTATACCTCAAGATATCGTCACTAAAGGTCAATGGAAGGACAAACAAGCTGCTGCAACAGGTCTGAAACTCAGAACAACAGTCTGATATGCCCATACAACGGGCTAAATGCACCAACCAACAACTCCCAAATGAGCAAAATTCCCTCAAATCACCTTGAATCCCTTCCAAAATGTCTGCAAATCAAATGCATAGGCTAGGTGCCTCCCAAACATACATAGCAACAAGGATGAAGAACAAATTACTGTCTCCAAGAACCAAGTATCGAACCCCCAAAGAGCTATGGCTAGCAAGAGGGGACATTTGCTCCTAGATATTCATGTTGAGTATCTTGTCATTGATGTCAAGGTTGAGCTGCTTGCTTGTGCTCTTGAGTTGCTTGCGTATGTGTCGATCTATTTGGTTGCTTGGTTAAGCTGCTTGCCTACTTGCTTGAGCTGCTTGCGTGTTTGGTTGAGGTGCTTGCTTGTCTACTTCACCTGCTTGGTTGTGTGCTTCAGCTACCTGTGTGTTTGCTTAAGCTACTTGGTAGTCTACTTCATCAACATTCCTTGCCAAATTAGATTGCCAAGTCTGCTGTTGAAAAGTCTTGCCAAATCATATGCCACATCACTAAGTTGAATTTTCAAAAGGTTGATTTATTAAAGGCACGGTTTGTGTTATGGCGGCGGCTTTTTATTGCAAATTACTTTTTCTTCCATGCACACAAATTTCTATTCTTGGTGTTAGCTTTAGATTTTGGAGGCGGCATAATATTATGAGGTGGCGTTGAATTTCATGGTTGTAAGGCGACTTCCTTTTTGAACATTTGTTCTTCATATTCTTGCAAATATGTTTTACGAGGTGGCTAAATTAGAATAGAATAGAAGACTTTTAACATCCATGAGACCAAAAGAAGGCCTATGGGAAGTACTAAAAAACTTCTTCAACATTCATAATATCGGTTTATTTTTTGACATTGATTCTCTTTTAGAAAGAAATTTGAATTCGTGGTCTTCGTGGCAATCATTTCTAGCAAACCTTTTATCTTCAGATTGTCGTGGCTCAGACGTATTTATTTGTAGTCCTATAATTTAAAATGTTTGCCTTATTTGGGAAAAACATATGATGGTTTTTGTGGCACTAAACATTATTTGGCAGTGATGCTTTGTCCATCGTGCCTTTTAAAAAGATTCGATGCTTTTTTTTTTTTGTGTTGTGGGAATAAGGCTATGAGGTTTTCGGGCTAAAAAAACCGTCTTCTTTATGTCGATTCTACCCGACGGCTCTAGGCGACTACAGGGCGGCCAAGTATTTAAGACGAGTTTCATCCTTGTCAGTCTTATGAGAATCTTCATAATTTATTCTTTGAAAAATCTTTTAGACCATCATTTTTTTGGAGGTAGCATGCATTCTTTTCAGCAGACGACATCATGCTTTTATTCGTGCTTTATGAGGTGTGAAGTTGTGGTAACGACTACTTATTTTAAGCTTGTAACGTCTTTTGATTTATGCCGGTTCCTTTTAGCATAGTTCCTGCCAGTCATCACAACCTTAAAAATGTTCGAATATAATGTTGAAGAAGTCATGCTATTTAACTATTATTCAGTACCTTCATTCTTTGTGTGGGCTGCATAAGTTTGTGATATGTGCGACTTGATTATGGGCTAAGTTTAGATTAAATGGTGCATATTTGAATGAGAGTAGGATTTGTATCAAGTTCGTTTTTTAATGGAGTAGTGCTGAGCTATTATTACTTTGAATATTATTATTTTTTGTGCATTGCTTTTAAGGTGTTGAGCTCACAAGGTTGTGTTTATTCCAGAAAATTGATGCCGTGCTGATGAATTGATGTCTTCATAAAAACCTAGAGCAGGAGTTTTCAAAAATTTATTACGGGTTGTGTTCATGTTTTGAATGTAATGAAATTTGAAATATAGTGTGCCTCATCGCCTTTTATTGGTTTTGACGGACTGTGGATTGTAATGGACAAATATGGGATGCCGCAAAAATATGAATAGGTGTATGTTGTGCGTGTTTTGTAAAGCTATAGAGCCAATTGATGGTTGTAGGCACGAGATGAGTGTGAAGATGTACCCAATTTGAGGAGATTTTGGAGTTGCCGGAAGGAAGGTATATGAAGACTATAACCAAGAAGAATTTGCTGAGACATGATCTCTATCACCATCTTTCTATCGTTAGTATAATTTGAGCAGTTGTGTGCTTATCATTGCTAAATCTTATCTTGTGAGTGGGAGTGTAAGCATATGTTTTGTGTTTTAGACTATTTGGAGACTTGTTTGTTGCCTTCTAGTTCATCTATTCAAGGGTGTTGCAAATTAGATTAAATATATGTGATTGAGAGTTTGATCAGAAGAATTTCAGAGTTTGTGTTTAAGTGCAGCAGAGAGGTGTTTCAAATTTCCAGGTGCAGCTAATTGTTTTTCAAATCAAATCAAAAGTCTGAAGTTGGTGCTTTAGCAACACTGGAGTGGGTGCTTCAGTTTGTTCGGAGTTGGTGCTTCGAAGGAGAGTTGGCACTTATGCTAGAGTTGGTGCTTCAGAGAGTTGGTGCTCTCAGTGGGTTGGTGCTCACTTATGTAATTAGGGTTGGTGCCCCTTGAAGATAATAAAAGCAATATTTTACCGTGGTTTTTTACTCGAAAGGGTTTTCCATGTAATCTTGGTGTTTATCATGTTCTTGGTGTTTTATGTTGCTGATTTTCTGATTCATATGATTTATGGTTCATTTGGATTTAAGTTTAAAAAGTTTTTGAAATATTGATTCACCCCCCCCCTTCTCAGTATTTCCCATGTGCTCTTCACTTGGTATTAGAGCGGGGTTCCTCGATTTGTGAACTTGATCGCTTGGAGGTTGGTCCTGATTGCACACATGGATTCGAATGAAGGTCTAGCTAGAAACATAGCTCCTATGTTCGATGGTATTAACTATGCATTTTGGAGTGTTCGTATGCATACCTACATAATATCTCTTGGTCTTGATGTTTGGAGAAGTGTAGAAACTGGATAGACAATCCCATCAACTCCTCTGACCAATGTAGTTGGAAAGAGAGCTTTTGAGAATAATGCAAAAGCTATGAATGCAATCTTATTTGGTTTGTCAAAATCAAAATTTGAGAATGTGATGCTTTGTGACACTACTCATGAGATTTGGGATAAGCTTCAGAAAATGTATGGTGATTTTGAGAATCTTAGCATGCTAGAAGATGAAAACGTTGCTGATTATTTTCTGCGAGTAGATGATGTTGTGAACACTATCAAAGGCCTAGGAAAGAAGGTTGAAGAGTCTACAGTTGTTTAGAAGATTGTGAGATCTCTTCCTTTACGTTTTGGTGCAAAGATTTTAGAGATTCAAGAGATGAAGGAGTTTGACAAGTTGATCGTTAATGAGTTTCATGGTATTCTTTCAGCCTATGAAATGAGTACTATTCTTGATCAATCAATCGAAAAGGAGACAGCCTTTTGAGGTTTCAAAGAAGGGAAAAGACAAGTAGTCCACTACCAGTGATAGTTCTGATGAAGGTTTTGATGATGAAGAAGTGAAAGTTGATCAAGAAGTGGAAGTTGAGCTTGAAGTAGAACTAATTAGTGCCTTAAGTGAAATCAAGGAACTTAGAAAGAAAAATCACAACTTGAAGTTGCTGTTACAAGAAGAAAGTGATGCAAAAATGAAGTCATCTCAAGCCCTTGAAGAAACAGAAAAATTGATAGTTGATTTGAAGGTTCAGGTTGAAGAGGGAAAGAAAATAGAAGAAGAAATCAGAAATGCTCTGTCATTGGACAAGATTATTAGTGCGCAAAGATCTCCATGTGACAAAGTTGGAGTTGGTTGTGAAAAAGGTCAATGTTCCAAGCCTGAAAAAGATGAACAACAAAAGAGTTGCTTTGATTGCTCAAAGGATTCACATTCAAAGTTCAGAAACAACACTTTCAGAAGACCTCCTAATTCAAGGCAAGATCATATGTTCAGGTTTAATGATTCTTCTATGGTTATTGTTTTTCATACAATCGTTTTGGTTACAAGGCTGCAAATTGTAGAGTTTATGCAAGAAATGATTTCAAATTTATGCATAGGAATGGTTTTGTTCCATGGATGAATTACAATGTGATATGTTACAAATGCAATTACTTTGGTCATATTGCAAGAGTCTGTAGAAGTGGTGTAGCAGATTCTTCTAAGCAAAACAAGAAGGTGGAAAAAGAAAAAGAATTTAAGATTGTTTGGAGGAAGAAGAAAGAGGAAGAAAAAGAGAATTCAGAAATGACTTCACTCCATCCTTGAGAAGGTGTTTAGACTCAAGGGGAGCTTTCATTGCTACATTTTATCTACCCTGTTTCAGTTTTGTAGGATATTATTCTTATGTTTTTGGAATTCTGGAAATGAGTTATTGAGTACCTCTTAGCTTGTAAAGCTGCCGATTATTCATTAGATCATCATTATCTTTCAAGATGTTTTTCAGATTTTAATGTCATGTGATCAAAGTTTACTCTTTATGCCATGACATTGGTTGTTCAGTTTGTCATTGATGTCAAAGGGGGAGAAGTAAGTCAGGGGGAGCAAGGTTGTTTCATATCAGCAGATTGGTTTCAACTTTGGTTTTAATGCAATCTAGTTTTTTAGGAGGTGTTATTAGGTGCAGTGTTGGTTGTGGTTTAAGATGGTGTTGCCATCAATGACAAAGGGGGACATTGTTGAGAATTTTGTCATTGATGTCAAGGTTGAGTTGCTTGCTTGTGCTCTTGAGCTGCTTGCTTATGTGTTGAGCTATTTGGTTGCTTGGTTGAGTTGCTTGCCTACTTGCTTCAGCTGCTTGCGTGCTTGGTTGAGGTGCTTGCATGTCTACTTCACCTACTTGGTTGTGTGCTTCAGCTACCTACGTGTCTGCTTAAGCTACTTGGTAGTCTAATTTCTCAGCATTCCTTGCCAAATTAGATTGCCAAGTCTGCTGTTGAAAAGTCTTGCCAAATCATATGCCACATCACTAAGTTGAAATTTCAAAAGGTCGATTTATTAAAGGCATGGTTTGTGTTATGGTGGCGGCGTCTTATTGCAATTTCCTTTTTTCTTCCAAGCACACGGATTTCTATTTTTGGTGTTAGCTTCAGATTTTGGAGGCGGCAGAATATTATGAGGTGGCATTGAATTTCATGGTTGTAAGGCAACTTCCTCTTTGAACATCTGTTCTTCATATTCTTGCAAATATTTTTCTAAGAGGCGGCTAAATTAAAAAACATCTTCAACATTCATAATATCGGTTTATTTTTTGACATTGATTCTTTTTTAGAAAGAAATCTAAATTTGTGGTCTTCGTGGCAATCATTTCGAGCGAACCTTTTATATTCAGATTGTCGTGGCTCAAACGTATTTATTTGGAATCCTATAATTTAAAATGTTTTCCTTATTTGGGAAAAATGTATGCTGGTTTTTGTGGCACTAGACATTATTTGGCAGTGATTCTTTGTCCATTGTGCCTTTTAAAAAGATTTGATGCTTTTTTTTTTGTGTTGTGGGAATAAGGCTATGAGGTTTTCGGGCTAAAAAAATTGTCTTCTTCATGTCGATTTTGCCCAAGTCTCCAAGCGAGTACAAAGCGGTCAAGTATTCAAGATGAGTTTCATCCTTGTCAGTCTTATGAGAATCTTCATGATTTATGCTTTGAAAAATCTGGACCATCGTTTTTTGGAGGTAGCGTGCATTCTTTTCAGCAGACGACATCATGCTTCTATTCATGTTTTATGAGGCGTGAAGTTGTGGTAATGACTGCCTATTTTAAGCTTGTAATGTCTTCTTATTTTTGTCGATTCCTTTTAGCATAGTTCCTGCCAGTTATCACAACCACAAAAATGTTCGAATATAATGTTGAAGAATTTGTGCTATTTAATTATTATTCAATGCGTTCATTCTTTGTGTGGGTTGCATAAGTTTGTGATATGTGCAACTTGATTATGGGCTATGTTCAGATTAAATGATGCATATTTGAATGAGATCGGGATTTGTATCAAGTTTTTATTTTATTTTATGGAGTAGCGTCGAGCTATTATTACTATCGAATATTATTATTTTTTGTGCATTGCTGTTAAGGCGTTGAGCTCACAGGGTTGTGTTTATTCCAAAAAATTGATGCCGTGCTGATGAATTGATGTCTTCATAAAAACCTGGAGCAAGAGTTTTCAAAAATTTATTATGGGCTATGTTCATGTTTTAAATGTAATGAAATTTGAAATGTAGTGCGCCTCATTACCTTTTATTGGTTTTGAGGGATTGTGGATTGTAATGGATGAATATGGGATGCTGCGGAAATATGAATAGGTGTATGCTGTGCATGTTTTGAAAAGCTATAGAGCCGATTGATGGCTATAGGCACGGGTTGAGTGTGAAGATATACCCGTTTTGAGGAGATTTCAGAGTTGCCAAAAGGAAGGTATAGGAAGACATTAACCAAGAAGAATTTTCTGAAACATGATGAATGTGATCTCTATCACCATCCTTCTATTGTCGGTATAATTTGAGCAATTGTGTGCTTATCATTGCTAAATCTCATTTGGTGAGCGGGAGTGTAAGCATATGTTTTGTGTTTTAGACTATTTGGAGACTTGTTTGTTGCCTTTCAGTTCATCTATGCAAGGGTGTTGCAAATTAGATTAAATATATGTGATTGATAGTTTGATCAGAAGAATTTCAGAGTTTTTGTTTAAGTGTAGTAGAGAGGTGTTTCCAATTTCCCAGTGCAGCTAATTGTTTTTGCAAGTCAAATCAAAAGTCTGAAGTTGGTGCTTCAGCAACACTGGAGTAGGTGCTTCAGTTTGTTCGGAGTTGGTGCTTCAAAGGAGAGTTGGTGCTTCAGCTATACGAAGTTGGTGATCTTAGTGGGTTGGTGCTCACTTATGTAATCAAGGTTGGTACCCATTGAAGATAATAAAAGCAATATTTTTCCGTGGTTTTTTATTCCAAAGGGATTTCCACATAATCTTGGTGTTTATCATGTTCATGGTGTTTTATGTTTCTGATTTCTGATTCATATGATTTATGGTTCATCTAGTTTTAAGTTAAAAAGTTTTTGAAATACCGATCCCGCCCACCCTGCTCTCAATATTTCCTGTCTGCTCTTCAATTCATGCCACCTTCATAAATTCTAATTTCTTGCACCATGGGTCATGTCAACCTACCAAACAAGAATGAACAATGCCCACAAAAAGATCTTCAAACCTTCAATCAACATGAACAATGCAATGGTACGGGCTAGGGCAAGAAAGAACAACCAACAAATTGGAATCTTCTAAAATCACTTCAAAAAATGCCTCCAAATTGCTGCAAGAAGAGTTAACACACCCAAACATAGCTAGAAGACATCAAAACAATCCATAATCGAAAACAATTTGAAAAGATTTCACCAATATCACCAATGGTGACTCTTGCAATGAAGCCACTCTAATGTCCAGCTAGGGAGTATCTCACAACTCAGAAATCTTCAAAGCACTTGAGGGGATTCAATCCTCACTCTGACAACATTTTGTTATCATCAATCAACATAATCAAAATGAGAGCAAGAGGGGTGTATATGTAACACTTTGAGACCCATAAATTTTCAAACCTTTTCCCTCCAAAAGGGGATGTCTAACTCGAGGAAGAATATTAAATTAAATTTTATTTCTTTTTCCCTCTCATCTAGGCATCCAATTTGAGCAAGCACATGAACACCTTTTAAAAATAGCCTTTAGTTGTTACTCCTAGGTGTGGGGGTCCATAAAGGTCACTTTTTAAAAACTTTATAACTTGAATAACTTAAATTACCATTCTTGTCAACAGGCCCTTGGTCTACTGGTGAAGTTGAAAGGTTCAGAATGAGCTCACTAGGGATCAAGTCTTGCTGTGTGCAAAGCCCCGACACCTAAAAAGGGATGAGGCCGGGATCGTGCCTCGGGCGGATTTTGGCGGAGTGGATACACCTCAGACCTTGGCTGCTAAGCTAAAGGTATCTCCAACAATTTTTTTTTTTTTACCATTCTTGCCATTTTTGAACTCCAAGATTGGTGGAACCAGTGAATTGCCAAAATTGACAGAATTCCAAAGACTGGAACTACCACCGCTGCCAGAAATAGAAGACCTGCACTGAACTGCTGCCAAGGCTACTGCCAGAAATAGCACTTACTAAAAATAGCATATTGCTAAAATAAGTAAGTGTTTCCAAACTCAAAATAAGCTCATTTTGAGATGCAACCGTGACTTAGTAAAAATAGTAGTGACTACCCAATAAGGATCTCAGAAAACCTAGAAAGACCCAGAAACCCCTTTGGAAAACTCTCATAAAAGGACCTAAAAAGTAGATGAGAAACCTCCATCTTGGAAACCCTAAAAACACCTTTGAGTAGCTTACGGGACTTGTAAAGTTCCCATTTTAGCCATACACTCTTCTGTGACTGATAGCCTATTTTCAGAAGCTCGTAGGCTTGTCAGAGGTAAAATTAGGGTTTCCTATTTTATAGAGGTTTTGAAGCATTTTTTAAGGTTTGCTTGTAAGAGTTTCTGATGCATGTCTGGTGGATTTTTTTGGGATTTTGGAGAGCTTCGAAATGGTGTAACATGCATCTCCATTTGACAACCTTTCTTGAAACTTGCTATTTTTAGCCGGCACATTGGAGTTTCGAGATTTGGATTGCGTATTCTTTTTGGATTTTCAGAGAACTTCACAATGATATGACATGCAAAGTGAGTTGAACAAATTTTCAGAGTTTACTATTTTTAGTAAGCTCTATTTCTGGTAGTGCCATCTTGGGCAGTAGCACTAGCAGTCAGCTTAGTTTCCATTTCGGTCAGCGTAGTTTGGAGCATTTTTGGCTTTCAGCATTTTGAGGCTCAATTTGGTAAAATGATTTAATTATTATAATGTGTTTTTGACCCCTTGGCCTAGCACTATAACTTGAAGTTGTTTTAAAAGGTGGTCATGAAAGGAGGACGCCTCATTAAGGAAACATTTTATATATTTTAAATTTTTTTAATGTGCCTTGGAGTTTGGACACCAAAAATAAGAGAATAAGTATTTTGAAAAATTAAATATTTCAAATTTGCTTTGGGCATCCCTTGGAGGGAAAAGATGGGAAATTCAACATTCACCTCAAGTTCTATAAAAGAGAGGCTTTGCTCCAGCTTTTGGTATCTATTGTTTAACGTATCAAAATGTTGCTAGATTGATTTCAGAACCCGGCTAAGGGGGAGCTTAGCTATTCACAACATTCTTTGGGCCTAAAACTATGGTTCCCTAGATGGTCAATTGAGAGTGTGCTTCATTCAGAAGTCCATATTGAGCTTCATCGTTGGAGTTTTTGGTGAGAGTTTCCAATTTTGTGTTTGTTGGTTATATCATGGATGAAGGAGATTTTTAAATACGACTCTTTCTATGATTTTTATTTGCTTATGGGTATTTGTTAATATCATTTCCATGCTTAAGGCGACCCTTATTGCAAAAGCTCAGATTTTATAGCAAAGTCTTCAATTTATTAGAAGAGGTCGCCCTCTTGCTAGGGCCGTACTATCTCTTTGATGTTCTTTGGAAGTCGAACTCTCCTTATGGTGGTTCCTATGAAGTTTAACCTTTGTTAGTTGGTCGCCCCGTTTTAAGGAAGTTGTGGTCAAGGTTTGGAGTGCTTTGATGGAGTTTTTGTGATTGAAATAAATATTTTGATGACTGCTCAGTTGCTGGCCTGTATTATGTTTGTTGGCATTCTATATCAAACTTAGCTCTATCCATGTTAAGCTATATTTCTTGGGCGTCTACGCTTCTAGCTTCATGTGCATTCAATTTGGTGGGGATAGAAGCATTTTGGATGATGATATGAACAATTTAGTGAAAGTTTTAGGTTGCTGATCTGATTATCTCAGTTTGCTGGTCTTATAACAGACCTGGTTATTCTCTTTTCATGCTATATTTCTTTGGTCTTCCAACCCACATTTGTAACCAAAGATGTAGTGTAATTCTTGCAGGACTTTGGAGCAGATTTCTATTGTATATTCATTGCAATAAGCTCATTGTAAATTCTGGTAATAGTAGTACTGTTCCAGTCATTCTTATTTCAACATTTACGTGTGTTTAATTCAAACATTGTAACCCCTAGACGGTTTATCGCCAGTGTGGAGGAATAAACATTTGAATCTCTCATTTCTCACCCACCGTTTAAGTGGTGAATCCCCACTATTGAGTGGGTGCCTGCTGAAAAGCGAATGAATTGTTCTTCATTGTAATATCTTTCGCCCCACTATATAAGTGGTAGCGTGGAATCTTCATGGCCGATTTACCACTTGCTTTCATTTCAGCATTGTTCTTCATTTCAGTTTGGTTGCTAATGATCCCTTCCCATATGCTATCGCCTCGCCTTCAATAGGATCTTGGTGAACATTCTTGGCGAAGGTTACTTTCAGCTGATTCATATTTTGGGCTAATCCATAATGGGTGCTTGTTGTTAGTGTAATTTCAAAGAAAAAATTAAGGGGCACATTTCAAGACTCCAGAAATAGGCTAACTGCCATTGAAAAGCATAGGGCTAAAAAGGCGACATTACATCGGCAGAGCATTTCCTTCCTGTCTAAGGAAGAGTATAAAGGAGGGTACTTGAGCCCACATCGAGGAGACCCATTCTTGAAGAGAATGCATTGAGAACCAACATTTTGAGTTGCTTCTTATCACCACACGAGATCTTAAAAAAATGTTTTCTAATTCTATTACCCCTTTTTGGATCTTGGCCATTGGGATTTATTATTTAGCCAAAAAACATTGATACCCTCTATGAGCTTGAGAATGTTCTCATTTTCAACCTACTGGAACTTTGTTCACTCTAGACATTAGATTCTAAGAGATAGTTTCCTACTTTGCAAAGGAATATGCCCTTTTCAAAAAACAAAAAAAACTTCTTTTTTGGCCGTTTATACCCAGCCAAAGAGCTCTACCTAGTACAAGCCTCAAAGCCTTTATGCCACCATTATGATAGGGGAAACTATTGGTCCCTACTATTTTGCTCCTATTTGATTGAAACTCAAAAGAATCTCTTCATTCTCCTTTGATCTTGAAGTTGGGCTTTGATATATCATATCATGTATATATAGATAAGATGTTCAATATTAGTAGTGGTTATTTTTAAAAGGCTACTAAAGGAGGAACACGATTGATCTCACCTTCTAGAACGTGTCCCAATTCTCTAGTACATTTATTTTTGTTCCCATGCTTGTTTTTCTCTAGACAAAACCTAAATAATTTTACTTAGGAGTTCATCTAGTTATTTACAACGCGATGGTGTATTATGGTTATACAATAAAGTTATATCAAGTATGCTGCTGTTTTCTATGCACTTTCATTTTGGAGTTTTTGTTTGGCATTAATTACTTGTTTTGGTTAAAAATGTATTTTTGCTAGTTTCTTCTCCATTGTAGAAGACCATCTTAGAGTTGTGTGTGCCTTGATGAGTCATTTTGTGTTAATTGCTTTTTTGGGGATGATACTTATGGATCGATTTATTGATTAATGTCCGATTAATCATGATTGTTTAGCATGCTTAGAAAGCCATTGGACTAGTGCTATTGTTTACCATGTATTGAATTTACAATAACTAGATTGATAAGTATGATTTTCTTGCATTCTCCTTGGAAACATCTTTCTCTGTTTTGTTTATAGAATCATGAAAGAAAGAAAGAAATAAATTATATTAATGTCTATGGAAGACCAAAAGTAGTTCAGTGAGACTCCAAAGTATATTAGTTTACAATAGAAAGTTCTAGGAAGAGAAATCCTAGAGAAGCCTACAAAGGGGAAGAATAGAAACAAAAATACAATATAGTTGTTGACCACCAACACATCTGGTCAATTAATCAATACAAATAGCCAAGAAGGAGGAACAAGAACCCCAAAGAACGTAATTGAGGAGTACTAGAGAGAAAGGAGACAAGGCCACAAGGGCCAAGCTTGGGGATTCTAAGAGGACGCAAGACATTCTCTCTAGAATCACACTTAACATCTAAGGTTGGTGTAACTCTTGTAGTAGTATAGATGCTTGTAAAATGTGTCTATCCTTGTGGTTGGGGGAGTGGCCATAGAGCACTAGATCTATGTTGTTGAGAAGGAATCAAACTATGTTGTCAAGAAGAAGCAAAACTGCATTGTCAATGGGGTACATGTGGAGGCATACGTTATGAGAAAAGTCATTTCAGAGGTTTATTTGTGTCTATGTGTGAAGTAGCAGCATCCAAAGGCCATTTAGAGTTGTCAATCTCTTGGATGGGCTGGAAAGAGGTGCTCAACCTAGGGGCTCTAGAATCCTTAGAGACCCCCTTTAAGGATCTGCACTAAAGGGTGATGACCTCCCATATATAAAGGGCTAGGCAATATTGGTTCAAATATCTAAAGAAAGTAGAGAGAATGTCACTTAAGTCCTTGTAGAGGCAGTGGCATCCCCTTTAGATATCATAGTAAATGGGGCATTCGAAGATAAAGTTCTCCCCAATCTCCACCCCTTGAAGGTAGCAAAAACAATAGATTTGTGTCCTAATGAAGATTATGATGATCCATCTCAACTTGTTTGGTGGGAACAAACCCTTAGTTAGCCAAGGAGAAACTTTAAGCCGTGTGACCAATGACACTGGATGTGGTGATGCCAACATAAGATATCATCCTCCATTTATAAGAAAAGCACTTTGTAGAAAATGAGTTCGGACACAGTGGCAAAGGAAGGGAAGTCCAAGTGATTTGGATGTATTGACTATAAGTATACTCTTTGGTAGCTCTAGTGATGGTTGTGTTCGAAGGAAGGAGCCGAGTAATGTCCGAGGAATGCTTTAAAGGAGGTAGTCTATCAATATAGATGTTAATAGAAAGAAGCAAGCTAGTCTTAGATTACTAACAATGTTGGCATCTAATGAAGCCCAATGAAGCAATCTGTTTAGAGGAAGGAAGAACTATGTATGGATACCTCTCATTCTAAAAGCTAAATAACCCTTGGATTTGAGCCTATTGATGTAGAAAGTAAGCCAACAGATAGTCTTGAGATGCAGCGGCTAGGTGACAAACTTCGCTTGGACAATTCTTTGAGGAATAATTTTCTTGTAATGGATCATGCATTGCAACATGAAAGTCTAGACCCTCTCAATAAGTGTCCAATTATTAGAACCCAAGCTAGGTCCCCAAATCTCTGATCCATTTAAAACTATAGGTGGGATGATTATATCAACGAGATGTATCTTGAAAGTGGATTTGGAAACAATCTCTAAGACAAAGAGAGGCATAACCTTTGCAAAGATGTGATTGAGAGGTAGGCTTCATGCTAAAGGAGGGACTGAAAAATTGGGCTTCAAAGTATGATCTCCAAAGCTGCCCCCCCCATAGAAGAATTGGAATTTGGGAATTCAAAATCACGACCTTAGCTTTACTAAGGTTGTTCACACGCTAGTGAAGTTCACAGAAGTGAACGAGGGCATCGGATTGCCACTATAAATAAACCTTTGATAAAATGAGAGAGGAGAACACCATCATCAGCAAAAAGTAGAATGGCTATAACCATCTCATGTAAAATACCACCATCATCCATATGAGTATGTTGCCAAAGAAACTCATCCAACTCATCAATGCAAATGTTGAAGAGAGTTGGTGAGACTCCTATTTGGCCCCAATGGTAGTCTTCACAAAATCGGAAAGAACATGATAATATAAAACTACCCGATATTGTCAAATAAGGCCTTCAAGTTGTGGTAATGAGAGTTATAAAAATTGATGTCACCCATCTTTTGGAAAAGTAGGTGTCTCAGAATTGAGTCAAAGGCCTTCTTGATGTCTATAAAACAACGAAAGATTGTGGAAGACTGATGACAAGCCTCCTCAATAATAGCTTGGATTGTCAAGATGTGGTCAATGGTTTGATAATCTCTACTGAAGTCAGCTTCCCAATCTCTAAGGTGACCGGTCTCTCGGTGCTTAGAAAATTGCTTGTCTAAAACTGTGACATAAACTTTGGTAAATGTATGCCCAATCATGATGGTCCTATAGTTGGCAATAGATCTCTAGATTTATGGATAGAATGAATAATTTGTGGGGACCAAGATCGAGGAAAGCTTGAATAAACCACCTTGTTTAAAAGTTTTGCCCAAAGAGAATGCAAGGGGATCCACACCATATTTGATGAACTCAGGTTGGAGGCCTTCTCAATCTGCTGCTTTGCTGGCACATAACTTTTATATAGCCCTCTTGATGCTACATTTGGAGAAAATAGTAGAAAATTGGCTGTGGGTGGGGACCATGACTATAGGATTGTTGGGCAAATCATAAAGAGAAATCCATGCATTGGGGCCGATGTCAGTAGCTGTATATTTAGTTTTTCTTGGGAGAAGAGTGTGCCAAAAGGTCTTGGGGGAGCAGTGAAGATCTACAAGGTGAGCAAGTTGCCGAGAAGAAAGAAACTCCTGCTTCTTGCATCAGAGAAGACAACGATACTCTTTGCGGGTGGAGGGTACGGAGGTAGGGTTGTGTTAAGGAGGACCCAAGCCTTTGATGAAGAGATTTACACTTGTCATTGAACTGCAAGTTTGTAGGGCAGGATCTGTAGAGGCGAGGGGGTCTGAAGTTATATATGCTGTGGGGGTGAGAATCAAGGGCAGCATACCAAATGGCTTGACATAAGAAATCATACATGCAACTGGTGGTGGGAAGAGGGGGGGGCATAGAACTTGGGCCCAAAAATTTTATTAGTGAGAGTGAATTAAGTGTTTTATGCATTTGATTATTTATTTTGTTAATTACCAAAACACACCATCAAACTATTAGATTGTATGCTGAAGTTACACTTCCTCTATGTGCTAGTGCTTTCATAATAGCTTTTCCCAAATTTCTTATAGTTTGTTAGAGTTTTATTTATATAATTGTGAAAATAACATTGTCCCTTTTTGCTTTGTTGTTTTCAGAATGCAGCACAATCCTTATTCCCGCGATGCATATCGAAGACTTTTTAATTTGGATGTAAGTTTGACTGTTTCTATTCATTTACTATAATTTGGTAGTCTTGTGCAAATGTTCTACAGTTTTAATGACTGAAACAACTGTATTTTTATCTCCTCCTACTATGCAGTCCCTCAGAAATTTTGTACTACCACATGACAGTAGCGGTGAAGATGACAGTAGTGGAAGTGAAGGTGCTATAAATATTTTTTGTTTGCTTAATGATGAAGTAACAATAAGCAGCAGTTTTATCTATGTCAACTGTGTTGATGGTTGTGCTCTTTTACTGTTGTTTCCAATAAAGCAGGTTCTGTCATAACTGTTGAAGACATAAATGATAGAAGATCTGAGAGCCCATCAGATTTGCCATAAGAGATGCATATTAAAATGACGAAGATGATGCCAATTTTGAGAAAACCGTACAAGTAAAACATCACAGGATACAGGAAAAGTAAGTTAAAAGAGATAGATGCTGCTGTACCTCCTCATCAAAGTGTAATACAGAGGTGAAGAGTAGGAATCAGGCTATGATTCTCAACTTGTTTTAGAAGATTACAAATTCTTGCTTCCAGAAGTTTCCTGTTGGATAACGAGGCTTATGAGATAGAGAATCTCAATTATCTTGTTTTTGTTGTGGATGGAGAAAGCTCAAAAAAGCTGCCATGTGACCTTGGAGAAGTGTTAATCATTTTCATTTATATTTTCCTTTCATTGCAGAAGTACATTTAAACGCCTTAATTTGAGTTCTAGACACAATTATTCAGAGGCTTACGATCTACAAATACAATAAAATCATGTTTTTGATATTTTTTTCATGAATGAAACAGTAAAATATGGATAAAATAATCAGTGGCATATGCCAGCACTGTTTTATTATCAGCAAATAAATAATGATAACTTTTAACATCCTTTCAGCCAAATTGATCTTTAGGACCTTTGAAATTAAAGCAAGATCTTTTTTGGTTGGAGTAATCTTATGTCAACTAAAATATATGTTGTATTTATAATTCCTGGTTCATACAACCTTCATTTGTGTGTATGCTCTGTTGTGATTGTTTGTTTGTGCATAAGTTTAACTTGTGTGTACATGTTCTATTTTGTTGTGTGTTCTCAATTTGATTTGAAATTCAAATTTTGCAAGAGTGGGAAAAAGTGTTTTTGAACACTAGTTTTCATATTCTAATTAAATAAAAAATAAATAATAAATAAAATAAAATAAGAGTATTCTATTGAGGTTGACCAAGTTTGGAGGGAAATAAAAATTAAAAAACTAAAAAAATAAAAAAAATAAAAAAAATAAAAAAATACATAAATAAAATATAAAATATAAAAATAAAATAAAGGAGGTCAGCCTTGTTAAGGTTATTTTGGGAGGGCTATAAAAGAAAGTAAAATTCATATCATATTTTTCATTTGGAGATTCTTCTCTTTGGCTGCAACTTTGGTTGGGCTTAATTCCAAGGACGAAAGCCCTTGTGAATATGGTGAGTTGGATGAAAACCTAGCTCATCTTGTGGATGACTCGTAACAAAGTTATATTTGCATTTCATTGGGGATAATTGGAGGTTTGGAGCATCATTGCATAACCAAATTTGAAGATCAGATTTGGAGCAGCATCGTTGTGGCATTTTGTGAGCAAATTGCATTAGGGTTTTCCCCTAATTTGGAGCACCACTTGGAGCAGACCTGAATGCCCACCTTTGGAGGGTGATTTTGCATTATTTGGAGCATATTTGGAGTAGCAAACCTTAAGCACTTACCAAGGAGGAATTTTGCCCATCTAGGGTTTGATATTTGAAGACAATTTTGCATATATTTGGTACATATAATCAAAGTTTCAGATTTGATATGTAAAGAAAAATCTTGGCATATGTTTGACATGTTTGAGCCTTTGCGTTTTTGTAAACTTAGTTCAGAATATTCAGTTTTGTAACAACAAAAGTTATCTATAGAAAATCAGATTTGTATGCCCTATCTTGTGTTTTTCATGGTGGATTTCATGTTTGATATGAATATCAATTGGTGGCATCATTTGGCATGTTTATATGTCATGTTTGTGCACTTGCATGAACTTGCTGTTATATTTTGTTTGAAATTAGAAAATAAAAATCAGAAATCAGAATTAGGGTTTGAGTAGAAATAAAAATCAGAATTTTAGGGCAGATCCCCGCTAGGGATATTTCAATGGTATTAGAGCCTCAATCCTGCCATCCTATGGGTTCAATTGTGCATCTGAGTGAGAAAGAGGATGATGAAATTGCGGTCTCCAAAATTGCTAGATGGTATGAAAGGTATTGAAAGTATAAGGATCTTCTAACATATCGAGAATATGAAAGATTGATAGGAATGGCTATACTCGTGAGTGAGGAGATTATCAAAATCTTTGATGCATACTTAGGTGAACTCGAGACTATCAAGGATACAAAATATTTTGATGGTTACTACATAAGACAAAAGAGGAAAGAAGAGGAAAATTCAAAAACTACTAAGAAGGTCAAGGGACAAGACCTAAAGAAATCAATTTTGTTGGAGGAAACAAAGTCTGAATCAGAATCAGAATCACCAGAAGTTACCATTGAAGAAAGGATAGAAAAGAAAGAGGAATCACTTGCTTGTGACTTGCAGCCTACAAGTGATCATGTGAAGGACAAAAATCGGTAAATATGCAACCCTAAAGAAGACATGTTCAAGAGTTCATTTCAACCTTATGAGGACAAGGACAAAGAAGATTCACTTATTGAAGCTACAACTGAAGAGAACATGAAGATTGAAGAAGATACCGCCATGGAGATTGTCAAACCAACCATGTTAGGTCAGCTACATGAAGGTATGGGTTCTTCTGATGTTTCATTAATTGAGCCTAGTATTGCTTCATCACCTTTACATCATTTTGGCAAGGAATCAAATTGTGGTTTGGGTCTCCTTAAGTTGGATGTTTCCCATACATATGTGAGCAATTTAGAAATTTCAGTATGTAGTGGACATAAATGGAGGATCACTTGGTGGTTAAGGAGGTTATAGCTATGCATACTCTTTCTAGACCAACCAATGAGGAAGATCATGATGTAGAAGACTCTACTCATCATTTTGATGGAGATCCTTTGATGAAGCATGATGATGACCTAGTTTCCACACACAAATGTAATGAAGAAGAGGTCATGAAGGAAGTTGATTTGGAGGATGTAGGTTTGTTATTGCTTGAGGGCAAACAATCTTAGAAAGGGAGGACTGTCATGTCCCCAATTTGATTTGAAATCCAAATTTTGCAAGGGCGAGAAAAAGTGTTTTTGAACACTAGTTTTCATATTTTAATTAAATATAATAATAATATTTTAAATAAAAAATAAATAATCAATAAAATAAAATAAGAATACTCTATTGGGGTCGGGCAAGTTTGGAGGGAAATACAAATAAAATAAATAAAATAAAATAGATAAATAAAATAAATAAATAAATAAATAAAATATAAACATAAAAATAAATAAATAAATAAATAAATAAAATAAAATAAAATAAAGGAGGTTGACCTTGTTAAGGTTATTTTGGGAGGGCTATAAAAGAAAGTAAAGTGCAAGTCATTTGGCATCCATTCATATCATATTTTTCATTTGGAGATTCTTCTCTTTGTCTACAACGTTGGTTGGGCTTAATTCCAAGGACGAAAACCCTTGTGAATATGGTGAGTTGGACAAAAACCTAGCTCATCTTGTGGAGGACTCATAACAAAGTTCTATTTGCATTTCATTGGAGACAATTGGAGGTTTGGAGCACCATTGCATAACCAGATTTGAAGATCAAATTTCGAGCAACATCGTTGTGGCATTTTGTGAGTAGATTGCATTAGGGTTTTGCCCTAATTTGGAGCACCACTTGGGGCAGACCTAAGCGCCCACCTTTGGAGGATGATTTTGCATTATTTGGAGTAGAAAACCCTAAGCACGTACCAAGGAAGATTTTTTCCCATCTAGGGTTTGATATTTGAATACTATTTTGCATATATTTGGTACGTATAATCATAATTTTAGATCTGATTTGTAAAGCAAAAATCTGGGCATATGTTTGGCATGTTTGAGCCCTTGCGTCTTTGTAAATTCAATTCAAAATATTCAATTTTGTAACAACAAAAGTTATCTATAGAAAATCAGATCTATATGTTGCATTTGGATGCCCTATATTGTGTTTTTCATGGCGGATTTCATGTTTGATATGAATATCAATTGGTAGCATCATTTGGCATGTTTATTTGTCATGTTTAGGCACTTGTATTTTTGTTGATATTTTGTTTGAAATCAGAAAATAAAAACAAGAAATTAGAATTAGGGTTTGAGCAGAAATAAAAATAAAAATTATAGGGCAGATCTCCATTGGGGATATTTCATTTGTCTTGGAAATTTTAAGCGTCCTGCACATCCTATGTATGGTGTGGCAATTTTGAGTGTCTCGCACATCCTATGTATGGTGTGGCAGTTTTGAGTTTCTTGCATGCGAGGTGAAGTGCATCTCAACCCGCATGCAAGTCTTTTTTTGTGTGGAGCTTAGTAGTTGTTGTTCTTCGCAGAACTAAAGGAACCTTGAGTGCAACATTTTTTCCTTGTGTTTTGATTTTCTCACACATACCTTGGAGTAAGTAAGAAAATGAGAGAATGTTGAAGATGAAGGTCACTTGATAGAACACATCTATCAAACCATAAAAATTAGATATTCTAATGGTTGTTTAGTTTTGAAAGGATCGAAGAATATTATAGTCAAATTTATTAAGGAATGGCTGGTTGATCTATATGTAAATGACACATGTTGATCACAACTTTGTATAAGCCTTGTGCAGACCTTGTTGGTTTGGTGCATTTTTGGTGAAGCACATCTCAACCTACATGCAAGTCTTTCCTCGTGTGGAGCTTGGTAGCTGCAGTTCTTCATGTAGCTCAAGGAACCTCAAATGCAACATTCTTGATGTGTTTTTCTTTTCTTACACATGCCTTGGAGTAGGTTAGCAAATGTAAGAATGTTGGACTATAATGACAGTGATTATATTTTCTAATGGTTGTTTAGTTTTGAAAGGACAAAAGAATGTTATATTTACATTTATTAAGGAATGGTAGGTTGATCTATATTCGTAGATGACACTAATGCTGATTGACTTTGATTTTTTGGGGTACATTCATGGTGGTGAATCACATTAGTCCTTCATGTCAACATAGATCAAATTTGATGTTTGTGCTATTTAATTGGGACATTGGGCCATTTGGAGGGGATTGGATTTTGGATCAATTTGATTAAGAGACATGCAAGCAGAGTTCAAAGTGGAGAGTTGACAAATTAATTGCAAAAGGTTTTGGGTAGAGTTAAACAATGAAGCGATTGTAGTGTAGATAATCTTGCTGGTGCCCCTACAAAAGTCTTTTACAAAGCCTCCTTTTGTTAGTCAATTGTTAGTAAACATTGCTAATACATCAATCAGCTAAAATTTGTCAAAGTTGTCTTATTTTTGGTCTTGTTCACATTGACAATTCTTGCAGGGAAAGGAAGATGTCAACAAATATCTAAGCTATGAAAACAAGGAAGGAGACCAAGATGGATGCCGAGATGAGTGCAAGAGTTTCTCCATCCATGCTTGAGGAGTGATGAGAAAGGTTTTGGCCAACAAATCACGAGGAAGTCATCCAAAGGAACTTGATATTGTATGGAAGAGAATAAGGCAAAAGGAAGGAATAAAACAAAGTTATGAAGTTAGGTGCTCATCAAAGATTGCTTAGCCATAAAAAATCCACAATCAAGAAGTGGCTACCAAAGTGTGCTATGTCAATGTATTGTCCCCCTTGTGAGTTAGCCAATTGTGAGTATTGTTGATGGCCAAATTGATACAACAACATGCAAAATATAAATATCCTATCTCTCCTGAAAAGATAAATAACCATAAAAATCAACTATCTTCTAAGGTCTTGATGGTTGGTTCACAATTGTGCTACTTTACTTAGTGGCCAATGTGAATATAGTGTTCAAGGGGCCTGCTAGTTAAAGGTAACAAACTAGGTATTTTGACTTCAAAGATCTAAACTAACAATTTTTTTTAAATAAACAACAAAATATATCTCAAGGGTTTCATAATAGAAAATGTGAATAAATATCATTCCTTCATCTAGACATGCGTTTCGGTAATAAGCTTTTAAGAGTTAAACTAATAAATGAAATAACTCATAAATATTATGAGATTGTATTCATTCATACTGCAAATGTAATAAGAATATTTCCAATTCTTTTTTACCAGAATAAAACCTCATACAAAATATATTGATTAACTCATCATAGAATCATAGATAAATGAAAATAGGAAAATACCATTTACAAAGACACTCAAAGATGGTTTTGAATTCGAATCCTTCTATTGATTTTATTCAAATAAGTAGCAATTAATCCTAGAAAAATCCACTGGTGCATAGAAAACCATTGTCTTTGACATCACAACTAAAACTAAGCAACTTAGAAAATTTAACTATCTACAAAAAAATCATAAAATAGTTCGTTCCTAAGGACTGCAATCTTTCTTCAATTCGTCAACCTTTACAATGAGGGGAATTTATCAATTCGTCGACCTTTACAATGAGGGGAATTATACAATATATAGGAAACTATAAACTAAATTTCCCCCCAAAATCCATAACATGCAATCCTAAAAATTATGGTGCCTAGCACGCAGATCCACAATTATAGGCATGCCTAGGCGAAACTGGAGAAATCACTTGATGAAAATTGGATGCATGGGAAAGTGGTACCTTCTTCTAACTACATTGGAGATGACCTTCAGTTCAACTACAACAACTTCCTATTTTATAGGAACTGCTCCAAAAGTTGCATCTTTGACTTTATTTAGGTAAAAATAGCATATTCCCTATTCAAAATTTAAACTTGATATTCTCACAACTGCTTGTATTGTTCTTAATTAGCTAAACCTTGTGTTAGCACTTCCTCATCTGGCACACCTACCCAGTCCAACTTGAACTTTGTCTTTTCAAACCTATATGTAGCCACTACAATAGTATCCTTGAATTTATTAATATCATTCTTAGCACAATGAGTATCAAACTTGATGCCCATTAACCTGTTGAGGCCATTTTCTTCATCATTTTTAGCATTTATCACACCCTCTAGTCTCTTGTCCCAAGCATATTTTATAGACTGTAGTGTACCTATCTTACTATCTAGCGTTAAATCCCGAGTAGTGACAATAGTTACAATTTCTCCAAATATTATCGTTTGCTAATAGATATCTTGTTGCAATTTGAGTAATATTATTCTATGTTCTATTAGAAATTCCACGCGAAATAATATTATCTTGGTGCATTTGTCCACATAATCAAAGCTTTCATCTTCCAAAATCCCTGACTTGCTTAGCTCATCAACACTCATTCTATTTATCTCCTTTAGCTTTCTCAAGTATTCTCCACACTTCTCTTCTTCTCCCCACATTCCTTTTGCACATGTTTTTAATTGTTTCGCCAATGGGAAAGATTCTTCATAACACTTGTATCCAATAGTGATAAGTTCATCCATCTCACCCTTAAGTTGATGCACACATTTATCAAACATACGAGCCTTCCTCTTTAAACTAGTGAGATCCTCAACCTCCTTCTTTCTTATCATTACTAGCACTTCAGAAGACGATTGTTCTCAGACGGGAGAGGTGAGATCCTTTATGAACCTTTTCATATGCTCAATTTGTGATTTCAACTCATCATTCACTTGCTTATCTTCTCCATTCTAGACTTGGTTGAGCTGGCTACCAGATCAAGCAAAAACATTTGTTGTTTGTGGGTCTGCTTACCCAAATTAACCATTGTCAATGGGTAATTTGATGCTTGAAGCTCACGATCATCTTTATCTACGACTGGTGTGGCGATTTCCACAACCAACTCTCCTTCCTTGTTCATTCAGGTCAAGTGTATGGTCCTTGAATTCTTTGGATTCATCTCAACTTCTTTCATCATCTCTTGCCAACTCAACGACTGCACCACCACTTGTCTCTTTTACAAATTCAATTTCAACCACATGGGCACTCCTGTTGCCATTGTCATCCGTTGCTCTTGGTGAGGGGTCTCTTCTTTTTATTTCTCTAACTCAGTTTGTAGTTGTTGAGCTTTCTCTTGTTCCATCTTATCCCTCTCTTCTTTCTCTTTTTCTAACCTTTCTTGTTCAATTTTCTTCCTTTGAGCCCCCTCTTGCTTAGCCTTTTCCTTGGCTACCTGTCTCTCAACACTTTCAAAGATTTCTTTCTATTCTTCCTCAGCAAGAACATATTTTTCATTTTCCTCTCCACCATTTCCTTCTTTGAAACCAATGTCCTCTTCTCCATGTTCTTCCTCATCTTGTTCCTTTTTTTCTTCATGTGGAGGAGTCTCTTTAGAATCCGAAGAAAGGGGAGATTTTGTGACCTCGATTATAGGAGTTATTTCTCTTTCTTCAATAGCTATTTCAATTGATTGTGAAGGGAAAATGGAAATACCTTCTATATCAGTTTCTTCTCCCGGGTGCATTGTGGTTATGGGTTGTACACCCAACCCTGATACCAGTCTAGTTGATTTGTTCATATATATTACAAAAGCCTTTTGCATTGCTTTTGAAGAGTCTTTCAATATTGGTTGGTCTTCTTTTGCTACTTGTGTCTTTTTGTAGTGTCCTCTTCTCCATGTTCTTCCTCTTGTATTCCTTGGGTGAAGGGCAGGAAGAAGTTTCTCCTTTGGTATCCTTTCTTTTCCTAGTAGCCTTCTTAATCAAACGAAGATTGATCCATTTCAGGTTCCTTTCCACAACTACTACAAAAATCTGATCAATATTACATTCTTCTCTCTCCATTCAATTGATGGGATCCAATGCCTATGTCCCCACTTGATCTTGATCATATTGTGGATCAAGAGTCAAGCCATTATTTGACATTCCTTTAGGAATGTCCTCTTTGATTTTGAAATCTCACATATGGGGTATTGCCAATCATTCATATATCCTCTTTCATGTTTCAAATTGATCCTATGGGTTTGCCCAAAAGTCCTCTATATTGGGCTTGTGATGTGGGAAGAGGGATGCATATAAATTATTCATTTTTCCTTTAGGATCGAAGTCCTTTCTTCTAACATATAACTTCATGTTTATTTCCTGCAACTCTTTAGTGGTAGATTCAACAACCCCAACTAATGAACATTGATAATACCTAAGGTTGATAGGATACTTCACCTCCCCAAACTTATCTTTGCTAGAAATTTTTAGATTAACTTCATATGTTGAGAGAATTCAATCACAATTAGCCTATCACTATAGTACTTGGGAGAAAAAAGGGAGCCCCATCAAACCCAAACAAACAAATATACATTGACTTGGGGTACTGAATAAACCAATTTCCCCATTCTCCCACCAATGCCATTGCTTTTGTACTCAAGTGAAATCTCATATCACCTGTGAGATGGTTAATTACTACATAGAGGAAGGCATCATTTACCCTTTTGAAATGTTTCTCTATAGTCTTGAGTTCTAATTGGTCACATTATTTTTAGATTTTTCTTTGTTTGGGTTCTTCTCCTCTAACCCCAACAATATTCAGGCCTGAGAATTTCCCCAACCTTGCCGCACAATATATAATATATGGAGACATATAGAATTCCTTTGAGTCTTTCACTTTGGTGATTTGGTTGTGTATGGCATCTGAGGCCATCTGTTCCCAATCCAGCTAGAACTCACTCCTTAGGATTACATCAATGAAGTGGAACATCCACACCTCATAAATATGTGAACTCTCTTTATCAAATGCTCTGCACAACAATGTGATGATGTCCCCCACTTTAGAATGAAAATCCGATCTTTTGAACTTGGTGGGTAGCTTAGCAATAGACTTCTTTCCAATTCTTAGCCACTTTTTGTTCATATATCTCTAATGTGAACTCACTATCCTTTTAATATTGTTGAATTTCAAGTGCTTTTGTTATGGTCTTCAAGTTAGGATATGGAAGCTAGTCAAAAACCAATCTGATCATAGATAGGGATAAGTCAATTGTCTCATCCCTCCATGGATCAATGCAATTACGTTGCATTGGATTATATGTTTTTGCTGTTGCAAGAATGAATTTTGTACATTGTCGATTGGAAAAGAAGCAACATGGGCAAGGCCTAAAGCTACTATCTTCTTAGCCCTTGGAGAGGCATCTTCTGAGAAAGTATTCGACTTGAAAGTTTCCAAGTCAATGTGTCCTAATGTTGTATCTGCGATTTTCATCACTATATAGGTGAATTTGGAGATCATTGGAACCCCCTGGAACTTGTATTTCATGGTGTATGGGGTTTGATCCACTTTAGTTAATTTTCCCCTTTGTTCTCTCTGTTCCACCTCCTTAGCACCAGGTTGTTTGTCTGAATCAAACATTTATGAAACCTTAAAAACAAAGAGAGGATTTATCAAAAACATATGAAAGATACTCAAAAACCTTGCTCCTAATACCAGTTTACAACCATGTCTCATTGGGACTTAAAAACTCCAAGAGGACACCTTCAAAATATAATGACCTTCTGCTAATGTCGGGAATCGAGTTTGGGATCAGACTCTGGATCGGGACAGTTGGTAAAGGAGTCCAATCAGAACTCTGAAATTTGATGGAACTAAGCATGCTATGGGCAGAAATCAGAGTTAGAAATAGACTCCAGACTTGGCTCCTTTAGATGAGATCCGATCAAGTTTTGAGATTTCAACCAACCTTGGAATGTTCAAATATCAGGGTCAGAATCAGCCTTGGAACTTAGACATTTGTTCTCAAGTTTGATTAGGACTAAAAGTTTCAATCATACTAACTCAAAGAGGGGATTCAGGTTTGCAAAAGTCCGAAGGATTGATCCATTGAGCACATTGGAAGTTTGGAACAAAAAAGGACTTTGGACCTAGACCTTTTGATCCTAGGTCCAATTGAAACCAAAAGTTCCGAATGGACCAAACATTAAAATTACCTTCGAGACTATGAAAACCTGAAGGACCATACATTAGTCTACATCAAATTCCAGGATCAGAAATGCACATTGGAATCGATACTTTTTGATCAAAGAACTCTTCGGATCTTAGACTCCCACAAGCACATGCTGGTTTCAGGATCGAGAATAAACATCAGATATAGAATTTTGGAGGTAAAGTCTGTTCGGAACTAGAAGTCCTGATCATACCTAAGATCAAATGTGCTAAGTAAAATGCCGCACTTCGGGATCGAAGATGGATATAGGATTTAGACTCATTTTGAAAAGGTTAGTGCGAGGATTGAAACCTTGGAAGGATCAAAATTTAAATGCTAAGGGACTAGTCGAGAAACCAGTATGGAAACCCTAAAACCTAGGGCACAAAGGGAAAAATAAAAAACTTGTAAAAAGAACCAAAACAAAAACACCAACAAACACAAAAACAAAAATGATCGTAGTGAAAGACCAAAAAGGAAAGGGTGCCAACAGGCGAAAAAATGAAAACGACAAACGATGAAAGAAAAACAACGTGATGACACAACACCAAGAAAAGATGAAGGTAAGCAACACAAAAACAAAAAAGGACAAGAGAAAAGAAAACGAAAACAAATCCCTACCTCGAATCACAAATGTGACACGAACCGACAAGAAACTCGACCCTTCAAACTCAAGTGCTCCAAAGAACTCTTCACAGCTCGAACTTCATCAAAACAAAATTTAATTGTGAGAAAATTCATGAGAGAAACTCTATTATATACCAGTCTCGTGCATGCGAACAAGTCCACAATAAATGTGGTAGATGGTCGAAAAGTTAGAATTAGGATGGACACAAAAACCCAGACCCTCGTTAGAAAAGTCAAATCAGAAGTCACATTCCTGAACAAACCAAAAGCAATAAAAGACAAAAGACGAAGCAGAATTAGAAAACCAAATCGGACTTGGACTCTAGAAGAAAAAGTCCATGTCCGACTTTGATTTCCAATCCCAAAAACAAACAAGAGGGGAAGGGTCAAAAAACCAAATTGGACCTAGACTATAGAAGAAAAAGTCCATGTCTGACTTTGATTTCTGGTCCCAAAAATAAACAACACAGGATCGGGAAAACGAAATGGACATGGGCCCTTTCGAAAAAAGGCCAAGGTCCAATTCAAAATCCGAATCTCCATAGGCATAACAAGCGTGGGATCGAAAAACCAAAACAGAGTTGGACCTTTTGGAAAAAGGGACCAAAGTCCAGTTTGGGATTCAAAACCCGCCAGGGACCAAAACAAGAAAACAAGAACCCAAGAAAGAAAACAACTCACGGTGGGAAAACAAACAAACCGAAGAGATATGAAATAAAAGAAAACAACAGGGAAAAGACACCAAGACAAAGAGGGGGACCCATTTTGGTCAAAAAGGAAATGGGGTGGATATGCAAGACATAACAAGTATTAGCCTATCCATTGGGTTCCTTTGGCTAATCAGATGATTTAGGGAGCCCATTGTTCTTGGAGTAGTAGAGTTCGACATCATTTCATGTTACTTGGGGTTATATTTCCAAGGTGTTTCCCAAGTCAAGTAGAAGAAATGAAATAAATGCCCAAGTTATTATAAAATAATAAGTTCACTTAAGTATTTATAAAATATTTAAAGTGACTTATTTGTCAGTAAAAGGTGACTAAGTAGGAGCAAAATTTAAAAGGGATTATTTTAATGCTCTTTGGGAAATTAACCGAAGACATAAGGAATGAATTAAATATTATTTTATTTCAAAAAGGTGTTGGAGTTTTGGAAAGGAATAAAATAATAATAGAGTTCTCTTTGGGATATGAGAAGATTTTTTGGGAATTGTGCAAAGGAGACTTCAAGGACTTCTTAAGGATGGTAACCCTCAAGAAGAATATTGGCTATGGTGGTGAGAGATCCACCTTGGTTGATGGCTGATTGATTTATCTAGAGTCGATGCTTGTGTTTAATGATTTGATTTTCAGGACTGATCAAGGGTTTATTGAATCTTTAGATACTCGAAGTTGCAAGAGAAAATTTAATTCTATTGTTGCTGGGCATGGAGTGTTGGGAGTATTATAATGGCGTTATATGCATAAAGAGAGTCGATGCTTGTGTTTAATGATTTGATTTTCAAGACTGATCAAAGGTTTATTGAATCTTCATATACTCGAAATTGTAAGAGAAAATTTAATTCTATTGTTGTTGGGCATGGAGTGTTGGGAGTACTATAATATCGTTATATGCATAAAGAGATACACTCTTCAATTGGTGTTTATATGTAATGCAAGGTCAATGTGCTCAAAATTTTGGTGATTTCCAAAGTTATTAAGGTGACTTTGGAATATTGTCGGTATAGTCTTAGTTGGAGGGTCAAAATTTTATCATTAAACATAATGAGAGATTGCCAATGAAATGATGTTTCTTCATGATTGGCGTAACTTCCATAAGTTGGAGTGACAGTCTTGAACGTCTAATTTAACAAACTCTAAACGCCACATTCCTTATTTATAAAGGGTGCTAATAATACTCTAGTTTGGCAGGTCGTGATCATTATTTCGGTGGTGGTTGTGTAAATTTTTGAGTGTTGCACACTTTCTTAGACCTATGTACTGGCCGCTATACCTTGTGGAGGCAAAATGTGGGAAACATTGGTCTAGTATAATTATTGAAAATCGATAATCATTGTTTGTAATGAGCTTATAATACTGGCGTGGGAAAATGAATATTGATGGGCAATGGAGATGGGTTGGATGGGCGTGAAAGGAAAATGACTGAAATGAGGCAATTGGAGGTGTAATCAAGTTCAAGATATTCATTGATTCATACAGAAAGCAGCGGCAGATTGGGTAGTGGAAGTGATAGCTGGAACTCAGTCTAGAAGGGGTTGTTGGGTTTATCCAAGGCTTGCATGAGAATTTGGAAGGACTCCAAACTTAAGGAACTAAGATCAAGTTAGCAGCTTCTTTGAAATTGTTAACTGATGTTGGATGGTATGTGATATAGATAACCTGTATTGCACTTGTCAACAACAAGCCCTTAAATTCTCTATTATTATATTTTAGAAAGTTGTAATGGATAAATAAGTGTTGAATGAAGTGCCTGCATTTTCAATGCTTATATTATGCAAACATGTTCCCCTGCATGAGATACATTAGCTAAAACCCAATGCAATCTGAAAGCTATTTCAAAGAAGTGTATATGAATTGTTTGATGAAATACCCCCTGCATGAGATACATTATATAAAACCCAATGCAATCTGAAAGCTATTTCAAAGAAGTGTATGTGAATTGTTTGATGAAATGCTATAATATTGAAGGATTGGAAAACCTGGAAAAAATTATGGTATAAAATTGGGATAGGAACTTTATAATCAAATAGGGAAATGCCACTAGTTTGGTGCATGTTTAGAAGGGTTGAACCATTGGAGATTTCTGCTCAAAGTATGGAAAATAAATACCAAATCCACCCCACCCCACTTTAGTCAAAATTGCCACATGTGAAGTGCACATTTGGGTGAGTTGAGCTAGTATAAGACTTAACTTGAAGAGTGGCAAATGACTCCTACATCAATGCCCAATCACTTGAGGTGGAGATTCACTTAAATAGGTGTTCTTGAAGGTTAGTCAAGCCAATGGAAATCTCCACCGAAAACATGGCAAATGGAACATGAATCAACACAAATAACTTAAGTGGAAATGTCAGCGAGGAGGTGTACATTATCAATGGTTGTGTTGGTGCTCAAAGATGTAGCTTCCCAAATCCCTAAAGCTAGATTGTGTTTGAGCACTAGGGGTGTCAAAATTAGAGCAACAATCCTCTAACTTACGATCTGGCAGGGTAACAATGGACCACTTTACTAAGGCGGGTAAGACCTTTGACTTTGGGCTCAACTAGACCTAGGGGAGCAATAAAGACCAATCTAGTAGTTGCATGGTCAACAATGGACCACTTTACTAAGGTGGGTAAGACCTTTGACTTCGGGCTCAACTAGACCTAGGGGAGCAATAAAGACCAATCTAGTAGTTGCATGGTCAAATTTGGCATTAATGGTGCTTTTGGGAAGATCTAGTGAGTGCAGAAGACCATTTGTAAGAAGTGTGGAATTCTGATGAGGAATTGGAGTTGGGAAAGGGAAATGCGGGACTTCCCCATAGAGTAGGACTTTGGAACTAGATATTTGATGGAAGTTTGGAAGCTTGAAATCTCGCAAAACAAGTGAAATGTATGGGAAAAAAATCAAGGAAAGGATGTGGAATCGGTGAAGGGAATTGGATGTGAGGTTGGAGGAAGTTTGGAGATGCAAAGGTATTTCACAAAGGGAAGTGGAAAAGAATGTAGGAAATGGGAAAGAGATTGGAGGAGGGAAGTAGACATGGGGAGGAGGAAGATCTGGATCCACTTCAAAAGTTTTCAAAGGGGAAAAGATGGGAGATTGTGGGTTTATGGGAAAGGAGGGGAGGTTTAGGTGCTCGCTGGAATCCCACAAAAGGAGGAAATGGGGAACACAGTAAGGGAATGGGAGAATGCAGGCAATTGATGTAGAAGTGGACATTTGGGATGGATGTTCGAATGTGTGAGGGAATCCCAGAAAAGGGGAATGGAAGGAAATCTAGGAAATGATAGGGAAACCATACGTCTGGATATCTAGGGGTGAGAATGAAGAAAGGAGGGAAAGGGAGAAATAAAATATTTGGACAGACCTCAAAATTCTGCAAAAGGAGGAAATGGAAGATTGTGGAGAAACTTTGCAGAAGAGGACATGTGAAGTGGATGTTGGAATGGGAAGAAGTTTGGATCCACTTTGAAAGTCTGCAAAGGTGAAGAGAAGGGGGGAGTTGCAGATATTGAAAGCGGAAATGATGAGGGTTTGGGAGGAGATACAATATTCAGATGGACATCAAAATCTCGCAAATGGGTGAAGCGAAGGAGTAAGGAAGGAAAGGCTCAAGAAACCATGTGAAACTGGATACTGGATGATCATGAAATGTTTAGTAGTCTAGTGAAAGTTCACAACACCACAAGAATGACAACAAATGATAAAAACACTCCCAAACTTAGAGACTTTTTTGGGATTTTGGCAACTTCTAGCAATTGATATGAACATGGAGGACGGTGAAGAATCATTTACATGCAAACTTGACCAAGGGAGATCCATTTGGAGTTTTCTCAGAATGGTTATACATGATGAGAAAAATGAGGCCAAATGCACAAAGGGGGCCTAGACCAAGCAAGTTTTGCATTGCAAAGTTGGGCACCAACAGGTTGGACCAGTCTAAAGTACTGCCAAAACATGGTTTGACAGCCATAAATGTGTGCCTAGATTGAAAACATAATTTGATAAGTCTTGAGTGCACTTTTTTCAGCAATTAAGCTAGTAGCCTGGTACAAAAGGGCACTTGAAGGTGACAAATGACTTCTAAATCCACGCCCAAACTGAGACCTGAAATAGTTCATTTTCGGCATTGGTTTTAGGTGGCTTGATCAAGGGAAAAGTGTGCTCAAGTTGGAAAGCATTCAACAAAGTTCTACTTGGTGAGAATTGGTTAAGTCCGAGAGATTGATTGAGGAGAAGGGTAAATAACAGTCCGAAGCATGTGGTGGCAGCCATCACGATTCAAAGTTGCTAGAAAATCATCAAGGTGGCCAGCTTGAAGAGGTTTTTGATTTAAAGTTTTCATTATCAGAAAGTCTGAAAAGCAAGGAGTATTCATGAAGTCAATAATGGAGTGTTCAACAAGTTCCATAGGCTCCATAAGAAGTTCATCAAGTTTGAAGGATTTAGCCAAATTTGCAAGTCAGATATTTTAGATTATTTAAAATACACTATATCACAATTAAATTTTTGTGATCTGTATTCCTACCATGCACATGAAGATTCAAACTACATGCAGCTGTCGGAAGCACCTAATTGTACAAAAGAGATACTAAAAGAGCAACGAGAAGGAATTGTGCAGGTATTAGACAAATGCATGGGCAAGAAGACCCAGTGAAGCAAGCGAAAGGAATATCTTGTTCATTGGAAGGTTAAAGGGCATGAGAAAGATTCGTGAGTTTCTGAATCTGAAGTAAGCTAACTTGGTTGGTCAAATCAGTTGTTTGTGTAGTCCTAAATTATGAACTCTTGGCTCACAATCTTTTACCAAGGGTGTTTGATCTAGGAGAGTTCTTTGGTTGGAGCAATCTTGCATCAACCAAGAATATTTGTTGTGTGTTTGTAGCTCCCCGTATGGGCAAACTTAACTAGTGTGTGCACTTTGTGTTGTAATAGTTTGTTTATGGACAAGCTTAACTTGTGGGCACTTGTTCTGTTTTATCTGCACGATTTTGAGTGCCCCACACATCCTATGCATGGTGGCGCAACTTTTTGTGAGAGCCTTGTGTAGATCCTGTTGGTTTGGTACATTTCTGGTGAAGCACATATCAGCTGTGCACAATTCTTTCTTTGTGCGGAGCTTGCCAGATGCTTCTCTCAACTCTTGTGTTCTTCACACAGCCCACACAGCCCCGAGCACAATGTTGTCAACTCATGTTTTGCTTTTCAGGCAAGTGCCTTTGAATAGACTAGCAAAATGTTAGAATATCAAAGCTATTGGTCATTTGTCAGAACACTGAATTGTCAGACGACAACAATTAGATTTCTTAATGGTTTGCCTGTTCTGAAAGGACTGAAGAATGTCAGATTCAAATTCATTAAGGAATGGTCAGTTGATCCATTTGCAGATGACACCCATGCAGATCAGTTTTCCTCGTAGGCACACCTTTACGGTGATTTCACCAGTCCTCCATGTTAGTGTACATTAGATTTAATGTTGGTCTATTTAATTGGGATGCTGGATCATTTGGAGGGGTTTGGCTTTTGAAGGAATTTGATTTGGAGCCATTTGTTCAGAGTTCAAAATCGAGAGTTGACAGATTAGCTACAAAGGGTTTTGGGTAGAGCTAAACTGAAGTGATTGTAATGTAGAGTCTTTGTGCCTATTTCTAAGGGGTTGGGTAACATTGTTATTGGGTTTCACAGTTTGGTGGCTCATTGTAATTCTTTCATTCCTGCAATTAAATTCATTGTGTGCCTTGCTCGATCTCCGTTTTTTCCGTCTTGGTTTCTGTTTTGTGCTTTGTGTGCTCATTTGCAATTGTTCATTTAACCAGTGTTCCATGAGGATGCGTCTCCCCCCAAAAACTCCATGTTTCGTAGACACCGTCTCCAAGATGTCACTAGGACTTCGAAGACGCTAGGGTGTCCTCAAGACGTCTAGGGGACTCCTAGTTGTCTCCAAGATGTATAATTCTTATACTTATACATCTTTTTATAACTATTTTTTCAAGTACTATATGTATTTCAGCGCCCTGCTGCCACCCCGCCACTGTCCCTCCGCCGTCCTCCCACCGTACCCAAACTTAGGCCCTTGTTCTCCCTGTCCTGAAACCTGTCCCCACGTCCCCTCGTCAGGAAACTCCGTGGAACTATGCATTTAACCCACATTGGGCTGCTGCACCGGAAATGCCATCATTCATGCCTTTTAACTTTATTATACGGAGTATCATTGGAATTGCTCTCTTTGTTATTGCCACCCTCCAATTACAAATATTTTGTATCAAGCTTTTTTACATGCAAGAAACAACTATTTTCAATCCTTGAAGCTCATATAAAAAATAAAATAAAAACTGCTGAGCATAATTCTCATGCGTTTTTGTTCATAGTTTTGGAGAATGAGGAATAATGGATGCTTCATACATGAGAAAAGCAAATTGACAGTAAAAACAGACCTACAATTTCAGTGACTTGAAGCCAAACCTGGATTTACAACTAAAACAAATAAAAAGTTATGGATTTATGTTCTAACCAAGTTATTCTAAAGGTCCAGAAATAGGTAACGTCTTCAATGGTAACCATAAAACTATGACCAGCATGGCTAACATAGCGTAGTTTAAAGTAATATATTTCTTCCATTGCATGATAATGACCACGAAATGAAAGCTAGCATATAAGACTTGTGTCTATAATTTTAATATTATTAATCTAAATTGGCTTGTCGTAAATAGTAATTATGTAAAGCGTGAATGCATCAGGGTAGAATGCCTAATGCGCGAGATTTTGCAGTTGTTCTGTATTTTTGTGTGTACGTTTCAATTATTGGGAGAAAATCCATTTCTAGCTGGACAGAAATTTTTGAAGTGAAGCTTATAATATTGCATTTTTGGTTTAAAAAAAATATTTCAGGGTTGGTTTTCATTTGAACCCAAAATGATTGAATTTAAGTAGTGTACACAGATAACGGATTATGTAAATTTTAATAAATATTTAATTCAGTAAAATTTTGTGAAAAAAATGTATGGCTGTTCTCGAGTTGTAGGTTTGTTATGAGTATTTTATAGAATCAAATCACTCACGTCATTAGAATTCAATGTTATATTTATTTTAGAATAGTATTACAGTAGAAATGAGTTATAGTTGTAGAAGTGAACTTAGTGATGGTATACAAGATATGTAAGGTCAAAAATAAAGAATGAGGTAATATATTAGCATGTTTATATGTTTGTATAAGGTTCAAAATATGCAAAAGGAGAATTGTTGTTTTCATCATCCACCATTGCTTTGAGAGAACCATCGTCATTATCTTCCATGATTATCTTAGGAGAGTCATTAGTGTCATCATCCACTCCCAACCTTAAGAGAGCTACTACCATCATCATCTAACACCACAACATAAATAAGAGAATGTCTTGAGCTAAGGGGGTTTTAAAATTTAAATGGAAGTATGACACTTGTCCTAAGACCTCTTGTAATATCCAAGATTAGAAAATGTCTAGATATTGAGACAAAATTGGTGATAGAAGAAAGTCTCCATGCCTTAGCCTATGGATGAGGCACTCTTGAGGGCCATGAGGCCAAGCAGAATTGAGTCCATGAAACTAATGTGAACAAAATATAATATTGTAATAGTAAAAAGGAAAGACATTGCCTCATTTATTTTCATTATTTGATTGTCAACTTGTCAAATCCAAGAAAAATGTAATGCTTGTGATACCCAAAGAAGATGAAAAATGGTTCAATAATCATAGTAGTAATATGGGACCCCTTTAATCTACCACATTTGACAAGAAGACCCTCTTGAAGGTAAAGAACCAAAAACTACACCCCATGTCAATAAAATATGGATGATGAACATTTGAGTCTCATAATAGCACACATGTTGGGTCTAAGAGAAATAAAGATGTGCAACAATGAAATATTAATCACTCTCCACTTATTGAAAGGAAAAAATGGCATATCTTATCCCCTTGCTAAGTATGGTGATCTACAAACTAGATCAGTATACATTTAGTTGAATGCAAGAAGAATCCTCAAATTAGGTACCAATGGCATTGGAAATGGTTTTGAATAGATAATGATGCCATCAATAATATATAACAAGAAAATCATCTTGGAAACAAGAGGCTTTGGGTGTGAGATCCATGAAAGTTAAATTATTGTTAGCAATTATTCTCCTAAAAAATAATTGATGAAATCCTTTGTGAGAAGAACATGAGGAGGGGAATCTAGTATTCTAAATTTGGTTGCATGAGTAAACTAGCTTTAGAATATCAATAATATTAATGTCCAACAAGATCAAAAGGGCTATCCACTCTTAAAGAACAAAGTACTAGTCATGGTGTCTTTGACATCTAAATGAATAAGTTATCTAGAAATTTGGGTTTGTGAAGAAGGGAAGTGGGTCTAAAGATATCATCCAAGTGAAGGCGTTGGGAAATAAATTCAACATGGACAATATGCTACAAAATTATATGCTGAATCATAATAGTTATAACCCTTTGAATACATGCTTAATCCACAAATCTTATATGTAGTCCCAATTCTCTAACCTACCAAGAAAAATAGATTTAATAATGGCATCAAAGATAGCCAAATTTGAAAGTAGATCCAAAAAAAATCTAGACTAGGGGATAAATTAAAATTTGGAAACTAAATTAAGTATATGTTGTGATTTTCATTATTTTTTCTCTTGAAATGAGAGATAGTACTTAAAATCCCTATTAAACATCACTAGTACTCTTCACATAGTTAAAGAGTGTAGGGAGCTCAAAGTAAACAACCACCATAAATCTAAAATGTGGTAGTAAGAAAGGTTTGATACACAATTAATATGCAACCTCTAAAAGTGTAGATATTGTGAACTTGAGCCGAAGAAATTCCTTGAGTCCATAAAAAATAAGACTCAAGGAGACTATTCAACAGTCTCCACAATAATTAAAACAAAAATTTGAAGTGTGACTAGTCATCAAAGAATCTCTTTTAAAATCTACCAATTTCTTCACTTTTAAGTGTTAAAAAATCCTCATTTTCAATTCTATTATAAAATCTTTGGTAAGAGTGTGAACCAAAATCATAATAGTCATTCTAATTATTTGAATAATCATCTCTACTTGTGAATGAGAAGAGGTATATGTTAGTACTTAGAATGTGGAAACTCAAAGCTAAAAATCCTCATTAAGACTTTCTAGGAGGATAAAATCTAACTAGAAGCTAAATGAATATCATAACTTGCAAACTAGTAAAGGTGACCAAATTCATGTGGTTGATGTTAAAGGGGAATGTTTTCTTGAGGAGCAAAGTATGCTTGAAAGTCTTCATGAAATTTGTGAAAAAATATAAGAGATCACATCCCCTAAATGCATGAAACTCATGTTTCATTTGTCAGGAGATAATGATATGCATTTAATGTGGGGGAATTTGAAGGATTGTTTACAAGCTAAAACATAATGGCATGAGGTCTTAACACTAATATCGATAATGCATATAAAAACTTTGACAATGTAGGTAGGGTTTTGGATATCAAATTCAATTTCACATGATAATAGTAAGGGGAGCTCTTTGCAAAACCCAACAATTTAAAGTATTAATTGAATAAAGAGAGATTTCATAAAATAAATAACAAACACACTCTTAAGATTTGATTTGTTTTATAGGATTTGAAGTTGAATACTAGATCAAAGTCTATGAGTTGCAATAACACTTAAAATTGAAGACCACTTATTATTTTTCATAAAAGAAGCCCTTTGATGTGGGCTTTCAAAGGTCTTTTTACATTTATAAAGTTGGAAAGGAAACCATACATAGAAAATTGAACATCAAGTACTTAGTGGAAAAGCCTCACAAGAGAAATGACAACCAAGAATTAGGTTAGCACCTAACCAATATAAAATAATTTGAAACAAGGAGATATATCATGGACAACTAAGAAAACATAAAGAACAAACAAAATAGAGAGAACAAGGACCCAAGTTGTTCTTCCAAAATGGGAGTTCATAGTTACACCCATATTGAAATACTTTTTGGATGATCCTGATGTATCGATGGTTACTTTTCTTCTTGATCTTTGAAAACAACACCCATATTTGATAGTTGAACCAAAAATGCATTGATTTGGTCTATTTTTTTAGTGATATTTTCTTCACCATTTTCTAGTTTCTACATTTTTGTTGAACCTTTGGCATCTACTATTCAAAGTTAACATTGGTGGCAAGTGAAACCTTAATAATCTAGGCAAGTTGGACATTTTTAATTAGTTATTAGTGTAAATAGTTTTACTTGCGATGACAACATGAGTACAAATGTTAACAAAAATGATAAAGCATCTAGTTTTAAAATATTCTTTATGATCAATTGAAACAAATTCAAAAGACATGTTATGAAAAGTATGAAAGCCCATAACAACGTGTTTCCAAGAAATTTTATGCCCAAACATCATCACAAGGTCCACATGCATAGATAATATAATTTGGAATCTTTTAACTTATATTCTATTTAGTATTATCTATGCTCTAAGGGAAAATGATGTAGTCAAGGTTAGGGATACAAAATAAAAGGACACATTTCCTTGCATCAACTCTTCACAACATCACACATACCAAATTTTGTGGAGATCTATTACACAAGTAAAAATTGAATTTGAGAAAAATTCTATGAGAGCTAACATGTGAAATAAATTCCAATTAACTAGCTACACATAATTGACCTTAACAAATTGAAATTTGGATATGATTTGAAGAAACATTCAAAGGATCTTATTTTTTTTTTTATCTATAGTAGGCTCAGTTATCATCGAAAGATACCGACTTGTTAATTTAAAATTAGTAACAAATCAAGAAACTATTTTTAACCTTGCTAGTTTTTGAACCAAAATAGGAACAAAACACAAAGGGGAATGGTGATTTATTTATTATATAAATATAGCTAGTTTACATCTAACATTACAAGAGAAATTGGATAGTCTGCCCTTACTAAATTGATATATCATAGATCCAAAAACACATGATTGATATATATAACATATATAAGATCCTCAAGAAGACTCTAGTATACAAAATATCACTAACATCTTGACCAAAAATCCACCCTTGAGACCTCAAGCTTGCCAACGAATTCTTTAATGTATCATCCCATCTTCAACTAACAAGAAAACCATATCAAAGCCAACTAAACTCATCGTTTATCTCCTATTTTTATAATCTCTTCAAGTATGATACCAAGACAAGGAATTTCAAGAATAGTCTGGAATGCCAAATAAAACTCCTCCTTGATGTGGTGCCATTCTCCAAGGGAATAAAGACCACTCAAAAAGAGTTGAATTTTTGTAAATCATGTATATGAACTCCTCTACAAGTGGTTCTATCCTTGAAGGAAGTAAAATTAATAATCAAAGCTCAGCTGTGTAACTCCTTCCATCAAGACCCCACCATTAAGACATGACATCCAATATTATCCACCCAAAGTAACTCCTCTCCACATGGATGCTTCAATTATATATAATGACATAAAAATGGAGATTACAAATAAAAATTGAATAGTTAACATGCAAGTGGAACACTATCCCAAGCTCCCCCACATAATTGTGACTCATTAACTTTCATAGAGCGTGTAAAGAGTGAAACTCTTTAAATCAAAACATTGACAAAAATTTAAATAATTTTATTTATATTCAAAATAAAGTCAACACTTCATTCATTTAGACATCATAAAAACCAGTCGATTCCAGACAACTTAAAGTCGATAAAATAGATTCAATATACAATTCCAGTTTAAATATATACACGTGTCATAATACACGACATTAATAATAATACAAAAGAAGTTGTAATATAAGTTACAATTCGAGACTTAGGCATTCAGTCACCTTAAGCTCTTCAATACATAATTCAAGAATACATAAAACATAAATGAAGATGACATCCTTTGATCTTCAATCCAATAGCATATCTTCAATAATGAAGACGAGAACAAGGATCAAGTGCTTTTTCCACCCAACCTCGAAGTTTACGCTTCCCCAAAATTCTTAAATCATTCAAAGAATACCCGACCCTGCACAAATCGCTTAGCAAAAAGCAGTCGACAAGCAAGATGAAATCTAGTGCGTGCCTAGTATAACTAGTAAAACCACAAGCATTTTCATTTTTCTAATTCATTTAAGAAACAAACAAGTTTGATACTAGGATATGGTAGAGAGTTCAATAATTCCATCTATTTCAATGGTCCTTAAGTTACTTGGCCAAGTAAAATGTCATGCACGACAAATAAATCAGTTTTGGAAAAGCAAAACTACACTCTCTAATAACCCATATTCGGCACCCGTCCCATAATGTATCTTTTTAAAAAACATGACATGCACTTTCATTTATCAAGCATGCATGGTTCCAATCAATTAAATACAATCTTTCAAAAACAATCAAACATAAAATCTTGTTTCAAGCAAAATAGTTCAAAGTTGTTCTTTTCATCGTTTTAATCCATAAATGACATTAAATTAATATTTAAATCGAGTAAATTAAATAATCAAAAATAAATTAAGAAGGTGTATCTCAAGTATGTAAATCAAATGCATATAAAAACAAGCATAAATGAGCACACCTTCTTTCATTCAATTTACTCATTTAATTTGTTTTCTCTATGAAATAATCCCAATTCCTTTAGTTCTCAAGTAAATCGTATCTTTAATTTTAATTGATTTATTTTCTGTTTTCCATACTTACAGAAAATAAATAAATAAATACTTTTTCATGAACATAATTTAAATAAATCGTTTCAGTTTCAGTTTTGAATGTTTTGAGTTTTATTTGCTAAATTCACTAATTTTAACTTCTATTTCAAAATTATGTTAAAAATTTAAAAGGCATTTAATAAAAATCTTTTCTGTTTTGAATTCTTTTGAATCAAATTTAAATAACGTTTTCTATTTTAAATAAAAATCCTTTCAAATCTAAATCCGAGTTTCTCCTAAATTATAAATCAGCTGTTTCTCATTGTTTTCTAATCCAATTTTTCCTACAATTTTCTGTTGTTAATTTCAATGGTTTCTAGAAAAATCACAGTTTGAATGTGGAAAATTTCTATAGAATTCGAAGTAAACAACAATACTTTTTAATAGTTTTTAAAAATCAAAACATGAAACTAACTATTGCATTGAATTCACTATGTTCATGTTTTTGTTTAATAATTTCTAAATAAAATCCTACCTGGTAATTCTGGAAATGATGAATGTGTGCTACCTTTGTCAATTTCCTGTAGTTCTCAGTTTGTTCCCTGGCTGCATCTATCCTCTGTTCTTCTATTTCTTTTCTTTCTCCTGCTGTTCCACTCCCTTATCTTTTCTTTACTGCTCCCTACGTCTTTTCTCCTTGGCAATTCTTTCTTATCTCCTATCTTCCTACTATGTTGGGTGCTCCTTTCTTGCCTTCCCTATCTTGGGCACACCTTTCCTCTTTCCTGAAGCTGCCCCTTCACCAGTCCTCCTTCTTCCTATGCATGGGAAATGGAAGACTCTGTGGTTGCATGGAGATTAGAGGATGAGATTCTTCACACCTTGTGCATACCTTGTTCCCTGCCTGGCTGCTCCCATTTCCACCTTCCAAGTGTGTGTGATGTAATGGAGTGTCCTTAGTGTGCAACAAACAACAACCTCCCTGCCTTATGCGTATCTTCCCTTCCCTGTAGCAGCGCGTGGAGTGTGGGGAAGACTTTGGTGGCTGCATAGGAAAGAGCAGTCCTTCCCGCCAAATCTCCAAAAACATAAACCACAACCTTTGCCTCCTCTGGCCGCGTGGAGTATAGAAGATAAAGATCCAAAATAAGTAGCAAACAGACAATATATCTCTCAATTTCTTCTCTCCAAACCAAAAATAGATTTCTGGCTCTCTTATCAATTTCGAAATTCTTCACTTACTGATTATTTTTTTTTCCCATGCATTGATAGATGTAAACAAGAAAATAGACCCATGAATTGAGGTTGATCTCCAGATCAAATTAAAACTCCAAGTTTTCAAAATTTGATTGCCTCTAATTGATTGAAGATATTTTCTTCAATCTGTTCAACTGCTTGTTTGACATCAATTTTAATTTGCACGTATGTTTGTTTTTCAATTTATTTTCAATAACTCCACTTTAGATATTTGTTTAATTTCCTCATTAAATATTTTCTCTTTCATATTTTTAAATAAGAAATAAATAAAAATAATTAAATTTCAACACTATATTTATTACTTTTTAATAAATTCCGCAATAAAAAGTATATTCTGTTAATTTAAAATAACATCATTATTATTTTTAAATTATAATAAAATATCTACACAAGGAATCCAATTCATTTAAATAAAATCAATTTCCTCTAAAATTAACCAAATCGCCATTTAAAACGACATATTCTTTTCACGAATTTTGAGAAATCAATTAAACTTAATTTAAAATTTGTAAGCACAATAATCACAAAAATGCATTAAAATATCAACTAAGTGAGTGTGTGAGATTCCATAATCCTCATAAATGTCTAATGGCTAAAATGACTCTACCTGATCATTGTTCTCGCCTTCATTCACGTTCACCTGTTCCTGCGTTCACTTGCACTCGAGTTTTCATCAACAATGACAAACCCCAAATTTAAATATAAATGCATTTCAAATCATTGCAATTGCATTTTAATTTCAATTTAACTTCAACTTAATAACAATATCATGATTAATAATTGCATTTAAATAATCAATAAAATCTATACGTGACATCCTTCCCCTCTTGGAAGAGACATCACCTCAATGTCTTATTAATCATTCAATAAGCATAACATCACCATCAATAAAATATACTATCTCAATCAGTAAACATAGTATCTCAATAGGTAAAACATAGTATCTCTAGCATAAGGAAATAGTAACTAACAACATAGTTCTCAAACATAAGCATAACAAATAATAGTAGCATCCACGCTATCAAAGTTCACAACATGTGAATCAAAAACTAGAGTATCAAGTATCTCCGCATAAAGAAAATACTAATATATGAAAGAAAATGAGGAAAATGACGGTCTATCATCTCAGAATCCTCCCATGTAGCACTATCCTCAGTATACTGGTCCCACTAGACCTTGTACTGAGTACTATCTCTGTTACACAGCTTAATGCTACGCCTGTCTAGGATTCGAATGGGCTCCACTAGCACCACCCCTGGATCCTGTACCTGTAATGAACACCAATCAAGAATATGAGATGCATCACGATGATATGGTTTCAACAAAGAAACATGGAAAACATTATGGAGTCGAGTTAGAGCAGGTGGTAACGCTAGTCTATAAGCAACTAGATTAATAAATTCCAGTACATCCACTAACTCATTTAAACCCCAATTTCCGACGAAACCTTCCGACAAAACCTATATAATCAGATGTATCGTTGGGCACTTGTGCGAATTTCCATTTAAAATTTTTTTTTTTACCCCGACGTTCGTCGGAATTTCGACGAGCCATTGTTTTGTGTGCGTTTCGACGAAGATCTTTCGCCAAAATTGTGACGATCCTACAAAGTTAAATTGTGGCGGGCATAAATTGAAATGAGCTCAACTATTTATTGCGACAGTGTTTTGCTCGACGGTTTTCTTGGGGAAAATCAGAAGAAACTCAAGAAGATATCGCCAAGTTGAGGGAATTCATTGTCTTTTTCCAGAATTCATTTGTGAAGTCAGATTTGTACTGCCAGGTTTGAAAATCATATTTGAAAGCAACATCTCATTAGATTTCATTTATAGTCTTGTGCATTTTTAGAATTTCATTTCCAGATTTTAGACCTGGCTTCACAAATTCTTTATAAGGGAATTGTTTATAACTGATGGAAAATTCTTGATAGATTTGGACAAAGATTATATTTGCAAGGTTTCAATTTTAACCCTAATGATCAATTTGCAATAGATTTGGGAGCCATAGCTAGATAATATCAAAGGTGTTGGTTGTTTTTTTACTGTAACCAAGTTTATCTTCTAGACACATAACATATAAAATATCAGATAATACTGCCTTACAATACCATCAATCTATATTCTAACCCAATACTACTTATCAAATCCTTATATGAACATAGGCACCTATAACCTCACTCAAGCATTTTAATTAATTCCTTGAATTAAAGCCAAAATGAGAATCACCATAACAGTGAGATGAACAGAATAACCCTTGATCATTTTATTCAAGATAATAATATATTCATACAATGGAGATACATGACCTTGAAATGAGTAATTTTTCATTCAGATGCTAGTACTATCTTGAAAATTAAGTACCCATGAAACTAAAACCTACAATAGAATGACACCAAACCTAATAATAGTATCTTCACTATAAAATCAGGCTCTTTACAAATTCGCTTTGCAACTTCAATTAGACTTGACCTAAAGATATCTAACTTGCTAACCGGCCATATTTTTGGTCCTGAAATCCTTCTTATAGGGAAAATGAAGGAGCAACAAGCATCGGACCAGAAATACATCTGTCACTGGTCACTTGGACCGCCTTATGACATTTCAAAAATTGGTTACAATAGCTGAGTCTCCGGAGAATATTCTTGTTCATCTCGTCCACTGGAGAATAACTATTGCATTTGCCAAACTTTGAAAACTTGCACCAAAACTGCCACTAAGACATAGCCAAAATTTGTTATAGCCATAACCGCTGAGCTGTTAACTGCCGGTTGTAGACTCTGTCCTATTCTTGTTCAGTTAAGTACTTTTCTACCCATCCTTGATATTCCTCATCCGTTGGCCAATTAAAATTTACCACCTAATTTACCTTTGCACTGTAAGTTGTATAGTTTACTACTACTTGATTCGCCTCCCTTTCAAAAGATTCCAAAAATGTGCTAGTGTTAATGATTTCATCTACCCTGTCCTGCCATTGTTGCAGTGATCTAACATTTCCTTGGGCATCTACAATATCTGGTAAAGGTGTGCCACTCCAGTCATCAAAACTCTTTACCAACTCTTTAATCCTCTTGCTCAAATCATCAGGTAAGGCCTAGAAACCTTGCAGTGACTTCACAAAGTCTTGAGTAGGCCTTAATTGTTGAGGCCTATTAGCTGCATTTTGAGAATTTCATTTCTAGATTTTGTTGTGCAAGTTCAATATTCTGATTTTAGGAGTATAACAGTTGGAAATCATTGTAAAATCGAAATTTAATAATTTCTGGAATTAGCATTTGAAAGTGTTTTTTGGGGTCATTAACTTCAGACTATCTTCTCTTTTGCAGGGGTGGTTGCATGCCGATTTTTTTTGGTGTAAAATATCATAATTATTATATTTTGTTACCTGTGTACGATTAAAAATTATTGGAGTGCATGTGAGTTTGATATTTTTTGAAGATCTAAATATTCAAGGTTGGTAAAGAAAAATCATGTCAGATAATATTAGTCCAGAACAAAATGAAGAGACAGTTGCTAGATTGTGGGCTATATTGAAAAGAAAGGGTGATGGGAAATGTTATTGTCCTTGCAATAATTGCAAGGGCTTAAAGACGAGAAGACTTTTAATCACAACAGCTGAGAAACATTGTAGGCAGCATGGTCACGTTGAAGGGGGGCATGATTATCGTCCATTGGTAAGTTGTTCATTATATGTGTTTATATTGATTGAATTTGTAAATGTTTATATTGTTTTAACATTTGATATATATATATAAAATCACTTGATCATGATCATGGTTTATTTGTGTCTGTCATTATTATAAAGGTGGGGCGTCGTAGGGCACACGATATGAATTATCACGGCCCAGAGAATGTGGTTTTGCAAGCGGAGGAACATGGAGCTGTGAATATCGAAGATGAAGTTAATGATCCTATGGAAGAAGATGATCATGCACTAAAAAACACAATTGAAGATGATGGTACAAATACATTGATCCATGACACATGTAGTGGCACATCTGATCATGTTGATCGAGATGACTTTGATGATGTTCATGATTTACCTATACTTGAGAAGGCATACGAGCCGCTTTATGAAGGCTCCCAAACAACTCTTCTCTCTGCTGTATTGTTGCTGGTGAACTTGAAGGTTATGAATGGTTTATCCAACATAGCAATCTCATGGATGTTAAGGTATGTCATATATGTCATTTTTTTCATCTATTTTAATTGTTGTTAGTTTATCGCTAGTAAATAAAGGATGAAGTATGTACCTTTAATATTTTTTATATTAAGAAGTTATTTTTTGTTGTAGATTGATTGGTGAATTTTTGTTACGACCATCAAATATTTTACCTCGCTCATACCGAGATTTATCTGGCATTATGAAAGATATTGGAATGGAGTATCAAACAATAGATGCATGTCCCAATGATCATATTATATATCATAAACAACATGAATTTGCAACAGAATGCCCGAAATGTCATATCAGTAGATATCGAACAGATCAACTAACAAAAAATGTGTCTCGCAAGGTTCTTCGTTATATTCCCATTATTCCACGTATGCAACAATTATTTAGGTGCAAAAGCTTAGTGCAATTTATGGATTACCATGCACGTAATAGAAGTGGAGATGAGATTCTTCGAATGCCTGCGGATGGTTCTGCATTTAGGGACATGGAGGAAAAATGGCCACACTTTAAAGAAGAACCTCGTAATCTCAGGCTTTCATTGGCAGCGGACGGTGTCAATCCATTTGGAGAGCTAAGATCTATTTACTCGGTGTGGCCTGTTTTTGTTATCAACAATAACATTCCTCCATGGATGTCAATAAAGAGGGAGCACATAATGTTGGCAATGATTGTTCCAGGTATTTGTTTACATCAATTTTATTTAACGTAGTAGCATCTCATTTGTCTTATTTGTTGCATAATGACTTATATGTTTTTTCATTTAATAGTCATGTACATGAATTTATATATATTGTAGTAAAATGGTTATAATAATTATGTAATGTTTATGTTCATTCAACTAGGTATGTACCAAATTAAAGATATGAATGTATATATTGAGCCTCTTATCGACGAGTTACTAAAGTTATGGAATGGCGTCACTATGTATGACGTATCTAGACCAATAGGACAAAGACAATTTCAATTCCATGCAATGCTTGTATGGACAATTCATGATGCCCTAGGGCTAACACATTTTTCTGGTATGTTATAATGTTCGACTGCATGACTTTAATGATATTTAATTTTATAAATTAGATATCATGCATGTTTTTTAAATAATCTATTCATTATATATAATTATAAAAATTGACATATTTAATCCAGTTATATATGATTTGTAGGTCTTCAAACAAAGGGAAAATTTGCATGTCCAATTTGTGGTCCAAAGATGAAATCTCGTCGTTCAACAAGTTTAGGAAAGTAGGTGTTTGATGAGTATAGGCACTTCCTCCATAGAAATCATAAGTATTGAACTACTGAGAAACATATTTTCAATGGGAAAGAAGAGACTATATCAAAACCACGAAGAATGACACCTCGCCTAGATGGAAGTTGGAATATAATAGAATTAATCTTTAAGGTTATACATCGGATCAAATTGTTTATCTATCATTTATGATATGTTTTGAATTTTTATTTTTATTTTGTGATCATGTTGTAATTGACAATTATTGCCGTTGTTAATTTTTTAAACTTATATGCTTCATGAAGGTCGTCAAGGCATTAATGGTTGGCTTCCACAGGGATTGAAAAGTTATCCCAGACAATTTAGTAGGTTGCCCTACTATGAGCAGCTATAAATTGTGCATTTGAATGATACAATGCATATCAGAAAGAATATGACAGAAACGTTATGAAAAATATTGGATGGAAGGCATGACAAAGAAAAAATTGTCAAAATTTGTAGTGACATTTCGAAAGCCAGCCATGCAATGAAAAATTTCATTCAATTAAATAGCGATGGAGACCAAATTAATATAAACAGAGTAGGAAAGCAATGCTATAAAACAAGTCATACGAAAAATTCGATTTCCCACAGGATTTGCTGCCAACATAAACAATATCATAACAAAGAAAGGTGAATTTGGGTCAAGGATGAAAACGCATGATTGACATACCTTCATTAAGGTAATTATTCTGGTATATTATATATATATTTGTATACTGCATGTAATTTTCAGTGTATTATGTTTACTACTTTTGGAAAAATATTAATGAAAAGATCATTTTATAATTGCTGCAGTACGTTCTACCTCTATCTCTCACAGACAATTTTGACAACAATGTCAAGCAAGTTATATATGATCTTGGAAAATACATGAGGTAAGTAGTGATATTTGTTCAATTCGTTGTATATTTTTGTTATATCTCATTAATATATTTGTGCCTTGAATCACTTGTAGATGGCTGTCATCTAAAGCAATCCATAAAGAAGATATAAATTATTGGAAGAGAAGAATTCCTTATCTAATGTGTGAAATGCAAAAATGTCTACCTTTGACATTTTTCAATGCACAAGAACACTACCTCATACACCAAGTTGAGGAGATTGAATTGTGTGGACCTGTACACACAAGGTCAATATGGATGGTTGAGAGGCACTTGAAATTTTTGAAGGCTTTGGTTAGACAGAGAGCACATCCTTATGGTTCTATGGTGGAGGGATACATGGTATACCAGACCATAGTGTACATTACTAAATATCTTCCTAAGTTTGCAACAAAGATCCATGTAGATCGCATTTGGGATCCCAACTCCATTAAAAAATTCGAAGGGGAGTACTTGATGGGAAAAAGTAGATTGAAGAAAGTGTCAGGTAATTATAAAATGGTCATGGAGATTGGTGTAAGTGTTCCAAGGCTTTCTTACACAACTAGCTAAGAAGACCTTTCCTTGTCTTCTTATGGGAACCTAATATTTTCTAGGTCCTTGTTAGGCTTAGATGATTAAGTAAGTCCTAATCCAACTCCTCTCCAAGAGTCTCACACCTTGTGCTTCACCTTGAAGGACTAACACCACTTTGTTATGTGCAAAATCTCTCCTACACTTAGAAGACTCTAAGTGCCAACATCACACAAACATTGAATTGACTGTAGGGGTGCCAAACACATTGAAAACATGCCATGTACTTCCAACTAGATCCATCTTGGAGGATCTCCAAACTCCTTTCCTACCAGTTTCAAGAATTGGTCTTGAGGAGGCCTATTTCTTATAACCCTTGATAGAGACCTTTACTTCGTTCCTGCCCAAAATTTCCAAACAACTTAAAAAATCAATTCCACATTCGAATACCCTTTTGGATTTTTTGAAGGATTCAAAAGATTCTATACTCCTAAGTCCTCCGTACACTGGTTTCCTATTATCTAGGTTAAATAGGGCTATTAGGCCTAGTTTGTAGGACCCCACTGGTTTTCTTGCTCAAACCTTAGTCAAATGGATTGATAGAACCTCAATCCTTCTAGCATGTTAGGATATATCTATACCCTACTTGGAACTGTACTTGTTCCGTACTGTACCTCAATCCCCTACCTAAATTCTTTAATTCATTACTGTCAAACCTCTAATCGGGCACTCTAAGCTCACCTAGGACTTGACATTAAACACAACTGTTCCACTCTCCATGACTCCTAACTCTACATATGTATAGACCAATTGATCCTTTAAAACATCCATCTACCCTTAGGAAAATCCCGTGACTAGATTTCATGGGGGAGCCATAAAAACACAAGCTGGTCAGGACAGGACCAGTAAAACCCTTAAACCTTAACCTATCTATTCAGGACAATAAAACAGCTTAAATCAACTTACTTGCATAATGAAAAAAGTTTAATACTATCCCATGAACACGAATCTAACACTAAATCAAAACATCCAATTCACTTAGTATCACTGTCACTCAATAACACTCGGAGTTCACATAAAAACAAAAATTGCAGAGCTATCTTCTATTCCAAAAACTTGATTACAATCTCCCTCTTTCTTGAATTCGATCCTGCTTCATATTAGATGCCATTCACCATGTTTTTAGGGTATGTTGGTTGATCCACCACTCCTATCCTTTAGGGGATCCTATGTAACCGAGTTGCATGCAATATTTGCCATATTGGCAACTGTTGTCATGACAATTTTGTAACAACATTTGGCAACTTTGTCATTATGCCACCTTCCTAACTCTTAGGACCTCTATCTCCTATATTTCGAGTAACCAACACCATTAAAGGCCTCATGGCATCTTTTTAACATCATTCATGTGTTTAGAACACATTTAAGACTCAAATCCCAACTTAAGCTACTAAGGCTAAGCAATGTAAAAACTATTAACAATGACTAACTTTGGTGACCTTAGTCCTAATGACCAACTCACCTAGCCACAACAATGACCTTCTAAGGTCCAAAACAAACATACAATTACTATGACTTGGCTAATGTCAGATACAAGCCCAAAATATCCTAACTATGGAGGTTAGCCTAGGTGTGCTCTTGCACCAGAGATTACTTAGAATACATTTTACATTTGGTTTTTATGTATATTGTACTTATAAATTAAGGTCGTATACCGTGGTAATTAACTAATTATACGTCATTTGTGAATTTCATTTTTTTTGATACAGTTGGTTGAGAGTGGGATGCACTACATTTGTACGTCACAAACAATCTTGATTGGATGACGGTATGGATTGAACGATGTCAACAATCTGGTCTCGCATTAACATGGGAAAATGTGGCTTCATTGGTTAAAGAAGCTCATCGTAATGGAGATTCCAATGTTACACCAAGGGAAATTGATTTAGCATATGGTTTAAGAGATAAACAGGTATGTATAAATATATTAATCACCCATCTTATTTAATTATTTTTAATTATATTGATGTATATATATGCTGAGATTTTTTTCTTTGCATACATTCGGCCAAGAATAAATATGTTTATCAACTGACGATATTGCAATAAGTTTTGCACGTTTGACATATTGCAGGTGAAACACCACAAGGCTATGTGGTGCAATGGTCGTAAATTTCGAATCAAAAAGTTGGATGACACGAAGAAAACTTGTGATTTTGGGATAACTGCAGTCTTCCAGGTGACTAATGTTTCATCTAGAAGCGACATACATCCAAAAGTCTCAGAAAATCAATACTATGGGATTTTGGATGATATACTTGAGTGTGACTTTAAGTTATTCAAATTATTTTTGTTCGTCGTCCTATGGTACAGGCTATGATTGAATGAAAATGATCCCGAGAGAACTATTATTGAACATGATAATGGATTTACCATGGTTAATATAAGGTATTTTGAGCGAGCTGGAAATGAGCCCTATGTTCATCCAAGCCAATGTGAGCAGGTATTTTACTCAGAGGTTCCAGGTAAAGCGGGTTGGTCATATGTTGTTAGACATGATCCAAGAGGAAGGCCGGTAAAGTATAATGTGGTGGAAGAAGAAGATACTGAAGAAATAGAAGATGATGTAGATGATGATCAAGATCAATAGTTAGTTGATGATGTGCCTGATGAAGATGTCGAAGAGGAGGAACTAGATCATGATGATGTAGGAGTTAATGTTCATGAAGATGATATCCATGTGGATGATGACATTATCGAAACTGATATCAATGACGACGATGATGATATGACCAATCCTTACAATGTTGAATCTGGATCGGATGATATAGACAAAGAGTTGGATGAAGAAGAAGATCAATGACATTAATTTGTATTATCTATTTGATATTAATTTCTTGAAAGAATTATATTTGACTTATGTGGTTACATAATTAATTTATGATGTTTTTAATTTTAATTATATTTGAATTATGTTAAAATATGTTCAGTTAATAGATGTAAAAAATAAAATGGATAAACCAAAAGATGAAAGCGTGAAACCACTGCCTTGTTGGGTGTATGGAGTCTAATGAAGATCTATAAAAGTGTAATCTATGATGGAAATAATTGAAAGTGTTTGGCACACAAATGTAGTTTATAACTTGTATAAATGTGCAAGTAAATGACTGACAAACTCTACTTGAGATAGAATGACAATCCTAGTTATGTGATTCTTCTTATTGATACAATTAATACTCTTTAGTTACTGTGATTGACTAGGAGGGTTTAATCTTTACTTGAAAGAACCAAATAATCACATCACACAAATACAACAAATGTGTATCGGTTAAATGAATATATATATATATGCTTGATATATCAATTTAAACAACAAAAAAGCATCAATAGTATCAACTACTTCGAGCATGAGATGATTACAATGACATTTCACCACTTAAGTGATGCAGGAGCATCCAGTGGTGTAAGGGCAATCCTGCATCACCCAAAAATATATTTACTTTCATTTAGATTTTTTTTGTAGATGTTTTTGCATTTCTGGATACCCTTTTCGTCTAAGAAGAATTCCCAACTTTCAGAACTGCTTTTCTGCTTTTTCTGCTCAACTGCTATTTTTAGCAGGTATGAATTTGAAGGCGTGAGGAGACAAAAATTTAAGGGAAGCTTCAGGACATAATAATAAACACTTTGGTGAAAGAATCAGATCAAGAGCATTTCCGGTTCAAAAGTTATTCAAGTTTAAATTTTTGCTTTTTGCCTTATGAAATCTTCGGAGCTAATTTTGAGGTACTTAGAGGCTCCGGATGGGCCTGAAAAATTGGCGGAATACGAAAGTGGTTAGCCTTTAGGCCCCACTTTCCGGCAAGAGATCTTCGTGAGAGCTTTCCGAAAAGGTATTATCATTGAAGATTTGACGGTTAGATCTTGAGTTAGGGCTTCCGAAAGTTGGTGCATAATTTGAATCCCGTTTTTGGCTCCAAACAAAGAAACGGGCTATTTATGGGCGAGTTACTGTTTCTTTTAGGCAGTTTTTGGGGAAAGAAGATCGCATGCTGCGAATAGGGGAATTTCTGTAGTTTCTTTCTGTAATTTGCATGTATTGCAAAACTGGAGGATTTGAGATCCTCTGCATGTAGGAATTTCATACTTTGAAAATAATAAGATTTGTTAGTTTTTCTGTGTGATTTTTTTGTGTCTCGGGTTGCACCCTCATCATTAAGATAGTTATTTAATTTTCAATTTGGCAGCAAGCTCTAAGCTAAGACAAACAGACACATAACCTTACAAACACATACGATTTAGGCTAGTGCCATATACTATTGGGGAGTCGAATTAATTCACAAATTTTTAGATTTCCATAACAAGTTCAAACACATAACATATAAGATCTTTGACAAAATTGCATTACAACAGTGTCAATTTCTATCCTAACTCAATACTTCTTATCAAATCCCTTTACAAACATATCCATCTATGACTCCATCCAAGCATTTTAATTTACTCTTTGAATTAAAGCAAAAATGGAAATCATACACACCATGATAACAGTGAGATGAACGCCATAACCCCTGATTATATTATTCAAAATTATGATATGTTTATACAAAGGAGAGCCATGAGCTCTAAATATATCATTATAACTAAAATGCTAGTACTATCATGAAACATCAAACCTTCATGCTATTGGAACTGTCAAATTTTGACAAATTCATTATTTCTTCATGATTATTAGTCTCCGAAAAAAGATTCATAATGCAGACAAAAAAATCCTCACATAGCATATTTTACCAAAATCCAATTTAAAATTGTGTCATAATGCCCCATAAATTTCATTTGACATTAAAATCTTTACATATGAAAATATCGGCATAAGTTGATGCAGGTCTCATCGATGATAATATACATATCCTAAATGTATTGGCAAGACATCGCAAGGGTCACACCGATCAAGTTATACACAGAGAGAATGCGGGTTTCTATATCTTATCGGCAAGATAAAAAGTATCGGCGTGATGATGTAAGGTCACATTGAGCTAAATTACCTTTTGCCGATTGGAGTAACGTAAAGTCTATCAGAGAGACTTTGGTCATCGGAGAGAGATTTTAAAACACTATCCGTAGCGTTATTAGTCTTGCCAATAAAGCAAGGGGAGGACTCACTCGGTGAGACAAATGATGTCGGGGAGAATTAGGAAAGTCTTACCGACCCCTCGGGTTACATCGACAGAATTGAGCATATGAAGATAATGGGTGTTGAGAAGACAATGTGCATGGTCTCGCCGAAGAAAAAGCGTATTGGTGAGACATGTCACTGCGGGGAGATCTAAGAGACATCACAGCGAGTATCGTTTTGTCGGCAAAACAAATACTTGGTCATGGCGACATAAGTCAATAAAGTGAGCATCTTGGTGAGACAAAAAGATTTCGGAGTAAGGTGAAGAACTGTTAGCCCGATTCATTAAGTTTGGGCGATAGTTTTTTCGGTGAATGTCATGGCGATAAAAAAGCAGAAAGAAAGAAACTATCAGGGAGACTTGTGATGTCGGGGAAATTGCAAGACATCTTAGCGGATGGGTGAACGTTGAATAGGCGGACCGGCCAAAGGTTTGAAATGTCTTATTGATGTTATTGTATTGGCGAGACATCAAACGGGTCATACCGATAAAGTTATACACTAGGAGAATGCGGGTTTGTATTACTTATCGGAAAGAAAAAAGGTATTGGTGTGATGGTGTAAGGTCATATTGAGCTAAGTTACCTTTTGCCGATTGGAGAAAAGTAAAGTCTATCGAAGAGACTTTGGTCGTTGGAGAGAGATTTGAAAACATTGGCCGAAGCGCTATTGGTCTTGCCGATAAAGCAAAAGGAGGACTCAATTGGTAAGACAAACGATGTTGAGAAGAGTTCATAAAAGTCTTACCGACCCCTCGAGTTACATCGACAGAATTGAGCATGCGGAGATAAACGGTATCAATAAGACGATGCTCGTTGTCTTGCCGAAGAAGAGGCGTATCGGTGAGACATGTCACCGCAGGGAGATCTATGAGACATCACAAAAAGTATTATTCTGTCGCCAGAACAAATTGCTTGGTCTGGGTGACATACTCGATAAAGTGAACATCTTGATGAGACAAAGTACTTTCGGAGTAAGGCAAAGAACTGTTGGCCCAATTCATTGAGTCTAAGCGATTGTTGTTTTAGTGAAAGTCATGGCGATATAAAAGGAAAAGGAAAGAAACTATCAGGGAGACTTGTGATGTTGGGGAAACTGCAAGACGTCTTGGTGGGTGGGTGATCGTTGAACCCTGATGTGACAGTGAGAATTTTGAAAAAAAAACTTGCAGCATTCATGTCTCGATCGGTAAAGATATTAATGGCGCCACGAAGTGTAGGAGATTTTGCATATTAGGGTATGATCAATTGAAATCATTGTCTCACAGAATTCAAAGCGAAGGCGAGCAAGGGAACCAGTAGAGAAATTAAGGCATTCACTTGGCTTGAGTTTGGAAGAAGTTACAGTAAGTTTCTTGTCCTCTCAGAATTCGTAAAAATTTGAATTATGGAAGGCACTGGTTCAGGAAAACTAAAGGGAAGAAAACTCGGGGAGGGAAGCCAATCAAAAGAAAAAAAGCAAAAGACTGAGTTGCAACTAGAAGGTACTGAAAGGAAGCTAAATCAAGACCTCATAGACCAGTTACCTGGTTCTGGACCTAAATCTAGGCGTTCTACATAGGTCAAAGCAGAAGTTGACAAATTGGACGACAAATGCAAATTTATAGGTGATGTTTGGACTCCGATCAGAGGCTATGAGTTATTCAATTTCCATTACCACAGGAGAAATCGCTTTGAGCCAGTATGAAATCCATGGAGGCTCAAAAAGGGAAATTAGTGTGCCCTAATGTTTTTATTAACGTCGAACTGGTATAATTGCTGGTCAGACACTATGATTCGAAAAAGAAAGCTATATGTGATTTGTCAGGGAATCCATTGATACATGTATCTGAGAATGCAATTGCTAAGGTTTTCAGAATGGAGGGAATATGCAATGACAAAGTAGTGAGTGAAGAGCTCGATAGTGAGTTCAGAAGGATGGACACTATTTATAAAGGGTGGAGGTTACCTTTGCATAGAATTAGGTGTCATGGAAAACCTACTCCAATGGAAGACAGTGAGGGGCCACCCTTTCATGTAGACCTCTTCGAACCTTACCTAAAATATACTTACTACTCAGTGGGACAGGTATTAGGGATGGAGGTACCTGAGCATATGGCGGTTGTGCCCATGGTGATTTCTGCAGACATTCAATATCACAATTCCAGATCATTTGACTATCACATGTTTTTAAGGAGCTGGATGTAGGTTTGATGGCAATAAAGAGTGGTGCTTCTGTTCTCCATCTCAGAAATTACTCACTGCTGATGCACTTAGTGTTGTATTTTGGACAAGAGTTAGGTTTATGGCCCTAGGAGCCGAGGATTTCACAATCTAACAAGGAAGGTAGGCCATTGCCTGTTCAATTATGGACTGCTGTTTGGGACAGCAGGTTTGCCAATTCAAATTTCTTGCATTTTGAAGAATTCTTTGTGAAACCCTTGTATAGATTTTTTAGCTATCCTTGTGATTATTCTTTATCTGAACAAGTAAAAAGATTTCTTAGGCCTAGAGATTACAATGGACCAATTAACCACAACTGGGGGATTGGTATTGCTTAGAGAATGCCACAATGATTAGGGTTTATGGCTTTGAGGATACACCTTTCATTTTACCCAGAACTGTCCCAGATAGAATTGCATACCTTGAAATTGTTAGGAAAATGGATTACTCCAGTGTTATGAACTTAAGTTCATATGGGAAATAGGCTTTTATGCCCAGTACATTGTGTTTTAGTGATTTCACTGTATTAGCCAAGGAAGGTTATGGTCTGATTTTGGACAAATTATTGCACTACAACATGAGCAGAGCACCAGTGAGAAAGAACTTTGATCCAAAAGGGTATATCCACTATACCAGACAAAAAGTAAATCTCCGAGGGTACCATCAAGTGCCCTTGAAATCTGATGACATAATCAGAAACCTGGAGGCAGAGGAAGCTAAAATTGTGATTGAAAAACATAATCAGGAGTTGCTGGATGCTGAGTTGTTATCCTCCATTAGGGGGATTTCAGAAATAAACAGACCACAAAGCTCATCTGGGAAAGTTTCAAGAATGAAGACTCAGGAGTATGCCTATGTTGCCAAAGAAACAAATGTTGAGGAAACCATGGATGTAGATACAAGACATGAAGACTATTGGTCTTTCATATCAGATGATGAATTTATAAAGACCTCGGAGTTTAAGACATTTTTATATAAGCAAAAAGGGAAAGAGATAAGGGGACAGGTTGACAATGTCACTCCAGGGAATGAGGATCAACTGTTAAAAAGCTTAAAGGATGAAGTGGACAAAGAGATGATTGAAATGACCCCTGAAAAGGGGAGGGAGCTACTTGAAAAGGCAGGTGTTATGATTTTTCCAGGTTTGGATATGAATTCTGCATTAGTTTTTGATAGTTTCTTAAAAGATAACAATGCTACCCACAAGCTCAATATAGAGAAGGTGATAGAGGTATACACAGGATCAAGATACAATCCTGATGATGAAACATTGATGATTTGGGCCTTGTATCCTCCTCACAAGAAATCAATTGTTATTGATACTGAAAAGGCATTCGGACATGTCATGACCCTGAAGGCTGGGGAGGTTGATCCTGTAGCGACTGCTGATATTGGGATTAATATAGCCAAGTTGAATAAAGCCCAAATCCAAGCATTGATAAGGGAAAGGGAGATGTACAAAACCAATAATGAGAGGATGTTGAGAGAGAATGAACGCTTGAAAGACTTGGTAGGTGGTGTAACAGAACCAACAAGGATGCTCACTCAAGGTGAGAGTTCACAGAAAAAAGACCATTGGGAAGGGTCAACTGCATACTCTCAAGGGAGAATGGATGCATTTGCTGCAATAATAAAAAAAAGGTAGGTTGTTTTAACCACTTGGTTAAATAAACTCTGGGGAAAACATTCACAGTACGTAGATGCAATAAAGGAACACAGGAGAGTGGATAGCAGAATTCAGGAAAGAATTGAGGAATTGGAGGACACTACTAGTAATGAAGAGATTGAAAATGCCAATTGTATTATGGATAGGCATAGGGATTTCTATGTGGAGTTACAAGGGGATATGCAGGGATTGACAGAGGCTACCGAAGATAGATTCACCAAGTTATGTGATGATGAAGGGAAAATGAAGAAAGCGATTACATGGAAAAGTGAGTGCAAAACAATACTCCAAGGGGTGCTGGAGACAACCACTGCGAAAGATGTGATATTGGATGCAGCATGTGAGAAAAATGAGCAAATGATAATGATGGAGATTGTGATTCGTGATGTGTTGGGAGATGCCGACACTCATGAGCGCCAGGATTATACGGAGCATATGTTTGCAGTCCATTTGTGGCTCAAGAGAAATTAGTTAATAGTGGATTTGTTAAACCTTTTATGCTTTAAACCTTTTTGAAAAGACACGTCCTTTTGCAAACTGATGTATAAGTATCCATTGTTGGATAAATTTAAGGGGTAGAAGATAGAATTAGAATAGGATAGACTGCTGTAAGCATTAAATTTTCAGAAATGATGATATTCAAGGAGACTATGTTGCATGTATGAACTTTAAAGGAGATAATGAAAGATTGTTGATTTAGTGGCTTCATTCTGGTATCAATTGTTTCTTGGATTCTTGCAATTATTTGATTGTCTCCAATCTGATGTTTCTTGGTTGTTTAAATTGAAGTATCAAGTATATATTCTATTTATTAGTACACATTTGTTGTTTTTGTGTGATTTGGTTTATTGGATTCTTTAAAGAAGAATTAAAATTCCTTTCAATAAATTACAGTAATCTGGGAATGCCATTTGGATCATTAAGAAGAATTAGATTATTAGATTTGATATTCTGCCTCAAGTAGGGTTTATCAATTACACTCTTGCATGTTTATACTAGTTGTAAACTCATAGTTATATGCCAAACAATTAGAGGACCTACTAGATAGAAACCATTCATTAAAGGCTTTCATTTGACTTCGTTTTACCCAATAAGGCACTAGTCCCCCTTATTTACATTACATTAGTTTTATTCATTTCATTTAACATCTCTTAATTGAACATATTAATTCATACCTTGATATTGCATATACAAATTATACCAAAGTAGGATCATATCTTTCCACTATTAAATTGCCATTTGTGGATAGTTAGATCAAGTAGGAAACATAAATTGAACATATTAATTTAGTATAAGAGTCATCCAATCATAAGGAAAACATAATATGAAGATGAATTTTCTCAAATCTTGTGGTTGTAGATGCCCTTTTGAAATCTATGCAAAATGTGGGAGGACAAACAAAGCTCATGAATTATTTGACACAATGCCTCGAATAATTGTAATCTCATGGAATACACTCTAATTAGAAAAGTCTCATCATTGCCCTCATAACAATCTATCAATTTGTTTTAGTGTCTATTGTGTTATACCCAATTTGGGACATGGGGTATAACAAAATAGACACTAAAATAAATTGAGAGATTACAATTCTTTGAGACATTTTGTCAAATAGTTCACAAGCTTTTTCTATCCTTCCACATTCTGTATAAATTTTAAAAGGGCATCTAGAACCACAACATTTGAAAAAAATCATCTTCATATTATGCTTTGATGGATGTCTATACCTTGTTCCAAATCTCCCAAATTAAGGAAACCAATAAGGATTTTGGTGAAGGTTGTGGAATTTTTCTTTGCATCTACCAATTGCATTTGTTTGAAAGTTTCTAAAACCTTTTCAACAAATCCATTATGTGTATATTCTAAAATCATTATAGTCCTTATAGTCCTTCTAGTCCACATCACTTTGTTTTTTGAAGAAACTATTACCATTTATTTCTTATTTATGTTCTAAATTGGATACATGTTTATAAGTTTGATATTACAATCAATAATATTAATTTTGGCAAGACATTAAAAGATTTTGTTGATTTTAAAAATATATGCATCCCAATGTAAAAATGCCAACAATGGAAGCAATGATTGTAACACATAATTTTTGATGTAGTATCCAATTCAAAGGATGATGTTACAATTTAGGGTTATGATTGGGTATTTAATTAGGGTTAGGATTTAGTGTTTGGGTTAGTGTTAGGTTTAGAGTTAGGGTTAGGGTTAGGAAAATAATGTTAGGATTAGGGTTAGATTAGGGTTTATGTTTTATGGTTAGGGTTAGATTTAGAGTTTTGGTTATGGTTGGGATTATATATGAAATTAGGGTTAGGGTTTAGTATTAAAATTAGGGATTATAGTATTAGGGTTATATCTAGAATGAAGTTTTAGGGTTATTGTAATTATGATTAAGGGTTGTTTTTATATTTGGCTTAGAGTTGGGTTAGGATTAGGGCTAGGGATAGGGCTAGGGTTAAGTTTAGGGATAGGTTTAGGGTTATTAGAGTGAATGCAACTAATTAATAAAATAAATAATATTTAGTGTTAGGTAATTAGGGTTAGGGTTGGGGTTAGATTTTTGGTTGTGGTAAGGGTTATAAAGATAGGATAAAGGTGAGGGTTAGGGTCAAGGTTAAGGTTTCGAGAGAAAGGGTTAGGTTATGATTTGGATTACCCTAAACTCTAACCATAACCATAAACCTAATCCCAAACCTAATCCTAAGGAAAACACATAACCTAACCCTAATTGTAGTGTTTGAGGCTAGACTCAAACACTATATAACCTAACCCTATATAACCTAACACATAACCTAGCACTAGAAAAAAATCTTCTCCCAAACAATCTCCTCTACTTCTATTCATGCCTACTAGAGTTGCAACATTCAACATTGGTGCTTCAACCATTCATTCAAAGCTAAGAATTTGAAAGCAGTGTTCATTTGTAATATAATTAATCATTTAACAATATTATAATGATTATTAATCTAATACAATATTAATATTATTAATAATATACCAATAATATTAATAATCTAATATAATTACTATTAATCTATATATAGATTATATTTAATCTTAATATATCAAATATATCATTATAATTCATATAATGTAATATAATATTGTTATATAATATATTAATATTATAACATTACTATTAATCAAAGTGCTTTAATATTTATGTCGAGTTTTAGTACATTATATGACAGGTTACTAAAGCGGCTCCGAGATGCACGTGCTCAAAATCGACGGTGATGTTATAATCTTGATGAAAAGTTGCTTGATGGTTATGTTCAGTGCTGGTGACTTCTCAAACACAAGAAGATGTGATTTTGGCCCTATTAGGAGAAGATTTAAAAGTTGATTCTAGAGCTGAGAAAAATTATCATATTAAATTATGAAGCCCCTTTCTTTGGCAAGGAGATTCCATGTGTGTTCAAAAATTCTTGTTGCACACATTTCCATTACTCATGTTGCTAAGAACCTTGCAAATCCTCATATTTGAAGATTGAAAAAATCCAAAGGTATATTTTATGGCCTCCCTTTAACCAAGGAAAATGGTTTCACAAAGTATCCTAGGAGTTTTATTATTTACCTCATGACTATAATAGGATTGGCTTACTTTATATTCACTACTCTAAATGGCGCCATAATAGGCTTTGCTTGCTTTATATTCACTACTCTAAATGGCGCCATAATTTTTTAAAATTTAATTAACATACTCTAAAACCTAACTAAAGTAGGTTGTAGCTCGTCAAATTGGACAAGTGAAAGGTCAATACTAGCGCTGAGGAAGACTTTGGAGGAGTGAAAACAAGGTCAATACCAGCGCTGACGAAGAGTTTGGAGCTAAAACAAGGTCAATACCAGCGCCGAGGACCAGGTTGAGGGCACTCAGGGAAAATCAACGACCAAGGGACAATGAGTACTGCAAGTTTGGCACCCCCATTCTCTTTAACTTGCAATTTTCATGCCTAGTTTCCAAAGATCTTCTTGCACATTGGCCCCCCCATTCTCGTAAAATGGTATAAGATAAGACAAAAAATAAAATAGCTTTGTCTTTCACATTTTTATAGTGATTACTAGAGGCACATAGACCAATTCTTCATAATAGATGAATTTGATCATACTTTTCCAATGATGCAAGAGTTCAACTTTGGGGTGTATCATTTAGGCAACAGTTCAACTTTGGGGTTCATCATTTAGGCAATGACGGATCCCTACTCTTTCCATATGCTCTTTCCTTTCTATTTCTTCAAATGTATAGTTTATGTCTTATATTGTATTGAAATAGTTATTCCCACAACTTGTGTGGGACACCATACATTTGTAATTATCAATAAAAGACATTTGTGAAAATTTTGTGCAATCTTTCTCTTGTATACATTTGTATAATGAACTGCAATTCATTTGATAATACTTTTGTGTATATGAATGAAACTTAGTAGAATTGAATGTGTACCTTTATCTTTATTTTTGGAAAAACTATCCCAACTTTACTTGATTGAGTTAGAAGCTAAATTAGGTAAAAAAATTGGTGACATCTTCTATATGTTTGCCTGCTAAACATCCTCACCAGTTGCCTAAACTTATCCATTGGGCATGGTGTTGACTCTTGGAACTTGACAAGACTTGAGAAATAGTCTTGCGTAATGTTGTAACTCATCCAAAATAGTGCATAACACCTACCAACCTTATTCAACTTACCAAATGACTCAAAACAAACTAACTGTGCAAACAAAACTTATTCACTTAAAACAAAAACTATCCTAACCTAGACTAACTGAGGAAAGGAATACCTAAATAAAACCATTAATTGGTTCATGAAAGTAGCTACCCTTTCTTTGCAACTTGTAATGCTTCATATGTTTGTGAGCATCAAAGAGGAAATAGAGAAATGATAGATGTTTAACCAGCTATTGCAATGCCTCATAAATGGAGAAAACAAATCCACAAATCCACTTACCATTCATGTTATCTTAAAATGGATAGGATAGTAGGATAGAGTCCTCATGCTTGGGTGCAATAATGAATTGCGATGCATTGCTAGTTTCCATCCTAGTTAGATGCCTGATAGGACATCCCCTTGAAAGCTTTAGATTGGTTTTTCCTTTTTCCTCTTTTGGTGTGATCATATCCTTCATCTTACTCTTATGGTGCTCTTGTGGTACAAGAAATTGATTTGGAACTTCATGGTTTTCTTCTTCTTTCAAAGAACCCAATAAGGTTGATATAATATTATCATGATTGCATTCTTCAAACCTTTCTACCTTTTTTATGGTTGTCCTGTTTCATGGCTAGGTTTAGACAAGAGAGAAGACAATTTGAATGATTAGAAATAACATCATTACCTTCACCTTACATGATAAATTTCCATGTTGATTCCTCATCCATGGTCAATGGACCATCCTCTTCCATTAAGATAGCTAATAACTCATCAAAGCTATCAGCTCTTGGAAGGCTCTTAGGAATAGCTAGTCCAAGCTCAAAATCCTCATTAGTACACTCCAAATCAGGATTTTCTTCTTCAATGAGAGAAGGTAAATATTCAAACAATGTAGTAGCCTCTTCCAACAAAATTTCATTTGTTATACCAACCTTAAGCTCTTTTGTGCAACAGAAAGGAAGTTCCTCCAAATAGCTAAGATCTTGCAAATCAACTTCATGATAAGTTTCTTGACTTGAGAGAATAGACTCCTCATCAAGACCATATTCTTCCTCTTGATCCATGTTTGATTTTTCCTCTTTAACCAACAACTCATCGAATTGTTTGATATCTTCTTGTTGCTTGAAATCTTCATCTTGCACAACAAAACAAGACAACTCATCAAATGGGAAGATCAACTCTTCCTTCTAACCCATCTAGTTTCCTTGTACCTTGATTTCCAACTAATCACCCTCGACTTCTACTTGAAAAAGTTTAGATTTTTCATTATTCACACCATTCATAGGCTTATAAACAATAGATATCTCTTTTGCCTCCTCATAACTGACCTCACAAGTTCTTTCCACTTGAGGAAGATCCTTAATCAGTTTTGAGTCTTGAATTGAAAACAAAAACTCTTGTTTCACTACTAGCTCGACCTCCTATTTGATATGATTGAGCAACTCCTCAAAAGCTTTAGGGAGTGTTGATAGAGGATTGGCTAGTATAGGAGGCTTTGGTAACTCTTGAGGAAGAGAAGAAGTGATTTTCTTGAAGCTTGGGATTGTTAACACATGCTCTTCCAACTTAACAATTTCATCATAGTTGTCCATGTTAGATTCAACTGGTAAGGGGATTTGAAAGGGATTCTCTTGGTTACGAATCAACTATTGGTTTGAAGAAAAACTTTTAAAACTTGGAATTTTAATTGGCTTAGATTCTACAACACTTTCCTCTTCTTGGTTGCATGCATTTGGACTACTAAAACCAACTGATATGTAATTAGAGTCACCATGGTGTTGTTTATATTGCCTCCAAAGGCTAATAATACTGAGTAAAACACCAAATCTCTCAGTATTTTGATGAGAAGTTCATCATACTAGTCCCACCAAGCATGCCAATAACTGTTATCTCTCAATATTGTACCCCTCCTAAGTTGCAAAACTTAACATATTGGTGAAACATGGGAATTTTCTAGGTTGTGGGTTACCTAGAGTAGAAAAGAACCTCCAGAGTAAGTTGGCTCTTATGGTAGTCACCTAAAACTACTTGTTGGGAAAGGGGTAAGGAGGAAACATGAAATAAAACTAACTCCTAGCGTGATGCACGAAATATTAAGGATTTGTAATGTTGTTTTGACACACAATGTGATCAATAAAACTCACTACAATATACATAACTCAGTTTTGACATATTTTGCATAAGTATTTCATAGATAGGCTTTGAAGTTTATGGAAAAAATCAAGTGGAACAACAAATGACCTTCCTAGAGGCTTGAATATTTGACTTCACAATTGAATCCTACATAGAACTGGTAGAACACAAACTATGACCTGCACAAACATGCACTTTTGTATAAAGGCTATGAGAAACTAGACCAGAACCAAGGATAAACATTATCATCACAAGGAAATATCAATAATTTCATGTTATCACACAATATCCAATATTGAGAAGGAAAAATAGCTTGCTTTTATTGATTGAAAGGTAAAAATACAGCTGAGTACAAGTCTGTGAAAATGAGTTACAATGCTATCTTTTTCTTGAAAGCTCTAAAAATGAGCTACAATACTTGCTGAAAGAAGAAAGAACTAACTCCAAACTATCATTTGAAGTTACTTTATGCTTGCAAAGACGTTGCACAAAGACGTTAAGTAGATTTAATTTGTGATGGACACATTTGGACGGTAGTAACAATAACTTGCAATCTATCAAGACTTGATTACCTTATAACCTGTCAATTTCTAGCGATGAAATGATAAATTAATCATAATGTCACCTTCGGATCACATCACCATGAAAGAGCTTCATCCAACATCCTTATGAGTGCAGGCACCACAAAATAGGTATTTGTCAGATTTGTCTTCCTCAAGCAAGGGAAATTTAGGAAGAGAAGAGGAAAGCGAGACATGTAGTAGGTCTAAAAGAGGGAGATCAACTAGAGGTCAAAAGATTAGAAGAAAATTCCGTAAATGCATGGAATTTTTTCTTACTGAAGGGGGGTCATGTTCTTATGATGATGAGAGCATAGGTGACATCGAGGTGCCCTTGAGGTACACACATCTACGGAAACAATGGGTACCCAAGGAACTTCCTCCAATAAACACTGATCTTTGTGTCAACGAGAGGATATATCGCATAGCACCATTGTCATTACATGGTTTGGGCCTATTTTGCATGGACGACATAAAAGTCTGTTACAACAAAGTTATTGAGTTGATGGAGTATGTTGGACCCTGTTACAGTTACAAAGATTGGATGCAGCTGGTTCGATATACACGAAGTATGCATAGGTATGCACTATCAGCAAATTATATACAACTAAAAGATAAGGATCAAAATAAAGGAGTGGCTAGGTACATTGACGGGAGGCCAAAAGCATCAGGGAATATTGTAGGGTTTATAAATAGTACACGACCTGGGTCAACAAATAAGCAACCCAATTGTATATTTGAGGCGTGAGAGGGAAACCGTGTATTCGTATGTGCGATAAAATCAATAACTGCAGGGGAAGAGTTGCTAATCGATTACAATTTGAATCGTTTAGATACAAACACAATTACTATGGGGGTGGTATGTACTATATATACCATTTTACCCAACCTCCAATTAATGACTCCAATATACCATTTTATTATTATGTTTTTTTTCGTAAGTCTATTGGTTTCATTTCGGTAATGTTTTTTATATTTAATTTTTGTCACAGCGGGACATTGATCATACGAGGAAGGCTCCGACCCAGAGCATAGATCGTGATCCATCTTCAGGTGCTTCTATCAGACAGGTTTACGTCATTGTAATTGTACAAATTAGATACGAGCAAAATGTTTTATTATTATATTTTTTTCATGAGTTTATTGGGTTAATTTTGATAATGTTTTTAATATTCTTGTTGTAGTTGGCTGATCGGGGAAAGGCACCGGTAGTATAGGAGAGCATCCATATGGAGGTGCAGTCACTATTATGCGATGATGACATCACATTTTCCACAAACCCTATGGATATGATGAGGAAGACCCCAAAAAAATACAATCAAGAAATCTTTCAGTTGGTATTCGTAGTGCCTCAAACAGATGAGATAAGAGAAAAGGGTTAAAATATTGTCTAAGAGAGCACAAAACTTGGAAGTAAGCTGTCATGAGATCTTTAATTATAACATAATTTCATTCATGGTTTTATATTTTGTACTCTTTTATGTCATGAACTAAAATATGTGTTGTTTTTACAGGATTATTTGCATCCTCATGATCATGTTGCTGGCCGTGATCAAGGTACTGCAAGTGTTTCCCAGGAAGTAGGGGATAGTACAAGTGTCAATCCTGATCTTCTTGCACATACAACACATCATCTGACCCCATCATCTGTGTCTATATTGTTGTCTGAAATGTCGGCAACACATACCATGCAGGCATTTGGTAGTCCACCCTCTGGCAGTGAACACATGCCACTACATGTGTCAGTACCTGTGGATGCAGAGACCACTACTACTGGTGATGTTTTAGCAGCATTTCTTGGATCCGTATTACTAGTATGGGAACATTTCCGGTCACATTTGTGGTGACCGAGGATTTCCTTCCCATAAAGATAGAGAAGGTCCCAGGTACTTTAAAATTTTTTAATTATTATTATTATTTTTTTAAGGAAGTGCTAATAGTGGGGATAGCGCCCTATTATATTGATTTACAAAATGACAATATTTGCCTACATTATAATTGCAAGAAATGATGTTTTTTATAAACATCTAAGTGATATTTCATTGGAGCTCTTCGGGCCCACCATACGTACACGGTAGAATGCCCAAAATCAAGATTTAAAAGATGAGCTCATTAACCGTTTAGTTGTGTTGTTCAGTGATAAAACATTCAACTGAACCAAGGTCCTTAAGAAAGCTGGTACTTATCTAAAGTATGTGAGGGACCAATATAGGTCACTTTTAGAGAAGAACAGAAAGTACGAGCATCCCCCCATGATTCTGGAAAGGGAGTGGAAGGACTTGGTGTCAGATGGAAAGGAGAAGGCTGAAAAGAAGAAAGGAAAGATACTACCGGGCCAAGGAAGGTATGTAATACTATCAACAATTTAATTATATACTAATCAATCTTTCTTTTTACATAATCTAATGTATTTCAAATTTTTCATAGGCTGCCTGACACATCGAAGGCAACAAAGGCAAGACTAGAAAAACACGGGCAGCACAAACTTGGCTCTGGTGGTTATATGAAAGTAGCCGCACGATTTGTAAGTATCAATAAATGAAATATTACATCCAAATAATAAATTGCAAACAATTTTGGTTTTATCACATCATAGAAGCAAAATTCATGATCGCATGCAAAAATGCAAGGCTTTGATTTCAACAAAGTGCCCACACAAGAGGACCTAAAGATTGACTTCGACCAAGGCTATGGAGCCCTGACTAAATAGCTAAGAGTCTCGACTGGGCAAACACAATCTTCCACTGCATCCAACATGCAGGTAAATAAACTCAATAAAGTTTATTTCAAATTGAATACTTGTGCAATTTGTTCAATATTAATTTCCACCATAATAATGTGCCTATTTGTTTTACACAGATAAGCAATTATAATCCTGCACATGACATTGGAATGCAGCCTGGTGAGGGTGGAGCACAACCTACTGATGAAGGCCATGGTGTGCATCCCGGTACTAGATGTATTCATGTGCTATACAAAATGCAGTATGGATTAATACAATTAAACATCTTTAATTGCATTTGGTGTATTAATGAATGTAACCTTTCGTGTTTCAACTTTAGAGCATGTAGAGCGTGATCAACATGTTGAGCATGATCAGGCTAGAAAAGATCAGGAACATGATGTGGCTCCATCAGGTAAGCAGGACCACTCTAATGTTCTTTTAAACATTTTTAATTGCAATTGGTGTATTAATTAATGTAATCTTTCGTGTTTCAACTCCAGATCAGGATTTAGAGGGTGTTCAACATGTTGAGCATGAGACTATAAGACAATATCAAGAACATGATGTGGCCCAATCAGGTAAAGAGAACCACTCTGATGTTATTTTAATTAATAAAATACGTGTAACTATAATAATAAAACATATCAATTTAACATTTCTTTGCTATTGTAGTAGACCCCCCCTTGCAGCCGCGTCCACGCAGTTGTGAGTACACGACTAGGCGTACATTAAGATCATGAGCAGAGCTCAGAACAACTCAAGGGGGGACAAATGATTTTGAAAACGATACTCCACTTCAACTTTTTTTAGCTACAAAAAAGAAACATAAAAAAAAGTGATTGTAATCTTATTATGACAACCATATTTTTGATAATATGTAAAAACTAAAAAAATGAAATATGTTAATGAAAAAATGTTATATGTTAATGAATGAATGTTATATGTTATTAATGGATGAATGAATGAATGTTATATGTTATTAATGGATGAATGAATGAATGTGAATATGTTAATGAATGAATGTTATGATGTTATTAATGCAGGATGAATGAATGAATGAATGTTATATGTTATTAATGGATGAATGAATGATTAATGTTATATGATTGGGTATGGGGAATTGAGAGTGATGTGAGGGTGGGGGGAAAGGCTAAATGAGCTTCCACCTTCACGTGGTTGATCCTGTTAAGTAGAGATTATTAAACTACTCTCAAAACAAAGAGAAGCTCAAAAAGGTAAGTAATGCACTTTTCAATATAAGAAATGCATCGTTTGAAGCATCAAACCAATCTGCAAAGATGAAAGAAAGTGCTAACTTTTCACTATGAACATTGTGTTGTGTGTGGATTTGGTTTCAAAGCTCTGTTGATGGAGATGGCTTGTATGACAACCAAGAAAAGAGTTATCATTATTGTTGCTACAAACAGGCCTCATATCATTGTAATAGTCTTGATCTTTCAACGAATAGGTTTTAAAAAAAAAATGCACTTTCTCGTCAAATTTACGACGAGACACAAAAATTTCCGACGAATTTGCAATGTATCCGACGAATTTTCGCCATAATGACTTGCCTATTTCGTCGCTCGTTCGATGAACTTTTGTCGCTATTTCAATCTAAACTATGTCGCCAAGACTCCTGCCGATGTAATCTTATCGGCGTCATATAGTTGCTCGGGTAGACCTTCAAAACTTACTCCGATGATATATGTCTTGCCGATATGCTTCCCTCGATGAGACAATATGTGTATCTCGCCTATGAAAATTTATCACTGAGACAAAAAACCAGTCCTCCCGATATATCTTCTCAGGCAATTTTGATTGATGTAATAGTCTTCATCTTTCACCGATATGCCTACATTTCAACGAATAGGTTTTTTAAAAAAAGTGCAATCTCTCGTCGATTTTACGACGAACCTCAAAAGCATCCGACGAATTTGCAATGTATCCGACGAAGTTTCACCGTAATGACTTGCCTATTTTGTTGCTCGTTCGACGAACTTCTGTCGCTATTTCAATCTAAATTATGTCACAAAGACTCATGTCGAAGTAAGCTTATCGGCGTCATATAGCTGCTCGGGTAGACATTCAGAACTTACTCCGATGATATATGTCTTGCTGATATGCTTCCCTCGGTGAGATAATATGTGTATCTCGTCGATGAAAAGTTATCGCTGAGACAAAAAACCAGTCCTCCCGATATATCTTCTCAGGCAATTTTGATCACTATAATAGTCTTGATCTTTCAACGAATAGGTTTTTAAAAAAAAAGTCCACTTTCTCGTCGAATATAAGACAAACCGCAAAAACTTCTGACGAATTTGCAATCTATCCGACGAAGTTTCACCGTAATGACTTGCTTATTTTGTCGCTCGTTCGACGAACTTCTGTCGCTATTTCAATCTAAATTATGTCTCCAAGACTCCTGCCGATGTAATCTTATCGACATCATATAGCTACTCGGGTAGACCTTCAGAACTTACTCCAATAATATATGTCTTGCCAATATGCTTCCCTCGTGCTTCGTCGATGAGAGAAGATGTGTATCTGGACGATGAAAATTTATCGCTGAGACAAAAATCCAATCCTCCCGAAATATCTTCTCAGACAATTTTGATCGCTATAACAATATTGATCTCTCAACGATATTGCCAATACATCGAATTTGTGTCGTAATGGCAATAGACTTACATTGTTAATCTGACAGTTTGGCGAAGGTATGCCTCCCATCATCCAGGCACTGTTCATTGTGCGATCAACAAAGTTGGCGTCGTGGTTCCAATGAGCGTGTGTCATGAGGTCGATGTTTTGCAGCCCGTCAGGATGTAGATGAAATTTGAGTGACGACGTTGACTTCTGTGATTCGTCGACCGACTGACAATGTATCATCGAGATTTCGACGAAAGGCCATCAGAAATTGGGGTCAAATCCTGTAGTGATCAAAAGGTCCCACAAATCTCGGTGCCAACTTTGATGATTTCCCAAATGAGATAGAGCTCTTATGAGGCTTAACCCTCAAAAAGACCTTATCTCTTGCAACAAATTGCCTAAAAGTCCTGTTCCTATCAACATAGCTCTTCTGTCTATCGGTTGCTTCCTTTAACCTACCCTTGATCAACTTCATTTGCTCATCCATTTCCTTGAGAATATTTGGACCAATAATGATCCTGTCTTCCATCCTGTCCCAACTGATGGGTGTGCGACATTTTCGTCCATAAAGTGCCTCAAAAGGTGCCATAGCTAAAGATGCATGAAATGAGTTGTTGTAGGCAAACTCAACCAATGGAAAATATTCCTCCCACTTTTACTGCTGATCGATGCAGTACATCCTAAGAAAATCCTCAACAACCTGATTGACCCTTTCAATTTGGCCATCACTTTGTGGGTGATATGCATAACCAAAATTCAATTTAGTTCCCAAAGCTGCATTCAGTGTAGTCCAGAACCTAGATGTCATCTTGGTATCCCTATCAAAAATAATGGTCTTTGGTACACCATGTAATTTGAATATTTCTTGCACAAATTTCCTCGCAAGAGTCAATGATCCATCCTTTAGATTTCCAAGTATGAAATGTGAAACCTTCGTTATCTTATCAACAACTACTAAGATGGTATCATGTCTATTCCTGCTCAAAGGTAATCCTTGGATGAAATCCATACTGATTACTTGCCACTTATAATCAGGTATATCTTGGGGATACAAAAGTCCCGTTGGATGCACATGCTCAGCCTTGACCCGCTGGCATTCCAAATATCTAGCCACATACTTCATAACATCTTTCTTGAGCTTAGGCCAAAAATACAAAGTCTTCAACTCTGCTACCATCTTCGTAACTCCTGGATGCCCTGAATAAGGTGCATCATGTACTTCCTCAAGAATCAACTTCCTCAAATCTCCACCCTTAGGGATATACATCCTTCCCTAATATCTGACAATACCATCATACTCCATCACATATCCATCAAATCTATGATATGAAGGATCTGCCTCTAAGGCTTGCCTAACCTTGTCATAATGCTCATCTCCTGGAAGATACTCCAACACTTGTTGTCTCAAATTTGACCTTGTGGTCAACATAGCAGAGAGATGTCTTCTCCGGCTAAGAGCATCAACAACTATGTTTTCCTTACCCTTGATATACTCAATACCAAAATCACTCACTTAGGAAATCAAGCCACCTCCTCTGTGTCGCATTGAGGTTCGGCTGTGTGAAGATGTACTTAAGCCCTAAATGATCTGTCTTAAGCTCAAATGGTTTCCCTAGGAGATAATGTTTCCACATATGCAATGCATGAGCAATACTTGTAAGCTCAAGATCATGTGGTGCATAATTTGATTCATACTATTTCAATTTCCTGGACTCATATGCAACCACTTTCCCTTCTTGCATCAACACAGCTCCTACACCTTCACTTGAAGCATCTGTAATAACTATGAAGTTCCCATTAGGATCTGGTATAGTCAACATTGGTGCCGATGTTAACTTCTGTTTAATAATTTTAAATGCTTCCTCACACTTCTCAGTCCACTCATATTTCTTTCCCTTCTTTTGAAGAGAAGTAATAGGTGCTACAATCCTGGAAAACCCTTCCGCATATTTCCTGTAGTATCTTGCAAGTCCCATGAAACTACGAAATTTAGTAACACTCTGCGGTGTTGGCCAATCTACAATTGCCTCTATCTTTGTAGGATCAACTGAGATTCCCTCTACAGATATGACATGCCCCAAATAGTGAACCTTCTTTTGGAAGAAAGTAAACTTCAAAAAATTTCCAAAAAGCTTTTGATCTCTTAGTCGTTGCAAGACTATTCTCAAGTGCTTCTCACGTTCCTCTTCTATTTTAGAGTAAATCAGAATGTCATCAATGAATATAAGCACAAAATCATCTAAAAAATCTCTAAAGATACTATTCATAAGGTTCATGAATGCCGCTGGAGCATTCGTTAGACCAAAAGGTACCATTGTGAACTCGTAGTGTCCATACTGAGTTCTGAAAGTTGTCTTTGGAATATCCTCATCCTTAATCCTTAACTGGTGGTAACCTAATCTAAGATCAATCTTAGAAAACACTGTGGCCCCCTTCATTTGATGAAACAACTCATCTATCCTAGGTAAAGGATACCTGTTCTTAATGGTAACCTTGTTCAGCATCCTGTAATCAATACACAGTCTTAAGGTTCCATCCTTCTTCTTAACGAAGATTACCTGTGCACCCCATGGAGATACACTCAGTCTAATAAATCGTTGTTTCAACAACTCCTACAATTGAACCTTCAGTTCATACAACTCTATAGTAGTCATTCTGTATGGAGCTTTGGATTGAGGCTCTATTCTAGGTAAAAGTTCAATCGAGAAATCAAATTCTCTCTTCGGTGGTAACTCAGTAAGTTCTTCAGGAAAGATATCCAAGAACTCTTTGAGAACTGGATAGCCCTCTAGACTTTGCTGGGCATTATCCATGTCACTCACCAATATAGCATATATGGAACATCCTTTCCGATGTGCTTTCTTTAGCTGCATGGTTGAGATATGTCTCAATTCTAGAGGCTCTCGAGATCCTAAAATCTCAACTGGATGTCCAAAATCATCCAAACAACTCACAACCTTATCCTCACAATTCACTATGGCTTTATGCTCAGTTAACCAATTGATCCCTAAGATCGCATCATAAGAACCCAACGGTGCTACATATAGGTTAACTTGGGTTTGGAAATTAGGTAGCTCTAAATCGTTGCATGATAAACATGAATCTACCCTCTTCTCTGCTCGATTTCCATACTGAACCATCCATGAATGTGACATAAAACTAGGTCTAATAGGTAATTTAGCAACTACTTTAGGATCAATAAAGCATCCAGTAGCTCCTGTATCTATCAAAATAGAAACAGATTGACCAAAAATCTTACTCGACATCTAAATAGGTGAAGCCTGAAAGTCTACTTGATGGTTGTCAACCACTGCATGAATCTGGTGTTGCGGTGCTTGCCGATCATTACCACCTCATTGACCTCCTGTACATTGAGTGCAATTGGAGGCATAGTGATCTCCTCCACAATTATAGCATCCACCTCATGGCCCTGGGTGACCACTTGTCTTGTTCTTGATATTGGAGAAATTGGTGCTATTATTATTAACTTTCTTGTTTCCACCAAAGCTCCCTTGTCCTTTATCTTGGGTGTTTGTTCCTCTCTTCAAGTTCCCGATCTGCTGATTGTTATTATTACCATTCTGGTTATTGTTGTTATTTTTCTGGAACTTCATGTTTCCAGAACCAGATTTAGCATTCACACTCTTCCTGTTGTTTGCCACCTATTGCAGCTTCTGTTCCTGTTTTATGTCCTTCTCAAATACCTCATCCATAGTCAATGGATTATGAATATCCACATCAGCTCCAATTTGTGGCCTCAATCCTAAGATGAATTTCTGAATATGGAACCTCTCATCCATCTAATATTGTGGTATGCACTTTAGGAGATTAGTGAACCTCTCCCAGTAGTAAGTAACTGTCAAACCACCCTAAGTCAGATTCTGGAACTCTGTCATCATCTTGTCAAAGAATAGCTGTGGAAGCCACCTCTTCCTGAAAAGTTGCAAGAACACTTCCCAAGTAGTCCTACCTGGTAGTAACTTCTTCTTAGTCTTCTTGTTATCCCACCAAGTAGCAACTTCTCCAGTAAGCTGGTATGCAGCCCAAACTGCCTTGGTCTCATTGGACATATTCTTGAGCTCAAAGTACTTTTCCATCTCAATAATCCAAGCTTCAACTCCATCACCTATAGTCTTACCATCAAACTTGGGCAATGCTACCCTTTTCAAATCTTTAGCCAACTCCCCTTCAATCCTAGCTTGAGGATTTTGTGGTTCTTCAACCCTTGGATTCTCATTATTGGGTTGCTCCTAATTTTGGGGAATTTCAACTCGAGGGTTTTGTCCTTCTCTGACACCTCGAACTTCATGTTCCAGATTATCCATTTTGGAACCCTGTTGATTCAAGAGATTGAGAATCTGATCCAACCTGTCATTCTCATTACTTGCAGCAGCTCCTTTACCTCTTGTACCCATTATGTATCACAATTCCTGCATCAAGGAATGTTTCTTTAGCGTAATGGACAAAGGACCCTAGTGTTCAAACCTATGGCTCTGATACCAAATGTAAAGAGTGAAACTCTTTAAATCAAAACATCGACAAAAGTTTAAATAATTTCATTTATATTCAAAATAAAGTCAAAACTTCATTCATTTAGACATCATAAAAACTAGTCGATTCCAAACAACGACTTAAATTCGATAAAATAGATTCAATATACAATTCCAGTTTAAATACATACACGTGTCATAATACACAACATTGATAATAATACAAAATAAGTTGTAATATAAGTTACAATTCGAGACTTAGGCATTTAGTCGCCTTAAGCTCTTCAATACATAATTCAAGAATACATAAAACATAAATGAAGATGACATCCTTTGATCTTCAATCCAATAGCATATCTTCAATAATGAAGACGAGAACAAGGATCAGGCACTTTTTCCGCCCAACCTCGAAGCTTACATTTCCCCGAAATTCTTAAATCATTCAAAGTAAACCCGACCCTACACGAATCGCTTAGCAAAAAGTAGTCGACAAGCAAGATGGAATCTAGTGCATGCCTAGTATAACTAGTAAAACCACAAGCATTTTCATTTTTCTAATTCATTTAAGAAACAAGCAAGTTCGATACTAGGATATGGTAGAGAGTTCAATAATTCCATCTATTTCAATGGTCCTTAAGTTACTTGGCCAAGTAAAATGTCATGCACGACAAATAAAACAGTTTTGGAAAAGCAAAACTACACTCTCTAATAACCCATATTCGACACCTGTCCCAGAAGGTAACTTTCCAAAAACATGACATGCACTTTCATTTATCAAGCATGCATGTTTCCAATCAATTAAATACAATCTTTCAAAAACAATCAAACATAAAATCTTGTTTCAAGCAGAATAGTTCAAATGTTGTTCTTTTCATCATTTTAATCCATAAATGACATAAATTAATATTTAAATCGAGTAAATTAAATAATTAAAAAATAAATTAAGAAGGTGTATCTCAAGTATGTAAATTAAATACATATAAAAACAAGCATAAATGAGCACACGTTCTTTCGTTCAATTTACTCATTTAATTTGTTTTCTCTGTGAAATAATCCTAATTCCTTTAGTTCTCAAGTAAATCGTATCTTTAATTTTAGTTGATTTATTTTCTATTTTCCATACTTGCAGAAAATAAATAAATAAATACTTTTTCATGAACAAAATTTAAATAAATTGTTTCAGTTTCAATTTTGAATGTTTTGAGTTTTATTTGCTAAATTCACTGATTTTAACTTCTATTTCGAAATTATGTTAAAAATTTAAAATGCATTTAATAAAAATCTTTTCTATTTTGAATTCTTTCAAATCAAATTTAAATAACGTTTTCTATTTTAAATAAAAATCCTTTCAAATCTAAATATGAGTTTCTCCTAAATTATAAATCAGTTGTTTCTCATTGTTTTCTAATCCAATTTTTCCTACAATTTTCTGTTGTTAATTTCAATGGTTTCTGGAAAAATCACAGTTTGAATTTTGAAAACTTCTATAGAATTCAAAGTAAACAACAATACTTTTTAATAGTTTCTAAAAATGAAAACATGAAACTAACTATTTCATTGAATTCACTATGTTCATGTTTTTGTTTAATAATTTCTAAATAAAATCCTACCTGGCAATTCTGGAAATGATGAATGTGTGCTACCTCTATCAATTTCCTGTAGTTCTCAGTCTGTTCCCTGCCTACATCTATCCTTTGTTCTTCTATTTCTTTTCTTTCTCCTGCTGTTCCACTTCCTTATCTTTTCTTTACTGCTCCCTAAGTCTTTTCTCCCTGGAAATTCTTTCTTATCTCCTATCTTCCTACTGTGTTGGTCGCTCCTTTCCTCCCTTCCCTGTCTTGGGCACACCTTTCCTCTTTCCTGAAGCTAGCCCTTCACTAGTCCTCCTTCTTCCTATGCATGGGAAATGGGAGACTCTGTGGTTGCGTGGGAGATTAGAGGATGAGATTCTTCACACCCTCTGCATACCTTGTTCCCTGCCTAGCCGCGCCTATCTCCACCTTCCAAGTGTGTGGGATGTAATGGAGTGTCCTTAGTGTGCAACAAACAACAACCTCCCTGCCTTATGCGTATGTTCCCTTTCCTGTAGCAAGACGTGGAGTGTGGGGAAGACTTTGGTGGCTGCATAGGAAAGAGCACTCCTTCCCTCCAAATATCCAAAAACATAAACCACACCTCTGCCTCCTCTGGCCACGTGGAGTATAGAAGATAAAGATCCAAAACATGTAGCAAACAAATAGTATATCTCTCAATTTCTTCTCTCTAAACCAAAAACGGATTTCTGGCTCTCTTTTCAGTTTCGAAATTCTTCACTCACTGATTCTTTTCTTTTTCCCATGCATTGATAGATGTAAACAAGAAAACAGATCCACAAATTGAGGTTGATCTCTAGATCAAATTAAAACTCCAAGTTTTCAAAATTTGATTGCCTCTAATTGATTGAAGATATTTTCTTCAATCTGTTCAACTGCTTGTTTGACATCAATTTCAATTTGTGCATATGTTTTTCAATTTGTTTTCAATAACTCCACTTTAGATATTTGTTTAATTTCCTTCGATTGCCGTTTGGAAGAATGTTCTGACTAGTGGGAATCTGGCCTCCTCGTTTTCGACCCCCCTTGAGTCGGTCACGTTTTCTGATGCTGTGTTTGAAATTCTTGACATGGTTATTGATAGGATCCTTTCCTCCATGGAGAATGCGGTGGTGGGGAGATTCCTCTCCTATCGTCCTACAGTGGATATGGTTAGAAAGTGGGTGGCCGTGAAATGGAGGCTTAAGGGCAGTGTGGAGGTCCACGCGATGGCCAGCGGTCTCTTCCTCTTTCGATTTGCTGCTGCTAATGACTTGGTGCATACCTTGTCGTTGGGCCCGTGGGTTTATGGGAAGCACAACCTGACTTTGTGTAGGTGGAAGCTTGGGTTTGATCCTACTATAGAACTTAACATGTCGGCTCTTATTTGGGTGCGATTGTCGGGCTTACCTCTTGAGTTTGGGGATGAAGCCATATTCAAGGCTGTTGGTGATTCATTGGGTCATTTTGTTACTTCAGATGCTGTCACTAAATCTAAATCAAGGTTAGTCTTTGCTCGATTCTGCGTCAATATTTGTGTAGATAATGTTCTTCCTAAATCTATCAATCTTTGCTCCAAGTTGGGAAATTGGGTCCAACCTATTTGTTATGAAAACGCAGTGGTTTATTGTCAAAGGTGTGCCAAAGCTGGGCACCTTATCACTGATTGTAAATCGTCAGTTAGTAGGGAGGTTATGGATGTGTCTGATCCCAAGATTCTGGATGAGGATGCCTCAAGGCCTATGGGTGTTTCGGAGATTGTCCCCCCAGATTTGGTTCGGTCTCCTGTGCTTTCTCCGCGTTCACTTTCACTTGGTGTTCCTCACCCTGTCTCGAACCCTAGTGGTTCTTCGGTTTTGGGAACCTTTTCTTGGGAGGTCTCATTGCCTCAGGATCCTGGATCCTCGACTGTCGTTGCTTTGCCTATGGGGGCTTCTGATGAGGGCCTTGGCCTTGGTTCTTTAGCTATTGATCCACTGTCTTTTACTCTGGGGACCTGTGGGGATTCGGTTGAAGAGGGTGAAATTTGGGAGGAAGAGTGTTCCGGTTTGGTTGAAGAATCTACTGAAAACTTGGAAAGTTTAAAGTTGGAGAAAGTTGAGGAGGGAGGGATATGGACCACACGTAGGAAGAAGGGTAGGAAGAAGAAGGCAGATGTGGGAGGGGATTCCAAGCCTGGGAGACCCTCGCAGAGATCCACCAGAACGCGTGAAACGACAAATGAGATTACCCTGAGGAAGCAGAGGACATTAGAGGTGTCCTAAAAACAAGGTTAGAGATGAGGATTATGTCTTGGAATATTCGAGGACTTAATAGTTCGAACAAACAGCGTGCTCTGAAGAACTATATAGTGGAGCATAAGATTGATGTGTGTCTCCTGTAAGAAACTAAGATGTTGATGATTAATTTTGAAAAAGTTGTTAGCATTATTTGGCCTAATGCTTCTTTTATTCATAGTGATGCTGAGGGAGCTTAGGGGGGGGTTGGTTGTGCTTTGGAATCCTTCTTGTTTATAGGGTCTAGAATTATTCCATTGTAAAAATAGTATTGGGGTTTCGCTCTTTGTAGGTGGAGAAGTTTGGTCTATAATTAATATTTATGCTCCCAACCAGAGGAACTCGAGGAATATCCTTTGGAGAAATATGGTGTCTAAAATTAATATGAATAAGGGAGGTCGGTGACTTGTTGCTGGAGATTTCAACTCTCCCTTGTTACCATCTAAGAAAAGTGGGGACCTCCTAAATTACAGTGATAGCATGACTGATCTGGCAAACTTCATGTGTTCTTTGGGGTTAATTGATATTGATCTTCGGGGCCAACATTTTACCTGGTCTAATAGAAGGGCTGGTGTTGATCTGATTCAGGTTAGGCTTGACTGTTTCCTCCGTTCTCCCCATTAGACCAATACCTTAGGAGCCAACCTAGTCGCTCTTCCTAGGATGATTTCTGACCATAACCCTCTCCTGCTGACGACTAATATTCGTCCTTCTAGCGGGCCCTATCCCTTTCGTTTTGAAATAATGTGGAACTCTGATCCCAATTTCAAGAAGAAAATTACTGAATGGTGGAATATTCCTGTCCAAGGGTCTCCTATGTTCAGGCTATGTTATAAACTCAAACATATTAAACTGATGGTTAAAGGTTGGAACAAGAATGTGTTTGGAGATGTTTTTCAAAGGAAAAAGCAGCTTGAGGGGAGGTTAAGGATCTTGCAGAAGAATATGGATAAGGGAGATGCCAGTCAATAGATTAATAATTAGGAAAAGGATGTTAGAATGGAATGGGAGAAAGTTCTAAAAAATGAAGAGGTATTCTGGAAGCAAAAATCGAGGATCCAATGGCTGAAGGAAGGAGATAGGAACACGTCTTTTTTTCATGTTTTTGCTGTCAAACATCGAAAAAGGAACCAAATTTCTAAATTGATAAGTAACTCTGGGGAGGTGATTTCTGATCAAGCTCTTATTAAGTCCTATGCAGTTAATTATTTCAAGGAGGCTCTCTCAGCCCCTACAGGGGTGCCCAACTTGACATTGGATTGTTTGATTCTCCGACACCTCCCTGCGTCCATCTCTGTGGAGAATAACTTGGGCATTCTTAGGAGTGTTTCCATGGAAGAGGTTCGGCTGGCTACTTTTAGCATGGGGGCATTCAAAGCTCCTGGTCCTAATGGGTTTCCTACTGCATTCTTTCAAATATTTTGGGATACTATGGGCTGGGACCTTGTGCTTGCGGCTAGGGACTTCTTTCAATCTAGTAAGATTCTTAAACAAATGAATCACAACTTCATTGCCCTTATACCTAAGATTAGTGAGCCACTTTCAATGTTTGACTTCTGACCTATTAGTCTATGCAACACCATTTATAAGATCATTTCTAAGATTCTTGTTAACCGTCTCAAACCTCTTCTTGATAAAATTATTAGCCACACTCAAAAGGGGTTTGTCCCGGGACGACATATTCTTGATGCTGTTTTGACTACCCACGAACTATTCCACTCAATGGATAGATGTAATAATGCGGGAATGGCGCTTAAACTTGATATATCCAAAGCCTATGACAAGGTTCTGTGGGAATTCATTCCTAAGGTCCTAGCTAAGTTTGGCTCTAATAGTCTGGTGATTGAGCTCATTATGGAGTGTGTTAGAACTGTTAAGTTCTTGGTCCTGGTTAATGGATCCCCCTGCGGTTTCTTCTTTGCTGGTAAGGGCTCAGGTAGGGAGACCCACTCTCCCCCTACCTCTTTATTATGGTTTCCGATGTGCTTAGTAGGAATTTTACTAGTCTGTTGTCAGAGGGCTCCATATCTGGTGTTAGAGCGGCTACCTCCCTATGTCCGATTGTTGTGTAGCAATTTGTGGATGATACTTTTCTATTCGGAAAGGCCTCTGTTGTGGAAGCTAGGAAATGGAAAGCTTGTCTTAACAGCTATGCCTCCTGTTCTGAGCAGTGCATCAAATACAACAAGAGTAAGATTTACTTCTTTAATTGTCCTATTTTGGAAAATAGGGTGACTGCGATTCTTAGATGTGTCAGTGATTCTCTCCCATCAGTTTATCTGGGGCTTCCACTTACGGTCAAGGAGGTTCAACTGGAGTTTTGGAACTCTATTCTAGAGAGGATTCAAAGGAAGTTGGCTGGGTGGAAGGGATTCTTACTTAGTCATGCAGGAAAATTACAACTCCTTACTGCTGCCATACAAGGTATCCCCACTTACTTTCTGGCTATCTTTAGGATGCCTAAGTATATAGTGGAAAATTTAGAAAGAATTCAAAGAAATTTTCTTTGGGCCGGTGCTGAGGAGAAAAAGAAGATTGCTCTGGTTAAATGGGAAAAGGTTTGTTGGGCTAAAATTTATGGGAGGCTTGGAATAAGGAAGATTGCTCCCTCTAACAGGGCGCTCATAGCCAAGGTTGGGTGGGATCAATTAAGGAACTCCAAGGATTGGTGCAAAATCCTGGTTGCTAAGTACCTTCAAAACAGGCCTTTGATTGATTGTCTTTCAGAACCCCACCCTTTTGGTTCCATTATCTGGAGGAGTATTTGCAGCATTCAAGGCCTGCTAAAAAAAGGGATAAAATGGAAAATGGGGAATGGGATCAAAATTAAATTTTGGGAAGATGCATGGCTCTTAGATTTCCCTTTGGCTTGCTCTGATTTTCGGGGGGTGATGATTGATGCTTAGAGATTCTTTGGGATTTATATCAGTGACTATGTGTCTGGCCCTTCTGGTGCTAGGATTTAGAGAGAGCTATCCCTATGCTGCCCCCACTCGCCGGATCTCAGTCGTCTTGCTAGATCTATTTAGGTGTTACTCTTCAGTTTTAGATTTCCTTCCTTTGACAGAGAGGATGAATTCTTTTGGGCTTTAGATAAACAGGGGAATCTCTCAGTTAGATCCACTTATAGACTGCTGACTAATGATAGTTTTGTGGAGGAACACTGGAGGAGGGTTTGGAATCGGTGCATGATCTCTAAAATAAATTTTTTCTGGTGGACAGCCTGTCACAATAGGATTCTGACCTAGGATAATTTGAGAATCTGGGGATTGTGCTTTCCCAATAGATATTTTCTCTGCAAAGAGGGGGAAGAAACTGTCAATCACCTCTTGCTACACTGCTCGTATGCTGCTGAAGTTTGGGGGATGGCTATTGAGAAACTTGAGGTTTAGTGGGTTATGAGCAAGGACCTCTTATCATTTATTATGGGCTAGAATGGGCCTTTTTTACATCCTCTGGTTAATGAAATTTGGAGGCAGACCCCCCTATCGTAGGTTGGTGTTTATGGAAGGAAAGGAATAACCGGGTCTTCAGGAATATTGAGTGGATCCCCAAGGAGGTGTTTGGGATTGGTGTTTGGCTCATAGAGGAGAATATCTTCCTCTTTGATGGAAAACTTTTGGAATTTGGGCCGAGGGACTTTGAAATAAAAATGGCTAAGGAATGGCACCAGGATTTAAATGCTAATGCCTTCGATAATGGGAAACTTTTAGCTAGGAGAAATACCAAATGGGAACCTCCGGATTGTGGATGGTTTAAAATTAATTTTGATGGAGCTGCTAAAGGGAACCCGGGAAGGGCAAGTATAGGTGGATTATAAGAGATTCTATGGGAAATATGGTGGTAGGGTTTGCTGGTGGCATCCAGGTTCAGTCGGCTATTGTTGCTGAGGCTCGTGCGCTGTTCATGGGAATCAAAATTGCTGTTTCTCTAGGGATTGTTAATCTCCATATTGAGGGAGATTCCAAGGTGGTGACGAATGCTATGGAAAAAGATAGATTCATAGGTTGGAACACCAAGGATATTTTGATGGATGCTAGCTTCCTTATGTCCAAATTAAGAGACAAAAAAGTGACTCATATTTAGAGAGAAGGCAATAGTGTGGCAGATGCATTGGCGAATCTTGGCTCGGGGTGGGATTTGGCTAGATGTTGGAGGAAAAAGGAAAGACTGCTGCCAAACATTCAAGCTTTGATAGAGCGGGAAAGGGCTTCCATGGTTAATAATGACTTGCAAATTTTGGATGACGAGAACTAACTGGGGGGCCCACTGGTTATTTTGGGTGTGTTGGTGGATAAATGCCAATATTAGTATGGAGGACAGGTGAAGTGCCATGGGTAAAGATGAGCGGGTGTGGAGTAGGGGAAAGAGCATCCACGTGTTGATTCTTTGGGATTGGAGAATGGGTATAGCTTATAAAATAATGATGAGATGGCAAGGAGGAAACTTAATTGATGTGATCAAGCTCAGATTTGGTGATGTGATGTGGGTTATTTGGAAGGCCATGATTTCTTCTCAGGTGTATGACGGTACTGTGTGTGTCACATTTTGGGGAATGGGGTTACTTGTTTTATCTCCTAATTAAATTTGGAGAAGTGAGTGTGTTAATAATGATGGGACCATCTATGATGAGTACTGGTTGTATTCTAGAGGCTTTGCATCGGCTAATTTAGCGGGAGGTTCCTTCGGCTTTTTATGGTGGGTTACTAATTTTAGCTTGTTGGTCTACCTGCATGGGATGTCGTGCCTTTCCTACTTATCCGCTAGCTTCTGCCTCCTCCACTGTTATCAAAAAATCATTAATTGTTGTGTCTTTTCTCACTGTAGCATATTTCCCCTCCATGCGTGTAAATGTTTTGAGGGGATTAATCGCCGTAAGCCCTACATTAAACATCCTTTTGTGATATTTGTTCGCAACAATTGTCTTTGGTGTTTTTTGCATTTTTGTGATTTCCCTGAGCAGTCTGACAGAATGGGTGGAGATCTCATTCGAACGGAGCCGGATAGTTGTGATGAATTTCGAAACAATCCTCTAGTTTGGCACATTTGTGTGGAGGGAGGAATTTCCCCGCTTATGGAATGTCTGGTCGGCCATGATCCTATTCTTTCAGGATAATTTGCTAGTTCTTGGAAGGACAGAAGGGTTTCCGTTGGGGGGATTTCGTTTGAAGTAAGCGAGGATGTCATTGTGCAGGCTGCGGGTTTGAGGTGTGAGGGGAAAAAATATCCTAAACACACCAAAAATCCAGACCACGAGAGTCTTAAGGCATTCTTCAGAGGTGAGGAGACTCCAGTCAGGAATCAGGCAGGGTTTGAAAGAGCTGAGCTCCCTAAGCCGTGGGACATGGTCTGCATGGCACTGATGAAATATGTGACGCTGGAAGGTAGGTACAAAACTTGTTTCTTCTATCATTTCCCTTTGCTTAACCATCTCAGACATAAAATGCTGCTTAGCTTTCCGTTTTTCCTTCTTATGGACCTGGAAAGCTCGGTGGACAAATGTAATGCGGTGACCTGTCGTAATCCCTGTGATCTCCCACCACTCCCATTCCATCAAGGGCTTATCCTTTGCCTGTACCACTTCCATCTTGCTCTCTACCCACCTAAAGCCATCACTGTCCATGTTGAGAACATTGAACCCATCTCTTCGATTCATATCTCCCCGACCGAGTCCAAGAGCCCTCCTCAGAAGCCTTTTACTGACAATGTGGGGAGTGTCAAAACCAATTTGGCCACCAAAAAGCTTAAGGGTGGGTTAGGCAAGGCTCATGCCAGTGCGGCGGAAGGGCTCTGTGAGCTAAAGGCCACTCAGGCTGGCACGACTGATAATGTCACTAAGCTAAAAAAGGTAAGGAGAAATGCATGCAAGCTACGACTGTTAAGGATGGCAAGGGCAAGAATGCAGTTGGGAAAGATTCCAGAGGGGATACTGTTGTGGGGATCACGGAGCTGACTGGTGGGGAAAGTGTTAGGAGGAGATCAGGGAGGTTGGCCAAGAACAACAAAAAGAGATTAATTATTGAGGACTCGAAGGTGGAGCAGTTGGACAACAAGGGTTACAAGGAGGAAGAGTCTGATGATGAGATTGATGACATGGGGGAGAGGCCCCTGCCTACTCTGATGGACAACAAGATTCCTTGCCATGGCTTTGACTCGCACTCTCCGCTAGTGAATGAGCCTGGTGGGATTCAGGAGACTAGGGATGTTGGGGAAGATTCAGACATGGTGGCAAAGAGACTGAACACTCTAAACAAAAGATTTAGGGGCTTGACCTGCTTCACAATGAAACTGAGCCACTTTGTTACTAGTGCACTGTCAAATGTCATAAAAGAGGAATTGGAGGGGAATAATAGCTAGGAAAACAAAGAGTGGGTGGGCGATGAGGCGGTTGACCTCCTGATTAAGAACTGGGATGATGCCAGTTAGCTGCTCGTGTTGCTGGTCTGTCGGCTATTTTTCGGATGTTTGTGTGCTATCTCTGGTTTTTTCTGTTAATGTTTTTTGTTTAAGTCTTGTTCTTTTTTGGCCCTAGTGGCTTGTTGTGAGGGGTACAATGCCCCATAAATGCTGTTTAACTTTTCAAAAACACTATATTTATTACTTTTTAATAAATTCTGCAATAAAAATTATATTCTGTTAATTTAAAATAACACCATTATTATTTTTAAATTATAATAAAATATCTACACAAGGAATCCAATTCATTTAAATAAAATTATTTTCCTGTAAAATTAACCAAATCACCATTTAAAACGACATATTCTTTTCATGAGTTTTGAGAAATCAATTAAACTTAATTTAAAATTTGCAAGCACAAGAATAAAAAAAATGCATTAAAATATCAACTAAGTGAGTGTGTGAGATTCCATCATCCTCATAAACGTCTAATGGCTAAAATGACTCTACCTGATCGTTGTTGTCGTGTTCATTCACGTTCACTTGTTCTTGCGTTCACTTGCAATCGAGTTTTCATCAACATAAATGCATTTCAAATCATTGCATTTGCATTTGCATTTCACTTTTGATTTCATTTCAATTTCAATTTAACTTCAATTTGAATAATCATTTAACTTCAATTTAATAACAATATCATGATTAATAATTGCATTTAAATAATCAATAAAATCTATACGTGATAGAGTGTCATGAAATTTTATACACTTGTATCAAACAAAGCCAACCATACAAAATATTTAAGTAGGAAACCCAACTTGGGAGAGAGAATCCATTTTAAATTTAAATTCAAAGATGGAGCTCACTCATCCATACCTAGGAAACTGAGGTTATAACAAACCAATCAAAATTTGAAACAATAAAACCAATTTTGGTGATGCTAATTGCACTACCTCTAGGACGGTCTTGCATTAAATACCCCACCCAAGTAAGAGTTTTTGAAAATAGTACTCAAAACTTAGAACTAAGTGGTAGAACCAACCTTTTGGTATACTTATAAACCTTAACATGCTCTATTATTGGATTTAGGTTCCTTAGAAAAAAATATCTTCATTTGCCTCTCCCAACTTCTTGCTAGGATATATTGTATCCACTTCTACCTATTTTTGTCATTCACTTTTATCCCCTTGTGGATATTTCTCCACCAAAATTTGACCTCCTCGTTGAATTTATTTTCCTTTGGCTACTCTTACTACATAATTCTCCATACCTAAATTTCTTTACCTCTATTTGGTGTCTCGTCACATTTTTAAGTTTTTTTGTACAACATGCATTGCCACATCCACAATCCATGCTAACTTTGGATCCAATCATTGAATCGTAAACTCACCATTAATCCATTTAGGTTTTTTGAAAGGAAATTTTCATCCATCTATGACAATTTCCACATAAATTTAATGGAGAAATCTATGCAAACAAGTATTTAGAATCCATATGCAAAAGAGTAGACAACATACCATCAAAGATGAAACAAGATATAACTTGGGAAAAACCTCAAGAGGGAAAGACCCAACCTCCATAAGAATCCATTACTAATTTAAAACTAAAACCTACATAATTAAATTTAATCCCTAAAACCATAAACCATAGGCCCTACACCCTAAATAATGAATAATTTTTAGAGCTATTAAAGGGAGAGAGGAGAGAGAGACATGGGAGAGAATAAGAGAGAGGTGAGATAGAGAGAAGAGAGGAAAAAAAAGAGAGATATGTGAGATAGAGAGAATAAAGATCTAAATAGGGAGGGAGGGAGAGGTAGATAAGGAGAGATGAGGGGAGAGGTAGGAAGGGGAGATAGATAGTGGAGAGAGAGAGGTAGATCTAGGGGGGAGAGAGAGAAGTGATATAGAGAACAATAGAGATAGGGAGGAGAGTAGAGAGGGGGAGATATGAGACTTAACCCTAAACTCTATACCCTAAACCCCAAAACCTATACCATATATAGCCAATTCCCTAAAAATTATCCCTCAACCCTAGGAACTAAAGCCAATAGGTTAAACCCTTAACCATATACTCAACCCTATACCCTATATACCCTCAACCCTAAACCCTATATCCTCAACCCTAAACCTTATACCCTATACCCTCAACCCTAAACCCTATCCCTCAACCCTAGGCCCTAAAGCCTATGGGATAAGCCCTCAACCCTCAACCATCAACCTTATACCATATACGCTCTTGAACCTAAACCCTATCCCTCAACCTTGGATCCTAAGGCCTATATAATAAACCCTAAACCATATACACTCAACCCTAAACCCTATATCATGTACTCTCAACCCTAAACCATATACCTCAACCCTAGGCCCTAAATCTTATAGGATTAACCCTCAACCCTATACACTCAATCCTAAATGATATAACCTCAACCCTATACACTATATCATATACCCTCAACTCTAAACCCTACATGCAGCCCTAGGTCGTAAAACCTATACACTCTACCCTAAACCTTATACCTTCAACCCTCAAGGTTCCTATAACCTCAAACCTAAAACCTATAACTCAATCTTATACTCTCAATCCTAAACCCTATACCCTATATCATCAATTTTAGACTCTACACCCTACGACCTAAACCCTAATATACATAAACCTTATACCCTATATGTTAAACCTTGAAACCCAACATTAATAATTTAAAACTAAAACCTACATAATAAATTTAATCCCTAAACCCTCAACTCTCAACTCTCCATCATAAACCATCAATGTTAAGCCCATAAACCATAGGCTATACACTATAGTAATGAATAATTTAGAGATATTAAAGAGAGAGAGGAGAGAGAGAAATGGGAGAGAGATAGAGAGAGGTGAGATAGAGAGAAGAGAGGTAGAGAAAGAGAGAGATGTGAGATAGTGAGAAGAGAGATATACATAGGGAGGGAGGGAGAGGTAGATAAGGAGGGATGAGGGGAGAGGTAGGAAGGGGAGATAGATATAAAGCTGAGATAAAGAGAGAGGTAGATAGTGGAGAGAGAGAGGTTAGCTAGAGAGAGGTACATCTAGGAAGAAAGAGAAGTGAGATAGAGAACAATAGAGATGGGGAGGAATGTAGAGAAGGGGGAGATGCGAGATGATATATAAAGAGGTAGGTAGACCTTCAACCCTCTATTATCGATCATAAACCATACACCACAAAACCTAAACACTAGGAGATGCACCTTGAACCCTCTACACTAAACCCTAAATATTCACATTAATAATTAACACTAAAACCTACACCCTCAACCCTAAATCCTTAACTCTAAATTCTTCATAGAAATGTGAGTGCATTAGAGAGATACAAATGAAGGAGTGAGAGAGAGAGGGAGGGAGACAAAGAGGAAGGGAAATAAATATGGAGAGAGATATAAAGAGGTTTTTTATCTTCATAGGAACATGAGCACATAATAACACACTTGCTCCTATGAAGATGAATTTTTGAGCATTGGGGAGACATTTTCTTCCTAGAAACATGAGTGAATTATAACCTATATAGAGACGTACTGAGAGAGATAGAGAGGTAGAGAGAGTTAGGGAGAGAGGGAGGGAGAGATGTACATAGGGATGAATAAGAATTAGAGATAAGAAGAGAGGGAGGGAGAGATGTAGATAGGGAGAAAGAAGAATTAGAGATAAGGAGAGTTGGGTACATAGAGACAAAGAGATACATGGGAGAAAATGAGTAGAAAAGGAAGGAAGGAAATAGCCCGAGAGAGAGAGGGAGATAGAGAGAGATTTGAGAAAAAGATTACAAAGGGGAGGAGGGAGGGAGAGGTCTAGGGAGAGATACAAAGATTTGGAGGGAGAGAAAGGGATAGAGAGATTTTGGGGGGAGGGATGGAGGCACAAAGAGAGGAATATTGACAAAGAGAGAGATGTAGAGAGAGTTAGAGACAAAGGTGGAGGGAGAGAGCTGGAAAGTTAGATTCAATAACATGATTCTTTTAGTGCAGGTTAAAACATGAGCATGTTTAGGCTTGCACAAAACATGTACACATTTTGGCTTGCACAAAACACGTACGCGTTTTGGATTGCACAAAACACGTACGCGTTTTGGCTTGCACAAAACACGTACTCATTTTTGGCTTGCACAAAACACGTACGCATTTTGGCTTGCACAAAACACATACGCGTTTTTGGCTTGCACAAAACACGTACGCATTCTGGCTTGCACAAAACGCATACATTTTGTCTTGCACAAAACGTGTGCGCTTTGGCTTTGCACAAAACGCATACACACTTTGGCTTTGCACAAAACACGTACGCGCTTTGGCTTTGCACAAAACACGTACGTGCTTTGGTTTTTACTTAGGCTTGGATAGTTCATTTGCCTCATTTTTACGTGATATTTGATTCATTCTCATTTCTCAACTTGCTCATCATCAGGTTTACACATTATAAATCAAATCTTAGTAAAATTACCACCATAATTTCACACATCTTCTGAGTTTTCTAACCATATTTTTTTTTTTAGATTTGAAATACATTAACATATTTATTTTTAATTTCTTTCACTAATATTTTCACAGTTATTAGAGACATATGTATTGACTTTTTTTTAATAACTTTTGACCTACTTGTCTAAATTTGAAAAAAACTAATAATATTATTCTACACTTCATTCTTTACACATTGGTTTTGTTTTTTGCATTTTTTATTATTTTGGTCCAAGTTATGTGGCACACACGCTTGGTGATGTGATTTTCAGGATGCATCCACTTTGAAAAATCATAAAATAAATACTCAATAAAAAATTACAAAAAAATATACTTCTAGTACTCACTCTTAACTATATATAAATCTACCAATGAGCTTTTGAAAATACTAAATGCAACTAAAAAAATTGAGGGGTGCACACCAAACACTATGTTATGTTTTGTTGAAAAAAATATGAACACTTTTTATGTGCATGAAGCATTTGATCCTCTTAATCTTATCTATTTTTGAAAAACTTTAGTAGTTTAGAAACTAGATTCAAGGTACTACAATTCTTGTTCTTTGAGTATCATCAAATTTTGAGTGCATGAATCTCTTGAATTACTCCTCCAAGTTCAGGTTTAGCTGATTTAAAAAAAGTGGTCACTTTTGACCCCCTTTTTGTGCACCATCTTGGTGCACTTACCCTTACCTTAAAAATCCTTACACATTCTATAATAGTTTTAATTAATATTGTTGGTAAATAATTATAATGTTTCCAAAAAACATGTGGAGAGCAATCTTGGATGTCCCTCTACGTGGTGAATAAATTATAAATTATTATTTTATCCTATCATGTGTAATTTTAACGGGATTTAAGTTAGGATTTTCTTTTAGCGAGATATTAAAAAATAGGTAAATATTAGGATATGTAAGAAGTTGTAAGACCTGATTTTTTATTGTTCAATTTTATGATAGATTTGGTCATTCTTCCCATGGAGTGTCTATGACTGAGATCTTCGTTAATTTAACCATTATGATAGAATCTATGATTCTTGTAATGTAGGAGGTGGATGTAAAGTACATAAGAGGACTTACTATTTAGGGTATGCTAACTATTTTGGCGAGTTGTGAGATTCCACATGAGGATTTGGATGCCTAGTTTTCAGTGCACATGGTATTAGAAAGTTATCTTGGAATATCATTCATGGTATCTTCTATTCATCTCTCTTATATATTGGTGTCTTGAGAGGTTAGTATCATCACATTGTTCTACCAAAATTATGATGATAAAATCTAAGAGGATAAGTTGATATATTATAGCTTTTATATCATTTATGTACAAGCTTATGTCTCTTTTGGTGTGGAGTTTTTTTTCCCTCAAGGATCTCTCAACATAATCTCTATGTTATGGTTTACATATTATTTATGGTTGATTTGTATTTGTATTTATGATCTATCATTATTATTGAATTTGGTTGCATTAAGATTGACATATCTCATTGTATAGTTATATTTTATTTCAATAAATCATTGTTTGTTCCCAAGTCTATTCACATTGGAGTGGATTGGGCCTTGGCTACAATCATATTATGATCTTAACAAAATAAATTTAACTATAGTGAAATTAAAAGGTTTCATACTCATTTAAAAAAAAAGTAAAATTAAATATATTTTGATGCAAATTTTTAAATGTAAAATTTAGATTCAAATTGAAATAAAATCCAATCTCCTTCTTAGCATATAAATGTTCTTATAATAGATTGATCTATGAACCCATTAAAATATTATATTTTTTTATGATAAACTCTAAATTATAACACAAAACCGTTAACGACCATATTTAATCGTGTACAACACCATGTTCAAATATTAATTTCTTAATTGTTTATAAATACAAAGTCAAATATTGTATTAATGCTATACCACATAAGACATGACATAGACTGTAGATGTCACTTAATAAACCCACTTGTCACTAAAGTCATATCTTTATTTTCTAGAATTTTGACCAATTCATACCATTCTTAAAAAGTAACATCAACTATGGCATGTTGAGTACAAATGAGGACTTATATCCCATAACTATCAATCTATGTATAAATTTGTAAGGGGTAAATTTTACCTTAAAATGATTATATTTATTGATAGGGACATGCAAATTTGATAGGAATAGTGATTGATCTTGATGTCTTAGGATGTTATTTATTAATGCATTGTGGGATGTCCTATATATTACTAATTTATACTATTTTTCTTATTCATTATCAAAGGAGCAATTGTTAGTAACAAGAAGTTTTTTCCATTTGATGAGATATATAATTTAGGAATATCTTAAGTGGTCAATAAATTAAAAACTTTAACATTTTCTCAAAACATGCTTCTTCATACTTCTTTTTGTTATTTTTGTATTATATGATCATATTTTACAAGCAAGAAAATTTTGACTTTGTATGTGGATATTTTTCTTTGTAATAAAATATTTGAATTTGATTGCTATTAACAAATATAAATTTAGATAATATGATAGTTATCAAAATCATTTTTATAAAAGAATTATATGAACAAACACAATATATATTTGTAATGTACAACAAAAGTAGCCTTTTGATCTTACAATAAAAAAATCTCATCTTGAATCATAATCAAATAAATCAATTAGCTTTTTGTTTTTCTAATTCTTCATTATGATAATATAACTACAACAAGTAGCATTTGCTAGTCCTTTTAATTGATTATAAACTATACTTTCAATCGTATTGTAACTTCTCTATCATGACAAAGTAATTACACCAATTAATATGAACATGTTGTTAAGTAATTATTATTTACTATAGTTTCAACTATGTTACAGTGATTGAACTAATAGCAATGTGATCATTGATCTTTAGACTTTAAAAAATTTGAAAATATCAAGAACCTCTTATTAATTTATATTCTAAGATAATAGTTTTGACAATCATTATATGTTTGAAAACACTTTCAAATATCATTATGTAATCATTTCAACAATATTTTGAATCACAATCCATAATCCATTATCAAAATAAAAAATTAAAATAATCATATAATGTATTTTTAAAAAACATGAGATACTAAAATTAAACCTAAACACTATCCCTTAAAATCAATTATGATACTAAATGATTACACATAATACAATCAAAAGTATCATTTTTCTCATTTATAATTTCCTAATTTTCATGCCATTATCTTTTAGCCTAACAACAACCATTCCAAAATTCTAGTCCAGTCCAAACTACCATTCCCATGGAGAAAGAAATTCAAATGCAAAACTCATTTTTCACCCTCGTAAAAAATTGTGAGCATTCCAATAAATAACCAAATGGCCCACCAGATTTTGTTTCTATATGACCTAACAAGTTGGAAAATTTCCATCGCAATCCATTTGTTCCTTTTCACCATTCAAACCACGACACGTGTAAGAAGGTCTCGCTTAATGGACATGTTACGTCAGATGACATAGGTCCTTTCCTTACACACGTGGGCTGTGTGCCGTAAAAACCATGTTGACGTGCTGTTGACGTCATCGTCAATTTAACGTTTGAACTCTAAAGTACTTTTATTTATATTTTTTATTTGAACTTTTCTTCTAGGATCTCCTTTTACCTTGAAACATTTTATTGTCTTTTCCTAGTGATAGGAGAAGGGTCCTTCACGCTTGATTGAAGTGAATTAGATGTTTACTAACTCCCCTTTAAAAATTTAAAAAGAAATTGCATAATTTTTTCATTTCTACTTGACATGATAGGCATTATAGATTTTATCCCTAATCAAATTATCATTAACTTTTCATCATGTGTTATTTCAAGTTTTTTTCTTTTCATATTTTTCAATTGTTAGGTCTATAGTTTGATGGTGATAAATTGATTTGATTGATAGGATGGGTGAATTGTTTTGCTCAAATTCTTATAACATGATAAATTACTTTTATCAAAAGTGAAACAATAAAAGCTTGATTTATAATATAATATTGTTTTTCAAAGCATGAAAAGTATAGATACTTATTCAAATTATAATTGGGTAGATAAATCATTATAGTAAATATTAATTTGTAAAATTAAATGTAAATGAATAGGGTATTTATATGTGAGAAATATGGTAAAGAATACAATTTTATGTAGTATTAAAGTCCACTTGTTTTAGTATTTGAAAAATGACGTTCTTTATATAGAAACATTTTTTGAGTTGAATAGTGTTTTAAATATCCATGAATAAAGAATATTTATGATAATTAATAAATTCATGCAATAGCAACACAAAATAGAAAAATTAGAAGGGTGAATCCACAATAGTGGGTTACATTTTTTTGCACGAAGAAAAAATAGAAACACCCATCAAAAAATTTAAAATGGCTTCGAATGAAGGCACCCCTTCGAATAAAGGGGCTTCGTTAAAACACGATGAATTCCAATGCCTTCGAATGAACCTCCCCTTCGAATGAATCTCCTACATTCGTTTGAAGGCACTTAAAGAAAATACGATTTAAATCAAACCTAAGCCGAAATATTTAAACCTTAGCTGAAACATTGTAATTTGTGTTTGACCAACACCATATAGGGGGTGTTCATTCGAAGCCCCCTTTATTCAAAGGGGGCTTCGAATGAACACCCTCTTTTTTTACTTTACCCCTTCAATTGCAAAATTAATGCATTTTTTTGACTTTCAAAGCCCGATTTGGAGCTACAAATGGAGTCAACTAGATAAACCAAGTTAGAGAACCGTAGTCCTCGAAATGATCTTTCCACCAACTATAAATTTGATATATTTTGTTTTTATTTTTGGTTTTTTTTAGTTTTATTGAACATAAGTTTTTCACCGAGCATCAAGTTCGGTGAAAAACCATTATTGAAGAATAGTAAATTAGTGGAAAAATAATTAAATGGAAATTATCTATGCACTAGGTATTGATGTCCTTGTTCCAACAAAACAAAAATGAATTTCAATACATACAAAAAACGTTATGTGGGACTAAGTGCACCTATGTCTAAATTGTAATTGGTTTGACTTCAAAACTTAATTAAAAGAAAAATATTCAACAAAAGGTTATGAAATGAAATGCAAGCACTAGATATCAGTGTTACCAACCTAAATTCAAAAGAATTAGAATTTTATCCTTTGTAGAAAAAAGTTATGTGAAACAAAGTACACATCACTTTTAAAAAATGTTGTTTACTATTAAAAACTAGTTATCAAAGGAGACACAAAAAAATTACAATTTAATTTCAACTTTTTTAAAAATATATTTAAAATCTACAAACAAAATCTCACAAATCACTAGTTTGTATCATCTTCAAATTCCTAATATAGTTTACCTACTATATGTGTCAAAAAGTGAAGATTTTGTTCAAAATATTGATTTCATTGCCAAGTTTGGCCAAAAAGTGTAATACATTATTGAGGGATGACCCAGAACAATAAAATTTGATTTAGGAAATTAATTTTTTAAAGAACATCTTGCTTATTTGGGGAAACTAAAATGAAGAATAATATTGATGCAACACTAAATTCCACTTGTCATAACTTATTTGAGAAATGATACTTTGTGTATAAATCTCCTTTGGATCAAAATAGTCTTTGAAATCTCTACAAATTTATTTCATGTACTATATAAGAGAGATCCCACTTATTGTGGGAATGAATTGATACACATAACTGGTCCATGTAACATATAAGAATGAATATGTTAATAGTGAAAAAATGTGACCTATTTCATCGTGATCTCTATTCTTTGTTGATTATGAGGGAAAAATTGTATTAGAAGTACCTTGGAGAAATCACTAGATTTTAAATGCCAAATTCTCCTAGGTGCACTTTTGATTGGACAAAGTTTAATGATTGTGCAAATGATTGAAGGTCTCTTTGGTCATGTAGATAAAATGCTTTGATGGAGAATTATGTTTCTTTAGTGCTTTTAATTGAATGTTTGAAGAATGATTCTTCTTTTAATGTGTAAGAAGTTTAATGATTCTTACTTGTGAATTAATACACAAAATATCTTTAAATGCTAAGACATGTCTATTAATCACATAAGCATATATACCAAATTAACTCATAATGACTAGTGGAATAAGTGAGAGTCTTGACCATAAAATAATAAACAATAAATTATGAGGTCAATTTTGCATGGAATGGAATCACCCTCTTATATCATGGGATTGACCTAGGACAAGAAAATATAGTATGGGGGTATTTGTGGACATGGGTTTAATAAAGTGTTAATGCATATAAATATGTGCATATAGGGATGGAGTAAGATGAAATTTATGGAATAATATGTAATCATGAATAGGGAAAGGATTGATAAATGATCCCAACTCTACACAATGATGTGATATTTTTTGACATGTCATTATATAAAGTCATTCCATCAAAATTTTCCCAAATCCAAATAGGAATTGACATTGATATACGGGTTTCATCATTATATATTTTTCTTTAGTATACTTTAAGTTGTGGCACTATGTATCATATCATTATTTTTAAACATTTAAAATATATAATTATTTGGTCTTTTAATTATTTTTTTGCTAAAGTTATGCTAGGTTCCAAAACTACCCCTCCACAATCCTATAACATTTCTAAAATTCAGGGTTAGGGATATGTTGTCAAGAAGGTAAACAAGGAGTTCATCAATATATTTTAATGGTTAAAGGATAATGAGAAGAGTGGGTAGTCTCTCCTACACTTTGGGAAGACCTTAAACCTAAGAGAGTATTCCTAGAGGTATCCTTAATAGGGTTTTACACTAATTAAAATATAGTATAGCAACACTTATTAACTATACCCATATGAACACTTGAACCCCATTCTTTATCACCAATTCAAGATAAAATAGCTACATTAGACCTATTTTATATCTGATAACACATTGCACATGCACCTATAGATGATAGAAATGTTATAATTCCTATAAATGGTTTCATTCATTAATTCATACATAGTGGAAAGGTGTAAACATACAACAAATGACTCACTAATGTTTTAGTAATTTAGCTTCACTTAACACTAAACCATGAACATCATGCATCATAATCTACCCTCCTACTCTACTACAACTAACAAGATAGATGGTGATTAAATGTTGAATGATTAATCCATTACCAATGTGGACCAAGCATACTCCATTGGGCAATAAAGTCACAAATAACAAATATGAGAGAGATGTAGTAGGTGACGTATAAGAGAAATAGATTGTTATTTACATAATACTCAAATATTAAATTTTATGTAATGGACATACTTAATAATCCAACTTAGAACTATAACAACCCATATGCAATAGAAGGAAGACCATTACAAACTAGTTTTAATTCATTAGAAGCTACCACACCTACATATAACCCCTATTATAATCAAACTAACAAATATTGTGAGCTAAAATACATAGCTATGACTACACATTCCTTTGAATCATTAAAAACCATCTTGAAAACATACTAGAACATGAAGGTCTACATTTGTAAATATTTTCTACTCTTCACTAGATGCATTCCTTCATTTATAGATTACAACTAAAGTGTTTAATGTCCTCAAATCCATTTTTAGACCTTTATTTCCTATAAAATTAGCCCAAAGAACAACCCTTTGAATGCAAAATGAGTTGGTAATTATAGTTTTTAGTTTATGACTCCCAATTTCTTATGGGAACTTTAGGAGGTTGGAAACTATGGATGTCATGTGTGGGAGGTGTGCAAGTTTGTGAAATATCTAAAATGAGTGGAAAAGAACAATTATGGGAATATTTAGGTAGCTAGAAATTCAAAAAACTTCATCAATTATGGAATGTCTACCCATGAGATATTTAATTTTATCTTTATGTGAAATTACACTATAATTATTAAATAATGAAATTTCAAGTTGGAAGCAATGAAGTAATTATTGTTGGGTCAATTTTGGTGTGAATGGAGTGGAGAAAAAGCTATAGAGGCATATGGAATAGGGTTTTGATTATTTTAGGGAGTGAAATTGTCCATTTGTAGGTTTTTGGTTCTAGGAGGGACTTTAGAACTAGGTCTAGAAGTGTAGAGAAATTCTACAAATCTAATGGAAGAAAATGAGTGAGAGAAATTGATGAGTTATGGAGTAGAGGGAAATAGGGAATTGAGACCAAATGTAGGGGTGTAAGATACTCCTAGAGGTTCAAGCTCCAAGGAGGGGAAGGAAAACAAAGAAAGTTAAAATTTGGTGTTGAGGGTTGGGAGGAACTTGACACCAAGGAACAAGAGAAGAGGAATATTGGGGGTTGAGTCTTGGGAGAGATCATGGACCTAGGAATTTGGAAAGAGAAGAATTATTATGAGGGTTGAGAGTCCATATGGACTTGGGAATAAGAGAAGAAAGCAAGAGGAAGGCATATAGATCAATTTTGAAGAGGGATTTGGTAGTAAAATTGAAGAGGGGATGTAGAATAGAAACCAAAATGGAGGGATGATTGGATTATAGGGAGGATCATAGGTCAAGGATATGAGGAACAATGAAGCATAGGGAGTAGTGAATACTTGGAACCAAGGATTGGTGTTGAATTTTAGAGCTAACCTAAAAGTATAACACCTAAGGAAGAAGGGAGAATGGGGACCTTGGGACTTAGTCTCTTAGTCCTAGTTCCTTCCAAGGATCCACTCCTAAATGGAAGGAAGGACAAAATATTATAGAGAGGGAAAGGTAAAAAAATTGGCGACCTCTAACAGTTTGAAATAGGTCAGATGTTTGAGAGGCTTAATAACTCATGAAACTCCTAACAACACATATAATGCATCAATGCTTTATTGCCAATGTTGAACCATTATATCTTTACCTATTGGTTCCTTAATCCACTTTTGAGATTATTGGAGGTTTTACAAGTTTAAGAAACTTAGAACTTGTTGATGAGCTCCTCCTTGGCATCCTTTGATTTCTTGTTAGTCGTCTTGATGAACATTGAACCTATTGGAAAGTTCAATGCAAAGCGAACTCATTTTCACACACATATATAGCCATTCATTCCTTCCTTTGTCAATTCCTTTGTATCTTATTAAACTATGTCAAAGGTTCAAGAGTTTGTTGAATGTTAGAAATATTTGACACATTTTATCTTTATTGTTTAGGCCTTGGGAAAGAATCAAACCTTTTCAAAGGTTAAATGAGTTCAAGAACCTTGGAAATTTTCAACACTTTAGTGCCTTCTAAAGCAATTTTACTTCCTGTTCTTTCCTTTGTTAGAATTTTTGACTCATGTTGAGCCTTATTAGTGTTTTCACCATGGTTTGGAGTTCTAGATTTTAAGAGTTACAATTGTTTAAGAACTAGCCAAAAGTGTTGACAAATGATCCATAAAGATTCATGTTGGGGATTTTGACCTAGTTTAAAACCAAGTGTCAGGTGGCATCAAAGGTTCTAAAAACCCTCCCAACTACTGAAAAACATTTGAAGCTTCCCCAAAACAGGAAATTTTGAAACCCTTAGTAGTTTTGACAACTCAACCAAATGAGGGATATATGTAAAATATAGGAGAGCACAATTAGGAAAATTCTAATAGGGGAATATATATTTAGTTTTTATTGTATCAATTATATATATTAAAAAAATAGAGAAAGGGTAGCAAAAAGAGAACCCACGTCTAGAAAATTATACAAAATTTTATGCCCACTAATCTAGGTAGTAATAGTGGATCTTGTTAGGGACATGTGCCTCTTGGAGGCATAACAAGGATCCAACTATCTCTAGGAAGTAGACCAAAATGGGGAAAAAAATGATTTAGTGATACCAAAAAACTTCATCATGATAAAATAAGGTCATAACTACACAACACCATGAAAATATTTACAAAGAAAGAGACAAAAAACAAAAAAAAGACACTATATGTATAGGGTATAGCAATAAATTTCAACCAATACCATGGAAGCACAAAGCACCAAAGGATATGACTATAAGAAAATATTATTTAAATCATTTATAGTTTAGACCCTACAATAAAATATATGGCACAAGGCCATGGAAAAATGGTTTCAAATATTTACCTTTGTTGAAGATAGGTCTATTGAAGGAGTTGATCTCCCTCACACATCCATTTCCTAGCTACAACAAATGTTTCTCCTCAAATGTATACACATGTGACCCATCAATACTTTGGTCATAATGATAGAGGTAGAAATAATAATCATTTGAACATCAAAACCACATGAAGTAAGATCCATCCTCATAGTTATCCATCCAATGAAAAATACCTCCAACGTCCTTAGGAGAATGATGTGAATCTTAACCTACACATAAATCAATATGAAGAGAGAAGTCCTCTTTAACACCAAGTTAAAAAGTGTCAATTCTAAGTGCAAGCTCAAGATAATTCATATCATATGAGCATTCTATATCATCCAAATCTCTTAACCTAGCTACTCTACAAATATTGATGTACTCTTCCATGATTGTGAAACATTGAAAAATAGGTTGGTTGGGTTAAAGTGTGTTAAAAGGGGGCTGACCAAATATGGACCTATTTTCCTTTATTTCATTAGGAAATGAGATCCAAAAAAAGAATTGAATTACAACCCTTAGGTGAGTCAACTCAATGAGGGAATCTACTAATTTCCTTATGATTGAGGATGAGGGTATCAACTTGAACAACGCTTTTGGGGGAAAAACTAAAAAATATTAAATCAACTCAATCATGCCCATTCAAACTCAAAACATCAATTTAAATCTCAATACAAATAGAAACAATAATTTTTTTGTAGATCTGAGAAGGGTTAAACACTATGTACCAGTCACCAAAATGCAGTTTCGAGAGGCTGAATAGGACTCATTCGCCCATGGGTGAATGGGTCTTTGCTTAGGGATTTCAACTAGCTTTCGAGATCCTCTGATGTCAGTTTGTAGCTTCTATTTGATTCGGGTTTCAATGATAGAAGTTCAGACAAAAATCTTGTAGGTGAGTTTCCGTGGCTTGATGACAACTTTGACAACTTTTCCAAATTTTCTCTTCAAGAGATCTTCAATCCTTCAATCTAAGATCAATTTAAAGCATGTCAAAAATGAAAAAGCAAAAAGGGAAGACAACAAAAAGAACGCGAAAAGAAAACTAAAGAAAAGGAAGAACAGGGAAGATCCTACCTTAAAGAAATGATCGTTGAATCGAAACAATGGCTTCTCGAACACCCAAGCCCAAACACTCTTCTGCCTCTTCACTTTGCTCCCAATGAAAATGAAATACACTTATGAGAAAAATTATGGGAGAAATCCGATTAAATATTGAGTTCGTACGTGCAGAGTAATTAGCATTAAATGCAGTTGGTGAGCAGAGTTTGGAGTTAGGATTAGACTTGGAACTTGACCATCGTTGGAAAAGTCCAATCAAAAATCACATTTCTGAACAAACCAAGAGGCAAGATAACAACACACATGAAATCAGAGAAACAAACCAAACTTGAACCTTTCGAGGAAAGGTGCAAGTTTAAATCAAAACTCCAATTCTGAACAAAGGTGCATGATCGAAGAAATAAAACAAAATTGAAATTCTAAAGAAAAGGTGCAAGTTCAAATCAAAACTTTGATTTCAAAAATGAAAACAATGTGGAATCAAAAAAAGAAATAGAACTTGAACTTTTGAAGAAATGGTGCAAGTTCAATCCAAAATTTCGATTTTGAACAAAAAACTAGAAAACAAGAAATCAAAGCCCGAAAAGGGAAACAACCCTTAGGGAAAAAACAAGAAAAGGAAAGAAAAACCAAGAAAGGGAAAATCAAAGAAATGAAATACCAAAACACAAAGTGGGGGACCCATTTTGGTCAGGAAGAAATTGGGGTGGTTATGGAAGGCATAACACTACCAAAGTTGACCTTTTCCCATTCTCCAAGCTTAGTCTCCTGAAGCAAACAGATATCCACCTGGAATGATTCTAGTTGATGCTGTACTAGGCATCATTTGTTTGGGGAATTTAAGCCCCTAACATTCCATGTAATTATTTTCATTACTGTTTAGAAAGAGCATTTCCCTTCCCTACTTTCAACATATCATTTATCTTTGAAACTTACCATTGGCTTCCTCGTCCCACTTAAGCTTCTCCTAGTTTTGGATCCTTCCATGTTTCTTGCTTTCACCACAATCAAGGGAGGATTCGAGTGTGTCCTTCTGGAAGATCCCTAGTTTACCCGACTAATTATATCATCAAAGAGACTTTTTGTCTTTTACATGAATTTTGAATCTCCTCCATCTCAATAGGAAGCAAGTCATTATCTTCTCTAGATTAGGTCCATCTATCCATTCCTCAAGAAAACCTTTCACACCAAGTTCAAGCAAACCAATTTTCATTGCTTTTTATAGCTTAGCTAATTCGTTTCCAACCTCAATAAGGGAATTGAGATCCTTTTATCTGATGTTATTCCCCATCAAATCAATTGCCTCAATGTTTTTTAGATCCAACACCTTTCTATGGTCAGCAGGGGAAGGCAGTATAGCTGTTTGTACATCCAATTCATCTAGCTTGTTCAGATCTGACTCCTGGGCCCCCGTGGCCACATTTGTAGCTGAATCAACCTTAGTAGAATTGGAAGTACTTCCCATGTTCAGAGAGTGAGATGAGGCTTTCTATTGATCTAATGTTGTGTGTTTGTTGGGTGATCACCACCCTAACATCTTGAATAATTCATTATTGGGGTAGGAGTCCTTAATTAGCGACTACAACCAATTGCCCCAATCATTTATGAGCTCGATTTCTTCCCAACACTAAGAATTAGGTTTTTTTCAACACAAATTTTGACATAGGTACTAATACCATCTAGATTTAGTCTATTTTTTCACACAAGTAAGTCCCTAGATTGTTGCCAATATCTTCCAAAATGTTGGGTGACCAAAAATCTAGGGGTAGATTGGGCAACATGTACCACTCTTGGATTGAATCCATATTATGATGGAATGGATCAAAACTTTCCATTGATTTGTGAAAGTAGAACCCACACCCATCCATGATCCAAACACCATTCTCAATTTCTTCCCGAATCTCTAGCGAAGGGAAAATCACCATAAAATATCCATTTGCTAAGACCTTGAAGTGTAGGTATTCACCCCATTTCCCTTGCCACCATTTGACCAAGCTGTCCCAATTGAGCTTCTTTCCAAACCACCTCACCAAAATCCCTAGGTGGTCTAACTAATATCTTTCCGGTTGGAGCATATTTGCACACACTACCATTGAATTCCTAAAGGTATTCCATTTTGTTGATTTGTCTCTATCCTCCCAGCCATTTTTGTGCTCACCATCGCTTGGTCTTGAGGGTGGGCACCAAGTATTTTGGGTCTTATTCAAACCCCAAGAACCATTCTTTCCATGATTGCAGCCCCTTCTAGGGTTTTTGCCACCAAAATTGTCATCGGTCCTTCCCTTGAATCTATTGTTTCTGTTCTAGTGCCCATGTTGTCTATTCCTAGGGGAAAAATTATTTTCAAACCACTGCTTCCCTTTCCAACCATAACCCCTTGAAGTTCTGCTTCCTTGCCCCATATCCTTCCATTCACTGTGCTTTCTCCATTGTTCAATGGTTGCACAATCTTTAATCTAATTCGGTGAGAATTCTTCTTCTGCATCTTGAGCCTAGCTACCTTGACCTCTACAACCACCTGAGTTCCCCTCTTGAAACAACTTGTTCACCTTAGACCCTCAATGGCTAGCTCCAAAAAAACCATGCTCTACTCCCTTTCGCATTCACTCCGCATCTTCACACACCATTTAGAATTTCTTTGCAAAATCATGATTTACTTCATATAATTTTTTCTTATAAAAAATTGAATTAAAAGAATTAATACGATCTAGAACTCATGAAATAAAACTATAGATGAAATTAAAGTGATATATTTACTAATATATTGATTATTTTTTGTGAGTTATGATGTAGAATCGACTTAAGTTATTGAGGACATTAGCTAAATTACATGGGGATAAATGTTATGAAACTTTTTCCCCAAAGTGAAAATAAAGTTATAATGAAAGCATTAAAAAGAGAGAAAATAAAGGAGAATATGATTCTTTGGTTAAAATGGAGATTAGTGAAGACTATTTATGAATTTTTTTTTATAAGAGAGGAATAATTAAATTTATTAAATAATAATTAAAGGAAACCTTTGTGAAAGGCTATGATGGTTTGATAACCAAACCTTAAGGCTCATATAAAGCATTTATTTGAGACCTGGAAAGGTGCATGTAGATCACTCAATGAAGAAGAAGGTGGTTTGGTGGGTTATGAGCACTGGAGATGGGGGCACACAAAGTGTGTCCAACTTAGGGTACAAACTACACTTGAGATTGTCCTAGTAAGGGCTTCGATACATTTTCATGGTGCATAACTACACACTATATTTTTACACAGGCTCTTCAAAGTGTGTCGTAGCTATGAGGGCCAATACAAATAAAATATTCCTAGGGTGAGAATGATAATTCCAAGTGTTAGTGTGAAAAGAGCTATATTATCAAACTAGTTAGCTTTTAGCCTACTTAATGGAGTCTTATTCACACTACACTTAAGCTCACTTAGAGGTTATCTAGACTTTTGTCTCACTTCATGTAGACTCACCAATTGTGTCAACACTTGCCCATGGAGTCCTACACTTGTTTCATACTTGGAGGGGTAGTTAGAGTTTGAATCATACCATATCACCTCTTCATCCTTGCATCTATAAGTAAGGATCATTTGTACATTTTAAAACACATCACATGCTTATGAAATTTTCTCATTTTACATATTCTCATTTGTGGATTGTTTTGAGTTTGCAAGAAAATCTTGGCTACTTTAATATTGGCATTAGAGAAATATTGCAACTCTAATCCCTTTCTCTCTTGAAGTTGGGAGGGTCATGAGCATCAAGTTTCAAATGGTGTATTCTGGAACAAAATGGACATCATAGTTGTACTCAGAAGGGCCAAGAGACAAATTTTCATATATCACTTTTATTTCGGTGACAAACAAATTTTGAAAGTTTTGGAGGCCCATCCATGGATGGCTATATGGATATCTGTATGGATTCATGTAGTTTCATCAATGTACTACATCAATAAGCTGCCTCAATTCTTGTGCGTTCATCTCAAAATATGTGGTCTTAGCATATGTGTAGTAATTTTTTAATATTAAATTTTCATAGGGTACATTACTATGTAGTGATGATGTTAGCTTGTGTAGTACCTTGTTGACATCACCACTGCACAATCAAAACCACATGTACCCCTTTTAGGTGGTTTTTCAACTTATTGAAGGTGGTTTTCAAAATTTTAGACGATTTTGGGAAAAATAAAAAGTGGTTTTAGAATATTCTGATCGAGACAAATATTTTGGTGGAATCTTAGAAAATTCCACTTTTGATGTCATCATTATGTCAAAATGATGTCATAAATCTTCAAACCCAACTTTTCCCCTTCACTGTTGGCCTATTTTGATTTTTGGCTCAACTTTAAGAGCCTCATTCTCAGACATATAGACACTATTTTGAGTATTTTTTTCATTCTACATATTTTTTCATCCTGTATCCAACACTTGGGTATGATTGTTTTTGTAGTATGATGTACTGATTTATTTAAAAATTCAAATTCTTAGAAGATACCGTACACAATTCTTGTTTTTGGAACTTTAGAGGGCTCGTTTGGGCTCATACAAACTCCTTTTTGGGTCTCTTTTCTGAATCTACATGATTTTTTGAGCTCTATGCATTGGTGATGTTAATTTTTCATGAATTTATTTTAGAATTCTAATTTTGAGTATGTCTTTTTTGAGGTTTTGTACATCAAATCAACTTTGTGGAATCTATAATGTACTAAAATAAAGTGTCATATCACTGTATCATTTCAAGGAGGCCATTCTTTGAATAATGAGGGTTTTCATTTTCTATTTTTATCATTTTATTGAGGTTTGAAAGACATACTTGATATCTCTTTATTATCCACCTCATGACATAAAATTGTAAGAACTCAAAACAACAAATAAGTTTGTAAATGTACTCATATAAAGTGTCACAACAACTAAATATGTTTTCCTTAGGGAGGAAATTTGGTACTTAGATTGAATTATTTAAAGTGTAATGGGGGGTTGTTTAGTGCCTTGATTTTCCATCACAACAATGGATCCTTGTGATTATCACCTCATGTGTGTGTGCCTTGATGCACACCCTTTTTTTTAGTTTCTTGTACATCCTTTCAGACTTGATGTTTGGTCTAAATTCCTATGCACACCTTTTTTCCCTATTTTAGTCGATCTACCTAGACCTCTTCCTTGGTAGTATTAAGGAGGGAATTACCATAGTGTTATGCTAATGGTTCCCTGGTTTCAATGGAGTAGTGGATGAACCTTCTACTTTTGGGGGGGTCTCATAGACCTTCTATCTTTGTCTCTCCTACGAGGGGATTATTTTAGTGGATCATATTTTGTGAGATTATTGTACTTATATAGAGCATTGTGATGCATATTTTAGTAGTGTACTACATGTCATTCAAGCATTGTTTGATCATACTTTAGAATCATAGTACTATATACATCTTCAAATTCACAAATTTTGATTTCCCTTGTGCCATCTATGTATTTATCGTTGAGTAGTGTTCTATATGTTCACTCATACAGTATTTTGTATCGCTTATCTTGATCTAATTTTTTTGGAGGTTCATTGATTTTAGTAGGCACCAATCATCTTTGACAAAGTTTAAAGCTTTGACATGCTTAAGGATTTCTTCCTCATCATGTTCATATCTTTATGGGACATCTTGTCAAGAGGTCTTATCCTTCTCTTTCTCTCTTTTGGAGAGGAGTTTTATTCCAATTAGGTTTTTTCCTTTTTCTCCATTTGTGAGAGATCATTATTGTACATGAGTACCTTACCAGGCCTTGTTTCTAGGACTCATATTTTTAATGTTTAACTTACTCCCTAAGTATTGCTTAAGGGGGGTGTTAGTATGAAAAGAGGTATTATCAAACTAATTAGCATTTAACCTACTTAGTGGAGTCTTATTCACACTACACTTAAACTCACTTAGAGGTTATCTAGACTTTTATCTCACCTCATGTAGACTCACCAAGTGTCTCAACACTTGCTCATAGAGTCTTATATTTTTTTCATACTTGGAGGGGTAGTTAGAGCTTGAATCCTACCTTCTCACCTCTTCATCCTTACCTTTATAAGCAAGGTCCATTTGTACATTTTACAACACATCATGTATGCTTATGAAATTTTCTCATTTTTGGATTGTTTTGAGTTTGCAAGCAGATTTTGGTTGCTCCAACACTAAGTGCTCTAATTTAGACAAGTCTTGGAAACCCTTGATGTTAAAAGATTTTGGGAATATTCTATATCGGAATTTGATGATAATATGATTAATTTAGGTAGTTGTTTTATTCAATTTACCATGCTAATTATTTAATTTAGGATCCTTGCAACATTATCACATGTATAATTTTACATTGATTATTTTAATATTAATTATTCATATTTATTTTAATAAATTATATCTTGTAAATTATCTTAACTCTAATATTTAATTTATTAAATCTATTGTTAATACTTAAATAACTTCAAGAGAAAAGTATTGTTACAATTAGATTATATATGAGAAATCAATAGTGGGAAATGAATTCCCCATTCCTTCACATATTTAAACTATAGAAAGTCCTATTATCTATAGGGGCCTCATGTCTCATTTATTCATGATATTGTAGGCCCACAAGGGCTAATAGAAATTCTAAGTTGCATTTGTTAATATAATTTAGATTGTATTAATTACAAGAAATTTAGATGCTCCTACTTACTATTTGTGCAAAATAGAAGCAAAAAGCTTAAGATTACAACCATCTTGGGTTGACTTTACCAAATAAAAGAGTCATTGCAAGAATTATTCCAAGCAAATACATGTCACATATTACAAACAAGATCTCAATCTCTTATTTACATAGACTTTATAAAATGACATTAATATATGAACTCTATGCTACCTAGATTCTTTGTAATCGTCAAATTTAAGGCCCTATAATCCTTAGGTATAAAATGCCATGATAATAAAAAGGATAAAAGGAAAACAATTGCAAACCTAATTATATATAATTTCTAAGCAACAAATACCGTCAACTATTGACTTCAAAGTGAATATGGCTCCAAAACAAATACAAATTCGATAGTGATAATGACATGACCCCCAAAAATAATAATATAATATTAATAACAAATATGATTATGATTTGTAATGATATTATAAACGATTGACAATTAAATTTCGATCATACATTATTTTCTATAATAACATAATTTAATTTACAAATTTAATAAAATAATACTTAAACCATTCAACCAACACCAAACCAAACTTGATTTATAACTTGTGCCCGAATTCCAAATATGAACACCAATTTTCAAGTTTTCAAAGAGCTTTGGATGCACACAATATCATAATTAACAAACTAATCTAGTAATAAAATATCCAATGTCAAGGATTTTCTTATCACGAAATAATATTCTTTAACCTATCAGTCAACACCCCACAATTGCGAATCTATCACGAATATATCATATAGGTTTTTTTAACCTATTAGTCATGAAATGATTACTCTATGCTATGGCATCTCTGCAAACTTTAACACGTAAGTGATCTCCACTCAGTCTTGGTAGGCGTATCTGCCTGCCCAAAGCCTTATAAATAAATGTCCTCATACTCCCTTCACACTACACTCCATCTTGATTTTGAAGAAAACCCCAGCCACAAATATGAAGTCCACAGATTTGCCTCTTTACACTACAGTCGAACACCCCTCTGCAAAGATAAGCAGAGCTTATGCCTGCATACACTTTGCTGCAATTCTCGGGCTTATATTTTATCGTATAGTTTATATCCCAAGTGAAGCTTTTTGGCCATGGATGTTGGTATTTTGTGCAGAGTTAGGCTTTGCTTTCTTTTGGATTTTGTACCAGGCGTCCAGGTGGCGCCCGGTCTCTCGCCACACTTTTCCACAAAGACTCTCCGACAGGTAAGACAGACTTTTAGATCTGTAAGGCATTTTTCTAAGCATTAGAACTATTATCTCTTCTTAATCCTAAATATAAATACTCTATCTGATAGAGTTTTACATATTAAACCAAATGAAAAGAGGGGGATTTGAGACACTGGTGACAGGAAACGTAAAGTTTCAAACTAAAGAGTGTACAGAATAACATATAATCTCTGATTTTAATAATTACATTACAGATTTCTTTATGTCCTGTTAGATATATTTATATTAAAGATTTTAATCCATTTTATTTCTGCTTGAGGTTTTAAGAGAATGGAATCTAATAGTATTATTGATATGATACGTACATGTACAGTTTTGAGAAGGAGCTGCCACCAGTTGATATATTTATCTGCACAGCGGATCCAACTAAAGAGCCTCCACTCACAGTTGTAAACACTCTACTCTCCATTCTGGCTCATAATTATCCCACAGAAAGACTATCCTGCTATGTCTCAGATGATGGAGGATCCCCACTCACTTTTTACGCTCTGTTTGAAGCGTCACAGTTTGCAAAGTTTTGGGTTCCTTTTTGCCGTAAGTATTCCATTGAACAAAGGTGCCCGGATGCATATTTCTCTGAAAATGATTATCCAAATCAGAGTTTGAGCTTTGCAAGCGAACGAGAAAAGCTCAAGGTGTGGTATAAATAGATTGATCTACATCATATGATATGTCCTATTGAAGAGATTACTACTTTGAGAAGCAGTATTGATTGTTGATGTTGTTAGCATGACTTTATGGGTTGTGTTTTTTGTCTTGTAGAATATGTACGAAGATATGAAGTATTCTATAAATAGCACTGTGGAGAGGGGCACCGTTGCAAGAGATAAATGCAATGATCACAAAGGCTTCAAAGAATGGAGCTCTGGAATGACTTCACGAGATCATCCCAGTATTGTTGAGGTCAAAAAATGTTTCTGATTTTCACTGTATTTGTGCATATTATTCAAATTTTTGGAGAGGCATATAGGTTACCTTAGGAGATCATCCCAGTATTATTGAGGTCACAAAATGTTACTGACTTTCACAATATTATGAGCCCGTATTTATCTGCCCACGCTTTTCAAATTTTTGGAGGCATATAGATCATTTTAGAAGATCATCCTAGTGAACTATCAAGGTCACAAAATGTTACTATTTTCACAACAATATGAAGTCACATTTATCTGCATACATTTATTATTATTATTTTTTTATATTGATCAAAGCAAAATTACAAATAATACAAGCTATCAATATGTAGTTGAATAAGATATAAGAAATACAATCTTTCAATAATTACAATGATAAAACAAATAGTTGAATCCAGAAAAAACAACAGTCAATATTTGAGTTGCAATCTTTTATAACATGAACACATCCGAAATCTTTTGATCAGTCATTTTCAAATCTCAAATCTACAATAAACCCAACAAATCTGCAAACTCCAAATTTCAAATCTGTCAAACAACAACCTGCACAAACCCTCGTACCTTAAAATGTGTGGATCTTTGTTAGATTGCTAGAACAAGAATTATATAAAATTTGGAAGCTCATTGTTTTCCACAATCAACCAAATTAATAGAAGGTCAATAAGCTATATCTTCGAAAGAGTCGAAATTGAAGTACCACATTAACTTTTGCCACTTCCTCAACTAGAAACTATGCGATGGTTATGCTGAGCGGCTCACATCAGCTGTTTAGCACGAGTCGTCCTGACTATATTATTAATCCGGCATGCAGATTTTGCTTGAGAAGGGAAAGGACACTGACATGGAGGGCCATGATTTGCCTAGTCTTATGTATGTTTCCCGCGAAAAGCGATCTGGGCACCCACATAATTTTAAGGCCGGCGCTCTGAATGTTCTGGTAGTGTCACTGCTTCTATTTTTTATATACCCTCTCTCAACTCTATTGAATAAAACTTAGAAGTAATGCTGATTTGTGTTAAACCATGTTTGCAGATTAGAGTCTCTGCTTTGGTGAGCAATGCTCCATTCATTCTTACATTGGACTGTGATATGTATGCCAACAACTGTGAAGCGCTTCGTGAAGCTATGTGCTTTTTAAAGGACCCTCAAACTGGCCATCAGCTTGCGTTTGTCCAATTTCCTCAAAGGTTTCATGGCATTACAAAAAATGACTTGTATGCCAATCATGTCAAGCGAGTTTTCGATGTAAGTATCTGTATTAGTCATCAGTTCATATGTTAATGTGTGGACACATTAACTGTTTTAATGGGTACACATTGACTGTTTAGTCCCCGCGTACAACACATTCACTAATAAGAAAATTTTGTTTCTTCTGTATGCAGATACAATTCAAAGGTCTAGATGGAGGAGAAGGCCCATTTTACGGAGGTACAGGATGCCTTCTTCGCAGGGATGTGCTGTGTGGAAGTGAGACACAAGAGAGTACCTCAAATTGTTTCGGGGACTCATTCAATCTTTCCTCTGGTTTAACATTGGTGAAAGCAAGCCCATCTCAGATGCTAAATGAAGCAAAAGCATTTGCCAAGTGCAGCTACGAAGATAATTCACCATGGGGCAAAAGGGTATATACAAATTTGAGTTATCAATTTGAAACATGAAATGGGTCTGTCTGCACACTATATTCTGAAAGAAAAAAGATTTTCTCTTGTTTCAGGTTGGGATTCTGTATGGGTGTGCAGTGGAGGATGTGTTGACTGGATTTGTGATACAGTGCAAAGGCTGGAAATCTACATACTGTACTCCAAAACGAAACGTGTTCCAGGGACACGCGCCTGTTAATCTGAACGATACTCTCGTCCAACACAAGAGATGGGCTGCAGGTTTGTTCGAGATTTTTCTGTGTAAGTTTTGCCCATTTGTGTATGGGATTGGTCGTGTTAGTATAACACAGAGAATGTGTTACGCGTATTTCTGTTTATGGGCTCCATCCTGCTTGCCTATAATCTGCTACGGTTTGGTTCCAGCATTATGGACGCTCAGGAGCACAACATTATTTCCTGAGGTAAACTTTTCCCGTTTTCAAGAGTTGTTCTTAACGAGCAGGTTCGTTCTGGTCAATTTATCAGTCATTGTCATGCAAATGGTTGGGGGGTGGAGGGTGAAGGGTGAGCACAACTATGAGCTGTGTATGCAACGATCATACTGTGAAGATGTAGAATGCCAGTTTTTAGATTAAACTGTGTTTGGTTTTCTTTCGACATTTCAGATCACATCAGTGATCCATCAAAAAGATTAAACTTTTTGTTTTCTAACATTCTTTTATCTAAATTAAATATGATCTCTCTGTTATTCTTCGACTGATCAACTCACAATACGTGTTTGTTTCTTTTTTGACAGATTTCAAGCCCATGGTTCCTCCTCTTCATGTTTCTGTCACTATCTGCATATTCATATAGTTTACTAGAGTTTCTTGCATTGGGGGGTTCAGTAAAAGGCTGGTGGAACGAGCAAAGGATGTGGATGATAAAAGGCGTATCATCATATCCATTTGGATTGATTCAAGTCCTTTGCAAATTAATGGGTATTTCTGACGTGGGTTTCGAGGTAACAAGCAAAGTATCAGACAGTGAAGCAGTCAAAAGATACGAAGCTGAAATTTTTGAATTTGGGGTGGCGTCTACCATGTTTATTCCTGCAGCAACTTTGGCGGTGATAAATTTGATAGCATTGATGAGCGGAGCAGTACAGCTATTGAGGGAAGGGTATCGAACTATAGACGGTATGTTTCTGCAGCTAATGTTGGTGAGCTTCATAGTGGTAAATAGCTATCCTATATTGGAGGGGATGCTGGCGAGGAAGGATAATGGACGTGTGCCGACATCCCTCACAGTGTTCTCATTTCTAGCTGCTGTGCTTGTGTGTTTTGTGGCATCAAATAAACCATCCTGGTGAACGGAAGTGCATCTGCATTCAGTGAATCCAAATTCCACAACTGTTCAGAAAGCTATAATTTGTTCCTTGGAAGTCAGTTTGATTGGTCTTATAATAGCACCTTGCCTGAAGGTAACGAATTGGTGAGGGATATTTATCATTTTGTAATTGTTGTTAGAAAACGTGGGGACAAAATCCAGCCCCCACCTATTGCCGTGTGAGATTGATCAGGTCTGTTGCCAGAGAACGAAGTCTTGATGGGATCCATTGAATGTGTCCAATCATTACACCAATGTTACTTCAACAACTGACAATATAATATAATATGTTGTTTAGTACACTTATATTCCATTTTTTTTTAACAAATCTTTAATGTTCATTCTTTAAATATTTTAAATTTAATTAAAAAATCATTAGTTGAATTTTGGGAAGTTGTACCAATATAAGCTTGAAAATGATTGGAATGCACAATTTTTTTTTATCACTTTCAAAATAATAATTGAAAAAAAAATTTACATTTAAATTTTAAGTCTTATCAATTAAAAATAATAGTTTTATGTAATTGTAAGTTTTTGATGGAGGAAAAAACAGGTTTTGAAAGGACTCAAAACCCTTTACAAACAGATTTTGAATGGATCTGGAACCCAAAACTAGAAGGTTGTCAAAAACTAAAGACATGAAAGCACAGACAACCAAGGATAGAAAGACAACCAAGGCCAAAGAACTACAACCGACTCCAAAGCTGCAAGAAAAACAACCAACAATCAGCCAAAAACCAGCCTCCAAACAAGAATCATCAAGATTTACATTTAGAATTACTCTTGTGGGAGTGGAGAGTCATGTCAAAAGGAGGCTTAGAGGATTTATCTTTCTTGCCCTTTACTATAAGTTATGTTATTTATTTTTCAAATATATTTTTTGACAATACGTATATGCAATTTATTTCTAAATGACATTTTATTAATTTCTTATAATTTTTATAAAAATTTAATGTGAAACAATATAGTTTAAGATGGATCTAAAGTAATTTTAGTAGAGTAATTTCTATAAATACAAATATACTCAAGGAGATTCTTATTAAAAACATTGAATCTTTTAAACATATTAAAATATAGTATTATTTAAAGATACTTACAATACACTCTTTAAGTTGTATTGCTTCAATGGAGATGAACACTAAACACTCTATATCTAGAGGAATTCTTGTAATATAACCCTACATGAATTTGATCATGCAATCTTCATTCCAAACTCTCAATTTGCAAACGAAGAAAACCTAGAAAACCACCAATAGATTCCCAAAATTATGGACCGTTCAAACCTTGACCCAACACATAATTAAGTTGGTTTAAAAAGATCCATGCACCCTCTTCAAGACTAAATCTTCCCAAGATAGAATACAATTTTGAAGTTGACTATCTAAACCTATGATCAGGGGATCTAATGTAAGTCCCAAGCACTCCAAGATGAGACAATAATTACATATATACATTTTATAGATGACCATTTTAACTAGTCAAAGATGTTATTCATAATCCAAACTTCTAACTCTCTATTGATTGATTTTTTGCAATCATCATAAGACCAATCTCAAAATACCTTGTAGGTCGGGTGCCCTTTTAATGTGGACACAGTATTATATAATATTATTAAAATATTAAAATATTATGGAAATATTAGCACTAGAAATTTTAAGGTGCACAACACTTAGTGCTAACAATCTCCCACTTCTTGTATGCATTGCAAAAATCATAAGGGATTCCAAAATTGTTGACAAAATCCGTTGTAGTCTACACCACTATCTATTGTTTTTGAGTTTCTTCTTATTTTTCATTGAAGAAATTTGTATTGTTGATAAGTTGTTAATAGTTGAATTTAGAGTTGCATGTAGTAGCTCCTTCAGTTGTTGGCATTCATTTATTTGTCTATGGTTATTTTCTCCTTGAGCTGCAGATAATCATTCTTGTGGCTACATTCTTGCAATAGCCTTGGCTACAAGTTGTCTAATTTGTCTTTGTTGGCTGAAGAGTTAGCTTTCCTCAAAAATATTTCTATGCTAAGATCACCATAATCAACATAATTTACTTATATTTTAAAAATAACTGTTTAAGCACACAATCATTAATCAAAACATTATATATAAGCTTTAGTGTTTGATACTTTTGTAGTGTAGAAAATTGTACACTCTTGAAAATAGTGCAATTTCACACCTAATTTGGACCTATTTTAGCACCCTTGCATTAAATACCCCTTTAAGTCATCATTAATAGGCCTCTAAGACCCTTTTTTTTGGAACTCGAGGCTTATTTCAACTAAAAACCTGACAAAATCATCAAAAATATAATTTTTTTTAACAAGCAACCCCAAAAATCTAGGGTGGGACTCATACGCCACCTTGGGCATATGAGTCCCCCTAGGCGGGACCCATATGCCAGGGTTGGCGTATGAGTCCTATTTGGGGCTTTTTTAGGGTTTGAGAAGAAAAATCAACTTTTTAATTTAAATTTTTGGTTGATGTTAGCTTTTGAGATCTAAATAATGGTAAATCAGATGTAAATGCCTATATAACCAAGCTTCTAAGTCATTATTTCACAGAAGCAAGCATTTTCTAAGAGCAATTTCAAGATCCAAGTAGTCAAAGTCTTCAAACATTCCTTCACAAGAGTATTCAAGTTTCAAAAGCAAGCAAAGTTGAAGTCTTGGAACAACATTAAAGTGCCTTTGCAGTTCTTCAAGCTCACTTTCATTTAATATCTAGCATTGTCAAAGGTTGATCATGGTTGTTTATGGTGAATCATGATGGATTCTAGGTTTGGGAGATCCATCAAGCCAAGTCTAATGACTTGTTTCGTAAGTGATTCCATCCTTCATTATCAATCTACTTTCAGCTTAAGGAAGGTACATGCACCATCATGACTTATTAGAGTGATTTGACATCTCTCAAAGTGAGTCATTACATTCAAGATTCATTCATGCATGCCATTCTTACACATTAGAATAGGGTTGCATTGCATTTATGATTTCCTAATCTTAGACACACTCAAGGTTAGGGTTTATGTTCATATTTGCATCCAGGTTTCATTGTTTCTATCAAGGTTTAACTACCAAACTAGAGGTTTGACTGAGGCAAACCCCCCATAAGAAAATCAAGTCTATATTATGTTTTGTAGGCCTTTTCACAGATTCAAATTCGAAAATCACTTTGGAAGGAAACAACAAAGATTGGAGCGAAGATCTGAACTTTGAATTCTCAAAAAAGTGGAATGCGACTAATATGCCATAAGTGGCATATGAGTCCCACTACATGCATTTTTCTAAATCTTTGCAGTTTTAGATACCCTTTTTCCAAAAACCAGTTCATACCCAGAAACCTTGATCTGGGACTAATATGCCCAAACTGGCATATGAGTCTCGATCTGCTAAAATTTTAGGATCTTTATTGTTTTAGATCTCATTCCAACTTGCTTCAAGTTTCTAGGTGCATACTTCTAAGATCTCACCTTTCCGTCATGATTTACATGCATTTTTAGGTCATTTAGTTAAAGATTGCATCATATTAGGGTTAAGCATTGCATCTTGCATTGCATTTGTCTTTCCAAGCCCTAGCTTGGTGGTAAAGCCGTTATTAGTTTGTAATCAGACCCTAGGATAACCCTATTGCAAGATCTCTTTCTCCCTAGGATATATTATGTTTTGTAGGCCTTTTCACAGATTCAAATTCGAAAATCACTTTGGAAGGAAACAACAAAGATTGGAGCGAAGATCTGAACTTTGAATTCTCAAAAAAGTGGAATGCGACTAATATGCCATAAGTGGCATATGAGTCCCACTACATGCATTTTTCTAAATCTTTGCAGTTTTAGATACCCTTTTTCCAAAAACCAGTTCCTACCCAGAAACCTTGATCTGGGACTAATATGCCCAAACTGGCATATGAGTCTCGATTTGCTAAAATTTTAGGATCTTTATTGTTTTAGATCTCATTCCAACTTGCTTCAAGTTTCTAGGTGCATACTTCTAAGATCTCACCTTTCCGTCATGATTTACATGCATTTTTAGGTCATTTAGTTAAAGATTGCATCATATTAGGGTTAAGCATTGCATCTTGCATTGCATTTGTCTTTCCAAGCCCTAGCTTGGTGGTAAAGCCGTTATTAGTTTGTAATCAGACCCTAGGATAACCCTATTGCAAGATCTCTTTCTCCCTAGGATATATTATGTTTTGTAGGCCTTTTCACAGATTCAAATTCGAAAATCACTTTGGAAGGAAACAACAAAGATTGGAGCGAAGATCTGAACTTTGAATTCTCAAAAAAGTGGAATGCGACTAATATGCCATAAGTGGCATATGAGTCCCACTACATGCATTTTTCTAAATCTTTGCAGTTTTAGATACCCTTTTTCCAAAAACCAGTTCCTACCCAGAAACCTTGATCTGGGACTAATATGCCCAAACTGGCATATGAGTCTCGATCTGCTAAAATTTTAGGATCTTTATTGTTTTAGATCTCATTCCAACTTGCTTCAAGTTTCTAGGTGCATACTTCTAAGATCTCACCTTTCCGTCATGATTTACATGCATTTTTAGGTCATTTAGTTAAAGATTGCATCATATTAGGGTTAAGCATTGCATCTTGCATTGCATTTGTCTTTCCAAGCCCTAGCTTGGTGGTAAAGCCGTTATTAGTTTGTAATCAGACCCTAGGATAACCCTATTGCAAGATCTCTTTCTCCTTTGCATACTTGAGGTTGAGATCTCTAGGGTTTGTCCTTGAATGAGAGTGTTTGAATTTTGTTATTCTATCTCCCAAGCATAGAAGCCAACAAAATTCTTCCTTTCAACTTCAAATATTGATATAAAGTTTTATATATAAAATGGAAATGTCTAAGGAAACATTCTATGAAATAGGAAATAAACATAATAAATAGGAGCAATTTTGGGACCCATCACTTTCAAGCCCAAATTAAAGCCTTGAGACCACATAAACCTTCAATTTTTATGCCATTTTTCATGATTTTATTACTTCTAAAATAATGATATAGTTTCAATGCTCTCTTGGCTTCTTCGCATTGCTATTCTCTTCTCTTCTCACAACTATTTTTCTTCTTTGTCTTCTTCACAATGTTGAAAATAAAAAAAAATGAGTTTTTTTAAAAAAAAAAAATTGTGAATGACTTTTTTAGGTTTAAGATTGGTGTAAAAGGGTGTGGATGTACTTATAGGATTCTCATCCACCATTCCCCTACTTGACCCTCTCCCACTTTTTGCCTTTTCTTTTTGATTTTATATATTTTAAATTATATTTTATATGATTGAACTATAGAAAATGGCTAACCATCCTTGGGATGGTCCAATGTCCTGACCATTCCTTGCCATTTCATATCCAAAAATTGCTATCTTTGAAATGTTTCTTTAAAAAAATATTAGATACAAGGTGGGGACTTTCCTACCTATTGCTGCATGCCCGAAACATTCCGTACAGGGAACGAGATCAAATTTTGCACTAGATGTATCTCTAAGAAACATAGTTTAAAAGGCCAATAAACATTCTCTTTTAATTGACTATGCTAAAATTTAGCTTAAATCCTATTATAATTTATAATTATGTGTACACATTAATACTTTTGTTTCATTTCATTTCTACTTGAAGTTTCAAGAATATGGGAACTAACGGTACAATCAAAATGATATGTACATGTATAGCTTCGAGAAATGATTTTCCACCTGTTGATATATTTATTTGCACAACCTTTCTAACTAAAGCCCTTCCATTCAATGTTGTAAACACTGTACTATTCAATTTGGCTTCATGTTATGCCTCTCAACTTTTACGCTCTGTTTGATGCTTCATGGTTTGCAAATTTTTGGGTTCATTTTTGTCGCAAGTATTCATTTGAATAGAGATGCCGTGTTCTAATATGTAATTTCTCTCACACTGTCAAATATTAAATGACACAAAATTTAAAGTTGTAGAATGTTATAGATAAGGATGAGAGATAAGGATTGAGACAAGATAAAGATGAAAAATATTAAATGATTGTTAAATTAGTCTAAGATGTAAAATTAGTTTTGTGACAAGTTGGCCTAGGATCTAGTAAGATCTAGAAATGTCTAAAGACCTCTATATATTGAGCCATTTGGAATGGATCAAGCATCAATTTGTAAGAATGACCAAGTGATCATCAAGAGAAGGATGCAAATTCTGTAACATTCGAGAATGTAATCAATTGATGGATTAATGTTAACAGTGCAACAACACATTTGAGCAATGATTGTGTTCTATGTATTTGATTGTTATGTGTTTTGATTCATCTCCATCCACCCCATCATAGTGGTATCAGAGCTAGGGTTATTAGCAAATTGGAAGAACCACCATAGTGCAGGAGATAAAATTGCTTAACAACCAATCAAAAGTTGATGTTCTTCTATGAAAGGCTGCCAATGTTTTTAGAAGCCAAATGCATTGATCGCATCAGTTTATATGTAGCAGTTTTTAAAAGGAGAGACCGGTGGTGCAGGTAAAGAGAAGATTGCAAATTTGAAGGAAAAAGAAGTCCGTGAGCCAATCAAACAAGGCATAAAGGCATTTGGAGTAGAGGAGCCACTGTGGAGATTGAAACTATCAGATTGAAATCACAAGTCCAAATAAAAGCCAAAGAAGGAATAAAAGGCTGTAGCCCATCTGAGAAGAAGTCCACCATTATTAGTCCCGGCTATCTATAGGCGGAGACTTATGTTTTCAGGCAGCTGATTTTGAACATTAATATCATCTTGGAACTCCCGTCAGGCATGAGGGAACGATTATTTTCAGCCTTAACCAAAATTTGTTTTTTCAGTTTTGTTTTGTTGCAGGAAAATAGCTATTTATCTGCCTCTCTATTCGTCGGCAGCTATTTTTCTGGGGGTTTATATTTTTCAGCAATAATTTTGATTGGCGTCTCCAATCAGAAACAGAGGGCAAAATATTTGCATCTTTATACCAATGTTTTGTTTGTTCTCTCTGCAAAGGGCACATGTAAGGGAGCTGGGTGCGTGGCATTGTAATGCTCGCACATTTTGCAGCCATGCATGGCAGGGTAATTGCAACAGGTTTTAAATCGGTGAGGGAGAGCCCGAGCCATGTCTGTTTGCTTGCTTGTGAAGGTACTATGTTTGGTAGGATTATTGCAGCGATTCAACCATTCCAATCTCGCGCTCGTGGCTTTGACGAAACTTATGCACTGTTTTCACCAGAAGAATTCTCTGGATTTCAAGAAACTGCAATTTGGTTGAATGTACAGGTATATGCTTTGGGTTTCCTTATACCAGTACTGACCAAGTTGTGTATGTTCAAAATTATTGTTTGTCTAGCAACAGGTCCCGCTTTGAAATGAGTGTTAAGCCATGAATGATAAAGCATTGCTATTATTAATATGCAAGCATTTGTCTACTTTCAAATGCATTTTTCATTCTTGTTTGTTTTTCACATTAATATCAGTACTCAAAATTTTTCGATGAACACAAATTGAGCATGCCATCGTATATGAAGTCTTTATCAAAACGTATGGCACCGAATTACATCTCTTCAACTGAGGTTGGGTTTCGGAGAGTCATAGCACCAAAACAACAACAATTTTGCAGTAGATGGCTTTCTCACAGATTTTCGCATCTTGATACTTCCAACTTTTACCTAATCCAGGCCTTGAGTTATTTGTGCTTTATTTTAAGGCCTAATTTCTGTGATAGATTACAAAATTTATCTTTGTAGATATATCTATCTTGGTATTTTAGTGCCTGGACTTAATCAGATTCCTCTTTATTAATGAAAATGCAGCTTGCTATGCTCACAACAATGCCAGTCGTTCTCCCACGGCAGGTACACAGAATCATTTGCATTATCCTTCTAGTTGTTTGTTGTCTCTTTGTTATTCCAAGTTTCTTACAAAGATTTCGAGCAACTCTCAGAAGGCCTTCAAAATTTTATAAATTGGTTAGTTACATTAATCATATTTGATTTCTGACAGCAGGAAACCCGCTAATTATTTCCCACAATGGAGCAAGTGGAGACTACCCAGGTTGTACCACCCGGTTAACTAAAATGCAGAGCAGTCGTGCTAGCTAGGGTATTCTAAATTGGGCAAACATGTATCTTTCTTCAACTTTTGATTTTCCATTTTTCCTAGATATGTTTGAGCTTGAAGACAAGGTTCATATACATTGCAGAAAGGTCTTCCGACTCTTCTGGCCACTTCCTGTTTTATTTCTATATAGCAATACTCTCTGCTATCTGCTACTATGATGTTGATCTGAATAACAGTGTACTGGGACTGATGGTATTCAAAGCAGGTTTACACAACCCAACTTCATTTCTGAGTTTGTTGGATGAAGACGAGAACAATCCTTACAATTGGGAGGGGGTGAAATGCAATCGAAGAACCGAAGGATAACAGAGCTTGTGGTGGACAATATTTCTCTATCTGGAAGAACTGGTACTATTTTTTTAATTTATAATTGCTTTAACAAAAAAAATGGAGAGACCCTAGTTTGGGCACATGCTTTTTTTTGGTTTGAAATGTCTAATTTTTTTATTTGATTTATCAGCTAGCAACGAAATCTCTCTTTTAACTACATAGTTTTGTCTTGTCACATAGCTTACTGTTTAACTAAAAATATTCTTGTACTAAGTGAATCTATGGAATTTGTAGTAGTTAAGCGGGATATACCAAAATCAGTCACAAGGGCTGTCATGTCAGCATCCAGGAGTACATTGCTGGGTTTTAAATCACACTCCACAATTTGCAAACAATAATAATTATGTAAATATTACATGCCCTGGGCTACATCTATAGCAATGCTCAAACACTCACTCAATCCCAATTTACAAACAGTTTGATCATATCTGTTAGGGTGCAAATATTTTTCTAAGCTTCCATTGGAACCAAACTGAAGAGCCAAACCTTGAAACTCCGGGTAAGAAAATGCACTTATGACTTTGTTGAGGTTACGTTGCTGAGTCCTCCCTAACACTTTGCATTCCCTGTTAAAGCTTTTAGAAGCTTCTTCATTCTGCAAATTAAGAACCTTGAATGGCAACTATCTTGCCATCCCTCAAAATTCCTTTGTAGACTGATCCAGGGCTACCCACTCCAAGTATGGTTGACTCACCAAATCCAGACATTGGAATGAGAAGATCTTGAGTAGAAAATTTTGGATGGCCGAGCCTTTGAAAAATAAACTTGGAGGGACAGAATAGTTGTCTTGAAAGTTTATGCCTCAATAGAATTCCTATAATGAAGGAGCATAATATAAATACAATGCGTCCAACAACTGATAAGTCAATTATTTTGGTCAGTGATGTGTGTCATGTAATTACTAATATGATAATATCTGATGTGATACTTTATCATTTCATTTAAATTTGTGGAGATCTAGCTTTAAAAGGTTAGAAACCACAGACAATCTTTGAAGGGGCTTATTACTATAGCTGAATGTATGCCATTGATGTAGTTTTGAGCTATGCTAAATTCTAAAGACTAAAACCAAGCTAATCAATAGTAGTTTAAAACTATGCCCACAAGATGAACTTTCTTCTATAACTTTCTTGATAAACTTGTAATTGAACTTGTGCTAGTTACTGTAAACTTTCTTCTATAACTATCAGATTTTGCTCTTGCAGTAACAGTTTGAGGAGTTGTGGATAGAATTTTTTTGATGTTCAGAAAATGCAAGGCTGTAAGCATGCAAAGAAGGGGAAACGGAAAGAGACATCAAGAAAAAGCAAAGAAATTACAATACCGTCCCAAGAGGAGGAAGCAGAATTTATTTCTGATTCTAAAACTCAGGTTCTTGCCTAGGAAAATTGGAGCCTTGCTTGGAGTTTTTAAAAGTATCGATGGCCTAGGTAAGGATCATAAGTAAGAAAAATAAAATAAAAACAAACATCAAAGGTCTTGCTTTGTATGATGCATTTCACAAACTTGGAACTGCAAAGCATAGAGTTGTTAATCCATGAGTTATTAATTGATAAGATGTCAACTTGATATTCTTTGATAGAGTGAAGACTTTTTATCAATAGTCGATTTTAAATATTAATTGGTTTTTTGGTTTGAATACTTACTAGATAATATTTATTGAGTATGACAAAGTATTGGATTATAAATCAATAGTTTGAATAGTTACAGATAATATTTGTTAGAATGACATGGTATTGGATTATAAATCAATAGTGTATAGTTATCATTTTCATTAATATTTGGATGATTATTGTTATAGTCATTAACATTATATTCACTATTCATTTCCTCTTAGAAGATTCTTATTCACTAAGGTGACTAAACTTCCTTGTTCATTGCCAATGGATCACTGCCCTTCAGAGTAACGATTGTCACTTAATACCTGCACTGTCATTTGAAATTTATGTTTGTCATTCATAGGTCAGCAAGGTATAAGGTCCTGATATCTTTTTCATAACTGTCTTACTCCTTTTTAAACTGTCCCTTTCTCTTCTTCCTGTCATGTGACTGCCCTGCCTTCATTCTAAGAGACTTCATATACCATGCTCACTGTCATATTTGTCTTTGACATGTTCTCGATACTTTGGACTTGCTCCATTATACTTCTCACTGATAATTTCATCATTGTCCTCTTGAACGTTCTCATTTATCTGTTCATTAGTTTGTCTTTTTCTCTGTCAATGGCGTATTCTCTTTGAGGTCTTTATCTATGTGCTTTTTTGTTTGCTGTCATATATTATTGTCACTAGTTGGCAAAAGCAATATGCCTATGTCTGACTTGTCTTCATTCATTATGATTGAATTCTTCTCATGAAGATTACTGTCATTTCCTTGTTGCATGGCAACATCTCCTTATTCCCTAGCCTATATAGAGTTTGAGAGGTGTATTCTTATCTCATAGTTTTCATGTCTTTTCATAAGAGAACACAACCTATACTTTTCTGTATACCCACTATCTTGCATTTACACAAGACTATGATAGGTCTTTACCTCTGTCATGTATTTTATTGACTGTCTCTACCCCTTTCCTTTGTCAAGGGTTTTCCATTAAATACTTCATAGGTCTTGTTTTCTCATGAACTATCACTGTTCTTTGACTATGTATCATGCTTCCACAGATCTGCCCTTCATACTTCATACGATCATCCTCACTCTGAAATAGAGAAAACCTTTGACAATTTAATCAAAACCTAGGCTAAAGTCCACTATATCATATGATGGCACATGTCTTTTGATGATTGAGTCTATTGTCTTGTAGCAAGCTCTTTCTTGTTATCTTGGCAAAACAGGCTTATAGACTGTCAACATCCTGCTGAGCTTTGCACCATTCTTGGCTGCAAGTAACCCTCTTTTTCATGTGAGCAAAGATGCATTTGACTGAGAAATCTGCCTGGTCACAGCTGAACATTGGTCTATGCCTATTCTATTGCACGTTTAAAGTTGATCATAAATTAGTCTCTTAATATCTTTCCACAGGGTTTTTTAATTATTTTCAGATCTTTTAATTCATATATCCATTGAACATTTCTGGAGTGCTTGTTATGGCATTCCCTGAGACCACATTTCTTCAAGGCATTTTTCCAAACAGTTCACTACTTTGTCTATGCTACCACATTTTCCATACAGGTCTACCAAAGCATTTTATCAAACAATTCAATTCCTTGCTGCAGTGGAAGATATATTTTTGAACGAGTTTGATTTCTCAAGATTTATGTTATTCTTTTCTTACAAATTGAAGGCCCATCGCAATCACATCCTCAATTCTCCTATACTTCGCATACATATTAATGAGATAATTTTCAAAAGCAAAATCCAGTTCATCCATACAGCTATCTACTTCTTAACTATGTTTGGGCGTATTTATGCTTAGCCTCTACTGAAATGAATAATGTACATGTCTGAAACCATATTGGTGTAAATCTGATAGCTGCCCACCCTCCTACAGGGGCACCTATAGTGTTTATATATGGAGGATCTACTAGATTGAAGACTGTTTTATTTGTGTTGTAGTTGCCAAATCCATAACCTACTAAGTAAAAGCTGAAACCGTGTAGGTGAATTGATTTGGAGCAGCTTTGGCAGTGTTTTTGATCTTCGAAATTATTAGAGTATTTCTGTTTTTCTCTCTATCAAAAGGTTGTCCTTATAACTAGATATTTAGGAGATCACTAAATGTTCAATTTTCAAGTACATACCTTGGTAATATCTTGGGCATCTAGGCATGGATTTCATGACACAGGTAATGGCTTTTGCATTTTGAACTTGAACGAGCTTGACCCAATGATCCATTTAGCCATTTAGTTTCAGAAACTGAAAATGTTGTCATATCTGATGAGATTCAGACTTACATATTCAAGAGTAAGACTGTGTACATTGTAATTATCTCAGTTAATAATGAAATTACACATATAAATTGCCTTCTCCACTATTTTCCCTCCAACCAGACCTGCGCAAGGTAGGACTCCAGCTCATGCAGAGCGCTTGTTTAAAGAAGCTACCAGCTAAAGATTGTTTCCACCGATGAAATTGTAGTTTTCAGAATAGTAGTATAAATTATAGAGGGAAAGGAAGCTCATATTGGTCACAGTTTTGTGCAAATTATTGGAAGAAGTCACCAAGGAAATCATATAAGGTACACCACTTGGTAATGAAAGTAATGGTACAATCATTGTTTGAATGGCATGCGAAGAACATCGTAGAATTTTGAATAGTGTCTACAGAATTTGGAGTTAGCCACTGCCATAGCTTAAAAAGGATGTCATAGAAGAGATCTATTGTTTCAGATCGTAGAATTTCTCCAGTCAGTATAAGGAACCATCGCAGTTGAAAGAAATGTAAAGAGATTACAGCTGCAACTGTTAGGAGGATTAGTGACAAATGAGAAATTGTGGAAAGAAGTCTGAAGGTATGTGTAGCTGCCGAACAAAGATAAATATATAGAAGAATCATAGTCAACTGTCAAAGTAAGATGAGTTTAAATTATTTGTTTCAATGGGAAAAGTTGGTAAAAGGTACATAAAAAAAGAGATGGTTTTGAATAAGAGTGGTGAAGCTAAAAAAGTTTAATTCAGAATTGATAGAAACGATAGTGGATTTAAGAAAAGAAAGATGTGATTATTTGTGTGAATATGAAAACCTGGAAAAAGAATTAGAGAAAGTGAAAAAGAAAAAAGAAGAGTTAGAAAGAAGATTGCAGCTGCTTGATGAGATCAAGAAGAAGAATGAAGACTTAGAGGAAAAGCTAAAGATGTTAGATGAGGAAAATTGTTTACAAAAAGAAGAAATAACAAAATTGAAAGAAGAAAATGAATGTTCAAGGTCAAAGCCATTGGTTTGTGGTGTGTCGTGTGGTATATAAGATTTGGTAACTTTTCGATTGATAAATTAATTGGTTTATGTAATGTTACTCATGATGAAGAATGGAAAGATGAAGATAAAGTTGATAATGCGACTGAATCTATAAATCATGTTAATAAAAATAATGCTGGTTTGAAAATAATAAAAGAATGGGATATAAAGGACAAGGACTAGGAAATTATGCACAATGAATGAAAGAGACGATTAAACTAGTTATGAGGAAAAAATATGAAGGTCTTGGATATATGACAGGTAAAGGAAATGCTTTAGGTTCAAGAAAATTTATCAAAGGAATGGAATGTGTGTAGTGTTCACATTGTAATATGAAAGGGCATATAAAATATATATGTTGGGATCTACATCCATGCAACATATGTGGTCTAAGAAATCATTCAGAGAAGATGTGTTGGCAAAGAGAGAAGACAAATAAAGGAAGCATGTAAATGAACTATGGATGGACTTATGGATCAAGTTGACAAAAGGTTACAAGAATGCTCAAATGATTGTTCAAGTATAGATGTTCATATATCAAATATGAAAGAAATCAAGAGAGGTTTGTTGGTCTAGAAAGACGTCAAGGAAAATGCAAAGAAATAGGTAGTTAGTTTGTAGAAAAGAGTACTTCTAGTTTGATGTTCTGAAGATTTGAATTTTGAATGACTATCGCACTAGTGGGATGAGAGTTGAAAATAGTTGAGGAAAGAGATTCATAGATATTGAAGATAGTTTTTCGGTATCAAGCAAGAGAAGGATTTGAGTGAATCAACAGACTTGGAAGACAAATTTGAGTTGATAAGTATGTGGTTGAAATTAAGGGGGAGTGTTGGGATATGTAATTTCTCCCACACCGTCAATATTAAATGATATGAAATGTAAAGTTCTAGAATGCTATAGATAAGGATTGAGATAAGATAAGGTTAAAAATATAATTTAATGATTGTTAAGTCAGCCTAATATGTAAAACTAGTTTTGTGACAAGTTGGCCTAGGATCTAGTAAGATCTAGAAATGTCTAAATACCTCTATATATTGAAGCATTTGTAATGGATCAAGCATCAAGTTGTAAGAATGATCAAGTGATCATCAAGAGAAGGATGTGAATTATGTAGCATGCAAGAATGTAATCAATTGACAAATTAATGTTAATAGTGCAACAACACGTTTGAGCAATGATTGTGTTCTATGTGTTTGATTGTTATGTGTTTTGATTCATCTCCATCCACCCCATCATGCCTGAATGCATATTTATTTGGAAGGGTGATTATCTAAATAAGAGTTCGAGCTTGGAAAGGGAATAAGAAAAGCTCAAAGTGAGGTGTAAGTAGATTTATCTGTCATAAGGTTTTCTTAATCAAAAAACATATTCCTTGTCGAAGGGATTACTGTTTTAGGAAGTAGTGTTAATGATTGTTATTGTTAGCATGACATTAGATTTTTTACCCTAAGTATATTGACTATTTATGTGAGAAATGTGGCACTGTACAATGTATCAACTACAACATACTGCTAATATCAACATATATTTGTCTTTCTGTATACAGATACAATTCAAAGGATTACATGGTGGAAAATGCCTCTTCTTAAGCATTATCCATTTTAAATTTTAGTCAATAAAAATAAACAAATATTTATCATTTTTGATGTGCATGATGTGTAAAATTATTATTGACTATTTGATCCTTGAATCATATGATGTTCAAATAGAGTGCATCCCTCACACTCTCCTCACTTCTAATTATTATGGTTGAGTGTTCATGACAAAAATACACTTCAAATGTCACAACTGTTTAAAATTCTATTAATATAGATATCTTAAATACATCTATATTAAATATAAACTATTTTATATATTTAAGAGTTGTTTTACTTTATTTAGTATCTATAATAAACACATAAATTTTAATTTTATTTAAGAGTTGTTTATTTTATTACATTGTTTATTTGAAAAACTATCTCCAGTATATTCCCTCTTCTTCTATCTCACCTAATTTTGTATCTTCTTTCTCAATGCTTCATGTACACACTACTTCTCCTATCTCATACTCAACACAACTCCCTTACACCACTAAGGTATGCATAATAGCACCCACTATACATCATCATCTCCATTGTCTCCACCAATCATTTCCTCATTAAAACCATCTCCTCCTCTAATTTACCCATAATTACACATATTGATCCCACAAATGCTTCCAAATACCACTTTCAAGTTTCCACAATTATCTCCCTCCACTCTCATGGTTCACTCTCCTTTGGTTGTTGCAGCAGTGTTGGCCCTAGTTCAACAAATAGTAACTTCCCATTAGGTAAATACCTCAAGGGTCTCAATTTGCAAGAGGTTTCATCTACTCCCATATTGAATTGAACTACTGAGTACTAATAGCTAGGTATACGTATGAGTCCAAGATGTAAATTTGGAGGTATAAAGAAGATATAATTCCCATGTATTGTTGCATTAGGTCATTGTATGGAACAACATAGAAATATTTGATTATTTCTTATATGAATCCTTATGTGGATAAGTTGCAAGGGTTAATGTTCTTAGAAAATTACTTAGTGCATTTAGTGGGTATGAGTTTGACTAAGGTGTGATGCAAGAACAAAGTGGAGATGATGGAAGATACTATAAAATCTATCACCTTTTGAATATCCTTAAATTTAATAGGAAGTTGGAGTAGAGAGAGAGAGACTAAGTTGGGATGAGCTAGGGATATGGTTAATTATCTCATTGAGTAGTTCAAATATCAAGGCCAAGAACTCTAGAATTTGAAGAAAGAACTCCAAAATCAAGTTTTGGTAGACATGCTACAAAAATAACAAGAGAAAAGTACTAGCCTACAACTGGATTTTGATGAAACTATGCTAATAGTGGAGGGATACCATCAAAATCTATAAAAGTATAAGAGATAAGAGTAATAAAGGATAGAAGAGACAACAAAGCTACACAAGTAGTTGTTTGAATTGATAGATTTATAGACACAAAACACAAACATGATTCAACAACTATAGAAGAAGTCTAGAAAGCCAAGCACCTACCCATAGATACACAATTGGTGAAGGAACTATATGTATCATATTGGGCCAAAATTGTAAACATGGTTGTAGAGTTCATCTTTACAGTAAATTTTATAACCTCCACCCAAGCCTTAAATATAAAATTAAAATATGAGGTGAATGAAGCCATCCTTTCATTGACTCCTAAGGTTTCTCAAGCATAATAATTGGTTGAAAAATTGTGCGATTTATTGGATGAATGCCCATTCAATATGAATATTGATTACAAGAGTGTTTTTTAGTGAAATTGAATGATATTCTTAGTTTAAATAAGTCTACTTTAAAGTGCAAGTTCTAACTAGCTACTTTAGAGTAGGTTGTGTGAGGAATGAGGGGGTACATTGCCTCACTTATGTAACATAAGCTCCCCTCCCCATTCCAAAATGAAACTATAGTGTTGAAATAATTTTTTAAAATAATGCTCACATAAAAACAAATAAACCAAATATCATTTAGGTATTGGGTTCATACATTGAGCATTATAGAAATAGATGAAATACTCTACCCTCTATTTTAGTTGGAGTTTCAATCCAAGGACATTATAGATAATCTTAAATGAATTTACCACAATTATATACTTAAATTGAATAAGATATTATAACCTTTCAAAAGGAAGGGATACCTAACTAACACATAATGGGTGTCAATCCAAACTAACCTAGAAAGAATACAAGCACTCCTTCAAATTATTACTCAAGTTTTAAAGTCTTGACCCTTTTGAAGGAGATTAGAGTATCTGAAATCTATTAGTTGGGTTCTTCCTCATAAGTTCTTAGGTTCCCTAAGAGGTCCCAAAACTATAGAGCTTCAATCTTCATCTACCCTTTTAGGATGACTTTTTAATTAGTGTTTTATCTTCTTTCTTATTTTCGACAACTTATTTTTATTTCTCTTTTAGCTCAAGTATTCATTAATTGTGCAATGTTAGATGGTTTTCTTGTGTTATATTTCAAATTTGTATAATTTATGAGATTTTTAAATGATTGTAAGGTTCCTTCGCTCATGGCACTAGTAACATGTGTACACTATTGATAATATCAAAGATCAATAGAAGGGGCAATAACTAAATATTATCAATTTAACACCTCACTTTTACTGTGCCCGTTGGGATTGAAATCTATAGTTTCCCTTTTTTCCTGAGTCCCTTCCCTTTCATGCCTTAATCATTTTTCCTAAGTTTATAATTGATATGAGAAATTAGTCATGGGTAGTCTTTTGACAAAATTTATTCACATAGTTGGGTAGAGCATGAAAAATTAAGCCCAAGTACATTTTGAAGCTTTAAAAAATGTGCCAAGGATTAAAGTTTATTCTCGTGAAGGTTTTTTCCCTCCATCCAATTCAATCCATCTGACCCACAATGTCCTATCCTATTATATTTTTCCCTACAAATATGTAGTTTTCCTTGATTTTCCTTCAAGGGTCTTAAATGCTAAAAATGGCTAAGTTCTTTCTTGAAAAAGTTCATATTCCCTTTGAAATTTCACTTTTTCCTACTTATTAATTGAATAGAGATGCCCTTATCCATGTCATTTCCGATACTCTTTCATATAATATTCTTCTTGGTAGACCATGGATTCATGCCATGAGGGAAGTCTTGTCTAACCTTCATTGTACAATGAAGTTCATATATAATAACAAGGTCTATATGGTTAAAGTAGATCCGAAATACAAAATTTGTTTACAAGTCAAATTTGGACAAAAATATCCAATTTCCAACTCTCTTAGTACTTTGATTCCATCTTAAAAAGCCAAATTACTACCTTTCAATGATAATAATATTGATAATGATAATAATCACTTGCTATTGCACTCTTTGGTGATGATTGGGGTTCGTTAGATTTTACACCTTTCATCAAGGAGTATAAGACCTAACCATCAAAGCCTAAAGAGGTGAAGGTTGTTTCAGTGGCATCCACACAATCTTGTCCTTCATCTCAAAATTCTAATATCAACACCATAACTCCTTCGAACAATTAAAATGATTTGAATGTTGATTTATCTTCAAATATATATTTTGATGACGATTGGGGTTCATTAGATTGTACACCCTCCTTCATTGGAGAATACAAAATCTCATAATATAAACCTAAGGAATTGTTTGTTTTATTTGCATAATCTTCTAAGCAACTAAAATATACTATTTCAAACCCTTCAATATCAACAAACCTAAAAACATCATCATACCATGAGGTAAATGGGGGATTTTTAGCTTTCATCCCTCATGTGTTGGAAAATATAACAATGAGGCTCAAAAAAGGCATGGTAACCCATTCCTTAACCTCAAACCTACAAGTACAAGGTCATGGCAATGCTAAGAGAAAAAAGATGACTTTAGCAATATGACTGATAGGTTTGTTTTTAAAATTGCTTTGTGAAATTAAAACTCATTATAGATGGTGATGTCTAGTTTTAAAATATGTATTTTTTTATTATTATAAATTATATTTCTATTTTTTAATTAATTTTTGAGGAAATTGCTCCATAAACTTGAAAAATCAAGCTTTTGTATTTTTTTAATAACTTTTAATTTGTTATTTTTTTTGTAAAAATTTATATGAATCATCTACAAACAATTATTTACACGATGATTTTTTTTTTTTCAAAAAATGATTATTTTAGGTCAAATTATGGTGTTCGTACATGAGGATTTTCAAAAACAACAATTAAGGCCAATACAAAATTAATAAAAAACAAATATTTAGAAAATAATTATTAAAAAATATCCCCCTCAACCTTCAATATAATACACATTTATCCCCAAAAAGAATTTAATTTTTTATTTATTTAGGTCAAATCATCGTGTTTGTACATGTGCATGGTATGGTCCTGAAAAGGTGACATTTAAAAAGTGGTTTTTATACATGCCTATTAAAAAATATTTTTTATCATTTGGACCTATTGGAAAAAATTACATATTTGAAAAGTAGACTCAAAATTCTAAATTTTAATTTGCTAATTTTTTAAAAGATTCAATGTGTAAGTGCTTCAAATTTTTAGTCCAACTACGTTTTTTTTTTAAAATTAGGAAAATCACTTCCACTTTTTAAACATTTTGTGGACCCAACTTTTTACACTTACCTAGTGTTAAACTTCCATCCTCCCCACCTCCATCCAATCCCAATCCATCTCCCATTTCTTACCCTTCCCCTTCTTTTGATAAGGGAAATCAAGCCTCTATCAAAAATTCTCCTCCAACGCCTTACACATCCCAAATCCCTAGATCTCCAACTTCTTTTCAAGATCCTCATCCTTATCCTTAATTTACCAATCCATGGAATCTTCCACTTCTTATTCCACTTTCTCATCTCCCACATCCTTACAATACACATCACCTCAATCCTAGAAATCCACATCATCCCATGTCTCCCATGACTTCCTCCAAGGACTATTAGTCAAGGATCCTAAATCCCCACCTCAAAAATAAGTTTTTATATCTTCTCATCTCATGCATCTACCTTCATCCCCTCTTACACCATTCATACTAAATGAATAATGTCAATCTCTTGATCCAAAATATGCCAACATAGATTCCCCTACATATCAAGATAAAAGTATCCCTCCCATACCACCTCATGATCCATATCCAAATCAAGATCAAAGTACTCCTTCTATCCCATATAATGATCATCTCCCCTCTCATGACCAAGACACCCCTTCCACTGCACCTAATAACCCCCTTTCTAATAAGAAAAAAGTATACCATTCACTCTACAACACATGATCCATCCCCAAGTCAAGATAAAAGTGTCCTTCCCTCTCCATATCATGATCTCAATCCATCTCAAGATCAAAAAATTCCTCCAACTCATAATTTACTATCCCTTCCATACCATCTCCCAATCCCTCTCCAAGTTAAGATAAAAGTGTCCATTCATCCCCATCTCATGGTCCCATCTGTTCCACACCATCTTATGATTCTCCCTCATCCCATGATCCTACCAAAAGTCAAGCTAAAATTATCCCTTCATCTCCATATCATGATCCCAACCCTCTACAAGATCCCATCATCTCTATCAGAGCTACCAATGAAATCCATACCTATCAAATGAGTTCCACCACTTTTATGTAATTTGGTTTGCTCTAAGAATCTATAATTTCTTCCACCTCATACCCCCCCTCAAAATGGACGTACACCTTGTTTCCAAAACAACAAGTATCCCATTGGCAACAATATTTGTCAAACTATGGATTATTAAGGAAAATGCTTAGGCCTCCATGATTAAGTAATATTAGAACCCATCCAAATCCATCTTAGGTCCTTATACCCCTCCATCCACTATCCCCATCACTCTTATTAAAAAAATATCTTCATCTTATATATCCATCCTCTCATGTCCCCACTCAAGATCAAAAGAGGCACACATTGTTGAAGCCTTTCCAACATCCTACCTACATAAACTAATCCATTAAATCTTCATAGCGTTCCTCTCCATCTGCCAATACCATTTTTCTTGGAAGAAATTTGGATGCCAAATCTAAAATGCATAAACCCAAAAATCCATATACATCCAAGGGTGATCCCACAATAGTGGTTTACAAATTTTGGCCAAATCGGACACTAAATTTTTTATTTTAACTAAATCTTCACTTTCAGGCACCTATAGTGGCTAAACCATGAGGAATTTGAAAATGATGCAAACTTGTGATTTGTGACATTTTTTCTATAGATTCTAAATATATATTTTTTTCAATATTTTTTGAATTAGATCACACTTCTTTTTCCATCTCCTTCGAAAACTAGTTCTTTTTCAGCAAACAACATTTTTAAGGAGTGACACTCACCGTATACAACATAACATTTTTCCCATGAAGGATAAAATTATAATTCTTTCGAATTTAGATTTGTAACTCCGATATCTAGTGCTTCCAATAGGTCTCATATTTTTTAATTGAATATTGTTTCCTTAATCAAGTTTCAAAGTCAAACTAATTACAATTCAGACATAGGCGGACTGTATACAACGTAACCTTTTTTGCACGATACTCGAAATTCATTTGTTTTCTGTTGGATCAAGGACTTCAATATCTGGTGCACTCATATTTTTAGTTTTTTTTGATAATCTGCCATTTTCCACATGTGCAAAATAGAGAGCTTGATTTTCGGTGAAAAGCCTATGTTTAATAAAACTAAAAAAACAAATACATAATAAAACGAAAAAATATTAAAATTATATTCATTAGATAGCTTGTTCTGAGGACTACCATCATCTAGTTGGGTTTGTGAAGTCTCCTCCATTTTCATCCTCAACTCGAGCTTCAAAACGCAAAATTCTGGACTTTTTTACCACCTGAGAGGGAGAAGAAGGGAAATGAGGGGTTCACTCGAATCAGGGTTCATTCGAACCCCCTTTAAAAAATGATTTCCTTTGATTGTTTTTGGCAGGAATGGTGGAAAGTTCATTGAATGGGTTTGCTCAAACCCTAGTTCATTCGAACCCTCTTTTGGTTTGTTCGAACCCCAAAAATGATTTTTTTTGGCATGGGGTCATTTTTTCAACTTTTACTTCCTCACTCCAATTGTAAACCACTTTTTTGGGTTCACCCCCAAGGAACATCATGTCCCATAAAAAATACATGCTAAAGAAAATCCAACTCTCATCCAAAAGAAAAAATAAGAATCCAAAAGGCCACAAAGACCCCCAAGAATAAAAAATCAAAGTAAAAGGCCATGTGGATCCCAAAACTACTCATAGAAAATATGCATCCCAAATAAAAATCAGAATTTTGGTATCCAAATCTAATCATCCTAAAACACCCATCTTCCAAATCCATTTTGGGCCCTTATCACCAAAATCTACATCCACTCCTCCATCTAGATCTCCAAATCCAAAATGCACGTCACTTCCATAACTCCATCACCCCTCAAGGTGTCTTCCAATGTTTTCTTCCCAAAATTTCAATCCATTTCATCCACAAGTATTCCAACCCTCCATCCACTATCAAAAATTCATCCTCCATCCTCCTCCTTTAATCCAAGTCCTTGTATAAATCTATTTTATCCCCTTACCGTCATTCTACCAATCCTTATAAGCATATCTCCAATTTACATGGTTATTTTTAGTAAATCTCCAAGGGGTACCATCCATGGAACTAGATGCTTTAGTCCTCCCCCCATGTCCCTATCATCCATCTACTATCTTCCAAACCCACTTATCCACATCCTTATCCATATTTTATATTCCAAATATCTAAAAATAAAAAAAATGACACAATAATAATAATAAAGTAAAGATAATTCATTCATCCAAATGATGAAAAACACTTCTTGTGGCACCTTCGGTAAATATTACGATGAAAACCTAGGAAATAGACCTCATGTGTAATCCCCCATCCACTTGCACTTTGCACTTGGGGGAAAGATTGATCCATATCACATCCTATTTAAGTTTATTCCCCCTTTCCCTCATTTGATCATGAAAAAGCTAAGGATCTTCACAAAAATCATGTATTATACCTACCACATCTTATCCACATGCATCTGAAATCCTTCATCTCCTATCCCCCATCCTATCTCCTTCCTCCCATCCTATCCAAACTCATCCACCCTTCCCATATTTGATCCTAATTAGGAGACCCCATGCCATCCTTTCTACCATATATTATCCCATACTACAATATCCACCATCTCATATCCCTTATCCTATCTCCATCCCCTCATCATATTAACTTCATCCTCTCTTTTTAGCCTTGAATCTTGATCTTGATAGTGGGCTAGGGAAAAAGTATCCAAGTATTCCTTAGACAAGGTAAGTCTTACTCTCATTTCCATTCGCGTCTCTTATACACTATCCTTCCATCTCATGCATATTTTATCATCTTCCATCCTCCACTCCACTACTGCTATTGTGGGGAATCTTGTTCCTTTCTAACATAGTTCTTAGTGTTAGAATTGGCTATGGCTGCCAAGATCTTGAGACCAAATGAAAAGCACAAGAAGAGAATAGAACGCGACAATAATGAACTGTATTCTTATCAATATGATTGTGATTACAATTAGAGACAAATAACACCTATGTGGTCCCTAAGTAAACTTAACTAAGGTGTAATCATGACCTAGGACAAGGTACAACACATTTAATTACACCAACACCCCCCCTTAAGTGCAACTTAAGGAGAATGTACACAAAAACAAACAATGCAAGATGGGTCCCAACAACTAGGCCATGTTAGGTACCCATGTACAAAATGCAATGCAATCTCTCACAAATGGAGAAAAGGAGAAAACCTAGTGGGACAAAAATCCTCCCCAAAAGAGAGATGAAATATAATAATGATATCCATCACAAATCCAATCAATCTACATCCACACAAAAGATGATTAGAGAGACCATTCAGTCCCTCCCATAATGAGATACCTGCTGCAAGAGAAGCACTAGAAGTACATTGTGGAGTAACACTGGAATCCTCAATCTGACAAGCAAGGAAAAATACTTCTTTTTGCTACTGAAATCATATGTGAGTCACCGATTGACTCAAGGTGGAATCATGATAAAGCAATGACAAACTCGATGCTAAAGAACATTAGAAAATTTGCAAAGTGACACATCTCTGGAATCTATGAAGCAATAGTTGATTGAGAAATGATTTGGAATTGAAATGAAATGCAAAGAAAATGCAAACCTAGTGCACACAAAAAAAGAAATAGTGCATGCATTAATGAATGTTCACATTTGCCTCCATGATGAAAAATAACCTCAAATTTGTGTAGATTACAAAATCTGAAAAATGGGCTGCACTAATGCAAAGTGCTCAAAACTAGCTTTCCGTCAATATCTTGTTTGCCAAAAACGGACACCGTGACCAAAAGTTATGAATTTTTCAAAAAAATGAATTTAGCTTAGAGGAAACGAGTTTTCTACCAAAAAAGGTTTACTTCTGATTTGATTTCTAAAACCTCTACTCACTATTTCTCTACAAAAATAGAAACCCAGAGATATTTTGATGCTAAAAACAAAACCCAGAAATCGTTTTTTGATCCAACAAGCAAAAGATGAAAAATTGAATTTTTTTAACCTTCAGTCAGGAGAAAAATGACCAAGCCGCTTTTTGTACAACAATTTTCTCCAAATTTGTGCAAGATATGCAAAATCTAAAAAATACCTAGTTCATATTTCGACCCTGGCTATAAAACCTAAAAAATCATTTTTCTTGCAAATGAGTGAAAGTTGGATTTTTGAAGCAAAAATGATGATGACTCCAATAAAAAATGGCTTGCAACAAACCCTTGTTTGCCAAAAAACAAATGGTGACCAAATTGAGTGAAACAAAAGCCAAATATGACTTTCTCGAGCCTCCTAGACGCAATGGTGAGCTCAGATTTGCACCAGCAAGCTCCGATATGAACCTATAATAAAGAGCCAAAAATGGAACATTCCCAAATCTGATATTTCTCTTCAGAAAAAGACTCTCCAATGACACCCAACCCACTCTAATACCATGTTAGAATTGGCCATGGCTGCCAAGATTTTGAGACCAAATGAAAAGCACAAGAATAAAATAGAATGTGACAAGAATGAATCGTATTCTTATCAATATGATTGTGATATGAGATGATTGCGATTACAATGAGAGACAACTACCTCCTATGTGGTCCCTAAGTAAACTTAGCTAAGGTGTAATCATGACCTAGGACAAGGTACAACACATTTAATTACACCAACACTTAGAGACCCCTCCTCCTATCCTCTTATCTTTAGTCACCTTTAATTCACCCACTTAATCCACCATCTCCTATTGAAGAAATCATCCTATTATTTCATCCTTTTATCATGCCTTGGGTTTCCCTTGCGATTTGTTCCTATTCATTCCTCTATCCTCCTCCAATCATATCTTATCCAATCCATTTTTTCTATCTACCATCCAATCCTTATCCTATCCCATCCATTTATCATCTATCTATCCTACATAATCTATTTATCTTTCAACATCCTTCTAATCCAATCCATTTATCATCCCAATTCAATCCATCTAAATGTAATTAATCCTAATCCATGAAATCCAATCTTGCAATCTAGCCCATCATCCTAAAATAAATCCATCATTTTGATCCAAATCAGTTGAAATGTATTGATCCATTTATCATCATAGGGATGTATCCTTCCCAATCCACATTTTGTTATTATTGTTAACAACACAGTCCTTGGGGTACACATTTTTCTTCTCCTTAACATTTCTATCCTCATTATCATCATTCAATAAATCTATGATTCAATTTCCAACTTTCAACTAGGGGCATTGTCCTAGTTTGTTTTTGGTTTTTTATGTATGCTTGTTGGTTGTTTGTATCTTTTATCATTGTTTGCATTTATCATGGTCCTTTTCCCCTATTTCCACAAAGGAATCATGGTCTTTCATATCATGTTTTCATAAGGAATATATGTTTTCAATTGACCTTTTTGATCATGTACTTGGCACATTGTCACACTGGTTCTTTATACCTTGGTGCATAATGTATAGTACAATATCAAATCTAGGTTTCTTATAACATTGCAACATGATCCTTATCCACCATTTCTCTCTATCCATCTATCTCAATTCATCCTCTTTATATCCTTCATCCTTTAGCCCTCCTCTCCATTTTGAGAGCATATTGTGTTCTTTGAACTTGCTTATCCTCTCGAGAGAACATACCAATACCTCAAGCTCAATTTACCCTATTCATGGGCTGGATTAAGCTAAGTTGGCCACATAAAATAGTGTCTAGCTACAATCCGATGACGACTAGGTAAAATTGAATTTTGATGGTGCATCAAGGGGCAATCCATGGGTGTTTGAGGTGGATTGGATCTTTAGAAATAGTAGGGGAGAGCAATAAAAAAATTGAGCATCCTCATTCTAGAAGGGACAAAAAATAAATGAAAACTTGTTTCCTTTTGGTATTTTGTAAGAGAGGGCTTAAGGATGGGGATAAAAAAATAGAAGTGGAAGGAGACTCACTCATTTCAATCAACACAATTTGCAAAAGCTAGATGGTTAATTGGAAACTCAACAAGGTGTTGAATAAATGTTGTAGGTTGTTAAAGTGGTTCAATGAATTTTTAATAAAGCACATCTATAGAGAGCAATCAAGAGGTGGACACTCCGGCCAACAAGGTTGTTGATGATGCAAGAATAGTTGGTATGTTTAGCTAGTAGGTTATTAATTAACCCATCACATCTATTACGTGTTGGGTAGAGATTACTTGCATCTTGCAATAAGGATGATTGTGGGAGGTCCAAGGAATGTATGGAGATTGTAGGCATCTAAATATGTTTGTACCCAACCACACTTGAATTTACCTCATTCAATTTGTTAATTAAATAAATAATATTTATTTATTTATTTAATTCATCCTTATCTCACCTTTAATTAAGTAAATTTACATTTATTTTAATTGAATATAGCCTTAGCCCCCAAATCTTCCAGCTAAATAAATAAATTAATACCTACTTAATTAATTAATTTAGGCTAATTAACCTTCATTACCAGTTTCTTATTATTTAATTCCACCTCACCATCAATTCTTGTCTATTCAATCTTGGCAAGTGTCCTGACCTACCAATCCTAGCCCTTGCTCACACATGTGTGAGCATATCTCTCACACATGTGAAGCCACACTACCCATTAAACATGTCATAGACATTGAACACTTTACCTCTTACACATGCCATAGACATATCACTTTACCTCTTACACATGTCATAGATATGTCTCTTTTATGTTCTTCCAAATCTATGCTCACACATGTATGATCACACCTTGCTTGTACACTTCCTTTCCTCTTGTGACACTTGTTGAAAGGCTAAGCCTCCATCATATCATTCAATATTGACCTTCCATTTAGTCAATGGATCTTCTCCATTGATTTCCCCCATCAAAAATCTATAAATTGAGGATTTTCTCTCATTTTTTAAGCATCTACCTTCATCATATCCTTATGCTACTATTTTATTCTAATAATCCTCAATCCCAAAATCATGTTGTTTGCCTAAACAATCACATTACATACAACTAAAATATCAAAAGGAGCACATCAAGTAGACATGGGTGCATCTACTTCAACTCAATCCATGAGGAGAGACAGGTAAAAGGAAAGGTAATTATTCATTATTGCATTTATATTTTGTTTTTTGTCTCTTATCCATTTTATCAACTTCAGAGATCATTCATTTTAGGTTGTGGTAGGCTCAAAAGTGTCATGTCGTGGTGCCAACACCGTGCCACATGGAATTGCACTACATGGGACTTATGCAAGATGTACTCTCCATTAAATCCTCCCCTGTGAGATCAAGATCCTAGTGTACGAGTGCAAAAAGGATGGCAATAATGTTTGGGAACTTCACTACATACAAAAATGTGCAAAGCATGCCCTGTGGCTATTTATTATCATATGAGGGGTATACAAAGTGCATTCGACAAAAACTATGGTTTATTTTGGCTCTACTAATTATGGACATGCCTATGAGATTGATAAGACCACACAAAAAAATTGCTTTTTTAGGCTATATCATGGACCTGCATTTGAAGCTTGTCCTTAAGGAGAAGAGTGATCTTAATTTGTGGGATATGAAATGGGTGCTAGGGGAATAATTTCCAAGCGATGATAGCCAATACTATGTGAATACCAACATTGCCTCCTAGTTTGTTGCCTCCCTTATGGTGCAATAACCTCCATGATTGGAAATGAACATGTTATACTTATTCCACACAATCAAACATAAGACATGACATGTGTCTAAAATATAAAGAAAGGAGACAAGGAACTACATTATTTAATAAAGTTTTGAGTACATATGTCGATATCATGGACAAAACATATATGAACATATTCTTTACAATAGACCACATGGTTGAGAACAAGATTACATAATGAACCATACATAAGAAGGACCTTCATGACAGGATTCTTCCAAATTTTAACTCCTTCAAACACATCAAGGGTGAGAACATTGTTGGAGCGTGTTTCCACCCTACCACAAAGTGAATCACTTCCCTAAAATTCTTCCTAAAAGAAGAATACCTTACCCAACACAAGGAAAACTAGAAATGTAAACTGATTGGAGTAATAGATTGTGAAGCATGACATATGCATCTCTAATGATAACATGATAAATACAATGAGGAAGACACCAGAGAACAATCATGCATCAAAGCCTATGCAGATATCAGTCACATTAAGAAATATAACTATTCATATCCAACATTATTTTGTCATCAATTTCTCATAAGAAAATATGGTATAACCTTTGCATACCTTAATGATATTGTGCATGAGGAAAGTATTGCTATCACATTTATTTAACTATATGCATGCAAGCATGTCGATAGATGGTGTTAGAATATTCGTATATTAATCCTTTTCAAAAGAAAACATAGTACATGAAACATAATAACAACTTGTTTGAATGTTAAATTACATTTATACAACTCACCGTGTAGTAAAAGTACTCTTCAATAATTCATATCAATTACAAGTTAATTGAAAATCAATTATAATCCATCATAATTGTATTCCAAGAAGGTATGCTCAGAAAAACAACTTAATCATTAATTGTATTGACTATGATAATTGTTGAACATCACAAGAACTATTGTAACAAATGATTGAGAAAAAACCCATATTATTAGTATCCAATAGTTAAATTCCTAATGAAAAATAGTATGAATTTTAAAAATGAAACCAAAATGAATCCCTTTAGCTATTCTATGACCATGAGATTTATAATCAGATCTAAATGATGATGTTGATAATTAGTACTACCATATTCTAAAGTATGGTTCACTAATCCTTCAAGCTCATTCGATAATCCAAGGTGATAATTGATAAGCGACTATTAATGTTAATCCACCAAAAAATATCATATACCTTATACAATCCAATAAATAATGAACAATAAACATTTACATAAATTAATAGGCTAAGAAATATTATTTGCACATTTCTAATTCTGAAAAAGGTAGGTGGGAATGAAGAATCTCAACAAAATTCAAGGAAGGCAACTTTCCACAAATGCAGATAAGACAATCTTTCCCTAGCTATCCATTTTACATAGCAATCATGTTTCAAAGGCTTACGCTAGTTGTATTACAAATATACAATATTAATCAGGGACATATACAAATACTAATATCCATACAATATTTAATTCATTAATCTCAGAATATGAATATAATGAAGGAGGGTGCTTCTTAAGTTCGGATTATAAATTCAATCTAAAAACAAGAAAATAATATTTCTTGCTTATTACAGAAAATTTCAACTAAAAATTATTTATAACAAGAATATTATATCACAAAACAAATTTAAGCAACTTATTAGTAAAAGTCATGTCTTCTTACCTTCACAATTCTATCTATATTGCCTCTTAATAAATTAGATGCTATATATACTCTATACATAAATTTTACACTTTTTCCATAAGGTAATTTTAAAACAACACATAACTTCCAATAAAACTAATTTATTATTCTTAAATCCAAGATACTCTTTTATATATATATATATATATAATAGACAAGATATTAATTCTAGATTATTAATATAGAGTAATAGAAAATCCGTAAGTTTATTATCACATCGAACTATTATACAGGCAAAAATGAAGGCAATTCCCTCGACCCTACTTAAGTCTGGTCCATCTACATAGAGTAAAGAAGGAAAGAGAAAGACACTGGACATGGAAAGTTTCTTTATTGGTGAGTCTGAGACAAGGTAGGTGCGCAGTAGTCTAAGAGTCGATAAGATGGAAGGTCTTGGCAAGTTGTGGATGCATGCTAAGAGTGAAAATTTGGATTAGCTCAAAGACGCAAACATGCCGCGGGTTCGTGCCTACCAATAGTTCAGTCGATTCATACAAGTGTGGAGAGGGCGCAGTGAATTTTTTTTTCAAGGAGCCAAATCATTTAAAACGCATTATTTTTAGTCTATTTCCAGAAAAGCAGTGTACATGGCTTGAATCAATGAGAGAAAACGAAGATCAAAATATTAGGAAGGTGTGAAAGCTACTAAAAATAATAGGGGAAAAGATTTAATATTACCGGCCATACTTAGTGAGGCAAAGTAAAACGACTTCAAATCAGCGGACTGCAGCCCATTTAGGACTGCTTTTATTACTTCTATCCACCACATGAAAAAATATCAAAACCATAGCGAGGAAACCAAGATGAATCAGTGCTCTGAAATCTCATCTTGAGAATTATAGTTATATTATAAGTCTGATCTAATGAGTGTTCAATATATGATAAAGATTTTGTGGGATTTTGCGACTCGAGAGGAGTAAAATGCAAGGTGAAAACTTGAATGCAATGGCTTAGGCCTTGCATTCATCATCAGAAACAGGGTAGGCAAGAAATAAGAATGAGATTGCAAGGACAAGGCAAGCAGGCTGAAAGATAGAGCGCCTCGAAGGAAAAAGTGGTCTCACAAAAAGCCATGACTGCAGGAAAATCTGTTCGTATCTAACTTAGACACACATTTACGTACATCTATCATATGATATTGTCACAAAAGTTTAGATATACATGTATGATGATATCGAAAGCATAGAGAGGGCATTTCAACTCTTTGACAGAATGCCTCGAAAGGACGTCAACTCACAGAATGCGATTGGCAAGCGCAAAGTTGTTTATATATATATATATATATATGAGAGATTTACATGCTACGATAAGGGTATTAGATAATACAGAATTTTTTTTTTTTTTTTAAACACACAGATTTATCCTAGTATGGAAAATTATGATCTATGCAAAATAAGTGACTAGCAGGGGGATTTACGTAATGGAGGATAACTAACCAAGTGATCTCAATCAGAATGAAGAGATAATTAGTAAAATACCAACATAATTTTTGTATAAGTTTAGGAAATAAAAATCAAGCTATTTATACTATTTTATAGTGGTTTCAACATGCAACAAGATAGTCTTAAACAGTAGTGAAGGGTGCCTACCTCGATTCCTTCGCTTGTCTGAAGATGCTTAGAAAGATACAGTCTACTTACTCAGATTTAAGACTCGTCCTCCCACGACAACCCTCAACCAGAATATTTCAGCAATGGTCGACAGTGTTGGAGGTGGATGAACACAAAAATATTGAAACACGATTATTTCCTGAATGTGCTACTGCACTGCATTGCTATTACTGTGCTTATCAAATGAATTACATCAATCCTCCTTTATAGAGGAGTTCAGAAATTACAAGAAGGTTCTGGACAGTAGGAACCGATATAGAAATGTTTTTTATATTTCACCTAATTCTTCTTAACAGACATATGCATTTAATATTTCACCTGTCTAGTAGAATTTATTAGAATGCAGATTTGACTTGAATGTTCTAACATCGTTCTAAAATATGCATTTAATAATGGCATGTGCTGATCATAATTAATTTACCTGTTGTAACATCCCCCCATAAATTAATTATGCTAGTTATTCTAAATATCCTCCATAATCCAGAAAAGGTGGATCCCCGCCCAAAGTCTTGTTAGGTACCCATTTACAATCATTTAATTCACTATTACAATGATGGCCATCAAAGATTCAAATTCTATCCTTGAAATTTCCTCTTTGCAAATTCCTTGCTTGCTTGCGAACCGATCTTCTGATCTACAATCTTCAAATTCAATTTCTTCATTTTTGGAAAGTAATCTCCCTCATGCTACTACACTTTGCTACAAGAACTTAGTTCCATTATATTCTTGATTATGACAATTGATCTTGGTGTCTTCGTGCACCTTCACCTCCATCTAATCTCCAGATCACTTAAAATTTAGATTTACCCTTTTTGCAAACTCATTAATTGTAGTTTTCCAAATTTCATGATGTCTTTCGAGACAATGATTTCTTTTGAATCAAGTTATCTCTCACTTTTCTTGAATATTCAAACTATCTTCAAGATCTACGGTTCTCTCTCCAACTATCACCAACTGTTGCGACAATCCTTTAAACCTTTACTTTTCACATCTTCAATACTTCAATCTGAAAGTACTCTTGCTCTCTATAGCTTTCCATTTTCCTTGACGACTTACAAGATTATAACATCTTAAACCTTCAAACCTTGATTGATTACTATTATCTTTCACATATGAACATTTATACTTATACAACCTCTTAAACATACTTGTAGTTTTTTGCCAATTTGATCCATAGCTCCATCCACAATTCATCTCCATGCATTCTTTCATATATTCACTTTTCCACTCTCTATTCCAACACGTCTTTTCAGAATTATTTTTCAAATGACAAATTCTACACGGATGTAAATCCCAACACGGGTCTTTCCTATGTCCTTCCATATTACAATGGGAACATCACATACGTTGCATTCCTTGAGTTGATTTGTTTGAGCCTATATTACTTGTAACATTTTTGTCCTTACCTATTACATAACCAAGACCTACATATTTTGGCCTCATTATTGCCTCAATGGGCTCTCTGATTCTTTTCTCATACTAAATCCTAATCATTTACCTTTATATCCCATATTCTTCATGATTTTCAAACCATTATTTTCAAGACATCTTTTCTTATTCTCATCACATTTTATAAGATTTGTAGATTTAAACTCATTATTATCATCACTCTTACATTCTTTATCACAAACTGTTTTAGCTTTATCACACTAACCAACTAATTTATCAATGGAACAACACAAGTCTTTTGTACCACATGAATCATGACATACTAATGGTTTTGACCTTAGACATTCATTCTCTTCTTTTAATTTTATTATTTCTTCCTTCTGTAAAGTTTTTTCTTCTTCTAACTGTTAGAATAGATTTTTATTACATCATTTAATAATAATACTAATACATAACTAATTTTATAGTTATGATTAGTTGATCGGGTATGTTTGACCAGGTTGGTTATTTACCAACCTTTTTTAATATTTATTGATGCTTCCTTGATTAATCAAATCGCTCATTTTCTTTCTTCGATTCATCATGGTATCTAAGCATATAAAATTCTAAGCCTATGCTTTTAATTGGGAGGTTTTAAAAATAAATCATTTTGGAGGATTGGATGTTGGTAATCACATCTAAAGGAAGAGCCGACATTTTTTGGAGATCGCTTGTAGAGGAGGAAACTGTGATTCATTTTTTGCATTGGAAGAATTATTTTTGTAGATGTTAGGATTCTTAACTATCTTGCAAGCTTTTTCGTTGTCAATTTTATTTTAGAGACAATGAGATCTTCCCTGAAAGAGCAGTGCGCCTATAGAGGCATGTTGAAAGAGACACATTTTTTCGGATTTAAATTGAGGCGTCATTCTACTAAGGTACTTTTTGAAAGAAGCAAATAATATAACACAAAAAAAAACATATTGAAGGAGTGTCATCAACGCTTTGATGGATTAATGCAAAAAGAGATGTCGAGGATTTCTTTAGGAAAAGCTTTCTGAAAGAGGCATCGAACAAGCATTGTCTAGATGACAGACTTTATCTGTGATGTGGGTGCTACTGTAATCACGTGGATGAGTTTTCATCTATGACATGGGTGTTGTTGCTTGAATAGAGATAGTGTTTCAATCAAATAGAAGTAGCCTAAATGAGGCAAAGAGGAGTACGTAAAAAAAGGTGCAAACATCTTCTACAATTTTATGTTTTTATGCAATAAATAAATTGTGATCTGCATTTAAGATTCTGAATACAAAACATTTGTAGTTGTGCATTCAAAAATTCAAAGTATTAGTAGTTTTTAAAGTTTTTGGAAGACAAATTTAGAATTATGAGTTCAATAGGAGTTATAAGGGTAATCCAGATTAAAACCAGAATGGCTTCTAGTGCACCTAAATTCCTCCTGCCCGATTCCCAACTCTTGAAGGGTGAAAACTATGTTGCTTGGAAAACCAAAGTCTAAATGCAATTAGAGTTTGAAGACCTTTGTGAAATTGTCTCAGGAAATAAAACTAGACTAACAACAGCTAGTGACGAGCAAAATAAGTTTGATAAGGCCAACCAAAAATCCAAATTAATCATTCTTTTTAGTGTGTCAGATGAGGTTCAAACTTGAACATTCGCATTGAAACCTTTGGAAAAGATGCCTAGGACCACCTCAAAATTGTCTATGAGGCTAAAAACAAAAACCAAATCCTTCATCTACAACGTCACTTACATTGTCTCCAAATGCAAAAAGGTGAGAAGATAGAATCTTTCTTTAGAAGATTTGCTGAATTGAGAAATGCACTTCAAGCATTAGGGGAAGAAGTCATAGATGACCCTCTTGTACTAATTGTTTTGAGAGCACTACCCCCTTCATTTATAGTGTTTGTAACATGTTTAAATGTGGCACGTAAAGTTCACCCTCATTTGAAGATTTGGTCAACTTGCTTCAACAGGAAGAAGCAAAGTTTGGTGAGACCGATACTCAAGACAATCAAGCCCTTGGAGCAAAACAAAAGGGAAAATAACTTGATCATCAAAGTGGTCCATGAGGAGAGTCAAATCAAAATAAAGAAAAATCTTCCTACAAGAAAAAGAAATACCTCATTTGTGGTAAAAAGTGTCGTGAACTCAAAAAATGCTTGTATAACTCCTATGCCAATAGTGAATCCTGTAGTAAAAAGCCACATAAATATTTTCAAGGGGATAAGAAGAAAAATCCACAATAGTAGAAAAATCCCAAAAAACAAGGGAATGTTGCATCCATTTGTCATTCAAATGGAGAAGATTTTCTGGATGTTGCAAAAACAAAGGCTACGACATCTAACAATTCAGTCTAGTATGTTGATTCTGGTGCATCCAGGCATATGACAGGGGAACAAAAATAGTTTTGTGCCTTAACTCCATCCACCTCCTATGCGAATGTTTCATTGGGTGATGACACCTCATATAAAGTTTAGGGAATTGGTGAAATTTCACTTCCATTGAGAACTCATACATGTTGACTTACAAAGGTTTTGTATGTTCCAGGGCTCACTAAGAACCTACTTTTAGTAAGGGGTATGTGCAGGATCATGATGGGCCAAAAGGTGGCAATGGAAAAAATATCACGTTTTGGATTGACTCAAAAATGTGGAAATGCCGAGTTGACTTTTCTAGGTTCGGGTGTCAGTACATTTAGCTGAACCAAAGCCCAAACCTAGTTTCTACAAATCGGATATCCGATCCAAATCGGATATTTGATTTGGATTGGATATCCGATTTGTGGAAACATTATAAATAGAACAACCGATTGTTAAAAGTCCATTTCTCACAGTTTGCACACGGGCGCACAAGGAAAAACGAAAATTTGATATCCGCTTCTATCAGATATCCGATTTCAAAGGTAAGTATTTGGTTTTTTAAATGTTGTAATCGATTTTTCAAGTAGATTCTCTTAATTTTAAGTAGTTTTTATGAAATTTTTTTCAAAAATAGGGTTTTCTATTGATTTTTATTAAAAACTAGAGTTAACAATGAATTTTTATTAAAAATTAATGTTTTTAAATAGATTTTAATTAAAAAATAGTGTTGTTGATGTATTTTTATCAAAAATTAGAGTTTGTTATGGATTTTTGTGAAAAAGTAGGGTTTTTTTGGATTTTTATTAAAAACTAGGGTAATTTTACAATAATTTCATTTATATTATGTAATTTCAATTAGATTAATTAGTTTTTAACTTTAATCAAGTATTATGGCTGAGAATGAAAATGCACAAATGCCAAACGCTCCACCACCTTCGCAACCACCAATTGAAGACATAATTGGTGAAAAATTGGGGCAATTGAGGGGCATTTGTGAAGTTTATAAGACAATCCCTCGATTGAGAGATATGACAAACACATTGAAGGAAATAATTAAAAATATAGAAACCCTCTCCACCCAACATAATGCCTTTCATTTGTGGCGAGAAGACATGAGGGAATATTATGGATGTGGATTGTCTTACGATGATGTGAAAGATCTCCAAATAACCAAAGCCCAAATAGCATCTTTATTCATTGACCCTCGCACTGGTTTGCCAGTGAATGTTAATAAAAAAAATCTTTCTATAAAATGGTGAATGCATAGGGACATTGTAGCTAACTTTTGGGATCGTTGGTGTATGGTTTTTGATAAACCACCGAACAATAATTCTGATATACCATTTTACTTTATTAAAAAATTATATGCTGAGTTTGTGTTAGGGCATCATGTCAATTACTTTGACATTAAACCATTCCAGGGCGTCGGTGGAGGTATGCCCTAGGATAGACTAGGGGCAGTTAGAGTAGTCCCGTGCCCAAATGTTACCCTTCCTCCCCTTCCTCGCCTTCCTTTGCCACCTCCAATATATCATCCAGAGGTTATCCAGGATGTAGCCACACAGAGTATTCAGGCTATTCACTCTTTGAGTGGTCATTTGGTTTCGCATGCTTCTACAGTAGCTCAACCACATTCTGGTGATGTTGGTGAAGGCTCGAGTGCTACTGCATCATCCTCCTCAAGTCCACATATTTGTGTGCCACATACTTGCACTATGTGCCACCATATATGCTTGGGTCCTCTTGTATAGCCTGCTGAGCATCCCTTGGACACTTCTGATTATGACCTCCATGATGTGGACATTATGGATCAGTCACAGGGGAGTGGAGCACACCCTACAAAGTCCTCTCCTGCTAGAGAGGGGGATGTTGGAATAGTGACAGAGGTAAGATTTAAGTTGTAAATTCATAACTTGCATTTGTTTTTAAATGAATATTAATAAGAGATAGTATCAAGTACTAATATTTATTTACATGGTCTATTTAATAGTTGATGTCTGAGGAGGAGCTCACACGGGTGACTGATAGAACCCTTAGGGCCATTTCATTTGGCTTGGACACACACATAGTATATATTTTCATACTCACTCATTTACATTTTTTATTATATACTTGCTTGTCATTTGAATTGTCATTAATGAAATTATATAATAACTTATATGTTTATCTTATTTTCCTCTTGTAGGAAATACCTAGTGCGAGTGAGGTGTAACCTCGTCCAGACTATGGAGGCGCAAAGTTAGATAAGGGGAAGGTAATTGAACTCAAATTGGATTGAATTAAGATTTTTAAGATCTTATATTGATTATACATACATCAACATAGATTGGTAGTTTCATATGTACTTGTCATTTTTATGTACAGGCAATTATGAGCTATACAGAGTTATTGACAAGTGACACACCGCCTAAAGGAGTAGGTATTGGAACACCTCAAGGAGTAGGTGTTGAAACACCTCAAGGAGGAGGTGTCGAAACACCTGAAGGAGATAAATAAAAAGATTAGCCTAAAGAGGTATGTGTTTATTTTATTTTGTGTTTGGTAAATATGTTCCTATTACCAATAATCATATGCTAGCTTGGATCAATTTTATGTTTTGTTCACATATATAGATTGGCATTTCAAAAGTTGGTTTGGTATATTCTAGGAGTCTTGACCCTTTGAAGAGATGTATATTTCAAGTAATCAAGATTTCAATTTTAGAGTTCAATTAAAATTCAATGTATATTGAATTTGATGTTAATTAGTCAATTTTAAATTATATAGTATAACTAATCTCAATTGTGGTTTGAATTTTTCTTGTGCAGCTACCTTCAAAGCCAATGAGTGCTTCAAAGAGGCTCCATTTTGATTATCTACCAGTAGTTTAGGATGAGATAGACATTTTGGCATGTAAATTTTGAATACATATTGAGATGGCATATGCCACATTTTGTAAAACTTTGTTTGAGTTGGCGTTGATGCCATTTTTGTATATGGACATACACTTGATTATTGGATAATTTGATATATAGAAGTTGACAATCGAAATTTAATTTGTTCCTCATGTGCATGATTAAACTCTTTGAAAATTTTATCTTGAGCAATGGTTAAATATCAATGTACAATAGCATAAAAAAGAATGGTTATATTATGTAGTTTATATTTATATCACTGATTACATTGCATTACACATCATTCAAACTCAAATCATTACTTCACATTGCATAACTAACAACTAGATGTTCATAGATGAAAAAATTTCAATTACAATATAGTTTTTACAAAGTCAACCTAAGCAGTTATGCAATTACTTCACATTGAATAACTAAAAACTATGAGCAGTTGTCAATTGCATTTGTTTGTCATTGAATTCTATGAGACCTCATTTCTTTGAAGCTTTTTTTCAAATAGTCCACTGCCTTGTCTATGCTACCACATTTTTCATACATGATAGCGATCACATTAAGTTGTAATAAATTAAATGATAGCCTATGGCTATTTAATTTATACTCATTTGATTTAAATGGATGAGGCCGACCTTCCTTGATATTATTTTGTAATTTATTATTTTCAAGAGAGGCTGACCTCCTTGAAGAGTCACCTTATTTTGTATAAATACAAGGTGATGTTTGTTCATTTCCTCAATCAAGTTCATTCAGCATAATTCACATTTCAAGTAGAAGTTCGCACTTGAGTAGCAGCGCTTCATTTTGTAGCAATAGGCCGATTTCAAGGAGAAGCATATTCGATTGTATCTTTACATCTAGGAGAGGTGCTATTATTCATTATATGAAATTCAGCCATGAGCTGGGCTTGAGTTGCAAGCATATTTCTTGTTGTGTTTATTGTCTTCTGTGTTGCATTTTTTGAGTGCTTTCAGCTATATTATCTGATCATTAAAACACTAACATGGTATCAGAGCAGGTTTGAAAAAGATCGTGATCAGATTTGTTATTGCAACGATACCTCTATTCCCTTTTTTTTTGTCTATCTCTATCTTAGTCAAGATGGTGAATGGTCTTAAAATTGAGGATAGACTCGAAGGAGTATCAAAATTCACTTCATGGAGATTCAGAATTATGCTCACTTTGGAGGAAAACGAATTGGTTGAGTGTGGAGAGAAAAGTTCCTGAACCTACGGATGAGGAAGAGAAAGTTCAATGGAGGAAGAAAGATATCAAGGTGAAGAAGATGTTAGTTGATTCCGTGAAGGACCATATTGTTCCTATCATCTCTAAGTTGAAGAAAGCAAGAGAAATGCTTAAGACTTTGGAGGAGATGTATGAGATCAATAACACAAGTCATGTTGTAGCCTTGAAGCAACAACTTCATCATGTTAAGATGGCGGAAGGAGAATTTGTCATCACCTACTTCATGAAGATTTACGAATTGAGAGATCAACTCTCTACCATTGGCCATATTATTGATGACAAAGATTTGACCATGTTGGCTCTTAATGGTCTTCCTTCATCTTGGGAGTCTTACATTCAAGGAATCAGTGTGAGATCGAAACTTCCCAATTTTGATCGGTTGAGGGCTGACTGTATTCAAGAGGAGTCAAGGTTGGCTGCGAGAGGTATTGGACGAAGCCCTAAAAATGAAGACATTCATGTTATTTCCGCTCAATCCTCGAAGAAGGAAGGAAAATGAGGAAAGAAAAGATGCTTCAAGAGGAATGGAGATAAAGGGTCAGATGGTGCTCCTACATTCAAGAAGAAGTGGGACCTCTCCCGTGTTCAATGCCTTAGATGTGACAAGTTTGGTCACTATGTGAAGATTTTCCCTACCAGGCCTAATCAACATGCTTCATTTGCAGATGTGATTGAAATCTCTCCCCAAAATGATTCTAGTGAATTTCTACTCTAGTCATGGGCATCACTGGGATACGATTCTTTAGAATTAAGAATTATTCATTGCAAGTTGTATCATGCTAATGTGTAAAGATTTCTTTCAAGAAGAGCTTGATGCATCCTATAGGTTGAAAAATGGAGACACTGCTTGCAACTATAAGTCTAAGTGAATGGCTGAAGACATCTCTTCAAAGAGGAAGAATTAACCTTAAGAGGGAGTTTTATGACTCGTTGGGAATAAGTAATGGTTGTAGTGTTGCAAGGCCAGATGCTAAATTCTTGAAGTACCTCTTCAGCAGCTGAGATCAGATTTTCTCGAAGTTAGTCAACTTGGATTTAACATTGGTAGCTTCGAAAACCTATTCAGAATAGAGTGATCTGAAGAGGACATCCCTAAATCTCTACAGAGGTGTAAAGTTGCAAAGTGGTGCAACTTTCATTCTTGAACTCGTACGGCCAAACGGATTGTTCCAACACGTCCAGATGGGTATGTTTAAGCTAGGTATGGTCCTCTTTTACACCCAAATACGTCGAATCACTCTGAGTTGCATTGGACCAGCTATTTCCCTTAAGAGTCCAAAGTGCTAAAAGACAACAATATTTGACGGACTATTTCTCAGAAAACATGATTCTTACAGACTCTTCATCCGAGGATATGAGATTGTGTTGGGACCATCTACAATAACCTCTCTCGATTTTTGCTATCTCGAAGGCGTTTTCCCGTGGTGATGAGTTTTCAGTTGAGGGAAAAGTTGCCAAATGCAAGCAGTGTAAAGTTGCAAAGTGGTGCAACTTTCATTCTTGAACTCATACAACCAAAAAGACTATTCCAACACATCTTGATGGGTACGTTTATGCTAGGTATGGTCCTCTTTTGCACCCAAATACGCTGAATCACTCTGAGCTGCATTGGACCGACGATTTCCTTTAAGAGTCCAAAGTGCTAAAAGGTAGCAATTTTTGACGAACTATTTCTCAAAAACCATGATCCTTATAGACTCTTCGTTTGAGGATATGGGATCTTGTTGGGACCATCTACAATAAACTCTCTCGGTTTTTTCTATCTCGAAGGTGTTTTCCCGTGGTGATGATTTTTTAGTTGAGGGAAAAGTTGCCAGATGCAAGCAGTGTAAAGTTGCAAAGTGGTGCAACTTTCATTCTCGAACTCGTACAACCAAATAGACTATTCCAACACGTCCGGATGGGTACGTTTATGCTAGGTATAGTCCTCTTTTGCACCCAAATACGCCGAATCACTCCGAGCTGCATTGGACCGACGATTTCCCTTAAGAGTCCAAAGTGCTATAATGCAGCAATCTTTGATGAACTATTTCTCAGAAACCATGATGCTTACAGACTCTTCATCTAATGATATGGGATCATGTTGGGACCATCTACAATAACCTCTCTCGGTTTTTTCTATCTCAAAGGCATTTTCCCGTGGTGATGAGTTTTCAGTTGAGGGAAAAGGTGCCAGATGTAAGCAGTGTACAGTTGCAAAGTGTTGCAACTTTCATTCTAAAAATCGTCCTACCAAACAGATTTTTCCAACATGTCCAGATGGGTACGTTTACGCTAGGTATGGTCCTCTTTTGCACCCAAATACGCCGAATCACTCTGAGCTGCATTGGATCAACGATTTCCCTTAAGAGTCCAAAGTGCTAAAAGGCAACAATCTTTGATGGACTATTTCTCGGAAACCGTGATGCTTACAGACTCTTCGTCTGAGGATATGGGATCGTGTTGGGACCATCTACAATAAACTCTCAATTTTTGCTATCTCGAAGGCGTTTTCCCATGGTGATGAGTTTTCAGTTGAGGGAAAAGTTGCCAAATGCAAGCAGTGTAAAGTTGCAAAGTCGTGCAACTTTCATTCTCGAACTCATATGACCAAACAGACTATTCCAACACATCCGGATGGGTACGTTTACGCTAGGTATGGTCCTCTTTTTCACCCAAATACGCCGAATCACTCCGAGCTGCATTGGATCGATAATTTCCCTTAAGAGTCCAAAGTGCTAAAAGACAACAATCTTTGACGAACTATTTCTCAGAAACTGTGATGCTTACAAAATCTTCGTCTGATGATATGGGATCATGTTGGGACCATCTACAATAACCTCTCTCATTTTTTTCTATCTCGAAGGCGTTTTCCCGTGGTGATGAGTTTTCAGTTGAGGAAAAAGTTGCCAGATGCAAGCAGTGCAAAGTTGCAAAGTGGTGCAACTTTCATTCTTGAACTCGTATGACCAAATGGAATGTTCCAACACGTCTGGATGGGTACGTTTACACTCTTTTGAACCCAAATACGCCGAATCACTCTGAGCTGCATTGGACCGACAATTTCCCTCAAGAGTTCAAAGTGCTAAAAGGCAGCAATCTTTGACGGACTCTTAATCAGAAACCGTGATGCTTACATAATCTTTGTCTGAGGATATGGGATCATGTTGTGACCATCTACAATAACCTCTCTCGGTTTTTTCTATCTTGAAGGCATTTTCCCGTGGTGATGAGTTTTCAGTTGAGGGAAAAGTTGCAAAGTGGTGCAACTTTCATTCTCGAACTCGTACGACCAAACAGATTGTTCCAACACATCTGGATGGGTACATTTATGCTAGGTATGGTCCTCTTTTGCACCCAAATATGCCGAATCACTCCGAGCTACATTGGACCGACGATTTCCCTTAAGAGTCCAAAGTGCTAATGTCAATGAAATGTGGGGGTAGAAAGATTTAAGGATGGATCAAGATTCTGCAAGTCCTAGCTCTTGCATCAAAAAACTCTTACCCAATCAACTTGAATCAATTACATAGGAAATGAAATTCACATAAACTTTTTACATTTTTTTTTTTCGAAAAAGTGGCAAGCCACTGTAATTTGTTATATATAAATAGGAGATATTACAAAACCTGGTTCAAACAAGCATACCGATAGGAAAGAACCACAAAGAAAACCTCTGGTTGTAGCTCGATTAAGTAAAAAACTGTTTACATTTTAAACATACCCTTTATACAATGCCAGACATTTGACCCATATTTCAAAAAACATCACTAGATATAGATTATGCCTATACACAATTATGACCTTTTTACATTGTTTCACATTTCAAAATTCAATTTTTACAAAATTTTCCTATTTGAGGCATTTAGAGCATAGTTTTCCACAAGAGTAGTATGTTGGCGTTTTGGAGTGACAAGCACTTGTACAAACCATCAAGGTAGCAGTTAAACTACATACAATATAAAACATGCTTAGAATAACCAATCTATATTATTGTAATTTGTCACATACCTCTCCGAAAGGATCAGAGCTGCCTATTGTTGCAACAGGTCCATGATCAATCATGCCAAGAATATCGCAAAATTTGTCAAATGATAAATCTATATTGTCACAACAAAAAAGATGCTTAAACTAACAAATCTATATTAATCTAAACAACCTGAACGATGATGAATTGGTAATGCAAACTATAAAAGATGCTTTGAATAACCAATCTATATTATTGTAATCTGTCGCATACCTCTTTGAAAGGATCAGAACTGGCTATTGTTGCAGCAGGTCCATGATCAATCATGCCAAGAATATCGCAAAATTTGTCAAATGATAAAATCTATATTGTCACAACAAAAAAGATGCTTAAGCATTGTACCTTCCATTATTGAATATGCTATTCAAGTGTGCCTAAAGGGTCATTTCTTTGCTTAAGAGTATCCCCGTGCTATATCATGCTCCTGTAAGAACTCAAAAAAATTCTCGAAACAATGTTGGACATACTCGGACGAGTGAGATCTATCATCACTCATATAAAAATGATACTCTCTGATTATCTTTTGATCCTCCTCTATACTATCAGGTGCATGTCTAAATGTTATGTGGAAAAAAATAGCAATCTAAATGGAATTGTAATACTGAGATTGTACCTCATTTTGTGGTTGCAATGTGTAGTTTTTAGCAAAATCAACCACTGATATAATAGTGCCAATTGAAAAAGAGTCCTTACATATCCTGAATTGTTGATCCAACCATTGAGACCTATGACTATGCCTTGCATATTTGTAGAAAATATTGTCCTTGAAATCTGAAATAAAATCAGCAACACTGCATTCTTTTGTAACCAACTCACATCTAGAACCTTCACCTCCACTCTGCAAAGTATATTTGACTATCTAATATCTCTTTTTCTCAACAAGATTCTTTCCAAATTCATGTTTAGAACCCTCATGAAAACATTGAACAAACTTTGACAAGCCACCACATTGTGAGCACTTCGCATTTAAACAATCATTTCTATAGAAAAAGGAACCATCATCCCTAGAACATAAAAATAGATCTAGCAAGTCCCTTGATGATTTCGGAAGATGCATTGCACCACACTCCTGCAACATTTCATTAGTATGAAAAGTAGAACGGATATAGCATAATAGTTCATGGTACATTGAAAACTCCACATGGTATTTGCAACAACAAGTATTACGAATCTTAAGAGGCACACAATACAATGGCTTCAAACCTTCAAAATTTCTTTGCGAGATTTCCATATTTGGTTGTGTATGAATGAATTTGTTGAACAACATTGTTTGGCTTGATTCCAAGAAATGTTTAGGATGTGATGTATGGTCTCAACTTCCAATTCTTAACTTTAAAACATCCTTTGCATTGGGTGATACTCTAGAGTTATCATGCCAAAATTTTTGAATTGCCTGCTTTACATTATCGGTTAGCTTCTTATCAACATGTGGAAGCCTCTCGGAAAAATCCCATGTATCATTTTGAAGAGGATCATCTATTATTTCTCTTCTTGCAAGTGCTCTATCCAAAGTTTTACGATTTAATTCAAAATCAATACAAGTTTGTCTCATAAAGTGAGCCTTTTTCAATTGATGGCTTACTAGGGCAGTTGTAATGACTCTCTGAGCAACTCTCTTATCTTTTTCCTTGTTATTTTTTGCAATAGACTTGAGAGCATTAAAAAGATTTTTGACAATAATAGAAATTTTTTCGATCCTCTTGTTCACACGAATCTTCAATTTGGCTAGCAAAGATCTCATCTTTTGCATCTTTAGCAATTGTACAAAAAGTTGGCATTGCTTGGTCAATGTCTTATCGCTAAAATATTGGTTGAAAAGTATTCTAGCCCACAACCGAACAGTTCGTGTTGACCTCTTGCGTTCAAAATTATTTATAATATTATCATCAATTTCAACTAACCATTTAGGGGTCCTTGAAGGTCTTGAATTTGGAATATGTCTTTCTTCCACACAAGGTTCTTCATTTCTCATGTAATTTGGTGAAACATAATTTACACTTGCTTCAATATTATGTTCAACATCTTCATTTCCAACATTTTCAGCTTGAACATTTTCAATATCAATTTGAATAATTTTATTCCCAATTTCAATATCATGTTCAACATTTTCAATTCCAACATTTTCATTATCAATTTCAACATTTTCATTATCAATTTCAATATTTTCATTCCCAATTTCAATATCATGTTCAATATCTCCAATTCCAACATTTTCACCTTGAAAATTTTCAATATCAATTTGAACATTTTCATTCCTAATTTCAATATCATGTTCTACATTTTCACCTTGATCATATTCAATTTCCTCTTCACTTGAAAGACCATAGGACTCAGGTTCACCAATATTTAACATACCTTGTCTTTTCTTCCCATGACCTTTTCTATCTCTTTGTCTATATCCTTCAATTTGTTCTTTTGTTAGCTTTCTCTTATGTTTTTGCTTCCGATGACTGCTGCTCCCCATTATACCAAATAAAAGATGCTAAAAAATCATTATGTATGACAAATTTGAGTACAAGTTGCTCCAAAAACTTTATCTTTGTCTCTTCCTGTCTGAAACCGCGTGTTTGTCGCCTGCAAAGTGCCACAAATAGAATGTAGGGTCCATTGGAATGCACAAAAATGGCCCAAATGTGGTTTTTCTATGATCCACAAATCCGATATCTGATATAATCGGATATCTGATTTGTAAAAAAAGTTCTACAACAGTAGAATTTTAGCTCTACACATCATCGAGAGACCCCATTTCTTGGACCCATTTTTTCAAACATACCACTACATTTCCAATTT